>JARYHS010012519.1:87628812-88006708 GCA_031002005.1 Vandiemenella viatica
CTATGGTTGTTAGATGTCGGTAGCTATGGGGTGTGGGAATATGGGGGTTGAAAGTGTCGACCTGTGGCAATTTCATACTTCTGCCAAAGACAAAAGTGTCATGGTGTATCACTTTTCAGCGAAAACTATAGATCACAGATAACTGGCGTTTGTGTGTAGTAGTAGCACAGAGTCACCTTTCGATCACAACAGCGGCCGAATTTCAGAAACTGTGGTACTGTGGTAGATATGGTGGTTGTAAGTGGCCGACCAAGGATATTTTCGTATTTCGACTGTCTCCGCATATGTCACTTTTCTGCCACAACTACATAGCATAGAGCATTGGTGTTTGTGTTTGGTAGTAGAATCGTATCTCATGTAGTGCACTATGGTTGTTAGATGTCGGTAGCTATGGGGTGTGGGAGAATGGGGGTTGAAAGTGTCGACCTGTGGCAATTTCATACTTCTGCCAAAGACAAAAGTGTCATGGTGTATCACTTTTCAGCGAAAACTATAGATCACAGATAACTGGCGTTTGTGTGTAGTAGTAGCACAGAGTCACCTTTCGATCACAACAGCGGCCGAATTTCAGAAACTGTGGTACTGTGGTAGATATGGTGGTTGTAAGTGGCCGACCAAGGATATTTTCGTATTTCGACTGTCTCCGCATATGTCACTTTTCTGCCACAACTACATAGCATAGAGCATTGGTGTTTGTGTTTGGTAGTAGAATCGTATCTCATGTAGTGCACTATGGTTGTTAGATGTCGGTAGCTATGGGGGTGTGGGAGAATGGGGGTTGAAAGTGGTCGACCTGTGGCAATTTCATACTTCTGCCAAAGACAAAAGTGTCATGGTGTATCACTTTTCAGCGAAAACTATAGATCACAGATAACTGGCGTTTGTGTGTAGTAGTAGCACAGAGTCACCTTTCGATCACAACAGCGGCCGAATTTCAGAAACTGTGGTACTGTGGTAGATATGGTGGTTGTAAGTGGCCGACCAAGGATATTTTCGTATTTCGACTGTCTCCGCATATGTCACTTTTCTGCCACAACTACATAGCATAGAGCATTGGTGTTTGTGTTTGGTAGTAGAATCGTATCTCATGTAGTGCACTATGGTTGTTAGATGTCGGTAGCTATGGGGGTGGAGAAATGGGGGTTGAAAGTGGTCGACCTGTGGCAATTTCATACTTCTGCCAAAGACAAAAGTGTCATGGTGTATCACTTTTCAGCGAAAACTATAGATCACAGATAACTGGCGTTTGTGTGTAGTAGTAGCACAGAGTCACCTTTCGATCACAACAGCGGCCGAATTTCAGAAACTGTGGTTGTGTGGAGATATGGTGGTTGTAAGTGGCCGACCAAGGATATTTTCGTATTTCGACGAAAGGCATGTGTCTCCGCAGATTTCACTTTTCTGCCACGACTACATAGCATAGAGCATTGGTGTTTATGTGTGGTAGTAGAATCGTGTCTGTTGTCGTGCACTATGGTTGTTAGATGTCTGTAGCTATGGGGGTGTGGAAGATATGGGGGATGAAAATGGTCGACCTGCGGCAATTTCATATTTCTGCCAAAGACGCATGTGTCACGGTGTATCACTTTTAAGTGAAAACTATCAATCGCAGATCACTGGCGTTTGTGTGTGGTAGTAACACAGAGTCTCCCATCGATCACAACGTTGGCCGAAATTCGGTAACTGTGGGAGTGTGTGAGATATGGTGTTTGAAATTGGTCGATCATGAATATTTTCGTATTTCATCCAAAGACTTGTGTGTATCCGTAAATTTTACTTTGCTGCCGGAACTACATAGCGCAGAAGACTGGTATTTGTGTGTGGTAATAGTATCGAGTCTCCCATCGTGCACTATGGTGGTTAGATGTCTATAGCTGTCAATATGAATTCTTTACAATCACGAACGAAGTCGTGGGTACCAGCTAGTTAACATATAAAAATACAAGACGAAAGAAATATGTAATATTTTAAAGCATAAACATATTTACTTTGGGATAAACTATAGTATACAGTTTCTGTGCTTTGCAGATATCCATCGCCAGCGTAATGCACCTTCTTTAGGAGATGGAAATAACCCCGATTTTCGGTCCCTTTGTATCTAAGAATGCAACATGTGTGTACCATTTCTGCAGAACCACTCACTAATAACTATCGTAAAACACAGTAAACCATGAAAAAAACAACTCACACTCCACATGCACAACAGTTTACAAATGGCTTCCCACTTAACAGTCTTGCCTGACTCATGTGATGTCAGAATTGTTTTGTGACATAGGCACCAGGCCTGGTCGTAGGTGGTGTTGCCTCTGCCCTTTGTCGCCACCTGGGGCAAAAGTAGAACTAAATAAGGGGGAAAAAAAAAAAGAAAAAGAAAAGTTACCTATAAATTGGATGCCCCGGTTTGCCCCTTTTTAGATTCGACACTCACGGGGAACCCCAACCGATGAGTTTGCCATGGGCCTCAACAGTATAGTTATGCCACTGAATAATCACTAACAATTTGATAATTAACCAGTACTTTTTGCAAATTTAAACAAAATTACCCATAATTTGTATTGTCACATTCCTTATTGCTAAAAAACTTAAAGCTCTATGAATAATTATTTATATTAAAGCAAGTTATAAAATGTGTTGTTTCCTCAAATATTGAAAAATTGCAGCAGCATGTTATCAATTTTTATACAACTGTAAGATAACTTCAGTTGTCCTACTAAAAAAAGATGAAATCACAAAATACTTCTGTTTCAGGGTTAAGGCATGTACAGAGGAAAACCTTCAGTTGGTAAAGAAGATTAAAGTACTGCAGTCTCAGAATCAGTCTCTGACAACACAGCTGAGACGTCTGCAGGCACTTTTGACTCGTAACTCTGTGAAAACTGTGCAGCCTGCAACTTGCCTAATGGTTCTAATGTTGTCAATGGCACTTGTCATGGCTCCTAATATGCGTTTTGGTCAGAAACCTCTGCCTGATGGTGCCACAGAAGGAAATGATTTGGTTTCGTCCTCTGATGTGGATGCATCTCCAGCAGGAGGTAAGCTGTATTTCTGCTGAGGACATTTTAGGAGAGTAGAAACAGCTTACTTAACATTATAAATAAAAAAAATTGTTGTTATTTTGATCCTCTTACTTCCATTTTTAAGGTAAAATGCTTTTTATGTTTGGTATCTTTCTTACTATCCAGTGTTCGGCCTGGTGGTCTGTTACGATCTCAATCCATATTTTTGGTGGTCTTCCTATGTCTTTCTTGCCTCTGGGATAATATTTGAGGATTCTTGTGGGATGTGGTTCATCTTCATCCTTAGTATTTGGCTTGTCCAAGATGTTCTGTAGTTTTGCACAGTTTGGAGAATTGGTTTGAGTTCTTTAAGGATTACATCAGATCTCTGTCTCATAATGTGTAGCCAGCAGTTCTAAAGAATCACATCTCAGCAGTCATTAGTCATATTATTTAATTAATTCTGCATTTTAACCAAACACTAAGAATTTCAGCAAGCTGTATTGACAGAATGAAACTGACAGACTTATAACATCTTATATTTCTACATATCATAAAATTGTAAAAAAATGGTGTCTCTACTTGAAAATTATTTCAAAGAGAGTAATTTCACTGTACACTAGTGATAGTATAAAGCCAAAACTGTATAATTTTGTCTGTCTATACTCTTATAAAGTAAAAACTAAAGAACAGATTTAACAAAAGTACACATTCATAGCTTATGTCATCCATTGGTTACTATTATAGGTATTACAACCATAGTTCTTAATCCTGAAGATGTTAAAATCATAAATATTTTAATTTTCTTCAGTCTGTATTCATGAACAAATGAATGAATTTCAACAAAACTTACACTAGTGGTGTCATGCTTTAACACACAGCTAACTTTTTATCTCCCCCAAACTTTGTTGGTGAGAGCTAATGTTCAGGTTCTGGCATTCAGGAAGACATGGCTTCAAATCCTTGCCTGGCTATCCTGATTCCAGTTCTACATGCTTTATCAAAATTACTCCAAGTACATGCTGGGATGGTTCCTTCAAAAGGCCATCAGTATTCCTTCCCATTCCTATTACCCAGTCCTCTCTGAAATCTAATGATGTGCCAAACCCTAAGGAAAAAATGAATAAAAACGTTTTATGACACAACACCAAATGACTGAAGTGTTTAGATAATTCACAGAACTCCATCTGAACTACCTGGAAAATGGGATGATGACCATTTTTTTAACGAAACTTTTGATCTTCTACAGAATGAATATTTGTTACAAAAACTCATTTTTTAATTTATTTGTGATGGATCATACACAACACTGGCAATAATTTGTCACTCTTTTACTTTTGAATTCCATGAATTTTCGTATTAAATATCTTCAGTGCAATATCTCTAATAGCTTATTTTCACATTTCACTGCCTTGTAAATTCTTTAATTGTTTGAGTTGCATTGTGCAGCATTTCCCTTACTAATGTTATTCTACCCAACTACAGTGGAAATTTTCACACGCCCTTGTGGGGTTGTTTACTAAAATCTGATTTGTGCTGTTGTTTAATTCAAAGTTCATTTGTGAAGTATTTTAAATTTCATATTTATTAAAATTAACTGTTAGGTCATCTGAATGATTACAGGTAGTAAATACTGTTGAAAATATTTCTTGTTTATGTGCTTAACATAAAGCAGGGGTAAATATCAATTCACAGAACTGCCAGTTAAGAAATTCAAACATGGAACAATAATTTTATTGCATTTGTTTATTGTGGTATTGAATGCCAGTAACAATAGGAAAATAAAGAATAATGAAATAGTTTTGAATCAGGTTCTCTCTAACAATATTCTGTTCTGAAAATGATAGATTAAAACACATGTGAATCTATAAACATAATAAGAATGTAACTGGTAGAAAGTCTGTATTTAAGATATTTTACAAAAAATCAGTTTGGAGCACTGTTAATGTCCTGCAGAAAAGGAATCAACTGTGTTTAAAATCTGTTTGGATTCACGTGAAAACTAGGGTCGGATTCTGATGGTTTTTTTTTTTAAATTTATTTATTTTATTTTTTAATAATGTATAGCTTCTGATCCTGGGGTAAAATAAGGTATGTTTCATTTAGATTCAGAAAGGCTAGTAATTTAAAATAAAATTGTCCCAAAATTAGTATCCATTTTTAATTAAAATGCAAATACTCATTATCTAATTTTGATGTGGTTTTGAGTAATGTACAACCCATGGTCACAGAACTAAAATAATTAAATGTTTCCTTTTTATGTGATAATGCTAAGAAGTTATGAAATTAGTATCAATTTTTCATTGAATGTGATCTCAACTACATGCAGAATTTTAATTGATTTCAAAAGATGTATGGCCCCATGACCCCATAAGTAAAATAAAATGCTTTCTATTACGCAAAATGGAAAAGGTGAGAGAGTGGGAAGTGTCCTCAAATTAGTATCTATCTTTATTTACATTATTACTTGGATTTAACCATCCTCTGTTGTCATTAGGTTCACATTTTTTTAAGGTGTCCGTTTTGAAATAACATTGAAAGAAAAGATAATCTCTTATATTAACAAACAGGCAATGAAAATGGTACACAGATTGTATAAACTGTGAGAAATAGCAACTAGTCTGGCTGTGGGGCACAATGTTTTAAATTGCTGAGAGTGAGAATGAGTTGAATGAGGATTAGAAATGTGAATCATTTTCTAATTGACAAAACATAGTCTTGTTACCATATCCAGATGGCACCAACCAAATTGTGAATCTTGATGCGTTCCAAATTTCCTGCCAAATTACAAAAAAAAAAAAAAATTCACTATTCAAAATGTGTGTACCTTTGCGATGTTAATTAAAAATGATATGCTTAGTGAAATCTTCTTTTTCTATAGGTCGCTCCAGAACTTTACTGCAGACATCAGGTTTGCAAGAAGACCAATGCAATGATGATCATATGGATGTCCTAGAAGATAAAACTGATCAGTACCTTTTGGATGATCATGATTATGAACCTCCACCAACTAAACGGCCATGTCCATTGAAATTAGACGAGAATTCAAATTCTTTTCTTTCACTAGGGAAGCATGATTATGCAACAGCTGCTATATCAGAAAATTGGCCACCCCCTTCATCTGCTCGTACAATAGGCGAAAAATTGGAAGCAATGGCAGAAGATATGAAAGTAAATATATCTGATAGTGGGGGAACAAGGACAGTTTTACTTCAGGTGCCACAAGAACAGTGATTTATGTACCCAGGAAGTCAGTTGAAGAATCAAATATACTAAAAACTTTATACATATTCATTGTTCAGGATTGGCAGTGGTACCTTGCTTTATGTATCCAGTTGACTTAGTTTTATATGCGCTGAACATCTTATTGATGTAGTAGTAATATTGTTTTACTGGAAAGAAAAGATTTTCTCCATGATTAATTGACTTTCGGGTTATGCCGCGTCATTTATTTCATTACCTGAGCTTTCGGCTGGTATCCTTGTTTGTTAGCAGTGTTAATACATTTATAATTTTAATGGTGGAGCACTATTCTTGCAATTAGTAACACATACTTGATACAAAAGTTGCACATGACTGTCTCTCCATTAATATTTTCAGATCTGGCACAAGGTGTTCCAAGATTTTGTTTTTATCTATAGTGATTATTTTAAAATTATTTATTATATAAAAAAATGCATAAGATTTTAATACCATATCTCTGATTTAGAGCAAGAATGAATGTGTAGATACACTGAATATGAAAAAGACAGATATCTGGGAAGAAAAGTATTATTACAATGATTTGGTGTCATAAGAAACTTGTTAGGTGGGATAGGGTTATAATGACAGGGAATAATATTAAAAAGGAGAATTCATATGATGATGTATTTGTAATTTATTGGAAAGTGAGAGGGGCTTGGATACATGAAAAGGCATATGACTTTAGATGCAATATTTACGTTCCTATACAATTAAATTTGGTCTTGCATGTCATTTTCTTTTTATTTTATATATTTAAAATAAATTTTTATTTTTTGTTCTGTCAGATTTTTTACACATATAATATATTTGTACCATAATTAATATCAAGCCAAATTTCAATATTAAATATTTTATTTTTGTATATGAAGAGAGAGTTCTTCAGTTGAAAAAGTGAATGCCATACTTCGTATTATATTCACATGGTGAGATATACTGTTTGTGCTTCTATTTAAGCTAAAAAGATCATAGTACATATGAAATACTTGTAGTATAAACATTTTCTAATTTTTTTTATATACATTGCAGTCTGAATTGTGTTGTCTGCATGGTGCGAGTGACACGTAGCTTTAACAAACTTTATTGAGAAAATGGTGCAGAATTTGTATATATATATTTGCAGTTTCCAATATTTAAATAAACAGACTTTAATTTTATTATTACATTTCTCTAATGCTATTTATTTCTTATGTATATAATTTTCTGATTTGAGGAGAATTATGAACTTACGTATGAGGTTCGCATCATTGATAATTCTCTTCATCATCTTACTTCTTATTTGTTTACTTTCAAGAAATTGGCAACATAATACCTCTTCCCTATTTCTGAAGCTATTGCTTTGTCTCATTATATCAAAATATACTTTTAATATAAAAGTTTAGATCATTAGCATTTAAAATGGAGCTTTCAACAACAATCTTTTGGAAACCTAAACACAACATTAACTTGGTCAAAAATATACTGCTGTTATATTTACATTTTCATCCGTTTAAAGAAATAAGATTATCAGTTGTCTGTTTTGTACCCTTAAGTGTGACAGTTCTGTTTGCCTTTACACATTCTTTATGAGTCAGTACTACTATAAGTGGTTAACGGATAGAGGCATGGTGTAATCCACTGCATTGAGATGTGGAAGGAAGAAGCATGTAAAAGAAGACATTAGGACACAGTGAAAAAAGTTCTGCAGTCCCTCAGTGAAAAACCTCTACCGAGCGTGGTGGGTGAGCAGTTAACTTTCTTGCCTTGCATTCGGGAGGACGGTGGTTTGAATTCCCGTCTTGACATCCAGATTTGGGTTCCATGGTTTCCTCAAATCATTCCAGGTGAATCCCGGGATGCTTCATTCAAAAGGCATGGCCGAATTCCTTCCCATTCCTTGTCCCCAGTTCCATCCTGCCTCTAATGACCTCGACATCGACGAGGCATAAAGCCATAAGTAAAAAAAAGCAAAACCTCTGTAAAATTAAGATAGGGAAATAAGGGCAAATGGCTAAGAAAAAGTGAGTATTGTGACATATTTCTTACTTTGTGTTAAGAATCATGTAGGAATTTATTAGTAGTGGATTAAGCATTATTCAGGGCTGGCAAGCCTTTGCTCATCTCAGTTCGCGGGTACATACTGGGTTATCCTGTTGTTGAGGTACCCTTCAAGCTTTTTGCTTGCGCTATCACCTGCATGAGTGTTGGCAGGGATATCAGGATGACTTGCAGAAAGGAGTAAACCATGCAGCACATCTCAAGATCAGGTCTTGGGCTGAGGGCTGTATCGGTGGAGCTGTATTACCCACAGTATTTCAATGTTGGGGATGGTTACTCTGAATGGTTTAGTACAACCAAAGGAGTACAACAAGGAAGTGCCCTTTCACCTCTTCTGTTCATAGTGGTGATGGACAACATCTTAAAAGAACTAAAGAGAGCATTCAATTGAGATCTACAGGCATTGGTGTTTGCAGATGATGCCATGGGATGAAACTGAAGAAGAAATACAAAACAAATTGAAAATGTGGAATGATAAGTTTGAGGAATATGGAATGAAATTGAATCAAAAAAAAACTGTAGCACTAAAAATAAGCCAAAAGAATACAGACTGTCATATAAAATTACAAGACCACCAAGTTGAAGTTGTTGACCAATTCATCTACCTGGGCAGCATAAAACGGTTAGAAGTGAGTTAGAAATAATGAATAGAACAACCAAAGGAGCCAACTTCTACAGTACCGTGCGAGGATTACTATAGGACATGAAGGTTCCCAGAAGAACAAAATTGTCTTGTACAAATCATATCTCATTCCTATTCTCACATACAGTGGCGTAGCTAGGTCAACAAGGGCCCCGGTGCAAAAAAAATATTTTGGGCCCTCAGGCCAGACGGGCGACCTTTTTTTTTTTTTTTTTGCTTTGTGTGCTGTAGGGGCCCCCTGAACTGAGGATGGGGCCATGGAATTGTTCTTTAGGGGCCTCTGAGCAGTGGTTGGGGCCCCCCGAGCAGCGAGGGCCCTTAGTGAGGGGCTCCTGTGTTTCCTGTGTTCTCAGGGGCCTCTTAGACGACGGTTAGAGCTAAAAAAAAAAGGTCGCCAGTTTGCCGTGAAGGCTCGTGTGCCCTCTAAACTGCACTTGAGGGCCCCTAGAGGTGTGCGCTTAGGGGCCCTCAAGTATGCTTGGGGGCCCCTTGAGCGTGAGGGCCCCGGTGCACTGCACCCCCTAGCCCCATAGTAGCTACGCCCCTGCTCACATATACTTTGGAAACATGCACACTAACATCAAGGGACCTTAGCAAGATCCAAGCATGTGAAATGAAGTTTCTTAGAACGGCCCTCCAGAAAACTAGACTTGAACCACATAAAGAATGATGAGATTAGATCAAACCTAGAGCTAAGGGAATCCAAGGAAGAAAGACTTAGGTCACCAAGACTTCGGTGGTTTGGGCATGCCAAGAGAGTGAATAGTACAAGACTACCAAAAACTTATTTGGAAAAAAGAATAGTGGGCAAAAGACCGGTAGGAAGACCAAGAAGAAGATGGACAGACCAACTGAAGGAGGACGTAGTGAGAAGAGGCTAGAATTGGGAATACATCACGGACAGAGAAACTTATCTGGATAGGAGACAGTGGAAAACAATCGTCTATAACAACCAAGGCTCATTAACCACACCCGGGAAACTGGAGATGGTCCCCAACGATAATGATGATGATTTCACACTATTGTTGCAGTTGGATGAAGAGTTTCAGATGGAAGGCAGTTTTTTCTTTTCCTAGTAGCTGCAACTGCTAGGACAGTCCACATGGCCCCCACAACAGTATCAGCAGCACATGGGGCGGTGTTCCCACTTTCATACACATAGACATGGTAGGTGCACATTACCTCTGTAGTCTGCAGAAATATGATTAATGCCCTTGACTTCACAAAAAATTACCGAGCGTGGTGGGTGAACGGTTAACGTTCTGGCCTCGCATTCGGGAGGACGCGGGTTCAAATCCCGGTCCGGGCATCCAGATTTGTGTTTTCCATGGTTTCCCCAAATCAATCTAGGCGAATGCCGGGTTGCTTCCGTCAAAAAGGCCATGGCCGAATTCCTTCCCGTTCCTTGTCCCCAGTCCCATCCCGCCGCTAATGACCTTAGCTATTGACGAGGTGTAAAGCAAAAAAAAAATTCACCAAAATTTAAAATAAGTAAAGGTCTGCTGCAGGGGTGCCCTATTTAAAATTTATATAGATGTTAGTTTGAGAACATGGTCTCAAAAGTGTAATAGAATGGGTTTAGAAATAATAGATGGAAAATATCTACATCATTTACTATTTGCTGATGATCAAGTCGTCATAGCACAAGATGGTGAGGATGCAAATTACATATGTAATCAACTGTCAGAAGAATATAAAAAATGGGGTTTGAAGATTAACCATCAAAAAGCAGAATATCTTACTAATGATCTGGATGAATTGTACATTGATGGAATAAAAATTAAAAAGGCAAATAATTTTTGCTATTTGGGTTCAATTTTAGAAATAGAAGGAAAATCGAATATGGAAATTAATAAAAGAATTACTAATGGCCGGAAAGTAATTGGGATGTTCAATTCACTTCTATGGAGCAAGAATGTTATGAATAGAATAAAAGGAATTATATTTAAATCATTATTGGAAAGTGTAATCTTATATGGATCAGAAACCTGGACAATCAACCAAAAACAGATTAAAACGTTTAAAGCATTAGAAATGGTTTTCTAGAGAAGATCAACAATAATATCAAGAAAGAAAAAGTAAGGAATACTGAAATAATAAGGCTAATGGAAGTGACAGAAGAAATGTATAAAGTTATGGGACAAAAAAGACTGGAATGGTATGGGCATGTAAGAAGGATGGAAGACACTAGGTTACAAAAACTAGTACAGGAATGGGAAGGAGGAAAAGAGGACGGCCCATGTTTACCTGGCTCCAAAGTGTACAAACAGCAATGAGAAGATTTGGTGCAGAAGAGGAAGATATACAAGATCGAAATATACAAAAAAATATTTTGAGAAGATGAAGTCAAGATCTATGTTCCAAGTTTTTTTATTGTTGTCTTGGAGTAAAACCTCTGTAGTGAGGAAAATCTCTCTTAATAATAATGAATAATGGCATAAAAATTCTAGCTTCTGGTTCACTGTGGATTATGCCAGACTATTCTTTGATCTCTTTTTCTCTTAGAGAGGTGTGACTTTTATTGCAACTGCTGTCGATTCAGAATGGCAGCTGCTGTCACCTCATTTTGACGTTTCCCACTTTCATGCCAGGCATTTGGGAAGACACTGGTTTGAATCCCTAAGTAATCCACATTTTTTTTTAAATGTGTCCCAGTCGTGTGGCTCCTTTCACACCATTTTCCACATAAAATCCAACAATCATTGGAAACAAAGATGGATGAAGTAGCAGTAGCCATCTCTTTTGTAGACTCCAGACATCCTCAATATTCCTGGCATGAGCATTTGATATTAGAAACATAACCCTCTCTTTACACTGAAAATATTTCTAAGCTCTTAAATCCCATGCCTGCATAACCCAGTAAACCTCATAATCTCTCTCCCAGGATGTCCCAATAAATAGCTATCCTTTAAAAGACCGACCTTTTTTGAATAAACTAGATTCTGAATTTTTCGAATCATGTCCACAAATGAGGCGACTATAACCAAAACTCCTATACGTTCCTTGTGAAATGGACTTTAACAAACTTGTTAAACCTAATTCTCTAAATCTCCACTAGTCATTCTTGAAATCACATGACTCGATGCCATAATTAGTTCCATGTAGTACTTACTAGACAGATAATCTGCCAGTAGTGTTCTCTGCTATACATACCACAACCCCTTTGCTTAAATCAGTGTCTTAACCACCTTGTGGCAGTCTATGCAGTCTGAAGACATCAGAAATGTAATATGAAGGTTATTCTTCCTTCAAACCTTAAACAATGGGATCTGGCATACCAGTCACGTATTCTAAGCAGCAAATGGTCCCTTGACCTTAACGAATCCTTTCTACTTTAGCCCCTTTGTTTTTCATGGCTTTGGAGTTGGCTTCATCAGTGCCATTTTTTGTTATTACAATCATTTAAATTGAAAATATAAAAAGGAAAAAAATAACCCTTTACCTACCACAGATGACGGCAAGAGGTCCAAACAAATACGTAAAAATAATAATAACTGTAACATAATTCACAATATTTCGGCTAATAACCTTACTTATATAGGAGGCGAGATGTATTGCAGGGCAAAAGCTGTGAGCACATTCATACTTGCCACTTGGATGAAACTTATGGGAGGGTGAGGCTTGAACTGATGGCAGGGGTATTGGAAATTTCTATGATGGTACCCACTCAATTGATCTGTTGAATTCACTTTGGGAAAAATCAATGCAGGAACATACACTGTGCTGATGTGCAAGGATTTTGTAACTATTTCTCAAGAAGCAGTTCACAAAATTTGATGCCGGCTTCATTGTTATGCTGTGCTGTTCAAGGAATTTTTGAGAGCTGAGCAATAATAAATTTAATAAGTCAAGGTGGTCATCCTTGCGCTTTCTGCCCAGATCTTTAAAAGATGTAATAATACAATCGGTGGCAAGTTGCAGAACACAAGAAGTTCTACAAAAAAAAAATGTACAATAGCATGCATTTACAGTAGAATTCCAATTATCCGAACTCCGATTATTCGAATCGCTTTTTTAGTTAAGACGGAGACGTACTGCGAAAAAGCTTCCCCTCTTTTATAAAAACCAACCCAAAGTTCAGATGACTGCAGCATTGTTTACCAAGTGGTACGGCGAAATTTTCATCTCTGAAGTGCAAAAGCACCAAAAAAAACCTTGGCAAAGAAGGCATTTTAAACATACAAACAATAATTAATTAAAATAGACCCTTAATCAGAAAAATTCCGAATGGGGTCCGGTCCTAATTGATTCGTATAATTGGAGTTCTACTGTATATATTACTGTAAAGTCACAATATGTGTTTGCGATTTAAATATACAGTAAAAATTAAATGTGAAAGTAATGATATTTTTTCCTTTTTATTACTTTATAAAAAAAAATTAGTTTATTTTCTCCAATTTCTAACATAGACCCATAAAGTTTTTGTCTGTAATTTAGGAAATAGGAGTCTTGCGAACAGGCAAGTGGACCAAGAGAGAGACTTATGCATCAGCCAGCTCTAGCACTCTTGTACAACTCAGTTGCTGTTGCTATGGTATTCTAATGTCATTTATTAGTTCTTAAGACAAACTGACTTATTACTGTAGACAAAAGAAGATAAACATTGTTAAGATGTCATTAAATACTGTCTTCAAGGGGCTCAAGACAGTGCCATAGTCCTGGTGGTTGGTGCAGAAGTAAAGTTGCCGTTAAAAAAAAAAAAATGGTATGTGGATACAAAGAAATAAGCACTTGGCAAACTATCATAAAAAAAGAAGGGAGTGATAGCCAGCAGAGAATGATCATGGCACTTAACTAGGATAGGTTGGCGACATCCTTTTTTTAAAAAAAAAAAAAAAAAATTGCATGGAAAGTGCTGGCCGATAAGGGTACAAAATGATCAGAGTTGGTGATCCATTGGCAGAGACTATGGGTAACAGACTTTTTGTATTTTAGAAATTTTTAAAATATTTTGTATGCATTTTTAAGAGAATGGGGAGGAGTGAATAGTGCAACGAGTTCAGAATTTAAATTTCTGATACAGAGTTCTTATAGACTATGGGTAAAATTGGAATCTTTTTTTTTTTTTCTCTCATGGCATTATAGCTTATTTATTTAAAGGTCATTGGAGGGACTGGGGACAAGGAACAGGAAGGAGTTTGTCCATGGCTCTTTTACAAAACTATCCCTTCATTTGCGTGGAGTGATTTTCGAAAACCGATCTTTGGATGGCGGAACGGTTATTCGAACCTGCATCATACTAAATAACAGACCCGAGTGTTACTTCTTGCCCACCAGATGTAGTGACTCCATTCAACTGACATCTGTGGTAAGCTATGATGTATTCATCTATTCTAATTTTATATGTATAGATATATGTAGGGGGATAAAGTAAACACATCACTTACTATAAGTAACTTACTAAGATATTATAGATGAAGGGAACAAGGGAGGTCAAGTTCGTAATGTAGTTCTCATTCTCTCAAAGACGTTTGATAGTGTGAGCCATAAAATGATGGTAAAAATAGAGATAAACCAAACAACTAACTATAAAGTTCAGGGTTTCCATTCTGGTCAGTACTTCAACTAAAGCTTTGATCGCAGAACTATTGTGTGAATACACCATATTTCCATGGTTAGTTTCTTTAGAATAATATACGAGGCATATTCAAAAACATTGTCACAGATGATGGGCTCGAATGACATTTCACGCCTGCAGTGCTGTCTACAAACTTCTGGGGTATATACAGTACATCAGTGTTGGTGTGCTACAGTCAGGCCCACCGCTAGCTGTTAAGAGCGCCCGCGTGCAATCCCGATTATGCCGCCCCCTGTCTAACTACAGCCAGTGGTGGATCTAGGAAATTTCCGAACCGGGTCAAAAAAAACCTGTGAGATTGCCGCCCCTTCGAACATTATTTGCCGCCCCCATTGTTGCCATCCCGAGCTAAAAAGAGAAAAAGAAAAAAAAAGGTAGCTTTTTCCCCTTTTGATTCAAGAAGACATTTGGTACTGTTTTCTCTTGTCAGACTATTGTAAATTGCATACGAAGATAATTAACTGAGGCAAAAAATTCACTCATTTTAACTGTAAAAAATGTTATGTAAGGGAAGCTACGTGGCCTGGCTCGAAACACCCCCTCTCCCCACGTAGCCCAGCATAGCCTTCCAGCCAACCCCTTCCCCTCCCTCCCTGGAACGAGCCACGTAGTTTGTGCACGCTCCCATAATACGCTAAAAATTTCGTGGCGACAATGGAGTGGCAACTACGGCGGGGCGGCGACTGTCGATCACTCGTTTTGCCGCACCCTTTGAAGTGCTGCCCGCGTGCGGTGCACGCCTTGCACTTCCGCTTACGGCGGGCCTGGCTACAGTAGGCAGTAGATCGAAATGGCCGCGACAATCGTAGATCCCGCCATTTGTGAATAAGGATTGCAATCCCGCAGTGTTTTCAATCCCGCGGGATTTGCGCCAATCCCGCGGGATCTGTGCGGGATTGGTACAAACAGTTTTTTAACGCATATATTTAAAACATAGTTACCTAAAACTGTAATAAATTAAATAATAATTAAATTAATAAATAATTTTTAATGTTAAATGATAAAAATTAACAGTTAACAATATTTTGATTGGCAAAATGACATTAAAACTTTTTAGCGTGTATTAAGTGTATTTCGAGGTTTTACATTTTTGTTTTTTAATCTAAACCAATTTTTAAATAAATAATAAAAATGGAAAATATTAAGTCTTAGGTCATATTATGTGCCAACCGAAGTTTAAAAATATGATTTGCTTAATGGCCAAGTTACCAGAGTTTTTTTTTTTTTTAAATTCTAAATAAACTTTCCATAACACCGAGAAAAGCATTACATTTCACAAAGTGAAGTGAATATACTTTGTAAAGTGTAGCAGGGCCCGCTCTAGCGGTATTGCCGCCCCGGACAAATAGACAAATTGCCGCCCCTTAAGATTATGTAGAATTATATATTTTTTAAAAAAATAATTAATTTTTATTCGTATAAAATATTTAATTTTTATTCGAATAAAATGTTTAATTTTTATTCGAATAAAATGTTTAATTTGAATAAAATCATATATTCATAAATAAACTTATTGAATTTTGATCTAGCGGCACAAAATAGAGAAATTAATTATGCAATATCTTTACATAGCCACAAATTAACCATATTTTTACATTTGTAAATGCTATTACAGATGGATATTATCACACAAACAATCTAAATGCCATTATTTTGAAAATAAAAACGAGATTACATCAAATACGCTAAAATCACAACAAAAAAAAACTTTTTTTTTTCTTACTTTCAGGTTGTGAATTTTTTTATTACATCTTAAAATTTACTTCATCAGCAATTTCATACTCAATTGCCAAAATGGCTAAATCATTAAATTATCAATTTCTTGGTTTTCGTAAATGCTTAGCAAGGCGTCGTATACATCTCCCAAATGAAATTTTTAAGGTTTTAATGCCTCTATCCTCTCTATCCTACTCTTCCATCTAGTGTCACTCCATGTTTTCAAAGTTGAACCCTGAACATGTTTTAAAAGTATTGCCCATCGAAAAGTAGATGCCAAAAAGAATTAATATATTTTTTGGACCATGTTGAAGAAATTAGTGGCTTCCAAGGATGCTTTTGCCATTAATAACAAGATTGAGAGTATGGTTACTACACGGAACATTGAATGCTCCCGAATTATATTGTTTAATTCTAAATTGCACTCCTGCTTTATTGCGCCTCATATTGAACTCGTTGTCAGTCCCTGTCCTCTGATATCCTGCAAATTTAAACACAAGTCATTAAGTTCTCCAACTATAATGTCAGACATTTGTTTTCCTGTGAATCTTTCGACTGGTAAGAAGCCTTAAAAACTTTCATTAATTTTAATCTCAACATCAGGATTAAATTTATTGGTTGAAACATATCTGATTACAAGAGTAATTTGCTGTATCTTACTAAAGTCAGGAGTACAGTTTAAAATTATGGAAAAATATTTGAATATTTTTATTTCATTAATAACATGAGACTTTACTCTTTAATGCAGCAGATCTACTATCCCGGTTTGTATATTTCCCACAAGATATTGAGCTTTAGTCTCTACTTTTTAGAACACTCAACGGACGTGCTCTTCCATAATGGGATCGTATTCAGACAGTAACTCAACTATTTTTAAGAATTTACCGTTATTATGCTCAAAAAACTTGTCGCTTGTACCTTGAAAAACCAGTCAACTTTTACCAAGCATTTTGGTAATTGCAACGATTCTTAGAAGCACCTCATTCCAATGATTTATTTCGGCATTAATAACTCTTTGAGTGGCAGCATCTACAATTTTATAACAATTTAATCTTTTTTGCCTGAATATGATTTTTCGAAATTTCATGCTCTTTTAAAGTTTCGTCGAGGTGCTTCCAATTTTTAAAACCCTCGTTTGAGAGAGAACTAACAAAACAACTGAAAATTTTGCAACAGAAGCAGTAAACGCAGTAGCTAATCTCGCAATATTTGCTCTGCGTTGCTGAAAATTCGTGTATAATATTTTGCGCTAAAACGTCGATCTGTGTCATTGGAAGGAAATGTGTAATTATGCAATAGTTTAGATGGACCTTGCCTTACTAAAAAGCTTCTTACGGCATCTCATAAAATTCTTGGCCACAAAGTTTTAGAACGCCTTCTGTGAGTCTCACGTTGGTGTCAGTTCCAGTTGGTTTACAAACTTCGTTCATTTGTTCGCTATTATTCTCTGACGATTCTATACTTCATTTGTATCCCGACCTGATATTGGATTCTAAGATTTGTTTTGGTAAAACCCTGAATACAGTAAATTTTTTTACCAGATTGATTCTGCCTTTACGCTTCCATTCCCAACCTTATTTTTTTGTACTGGTAACCAGATAGTTTTCTTTGACCGTCAGACATTTTTAAAGAGGCATGCACGTAACTCAAACAATGTACACTATAAAATAATATAAAAAGTACATATTTATCCTTGCTCTAAATAAGCTAAAACCATAACTAAGGTAGATTATTCTCAGTCGATATAAAAAAAATATTTATGCACAACACAAAATATTTTCCATACCCTGTGAAGATAAAGAAAGTCTAGTGTTACTACACAGTCAAAGCTTATTCGCGGATGATACTATCCGTAAATTTGCTGCAAATACAGAAATCGTGTATACAGAATGGCAATTTCTAAGGCTTGAACGGAATAGGTTCCAAGTTCACAAACAAAAAAATGATGTTGTGGAGTGATTGTCGCGCAATGCACTTATTAAACCAACTGACAAAATTATTCACATTCACTAAAATAGTTAATGAATTTCTTTTGTTGAGACGATTTACAAATGCAGCAATTAGAGTATCTGTAAACCACATTCGTATATATAATAAACATCATGGATTATTAATGTTAGCAGTTAGCATTCGAAATTAAATATACTAATGGTATGTGAAGAAACTAATCGGTAATCAGCAGCTGGTAATATTATTTATTTATTAATGATTGTAACTACTGTCCCACACCCACTAAACTACAGTATTTTCACAAGCGATCGAAGCTAGCGTATGTGGTTCAAGTTTACGTCGCGATACACGACGATGATAATTTAGGATAAAATTGATTGTATCAATGCTCGTGTGATTGAGGCTTTGAATTTGTAGCGCCAATATTAGCGGAGATTGTGGTTAGGTTGAGATTCAGCCTGGACCAATATGAAAACTGAACCTTTTTGTCACAGCCAATGGCACGAGGAATTTAGTTATTTAAACAAAATTCATGAGCACTGTCACGTTGTGATGTCATGTATCGCGACGTAAACTACTCCTGCGTATTAAATTTAACCCAACCAAAACACTTACAATGCCTATATCTAATTTGTACAACAAATCTGTGAGGCTCGGATTACGAGAAGCAGTGGCGGCTCTAGACGTAGTGACACTGTGACGTGTCACCACCTCTAATCAAGAATAAATAGATTAAAAAATAAATGCAGTGAAATAATTTTTTTTATTATAAATGCGGCATTCTCTCCTCTATGATACTTACGACAGCTAGTGAAAGTATTGAACTCCATCTGTTGGCCACACCAGTGAACTCTTTCACTGTCTTGGAGACAAATCTTAGTTGGCACAGATTGCGCATGCGCTCTAGCGTTTTCGTGTAAATATTCAAGGTGTGGGGTCCGCTTTGTTAATGGGGAATGGAGACAACTTCGTTCTGTCACACGCTGCAGCTCAATAAAGTTAGTAATACTGCCGGCAGAGTGCAGCAGCTGCCATTTTTGTAGCATTCAACTAAATACCCACTGGAACAGTGCTTCTCAACCTGTGGTCAGGGGCGTAGCTACTATGGGGCTAGGCGGTGCAGTGCACCGGGGCCCTCACGCTCAGGGGGCCCCTAAGTGCAGTTTAGAGGGCCCACGGGCCTTCACGGCAAACTGGCGACTTTTTTTTTTTTTTTTTTTTTTTTAGCAAGGGCCCCCATCCTCAGTTCAGGGGGCCCCTACCAGCACATAAAGCAAAAAAAAAAAGGTCGCCCATCTGGCCTGAGAGCCCAAAATAATTTTTTTTTTGCACCGGGGCCCTTGTTGACCTAGCTACGCCACTGCCTGTGGTTCGCTGATTGCTGGTGGTCCGCGAACATAGTTCAGCAGTTCCACACGCAGAATATCATAAACTTTGATACCATATCCGTACTGTATAAGGCTGTATACCCAACTTTTTTACAAGCCTTGAATATTGAAATGACCGGGCAAAAATGTGGCATTTCCAGGATAGAACAGTACTGTTTCTACAACAGTCAATTCATTTCCATATGGCATCTAGAGATGAAGTAAATTACGGTTTACTAAGGGTTTTAAGTGGGTATGAGGAACCGCGGTAGGTGATAAGATTGGTAACGCGAGTGGTGAAGGAAATAAAAATAAAAGGCGTACGGTCTAGCGTCTTTTATTTTGGTTTATGCATGTAGGCCGGTGGTATAGTGTAGCGTCCAGCCTGTAGTAACATTATTATTTATCTGGTTAGTAACATTATTGTTTGTCTGGTTTGGTCTGATTAACATGTAATTAGCTTTTAATAGTTCACATCCAGTTTTATATCTGCGTTTCCATAGGATTCAAAACGTGGTTTTAGAATTATTATGTTATAATGGTACATGTCCGAGATTTTAATAATTATGGAACATAAAATTAGGCCAAGGGTGGAAGACATTAAATACAGTGGAAAAATTGCGGAGGTAACTGGCGACGGAGGAAGGAAACTCAGATGAGGAAACTGAAGTTGCGTAATCGTCGTTCATAGTCAGCTGAAACGAAAAAAAAATAGGCCTGTGTGAGTTAGAGGCCCACATAATTATTTTTGAAAATTTACTGGTCCTCGGTTTGATAAAGGTTTGGATTCACTGCCATTGAAGCTTTGTCAAAGCGAGCAAGCAATATTGTTTTTGTCTTAGATTCTCTGATGGCGAATTACATAAATTAATGAATTCATGTAGCAAGAAACGATTCTGAAGCGAAATGTGTTGCACTGTCTGTCGTCGTGGCCATCGAAGACAGTGCCAGATAAGAAAGTATGGGGCCCTAGGCACTCTCAAAAATTTTGATTCCCTCTGTTTTTAAAAATAATTATCTGTATTTTGTAAGTACAAAGAAAAGGTTTTGTAGTTGACTAATAGAATTTGTCATATTTATTTATTCAGTTAACAAACGAATTTTACGATATATCATATTTTGGAAATTACTTTTTTTTATCGTACACTGCAATGAAACAAAAAAATTAATTTCCATGCTTTTCATAATACTTTGATTGTTTATTATTTTTATTGAGTGAAAAAAGTGAACTTTCAGAGGCCTTCAAAAATCAGGGGCTCCAGGCTACTGCCCAGTCCTGTCTTTTGGGTAATCCAGCACTGCTTGTAGATCCAACTTGTCGGTTTTTGGCTAATCACTAAATGTTTACCGTTTGGTCAATTAAAAAAAAAATCATTAATTTCAAAATCATTTCTTTAATCCGGCAGTAACTGCAGGTAATGAGACTTTCACACGTTACAAATCTTTATATTGGGAGATTCTTACTCTGAGCTGTTTTTCCAGCCACCTTTCACTTCAATGATGGTCAGTAAACCGTCGAAACATTCAGTCATTCTATGGCAAGGCACGAAGGTCACCCCCGCATGGATTTTGGGAACATTTTTCTTCTCTCTCTCTACTGTTCTCAAAAGGGCGGCAATCTGGAATAATGAGATTTCTGTCGGTGAACCCCTCCTCGTCCAAGTCAAGCTCCAAGCCCCACAAAACCAAAATCCTGGATCCGCCACTGGAAACATTTTATTGTTGTCACTATCTGAGAAAATCAATTCGGCCGCCACTGACGAGAAGAAATTATTATGCAAATTATTCCACTTCGATTTCCAATAACTAAGATCCTTATTGATTTGGTTCATCATTTCAATAAAATAAATACTCAGCATCTCCCGCCAAGCACTATCGATTCCATGTATTAGAGCCTAGCTGCAATTACGAAAAACACTCCTTTTCACCGCGTCTGGTAACTTGTGGGCAGTATAACGTCGGAATCTGTGCAGGTAGCCGAGGGCAGGTGTAACAGCCCCCACCTACTGGGCTTCTGTTGTGTGCTTTTGTCGTTGTGCGCCTATGTCGTATATCCAACTAAATAACAGTTTAATCATAGATGTACTTACCTTTAGAAATTATGAAATCCTGAAGTAAATTTTATGAACTACCACTTATCACTAATAACGTAATAGTAAGACTAATGCTGTTGTGTAATGAAACCACTTTTGTAATTAGCAATAATAAGCAAATTGAGACAACAACGCGTTCTACTCGCATGCTAAGGCCCAATTCACACAGAAGAGACGTGGCGCGGACTTCGGGCTGAGACATGGCGCGGACGCGGCGCATTTTGAAGTTGCTCCTATGGCGGAATTCACACAGAGGCGGCGAGGCAACGGCGCGCCCCTTTCAAGTCCGCGCCCCGTCTCTTCGAACCCAAATGGCTAAGAACTGTAAGTTTTTAACGAACGAAAAAATCGGTATGTGGATTTTTTTTTATTAATTGGGTATTTAACCCATTAATATTATTAATATTTTTCTCACACTTACAGCCGAAATGGCGCCCCTAAATTTTAGCGCCCCGGGCAAATGCCCGGTTTGCCCCCCCCCCCCCTAGAGCGGGCCCTGAGTGTAGACTTGGCTCAGAACAGGATCTCATAACTTTTTGTCACTGCAAAAGCACGAAACTTGACCCTTTTTTTGCGTGATTCATTATTATATCTCCTGATTCCTTGATTGATATTACAGTTGATTCAATGTTATTAAAAGAAACTACTTACTCACCAACACGTAAATTGACAAGTATTTCATATTTACTAAAGTGGCGTATCGACGTTTTTAGAGTGGAAATTATTATTTTTTTAGTAAGAAAGGAGACTTTCTCGGCGAATGATTGCAGTGAAGTCCTCATAGGTTGTATCTCCGGATTTCATTGCAAACACACGAAATTACACACGTGAGGAAGACGGCGGAGGCAGCCGTCGAAGTATGGTGTTTCTACAACACAATTGGTCGATACACCCGTGAAAATTTCATTATCACTTTTTTTTTTTTTTTTGCCTTTAGTCGAAATAATAATAAGGAGAAGAGGGATTAATCGAAAGCCTGAGCGGCACATGTAAACAGGCGGCTTTCGTCAAAGAAACGCATTGGGGCAGCAGCCAAAACAACAATAAGTCAAAGGATATACTATTGCCTTTTGATAGCTGTTAAATAAATAAGTACGCGATCGTTAAAATTGCAATAACATTAGTTTCATATCAACGAATAATCAAATTTTCAGCCGCAAATTAGGAAATTGTCACAATTACTTTATCTGTAAATACAGAAAATGGGAATAATGAAACCGCGAATAAAATGCTGTAACCTTGTAGTTCAGATAAAGTGTGCGACACTTAAAAAATAATTATATAGTTAGAAAATCGTACGAAATACGCACCATAACTCAAATTACAGAAATTTGTACTCGAAACAAACGTAAGTTTTGATGAATACGGAAAAGTGTATTTATTTACTTACGAATGACGAAGGTTGACAAAAACAAACGTTTGTTCACACGCGTTAAATGCCAAATGCAAGGGTGCAGCAAAAAGACCGAGTGGGGCGGCGAGTCACGCCGACTGACGCACGTTTTAGCCGGATTTTGCGGATTGCGGATCGGCTTAATTTTGTGCGGGATCCCGCGGGATTGCGGGATCCCGCTTTGCTGGATTGCAATCCCTAGTTGTGAAGTGCGCGGTGTGATTAGATTTTTGCTGGCAAAAGGATTGTCAGCTGCGGACATCCATCGTGAGTTGAATCTAGTGTATGAACGGGACATAAACATAATGAGTGACAAACAAGTTCGGCACTCATGTCGAGAATTTCGAAATGGCCGCACAAATGTGCACGATGAACAGCGGCAGGCCCACTATTCGAACCGATGACATCGTTGATCAAGTTAACCAAAAACTTCGAAGTGATCGGCGTTTGAAGATAGTGGTCTGGCTGTGGAATTCCCAAATGTTGCTCGAATCTCACTTTACACGATTGTCACTGAAGGGCTTGGATATCGGAAGCTTTGTGCGAGGTGGGTGCCAAAACTGCTCACCAGTCAGCACAAAGAGCAAAGAATGTATAGTGCACGACAGTTTTTGGAGCGCTATAGACAAGATGGAGACAGTTTGTTTTCCTACATTGTTACGGGAGACGAGACGTGGATAGCGTACACCAACGCAGAATCCTAACAACAGTCAATGCAGTGGCACCGTTCCGGTTCACCCAAACCACAAATGTGTAAGCAATCGCCATACACGAATCGTAAAATGTTGGCTTCCGTGTTTTGGGACGAAAAGGGCGTCCTTTTGATTAAATTCATTTACCGTGGGACAACCGTTACAGCTGATGTGTTCTGTGCAACGCTCACCACACTGCGACGTGCGATCCAAAATCGACGCCGCGGGAAACTGTCGTCTGACATCATCATCCTGCACAACAACGCACGCACGCATGCTTCTGCCAAAACCAAAGAGAATATTCAAGAGTTTCGTAGGGAACACCTTGACCACCCTCCATACAGTCCCGATCTTGCACCAAGCAACTGTTTCCTCTTCCTGCATTTGAAACGTTGGCTTGGTGGACAACAATTTCAAACCGATTATGAACTAAAGGCGAGCGTTACCAACTGGTTCGGGTCCCAGGTGGCAGACTTTTATGCCGAGGGGTTAAAGAAGCTGGTGCAGCGTTACAGAAAGTGTATAGATGTGAATGGCGATTATGTGTAAAAGTGAATTAGATATGTAGTCACATATTACTGTCAACAAAAACCTTGTCTCATGAGCGATGTTTTTATTATGACCAAATAAATGGACCTTAGTTTTGTAATATGGCTCGTATTAATGAGATAAAACCCATCAGAGTGGGTGAAAAAGTGGATTTGGTGGGTAGAGGAATTAATAAAACGTAAAAACCAAAATGTTAATATAGGAAATGCATTATTAAAAGAGGTTGAAAGAATCTAAAATTAGGTTGTTCGCAGATGACATCACGGTATAATTGGATCAAAACGGAAGAGTGAACCGCTGCGGTTAGACAGGGTATCTAACTTTGGTCGATATGGAATGATTACGTACGCAATTAGAAACTAAAAGCCGGGCCACACAGAACGCGCATGGGCGCCGGGAGGGGGGTGCAAGGGGGTGCACTTGCACCCCCCTGGCATCTCGGGTCGCCCGTAAATTTGGGCCGATAGGGGGTGAGGAGCAGCAATTACGGCTCTGGTGCACCCCCCTGGATCCCGAGTGCACCCCCCTACATCCCGCATCCCGGGTCGCCGTGTGGTCAGTACTAGACCTAAAAAAAAAAAGGTCGCCCGGAAATTTTTGGGCCGATAGGGGGGGGGGGCACCAACGCAGCCCTGGTGCACCCCCCTAGAAGCAATCCTGCCGGCGCCCATGAGAACGCGTCCTGCGCGACGGAACATCACCATGGTGGTGTTGGACGGAACCGATTGGCTGTTGTATTACAAAGGATTGCTTTATCCATGTCACACTGGAGGAGTTTTATTTGGAAACGCGGTGTCCAGTGATCGGCTTCTAATTTTTTTTACAGATTTCTAGCGCGTCCTAGTATAACATATATGGATTTAATGGAAAGAGCTTGAAAACATAGCGGAAAAAGTCACAAGTGTGGCAGAGAATAGCAGTTGAATTAGACAATGAAAACGAATAACAATCTTCTTTGCTGATATTTTTTGTGATACGAGTAAACTTTCACCAATTAGATTTTCTAAGTATTTGGCTAGGAATTAAAGCTGTATGTCACTTTAAATTTTTATTGTTATAAAAAAATTTCTGAGTTAAATATACTTTGGAAAAAAAAAACAAGTAAACGCCCAAAGTCTTGCTCTGTGAAATGCCCCAGAAAGATCTAGTCTTACATTATCAACTTTGCCTCGCTTGTCCATTCCATCTGAAATATCTTGCAAATAGCACACTAACTGTGATTCACATATGAATATCCTTGCACCATGTTGCCGATTTGCGAACTAGTTTCTTTCCTTACAGATATTTCTGATGTGGTTGCGTTTTTATCTATTTATCAATTTACTTACCGCTGATGTCAAACTAATCCCCTTGTAAGTTTGCCACTCCTCTATCATGGTCCAGTACTTCCATTACACTTTCCACTTCTCTGGTAATCAATGGGTTTTCAAACTCTCTCTAAATTATATTACAAGGTTAGGTACAGTGTTGATTCCATGGAGGAAGGAAATATATGGAGACGACGCAAGAGACCTTCACCACGTATTGAAGTGAAGCAGGGCGGAGGAGGAGTGGGTGGGCATGGCCGGAGTGGAGGGGGCATGGCCGCTTCCATACAGACACGGGGAATATGTACAAAAACCTCAAGGGGACTCTAGGATAAAGGTGACGCCGCAATCTGGTGATGGATTATTATGTAACTCGATATGACAAATAAAAAATGAAGAATAAAATTTTTTGATATCCTGCTTAGTTTTTGAGATATTCTGTCCCAAATGTGAAATGGTTTTGGTTGAAATTCAGAAGAAAAAATTGGTCAAAGTCAAATTTGATGATGGATTCTTATTTAAAAAGACGAGACAAATGAAAAATAAAGAATAAAAATTTTCGATATCTCACCTAGTTCTAGAGATATACTGTATCAAAAGTGAGGTGTCTTGAGTTGAAATGGAGAAGAAAAATTTCGCAAAAGTCAAATTTAATGATCGATTCTTATGTAACACGACGAGACAAATCGAAAATAAAGAATAAAATTTTTCGATATCTTGCTTAGTTTTCGGGATATACTGGGAACATCGCAATTGTTTGGAAGCGCAATATCGTCGCATGCGCGAGCCTGCTTCACCAATTTAACGTCACTTCTCCTCCATATATTTCCTTCCTCCATGGTTGATTCCACCTATTTCTAATATATCAGTAGTAATATTATACACACAAGTCCCATTGATTTTTTAGCTTTTTTATTTCTTTCATAACATCCTCAAAATATTATTTAAATTTTTTAGTCTAATAATTTTTACTTATATGGATAATCTCATTAAATTAATTACTTAATATCTCTGCCTTCTTCAAATCCTTAATAACTTCTTATCTATAACTGTCTATAACTCCACGATTCATGCAGAGTGAGTGGCTGAGGGCGACTTGTGCCCATCCTAATAAGTAGACAGACGTATATGACTGGGAAGGAATATGACAGGAGGCTGCCATGTCCACGTCTTGTCATTTGCCAGGAGTGATCTAGGAAAACCATGGATAACCCCGATCAGGATGGCCGGAGCAGTTTCTCGGGACTTACTCCTGTCGGATTCTAAATTTTCTTTATCGACAAAACCTTTCTATTCAATTCCTCCATGAAACAACGAGTATAGAAAAGAATCATCTCATTCATATAAATGTCGTTGGCAGCAAAATGTATTTGTTATCATCCACAAATAGATGTGTCGTAACACACAGGCGCTCCGGCCATGTGTTCCAGAGAATTTTCCGCGAATGATTCGATGAATGTTTCGGTTATCAATTTCTTTTCCACCCGACTTGAACGCATGTGTCCCACTTAACCAATGGTAGATTAAAATCGGTATCCAAGAGCAATATATGTCCATAAAGCTTCTTACCAATATTATTAAGGGTATATATGAAATAATCAAGTGTTAAAGTGGTCTCGAATCAGAAGGCTCTGCCAATTTTTACATTCAACCATATTAGCACATACGAATTTTGTCAGTAACGACAGAGAAATTAATGGTTTTTATTAATGACCCCACACACTCCTCCATCCACTGAATCACTTCTGTCCTTCTGTAAAATGTAGAAATGATGAGGAAATCATTAGATTCAACTTCAGCTGCATCGTGGAATTCTGTGTTTTCCCCTCTAACAATTTAGTTCCATTACCCTTAGGCATTTTTTATCGTTCTGGACTCCAAATTTGCATTTCCCGTTTTCGCATGCTGGAGGGGAACGGATGAAATATTTACAGCTGCATTATTTAATTTATTGGCTCCATAGGTGTCAAGACCAATCTCTTGCTCTTGTTGCATCAGCTTTGAATCCTGGGGCCTACTTCTACATCTACATCTATACTCTGCAATCCACTAATATTGTGGATGGCAGAGAGTGCTAAACACCGATCCTAAATCTGTGCATCCCAATCCCGAACAGAACGAGGAAAGACAGAATACTGGTACATAAAAGTATCAGTATGCCATCTTATTTCTCTAATCTTATCGCTCTTGTCGTTGTGACCTAAATAGGTTGGTGGAAGAAATATTTCATTGCATTCGTAAATTAAAGAATTTCACATATTCTCCGATAAATTCAAACGAAAACGATGTCGCCTGTCTGCCTAGCAATCCCAGCCCAATCTATGTACCAATTATGTTACACTTTCGTAAGGATTGTAACTAGCAGACACGAAACGAGCGGCTCTCTTCTGCACTTTAGCGTATCAATCAATCCGTTGCGATACGGTTCCCAAACTCCACAACAGTAATCCAAATGCGGACGCACTAGAGCAGTGTTTCCCAACCTTTTTTGGGTCATGTCCCACTTTCAACATTTTTTTGCCCCCCATACATAATTTTTAATAAAAAAAATTATTTGTTATTAAAGAAACTGATATAGGATTGTTTTTTAAATGAAACACTTTAATATTATCATAAAACACAGTAAGTAAAATTAAAAAACACTAATGAAATACTAAAATTCAAATGATTTATAATAATCATTTATTATGGCAACTTGTGTGATCCTTTTAAGAATTTGCTTTTTTGCTATATTTTGTAACCATATCTGGCATTGCGTTTAAATAACCCAAAGAGAAAGCGGTAAAGTCGTATCAAGTCAATTTCTAAATTGCCCCCCTAAAAAAACCAAATTGACCCCCTGTGGGGCGTGGGCCCCACGTTGGGAAACACTGCACTAGAGTTTTGTACGCCAATTGCTTTGTATGAGCATTACAACTTCTCAAAATACGACCTATGAATCGTAATTTAGAATTAATTTTGCCTACGACGGAAGTTATGTGCAAGTCCCATTTCATATTGCTTTGTACTATTACTATACTTCAGGGAATCAACCGTGTCAATAACTAAATTGTTAACTTTGTACTCGTGAACAAGCAGAGTCTTTTTGTTGCTTATTTGCATTGCTTTGCAGTTAAGTGTAAGCTTCAATTTATGGCACCATTCCGAAATAACATCCAGATCGCGCTTAATTTCTAAGCAATCGTAAGAGCACCTATTTTCCTATGGATAAAGTGTATCATCAGCAAACAATCGCAACCTGCAATTAACGTTGTCACCGAGATCGTTTATAAAAATTGGGAAAAGAAGTGGTCCTATTACACTTCCTTGAGCTTAGAAGAGGCTTCCCCGTCAACATCGACATACTGTGACCGACCAGTTAGTAAATCATGTACGTATCTATTCGCAAATCTGATCCGATATACCGTATGCTCGAATCTTCGCTTAAAGTCGGTTGTGGGGTACAGAGTCAAAACCTTTTTTCTCAAAATTGTATCAGCTTGTGAAACCGCCTCGATAACTTTCATTACGATCTTCTTTTGAAATCCGTGGTACGGTATAAGTAAGGGGGCGTCCATTAATAACACCCCCCCCTTTTCCTACCAATCGACCTCTCAACTTTTTTTCTTTTTAGGTCTCATGCTACGAAGGGCGGCTATTACACCCCCCCCCCCCCCACAGGTCGCTTTTGGACCCCTTAATTCGACTTTCGCGTCATTTGTAGACTTTCCTAGGATCTCTCCTATCTCCTTTCTTGAAAACAGGAATCACCTGGGCTATTTTCCAGTCAGAAGGTACTTTTCTCTCTTCTAAAGATTTACGGAATATATCTGACATAAATGGTTCTATTTCTTCCGCGTATTTCGAAAATACTCTTACTGGTATACCATCGGGACCCGGCGTTTTCCCCCACTTCAGGAGCTTTAATTGCTTTACAATACCTACATTATCAATTTGTACCGGATCCATTTCAAATTCTACACACCGTGGAAAAGCGGGAATGTTTTCGTCAGTGAAAGAATTTTTAAAGTCGGTGTTAAATACGGTAGCGTTGTCGCGGCTGTCATCAACTTGTTGTAAAACTGGCATATTGTTGTTACTACCACTAACTTTTTTTACATACGACCAAAATTTCTTTGGGGGTTTCAATGAGGCTCTTGGAAACAGAATTACAACGAAAGTCATTATGTCATCTAACTTTCTAAATCACTCCTACACATCGTACTTCTTGAGCGTGCATGTAATCTTCCTTTGCTTTTTAAGAAACCTTTTAACTTCACGTGTATACGACGAGGGAGCATTCCCTTCCTTGATTGTCCGTTTTGGTATAATCTAAGTCTATACCTTCCTTGACTATATGCATGAATCGAAGCCACATCTCCTCAAACGAACCTCTTGCTTCTATGAAGGCAAGGTAATTATCCCTCGAATATGTTCTAAAACACTCCTTTGGGGCCTTTTTGAATCGGTAAACTATCCTTTTTTATTTTTGCGAGCTGCTTTTAATTTTACTGTAGCAATTACAGCTTTATGATCACTTATTCCCGTGGTGGTAGAAGTATCCGTGAATAATTCAGGCCTCTTTGTAACGAGAATATCTAAAATGTTATCTTTACCGTTGTGTTAGTTCAGTGACGAGCTGCTCAAGATGATCTGAAAAAAGATCAAAAATAATTTCACAGGATCTTTTATCCCTGCCACATAACGTGAACGTAATTAGTCCAGTCAGTATACGGAAAGTTGAAGTCACCTCCTAGTATTATAATTGCATGGTCCGGAAATTGACAAACTATATTACTTACATTATTCCCTAAGGCCTCAGCAATAGTTACATCTGCATCTGGAGGACAATAGAAAGAACCTTTTAACAGTTTTATCCTAGCTACGTTTAGTCTAATCCATAGGATTTCACACACCGTATCAATATTTATTTTGTTACACGACAAGTTTTACTAACAACTATAAATGCACCACCTCCATTGGAATGCAACCTATCCTTGCGGAAAACGTTCATGCTATTGTTATAAAAATTTCTGCTGAACGTATGTCCGGTTTTAACCAGCTTTCAGTACCTAATACAATATCTGCTTCTGTGCTACTAATAATGCTTTCAAGCAGAGGCAGCTTTTTACAAACACTTCTACAGTTAATGACGAGTACTTTTAATGTTTGAGATTGATTTAAGCTACTTCTAACATATGGTGTCGAATTTAATTGGTCTGCAGGTAACTGTTTTGGGTCTTCCTCTCTCAGCCTAAAAAATTCTCCGATGCACTCCACACGGCGCCTGCCACCCGTGTAGCCGTTTCACATGTGTAGTGCATGGTGGTCCTTAAAAAAAAATCATATCAAGATCATTCTATCTTTCGCCGGCATGTTGTGGACGCCCGATCGATCATAAGTATCCCGGTTCAGATCGACTAAGCCCCAGTAGTTCTTGCGACTCAGGTCTTGAAAACTACAATCCAAATTAAAACTCTTCCACCATACAACTTCCCACAATCGATGGGCTGCCAAACACTGCAGACTGAAAATCACAAGAATACAGAATTTCCTAAATGCTGCTTCACATGACCTTTCACCCAGTTTGTCTCAGAATTTAACTACATATATCTGTAACAGAAACGCAACATGTATGAGTCTTCAACACTAGCGTGCACACTACCTCCAATCGCTGTTGGGATGACACGTGGCAGGGTTGCCCCAAGAGGACAATGGACATTAGAATGAGGAGCTGCACCACTGTTCCTCTATAGTGATCAGTGTTACCTGTGAACATTCTTTCCTACTGTTTCTGTAACATTCACACTTGACTATTCAGTATCCAGTAAAACTCAAAATGCATAACTGAGTAGAAAGATGTCATTTTCCAGTCTACTTACCTTCCCTTCTTAACAATTTTCTGACACAGCTATATGAACTCTCTGAATCAGTCATTCAGTGGTCATCATAATGTACTTCATAAATCCATCTACCTTTCCTCTTTGCTATTATTAATTACTTGTTGTTTCAAGTGTTCCTTAACAACATTGTTTATTTTTTTCCCTTCTACCAATCTCTCTAGTCTCATCACTTCCCTAAGATAGTACTACATTCTGTATCGCCTTCAATTGAATCCTCAAATATCTATTGGTACTGGCTCATCATCACTTATTTATATCTGAATCACACAAGGTTTCCATCAGGCTTAATTAAGAAGATATCCAACAAGTTTGGTACCTTTGAGTTCTGCTCTATCACTTGTATAAAACCTCCTTCCCTTTGTAAGGTATTTTCGTGGTATGGTATTAATCTTATTTCCCTCTCAGTCCACAGATAAATTTAAGTCCCTGCCAATAATGACCACACTACACTTGCCTTTGAATTTATTCCTCCCCATGAAACTTACCACCATCATTCAGTTTTCTATCAGCCAAAACCTGAAGCTTTTGTTTTTGAAGGAAGCTTCCAGACATTCACCTGGAGTGATTTCAGGAAACTATGAAAAACCTAAATCTGGATTGCTAGACAGGGATTTGAACCACTTCCTATCAAATGCCCTGTAGTTAATGCTGACCCAAGTTATCCCACCTGCCTCTTTTCAAATCTTCAATAGGTTCTTCTCCCTCAATTGTCTGAATACAGATCTGTTAAAAAACACTTGCAAAAACATGAAGCCAGAAGTATCAGGGCAACTGTAAAATTATACCTCATGTTTCCTGACCAGCAGTTGAAATCCAACTGAGAACTGGTTAACTGGAAGCAGATACAAGGAATAGGGGAGAGGCAAACAATAATCCCAACAGCAAAGAACAGAACAAATTACCTTATTTAATATTTTAAAAACTGACAAAACTCTGCTACCCACTCCTTAAAACAAAATAAAAAAATGTTTTTTGTACATTGCTGTAATATCAGGCATTTTTTATTTTGGTATCACAATCTCATCCAAATTCAATTCTATTTTAATTTAATATTTTAAATTTAATTCCTTTTATAATTAGTAGTCATAATGATAGTCACATCGCAAACTATTGTATGGCTCAAATGAGGTGTTCAGCAGATTGCAAGAATATATATGTTTGTATAAGGGGGGCAAATATAAAGTTAAAGTGAAGAGGAGACACAGCTAACAAAGGATGGAAAGGGATATGACATCTTGGAGGCAGAGATAGAAAAGACTCTGAAGGAGATGAAAAATCAGAAAGCATGTGGAATCAATAATTTGCCAGCAGAAGTGTTGAAGAATTGAGGAAATAGAGGAAGGAGGGAGATAGTATCCCTTTGTAATGAGATATATGACAAAGGGCAATGACTTTCTTGCAGTGGTAATGATACCAATTCAGAAAAGAAAGAATACTAATAAATGAGAGGAGCAATCAAATTTTGCATGCAGCTAAAGTGTTGTTGAGAATGCTGAACAGAGGGCAATATGGGAAGTTAGATAGATGGATTGAAGAACAGTTTGGATTTAGGAAAGGTATAGGAATAAGAGAAGCTATTGGTCTGTATCATAGGGGAATTATATATTGAGAAAGGGAGAGAAATTTATGGCATCTTTATTGGCTTGGAAAAAGTTTGTGACAGAGTGAAAAGGAAAAAGTCAATGAATATATTGACTATGGTGATTGGTAAAGTAAGAAAACTGATAAGACAGTAAGATAGAACTAGTACAACCCTTCAAATATCTTCGAAGTAGTCACTGAAGACTTGAGACTGAAGACCTAGATAAAAATTCGTATTGCTGTTGCAAAGAAAGTTTTTGATAGGAAGATGTGATTATTAACTGGCAAAGTAGATAAAGCACTGAGGAAAAGACTTGGCAAATGTTTTGTATGGAGTGTGGCTCATTATGGGGCAGAGATGTTGTTGTTGTTGTTGTTGTTGTTGTTGTTGTTTTAGGGCGCGTCGACAGCGGGGTCATTAGCGCCCTAACAAAAACCAGGCGTGACAACGTGGCGAAATTGCCGTCTGTGTGGCCGACTGTAAAGGGGTCGGCCACAGAGACAGCACAATAAAATACTAACATACTAACTAAAATACCGTCTGCCTGGCCGACTGTAAAGAGGTCGGCCACACAGACGGCAACATAAAATATAAAACTGTGACTAAAATATAATACATTAACTGGTTGGCTGTAGATGGGCCAACCAGGTTAAAAAACAAATTAGCTGGCTGGCTGTAAAAGGGCCAGCCATATAATCAGTGTCACAAATAAAAACAGTACTTGGATTGGTGGTTGTATACGGCCACCAATCCAAACTAGAACCTAGGCCGATCTGCCCAAAATTTTTGGGACAAGACCGGCCAAGCAACAAAACTTTAAAACCTTAGCCACGTTGTCACGGTCATCGCTTAAAATAAGGGACAGATCGTTGGCTAAGCCAACGTCTGCCCTTAGATCTAAAAACAATACACATTCGGTTAAAATGTGGAGTACCGTCAAAGGTACGCCACAAGCATCACACTCCGGAGGGTCCTCTCGGCGGAGAAGGAAACCATGTGTCAGAGGACAGTGCCCTATACGGAGGCGAGTAAGGAGAACCTCATCCCTCCTCGCCTGCTGGAAGGAGCTGCTCCACGGCTGAACGGTCGGTTTGACCTGCCGGAGCTTGTTATGCTCAACTTCCAGCCACTGCCTCTGCCAAACATCAAAAACAAATCTCTTCGCCGCCGAGGCAAGGTCTGACTTTGGGACCGGGTCAAAGTCGATTCGGACCTTGTCACAGGCCAACTTGGCAGCTTCATCAGCTGCCTCGTTCCCCCTGATTCCCACATGGCCTGGTACCCAGCAGAATGCCACCTCCTTCCCACAAGATTGGAGGGAAAGGAGGGCGTCCTGGATGTCCTGGACTAGACGGTCTGCTGGGTACATAGTTGCTAATGCCTGAATGCAACTAAGGGAATCACAGCATATGAGGTACTTCTTGTCGCGGCGTGCCTTCATATGCTGGAGCGACTTTAGCAGGGCATAGCACTCCGCAGTGTAAACACTGCACCTGCTATCCATCTTGTATTTGTAAGTCGCTCGAGGGAACACTATTGAACAGCCTACACTGTTAGCCTGCTTAGACCCATCCGTATACACCGGGGTGAAAGTGTGATATTGATTTAAAATATCAGTAAAAATATGAATAAAAACACTGTCAGCGGTTAGCAGTTTGTTATGCCGTGACAGTTCTAAAATTAATCTGGGCCTCTTTAAAAGCCAGGGAGGGGATTTACTCCAACCCTGGCGATAAAAAGAGGGAAGCTCAAATCCGTAATGTTCTAAAATAGCCTTCGTACGGTAGCTGAACGGTTTAGTGGCTCTATGCCGGTTGGCATAGAGCCGCTCGTAGCTGGGATGTAGAACTATGTCGTACACGGGACTGCCAGGTGTTATGGCAATATGCGTATAGTGTCGCACCATGAGGAGTTGCCGGCGGATGGTAAGTGGTGGCTCGCCCGAGTCAGCACAAATGCTGACAATAGGGCTGGTGCGATATGCACCAGTGGCGAGCCGAATTCCTGCATGGTGGACACTATCCAGTATCCGAAGATAACTGTCCCGTGCCGAACCATATACGATACAACCATACTCGAGACGCGACCGTACAAAGGCTCGATAAAACTGTAGCAGGCAGGAGCGATCAGCGCCCCACGACCTGCCGCACAGACATTTTAAAATATTAAGAGCTTTTAAGGCCCTGGCTTTCACATCTTTAAGATGTGGAAGCCAGTTAAGCCTGGTGTCAAAAATGAGGCCCAGAAATCTAACTGTTTCAGTAAAACTTAAAACGGTGTTCCTCAAGGTAAGGTGAGGCTCAGCTAAAAGACTTCTGCTACGAGTAAAAAGTACACACCGGGTTTTCTCGGCAGAGAATCGAAAACCGGTGTGCACTGACCAATCATCCAGCCTGTTCAGCGCGAGTTGCAGCTGCCGCTCTGCGCTTCTCAGGCTGGACGATGCAATAAAAATTAAAAAATCGTCCACATATAAGGAGAACCGAATGGGACTCCTTATAACCAAAGATATACTGTTAATTGCGATAACAAATAGGGTCACGCTTAAAACTGACCCCTGAGGGACACCGTTTTCCTGATAAAAAGATCAGACACTTCACCACCGACTCGGTACCGGAAGCAACGACCAGATAAAAATGATTTTAAAAAACGGGGTAGGTTACCCCTAAAACCCCATTCATGTAACTGTTTTAAAATAACATGCCGCCAGGTAGTATCGTAAGCCTTTTCAAGATCGAAAAAAACACCCACGAGGTGTTGGCTGCGTATGAACGCATCCTGTATTGCCGCCTCCAGGAGGATCAGGTTGTCCAAGGTGGAACGGAACTTCCTGAATCCACACTGAAAGCGGCTCAAGAGATTACGGGATTCAAGACACCAGACGAGGCGGCGATTCACCATCCTCTCCAGTGTCTTCCCCACGCAGCTAGTCAAGGCAATACTACGATAACTACCTGGCAACAAGTTTGTCCTTGCCAGGTTTTAAAATTGGAATTAATGTTGCTTCTTTCCACGAGTCGGGGAAGTGTCCGCCGGTCCAAATGTCGTTAAAAATATCTAGAAGGTACTTTTTAGCATCCTTGCTGAGATGCCTCAGCATCTGGTACTGGATCAAATCAGGCCCTGGAGCAGTGTCATTTGCGCTGTTCAACGCACTCTCCAGCTCCCAAGATGTGAATGGGCAGTTGTAGGCCTCTGAATTCGACGAATCGAAGCACAGCGGGCGCCTCTCGGCAGCGACTCTACGTCGCTGAAACCGAGGGTCAAAGTTATCGGACGAAGTGATGGCGGCGAAGTTCTCCGCCATCAGCTGCGCTATGCTTCGTTCGTCAGTAATAATACGTCCATGATCCAGTAACCCAGATACTGGTGCGCGGGAGTACCTTCCAGATATTCGTCGTTCCACCAGGGGACGGGCGTCCTTCGCAGCGTTCCGGAGCTTTTCGGCATGGAAACGTCAGCTGCACGGTGAATCACTTCCGTGAAGTGATTCACCTTCTCTTGTATACTGCCTACAAGTTGCAGTTGTACAGAGCGGCAATAGAGTTGCCAATCTGCACAACTGACGTTCCATTTGCGCCGGTTATTTCCTCCCCCACGATCGCACTCGACGTGCAACCAAATAGGGAAGTGGTCGCTTCCATGTAGGTCGCGATCCACCTCCCATAGCACGGAGTCTGCGATTGAGGGAGAACACAAGGAAAGGTCAATGGCAGAAGACGTACCGGTAGCAGTGGTGAAATGAGTCATTTGCCCTGTATTCAGGATACAAATTTCCTCCTGCTCCATCAATCTACCAATCACTCGGCCCCGGGGGCAATCGGTGGTGGAACCCCACAACGCACTGTGGGCGTTGAAATCTCCCAAAAGGAGAAAGGGCCGAGTGAGTTGTCGTGTAATGCCAACCAGGTCGTCGTAGTCGACGGACAAACTGGGTGGCAGATAGACAGAGCATACGGTCAGTTGTATTGGACCGTGTATTTTCACCGCTACTGCTTGTAGATGAGAGGTGAGAGCGACGGGTTCGGAGTGGACAGTGTTCCGAACAAACACGGCCACTCCGCCCCTCGCTCGATCACCCTCGGTATCGTCCTTTCGGAATATGTCATAACCTCTTAGCACAGGCTGATGTTGTGGTCTAAAGTGTGTCTCCTGGAGACAGAGACACAATGGATTAGACCGTGCTAAGAGCTGGACTTCCTCTTTGTGAGCCTGGAAAACCGTTTACGTTCCACTGAAGTATGGGAGCCATTCTACCTATTTAAAACCACCACCCCCCCCCCGGATCGGGTGGGTCTTCCTTCTCTGATAGCTGAGGAACGGAACAAGGTACGTCCACCAGCATGATATCGTCTTCGGTGTCCGAAGACGATTTTCGTTGTGAGGCCTCGGGGTCTTGCGGATTTTTCATCCGCCGAGGCCTGTCCCTCCTCTTCTCCTTTCCAGAAGGGGATCTGGGAGGAGAAGTCGGAGGGGATTTCACAAACATAGCGGGGTCCGTCAGCTTAAATTTCGGACCCCTTACCTTTTGCACTGTTTGCCATCCGCTACCGGCAGATGGCTTTGCCGTTACTACATCTCTTGCAGATACAGTTTCTGCTTCAGGGGCCGCTTCTGCTGTTGCAGAGGGGCCCGCAGCTGTAGCGGATGGCAGTGTCTTTGCTGGTGGACTTACGGAACCTGCTGTCGATGTGGTCGATGTTGTCAGTGTATTGCTACCGACGTGCGAGGTCCTAGGTGTAATGACCTTGATGGGTGTGGCACCACATCTGCACTGACATGAGCACATTGGACTTGTGCCCATGTCCGCAACGGACGTCTGGGTAGCAATACTTTCTTTCCTGACGGGAGTTGATAACGTCTTCGCGAAGCTGGTAGCGAAGACTGGTGGAGCCAGAGCTTTATATTTCTTTTTGGCTTCGCCATAAGAAATCCGCTCTTTCGTTTTCAACTCCTGTATCTTTTTTTCCTCCAGATACAATCGACACTCTCTGCTCCAGGCTGGATGTGCCCCGGAGCAGTTGACACACACCTGTGGGAGCGTGCAGCTAGTGGCTGGCTCATGAGCCGCCTTTCCGCACTTCCCACAGGTGGGGTTGCCCATGCAGGTCGCCGTCGTATGACCGAACCGCTGGCACTTAAAGCAGCGCATTGGGTCCGGTACATACGGGCGAATATTCAAGTTCAAATACCCTGCCTTGATGTTTTTGGGCAACGTCGGAGTGTCGAACGTCAGGACGAAGGTGGCTGTCTTCTCAAGACTGCCGTTAACCCTTCGTTTAATCTGACGAACCTCGACCACATGTTCCGTTGACCACTCCTTAAGGAGTTCCTCGGTCTCTAAATCCATAAGGTCCCTGCTGGTGATGACTCCTTTACTTGAATTTAGAGTTTTATGGAGTTCGCACTTCACTGCGAACTCCCCGAGCTTCTCACACTTAAGGAGTTGGACAGCCTGCTTGTGAGTGGATGTTTCCAACAGCAGTGTCCCGTTCCTCAGCTTTTTTACAGATTTGAGGGTACCCGCAATACCCTCTAAACCTTTCTGAACATAGAATGGAGAGACCTTCTCAAAAGATCCCTCCACCCTTGTCATAATTACAAAGGCATTCTCTATGAAAAAACCCTGTCCGTTACTATTATTTACATCCGGGGGAGGGCTTTCAACCCTAGCCCATTTGTAAGAACTGGATGTGTTTTTATTTACCTGCGACACACCCGGGCCGCAGGGGTTTTTGGTTTTTTTGTGAGTTGGAATTTTGGACCCACGAGTAAAAACCAGGATAAGAAGGAATGCTTATTACAACAGGGGTGCGCAGGTGCCCCTGAGGTTGCACGTTAGCGGGTGGTTCGCCTCACCACTCATCCACCTCCTCAGCACGTGTCCGACCTTGAGGTTGAGGTTTTTTTTATAGAGGTTTGTTCCGTCCTCGCGATCCGGGCGATGAAGCCAAGATCCCCGTTCTCCTAGGCACACAACGTTCCACCGCCACGCCCTACGGTGGTCATTGAAGCATGGTAGGAGTTTACGGTGTGGGAAACTTGCGGCGCTCACAAGTTTCCAGCTCGGGCACCGCGGGTTCGCCAAACCCGTACCTGGCACTTGCATACCAGGCCCCTGCGGGGGGCAGAGATGTGTACACTGAGAGGATCAGTACTGGATTAACCACGTAGCAGGAGGTAGCAAATGCTACGGGCCTTCTCGGGGTGGGGTGGGGTGGGGGGGGGGGTGGCACCTAGGCTAGATGGGCGACCTTTTTTTTTTTTCTTCTTCTTCACATTTGCTACGACCCCGCCCTGTCTTAATCCAGCCGTGGAGAGGATAAGCTGGATGGGAAAAGTGAGTAATGATGAAGTGCTGGAAAGGGTTGGTGAAAGGAGGAAACTACTCCAAATTATAAAGAAAGAAGAACTGGATGGGACACTTGCCGAGAGGGAATTGCTTGTTAAAAGATACCTTGGAAGGAATAGTTTGTCGAAGGAGAGTGAAAGGAAGGAGATGGTACATTATCACAGATAACGTCAAAGAAAACGGAAACTGCATGGACATGAAGAGAAGGGCTGAAGACATGAGAGCAGCCATGTGAAAACCTGCCTTAGGACAAAACATTGATGATGATGATGATGATGTATGGCTCAAATGCAAATATTTGATTGCTTCTATCCTTATATTTACAACAGTATTTTGTGAAACTCGCTATAAGCCTACAGCCCAATTAAGGCTTGCTAATAACTGGAGTTAGTAATACGAAAATCTCAATTTTCCTTGACGTATATATTTATTAGCTGCAAAGTGTTTTATATCCTCAGGAATTTTATTAACCAGATGTTTCCCAGAATAATTAACACCTCTTCTGTATTAATGCTACTGATGGGTGAGTTTTATGCAAGTTAGTTTTGTTTTTGTATCGAAAATGTGTACTGTGTAATTTGATTTAAAAAAGTGATTACCGACATCATTTTAGACAACATTTCACTGAACGATTATTGATATACAATTCAAGTCTTGTCCTCTCTCAAACTATTGCTACATTTTCTTACATTTGTTATATATTTTCCAATTTCTTGTTATCATACGATATTGACCTGTACTGAAATAACTCGATATCTGAACTGCTTTTATCTGGCAGATTATATGGACATGCAAAAGTTATAAGATTAAAGAAGGCATAATGTACAAGTGGTGCACGTATCCCATTGAAATGGTATAAATAGTTGGACTCGCACCTTATGAAATATTTACTAATTTGGTAGTGACTACCCAACAAGAAATAATGGAGTTCGAATTTGATAAGAAGTTGAAGCCAAGCACACAGGTCATTTAATTTTGAAATTAGTTTCAAATTTTAGGAGAACTAAGAGTACCTCATGGATTGTAGCAACTACCACATAGGACAGTGCAACAGCCAGTCATGTCTTCTGAATGATCAGAGCCATCACTGTACTAGTATTATTTGGTGGACATGTGAGTAGAATGTGACCACATCCAATGGACAAAAAATAATCAAAATAAGAGTCCCCCAGAACAATAAGTGAGAGAACGCATTTAATTAATAAACCTGGCCAAAAAAAAAAAAAAATGCCAGTTGGAGAAAAAATTATTTTAGCCACTTAGTTTCCTTGTTCAAGCCATACTACACAGAGAACTTTGAAGACGTGATGGTTCTCCCCAGAGTACATTAACAGTACTTTTATTCATGACACTACATTCTCACAATATAGTGTGGAAATGTATCTTGGGTAAAGACCGAACTGCCTAAAAGTATAACTACGATTGTACTTCTTTAATGAAAAATAACTAATCATATTAACAATAACAATGAGCAGGGGAGTACTTTAAGGAAATTAAACTTAGTAAGGATAGGGAAATTCGACTCAACACTCACCATAGGGCCGAGATCGAAGAAACGCAATAATGATGAAAAAGTGTAACACAACATTTCAGTATTCATCAATCCCAGCCACTGTCATCTGTGGCAAGTTTTGGGTTAAATTTTTCTACCTTCCTTAGTTTCAGTAAGTAATTATATCCCCTGTTGTACAGTCCCATTCTCGTCTAATGTGGTGCGAGACCCTTATACTGATAGACAAAATAATACACCTATTGTAACTAGTCCTTAACACAAACAGAAATTTTTCACACAAAACAATATAACTTCAGCTTGAATTTGGAATCGTTCACTTTCAATGTAATTATTTCACAGAATAAATTTTAATTAAAATGATAATATACAAAGAAATAAGTTCCTTTACTGATAGTTCCAACAGAAGGTATGGAGACTCAAATTTTCATGGTGCAGGAACAATGATAGATGGTCTAGTAGTATGAAGGAAAATAATATAATTACACCACAGAAAATTATTCTTTACCTGTATCTGTTGGTCAAGTTAAAGATGAGATAAATAATAACAAATTACAGATTCTGAAGACTTGAATTTAAGAATACAAAGTAGTAAACCATAGACAGTGCAGCAAATCAAAATATGAGTTAGGAACTAAAGTGGAATTTTTTTTAATTACATTAATATGAATTAATTTTACCCATTAATTTCTGACACTGCCTACATATACTCAACCATTCTTGTATATTTAAATAAAAATCCACACTAAAATTATAAATGATTTGGGAGCACATTAAATAATATTTTGGTAACGTAACTTGTTTTACTGTATACTTTGTACATCTCATGAATTTCAAGACAATAATAAAATTATGTAGGTCTTTTCCCTGTCTTTATTGAGTTTTTAAATATGGTGAGCCCTGAAAATAAAATAAATTACATATTTTTTTTTAACAAAATAGACAGGAAAATTGCTACCAGCATTTACAGAACAGTAAATGTGTCTTATTTTCAGATGTAAAACTCAACAGCAAGTTATACATCTATCAGAAAAATAACATCAGCATCCTCAAGAATTTTATCTAGGAGATAATGTGGAGGTAAAGTCAGGTGATTTCAATAATCTGGTACACTCAAGTCATGATCATAAACCTCTGCACTCAATGTTACTACACGGCACATCCTGTTTATTATCAAAATCTTGTAACATGTCTGCTCTTTCATAAAATTAATGGTTTCTTTATATTTTTGAACATTACATGAAACAATATAATGAAAGATGAGAATCTCTGAAGCTACTATCATAAACACCTCATGACCTAAAACTTGAGTTCAAACATCACAAGTCATTCAATGTGTTCATTCAGATAGCCTTGCAATAAATTACATATTAACATGAAAGTATAGGATGACACTGCAAGTAAATCTGATAATACAAATAACTTTTCAACAATTTTTCAGTTCCAGCAATGCAATTTCAAATAAACACACATCCTTGTTTTAGCTACAACAATAATGTTTTTTAGTTAAAATAAAAAGGCAGGGAAATACTCGTAAAGGCTTGGAACGTTTATACTTGAAAGAGCGAAGAAATTATCAGTACTTGGCAACAAAGTGCTTTTTTCCCTTATGAAAAGAGATTTTTAACATGACTGAGGCAATCAGGTTCAATGTACTTTTTTATATTACAGTGTCATTCATCTAGGAGTTAAAATAGTCTTCAACCCCAGAAAGGGATATCTTTCAATGATTAACTGCAAAAATACTGAAAGCTTGCGAGATTTGTTCACGTGATTAGTTCATGCATCAAATTTAATAAGACACTCACAGACCAGCAGGCCTGTGTGACATCTACATTTTAAAACATTGTAAAGAGAACAGATTTTGGGAAGGTAATATACCACTGTATTTCACTTTAGTCTATTTTTTTTTAAAAACAAAACAAATTAACAATGAAAATCATAATCACATTTCCTCAAGTTACATAGCTGTTACAATAGTACAATAGCAACAATATTACCTCACTACATAAGGAGCAATAAAACATTTTTACAAAGGCATTTTCATGAGTAGCAATAAATGGAACATTCAAAAAACAGCAACAGCCACTGGTGAGGCAAATTTGCTGCTACTATACTGTACACTGGACTGGAATTATGCAATATAAAGCTTTTTACACAATCAGTGGAAGGGAACAAGGTAAACAAAATGTACAAATATAAATTAAAATAAGACTTCCACATTCAGTTGAAGAAATATATATATATTTATATGCATATATTAACCAGGATGATTCACGACTTACGCTATAAACAAAAATTCAATACTTCATTAATCCAGCGTTAGCTGGATAATCAGCCTAACTTGGTGCACACATCTGCACAGACACAACCAACTGCACCTACACGCACGCACAAGCACACTTATCGTTTTTCTCTTGCACACTGACCGGGACGACGCACATGCGCATGGACATACAAACACTAATACACAACACACAATAGGTGCCAGGTGAGGGCAGCAGCTCAGGCAGATCCTGCCGGCACAACCGGACAGCTACTGTTCAGCACGCTGTCGCGCGAGTTTGAATGGGAGGTGGCACGCAGCAGTGTCACTGCCTCGCGTTCTGGGCTGCACTGAACCACTGCTAGTCACTTCTGTCGGCCTGACTTCTTCTTCTTTCGTTTGAAGAAACAGCAACATCTGTAAGGAAAATAAGAGAACAAGAAAACATTATGCCTCTTTAATTCTAAAACTGGAAAACTGAACTAGAACATTTATATTTTTTAGTAACACTTACAGTTCATGTAGCCATAGGAAACTGAAAACAGTTTCCTAATAAAATAATGTCAGTAATGAATGTTTATATATAAAACTATTAATCTGATGTTATTTCAATCAAGAAGTAATACTACAAAATAATCTTAAGCTAATTTGTGAATAAGAAAGATTCGAAGTAAATCACTAAGGTGTTGGGTTTAGTATACACAATCTTCAAAAACTAAATGACTGATAATCAATGCATTTGTTTTTGAATGCCCACACTCTCACTGGATGGAAGATTCAACCATACTATACCAAAATAGTTTTACATTTAAGATTAGAAATCACAGCAAACTTAACTAAAATTTGGAAGATTCCGATTGAAGTTGACTCGCACTCTTCTAAATAAATGAAGTGTACAACCAACTGTGCAGAACTGTACAGTTGTAAATCCAACATAGAAATTTATATTAAAACAATTACAAATAGAGAAACTCTACTTAAATATATAATTCCTACACTAACCACTGTCTCATATCATTTAATCTCTTTTAGTTCAAGTTTTCAGAGTTATCCCTTTCTAACCATATTCAGGTACTCTGAGGCATACAGTACTGATGGTTGAACTACAGTATTGTAGTGCCTGAGTTTGAGGTAAAGGATAAGGGATCTAGATCAACACATGTTCTTACAAATATGGTATGCTCTCTCTCCAATATGGTGCACCTGTTATTCATGGCAAAGTCTTTGTTGATGTTTCGAGTTATTTGAAGGCATTAGTCCTTCGTATCATTGTGCTTCCCAGTGGGATTAAGTTGGGTTCATTTCTGTAATTGGTGATGAACTCAGTTTTTGTTGATGGAATTCATCCCTACTCTAGCTGCTATGTGGTTGAGAGAGAATAGTTGCTATATGCTAGAAGAGTTAGGTCATCTGCAAAGATCAGGCAGTTTTGTAGCAGTTTGTCCTATCTGTAACCGATTCTCAACACAGAGATGTCTGTTAGTGTAGCTGTCCATTCACAAAGGATTTTTTTCTTCAATAGACAGTTAAAGAGGATTGGCGACAAGTTGTCCCATTGTATATCATCTGTCATGATTTTGAAGGACTTTCATAGTTCTCCTCTGAACTTTAGATGTAGTGTTAGTTAGGGTTACTTTCACTTGGTTCAAGTTCTTGTTGTCAAGTTTGCAAAAGGGCTTTCCTATCCATGTAGTCATAGGCCTTCTGAAACTCGACAAAGGTTGCTACATAAGGCGAAGCATTGAGTTTCTTGTCAGTGAGGATGGTTTTAAGATTTAGAACCTATTCAGCAGGTGACCTTGTCTTCTGGAAATCAGCTTGGTACTTTCCTATACAAGATTCTAATTGAGCCTCTACTCTCATGACTCTTTTAGGACACCGATAGAAGGGAAATCAGACTACAGTTGTTTAGATCTGACTTATCTCCCTTCTTGTGAAGTGGGCAGATGATAGCAATAGGTATGTCACCAAGATGCAGGGTACGATCTTATGTACACTTGGGATTTTCTCCTCATCAGCATGTTTTCAAAATTCTGCAGAGCTGCCATCTTCACCTGCTGCTCTATTGGATTTGAGTTCAGAAATTATCCTCTGGATCTCCTTCTTGGTGGGAGGGAGACCAGTTTAGTGAAATTTTTGGGTTCAAATTGTAGTTCCTCGTTTGGTTTCTCGGCATTACAGAGGTTTTTAAAGTATTCTGCCAGAGCTGTGATGCAGTATTCATTCTTTAGTTCTTGACCCCGTACATGAATTAGTGGGGCTGAGTAGGGGCTTATTTAGGATTTGAAAGTCCAGTAGAAGTCTCGTGTTATTCTGGAAATCTTTCTCCATTTGGTTAAGAATGTCTTTAGGATATTGCTTTTGGTGTTTCTAATAATTATGGTACTATTTCTCCTTGTTTTTATAAAAAATCCAAGGTTTTTAGTGCTCTTGTTACAGGTCCATTTGTGGCATACTTGTCTCCTTCCTTGTCACACACTGTTGTCCACCATTCCTCCTAATACGAGGGCTGTCCAGAAAGTAACAGATGTTTTGTAATAAAAAATAAACAAAGTGAAAAAAACGATTTTTACTATATACATTTTAGAGGTAAACTCTTAGGCTATTTTTCAATATAATCGCCATTTAAATTAAGGCACTTATCATAACGTGGTACAAGCTTTTCGATACCCTCTCTGTAGAAATTTGAAGCCTGAGACTTCAACCACTGGTTTACACCGGCATGCAGTTGAGCGTCAGTTTCAAACCGTTGTGTTGCGAGCCACGTCTTCATCGCCGGGAACAGGTGGTAGTCGCTCGGTGCCAAATCCGGGCTGTACGGCGGGTGATTGAAAACTTCCCATCCAAAACCATCCAAGAGCTCTTGGGTACGATTGGCCGTGTGTGGATGAGCGTTGTCGTGGAGAAACAAAACTTTCTCACCGAGTTTTCCCCGACGGTTGTTTTGTATCGCGCGTCTTAATGTTCTGAGTGTTTCGCAATACCTTTCTGAAGTGATTGTTTGGCCACGTTCAAGAAATTCAACGAGAATCACACCCTTAGCATCCCAAAACACAGTAGCCATAATTTTTCCTGCTGACAGCGTTTGCAGACACTTCCTTGGTTTCTTGGGCGAATGCGTGTGTCCCCATTCCATAGACTGCCGTTTTGTTTCACAGGTGACGTGCTTTACCCAAGTCTCATTGCCAGTTACGATACGATCGATAACTTGGTTTCCAGTTTTGGCGTAGTCTTCCAGAAACGTCAGTGCTGCAGCAAGTCTCTGTTTTTTGTGGTCCTCTGTTAAAATTTTCGGAATCCACCTGGCACAAAATTTATGGTAACCAAATTTACCAACCACAATCTCATGAACTAAACTCCATGAAATTTGGGGGAAATGTTCTGAAAGCTCCGTAATCGTGAAACGACGATTTTCACGGATTTTTTCGTCGATTTTCACCACCAGTTCATCACTCACAACACTAGGCCTACCCATGCGGTCCTCATCGTGAACATTGGTTCGACCATTTTTAAAATCAATGCACCATTGCCTCACTCGGCTTTCACTGATTATTCCTTGGCCGTACACATCACAAATCTGGCGATAAATTTCAATTGGTTTCTGATTTTTCGCCAACAAAAACCGTATTACAGCTCGCACTTCACAACTGGCGGGATTTTTAATTGCAGCGCTCATTTTAACACTCTACTGTATTCAAAGTACGATAGGAATGATGTGCAAACTACCACGGCTGGTTGCGTACTGAATGTATGAACAGTCTGATGCCAAGATGGCGGGGCTAGGAGCACCCATTGTTGCGCCAGGTCAAAACGTCTGTTACTTTCTGGACAGCCCTCGTAGTTACATCAATCACTGTCTTCTGTAGTTGTGTCCAATCCTTTTTGTCATTGTCATTTAGGGTTTTGGTGAACATGTCTCTCAGCTTGGTCAGTTTGAACCTTGGTCACCTGCCCTTGTTGCTATTGTTACCTCTGTTCTGTGTGAGTAGGATGAAACTTGTTTTTATTAACGAAAGATAAATAGTTGAGTCAATGTTGGCATCTCTCAATACCTTGACATTTATTATTTCCTTGATATTTCTTTTAATGATGATCAAGCTGGAACTTCCCTTCCATGGAGTTGGGACATATCCATTTTTAGCTTTCATATGAAGGTGTTTGAAAGCCATGGATTTTAGAGCTAAGTGGTTGTTTTGGCATAACTCAATCAGTGACTCTCCATTCTTGCCGTTTCTTTTGTGTGCTATATATTCTCCAACTATCAGGGCCGCATTTAAGCATAGGCTGTAGCCTAGGGGCCCACACCACAAAGAGGGGACCCACACAAAAAAGAGGGGGCCCGCACCACAACCCTGTAGTTGAGCTAAAATAAAAAAAGGTCATCCATAAATTGTTTTGGCAGAATTTCGAAATTTAAGTATCCATAGCTGGAGGCTGCCAGGGCCACTGCCGACAGGGGGGCCCACACCACATGTATAGCCTAGGGGCCCTCAGAGCCTAAATGCGGCCCTGCCAACTATGGTCTTGAATTGTCATTCTATTCTGATCTGTGGACTGAAATACCCCACTAGGATAGTCATGTGATGTTTAGGGCTGCTGTCCATTCGTCATTCTAATGGTTTAGTGTTAGAATTTATGTTGTTATTAATATGATCAAAATGGAGAAGACTGAACAGCTGCAAAGTCATCTGGACAGGATATCTAGCTGTGTAGATCAACATGAGATGAAGATAAATGAAAAAAAGCTTTTTACATACACAGATAAAAATCTAAATGTTGAAATTGATTACAGGGTGGGGGGGGGGGGGGGGGGGAAATGCTTGTTGAAGACTTGAAATGTAAATACATTGGCATAACAGTTTATAATAAGCTAAACTGGGCAGGACTAGTGTTGTAAAAAAACGGTTTTTTTTCAAGCCTGAAAAAAAACATGAAAAAAAAACTTTGAAAAAAAACATGTTTTTTTTCTGGAACACGTTTTTTTTCACAACTACTAAATCTCAATTTTGTAAGGCAGTTATCGTTTAATATGACTGTTTTAGAGTTTATACTAAGTACTTATCTTAATTTTTAAATGTACTATATTTTTCTGGTTCAGTAAAACAATAATTACGAAAGTATTGGCGACATTGACTGAAAATTTCCTTTTACGAACGGTGCCAGCGCATAGTGATACTGATACCGAGTCATAAAATTGTCAGTAATTATGAATCGTTTCCTTGCAACCGTTTGCGTAAACCAACTATTGAAAAGAAATAAAGCTCATATTTTGTATGTTAATAGATTTAAATTCAAACTTAAAAGACCGTAATACAGAACTAACGGCGCAGTATTTATGAACGGTGCCACAGTGACAAGCTCAATGCCACGGTCTTCCAACGATGAAATATTGCGCGTAATCGATATCCGAAATCACAAGAGCTTACTCCTATTGCTTGGTGGGCAGGACTTTGCAAGTCGACTGCCTTATCTAAAGTAGCGATCAGAGTTCTAACCCTTCCAACTACATCGGCTGCAGTTGAGAGAACATTTAGTACTTACAGTGACATTCATTCCAAAAAAAGGAATAGACTGACAAATTATAGAGCTAGCAAAATTGTGTACATTGCTCACAATTTAAAATTGAAATCTAAAAATCGTCTGAGAACAATACAAGAACAACCAGGAAAAGGAAATGCAAATGTTTCTGAAGTGATGGAACTAGAGGAAACAGAAGGAGAAAGTGAAAACACCGACACCGACCAAACTAGTGTTGGTAGCGCTGATTCCAGTGAATGTGATACTAATACTGACACCGATGATGAATAATATTATGTAACCTATAGAGATACATTTATCAAACATTATGTAATAATTTATATCATTCAGTAATATTTAAAACAACAATGTAAAATGTAAATAAAACTATAATTTATCAAATATATTGTTTTTCTGAAAAAAAACCAAATTTAGAAAAAAAACAACGGTGCCATGTTTTTTTTCATGTTTTTTTTCAAAATTTTGAAAAAAACAAAATGTTTTTCAATTTGCAACACTAGGCAGGACACATTCAAAAGGTGGTAGAAAAGAGGATTCAAAGTTCTTCACTTAACCACAACCCCCTCTACACCCACTGTGTGGTTCAGATACACAGATGATATATTTATGATCTTAACCCACAGTGAAAACCAATTCCTACAATTTCTCCATCCTATTAACAATAACCATTCCATTAATTTCACTTTGATCTACCTATCCCCCTCCCCCCCCCACACACACATATGACACGGGGAAAAATCATAGCCCTGCCGGATGATTCTGTTGATGGATTCGAGGCCTGGGTAGTACTGTGTGACCAAGACTGGATTGTGGTTGGTTTTTGCGGCTCTGGGATGATTGATTGGCCGATTCAGTTGTGATGTAGCACGTGAAAGCTGTTTTTTAACCAAAACTGGAGGGTAGTTGCGAGATATTAATGCTTCTGAAATACTGTTTGAATAATCCATGAGAGACTGTTGGTTAGAGCATATGCAACTACCTCGAATGCCAAGACTGTAGGGGAGTGAACGTTTGGTATGGTATGGGTGGCAACTGTCGAAATGGAGATACTGTTGAAGATTGGTTGGTTTGATGTGAACTGAAGAGTTGAGATAGCCATTGGATAGGGACAAATCCACATCCAAGAATGTGGCCTGGGTGTGGGAGTAGGACCAAGTGAATATCAGCATGCTAAAGTTATTGAGATGGTTCAGGAAATTTAGCAGTTCATTACTTTACTTCATAAATATTATTATTATTATTTGTATAATATTTTATATAATATATTTTTTTCAATACATATTTAGTTCTAATTATATTTTGATCTTCCCACCAACCAGAAATTAGTTTGGATATTTATTTTTGCTCGGGTATGAGCTCTGATTCACTACTTTTTCGATAATTGAATTTACCCCCACCATTTTCTCGACCGGCGGTCTTTCTGTGAGGCAATCTCCGGCTGCACCCACCTCCCATAATGTTCTCTTGTTGACGAAGGTTTTTTTTCCCGAAAATTTCTTTATAATTTGTGTTTGTGTCTTTTCTGTGTGTTCGCGCCCCACATCCATCATCTAAAGGTAAGTGGTGGCTCATGTCCCTATCCTAATTTGATTCCTTTCCGCTACTTAGCGTCTTTGTTTCATTGTTATTATATATATATATATATATGTATATATACATGAGGTGTGTTCAAGAAGTTAGGTGATTTTTTTTTTTTTTTTTTTTTTTTTTTAATTTTGCCAGATACTGTGTCAATTTTATTTCTAATTTTGGTACACTCGTCCTGCACATATCATCATAGTTTTAACTATATAGTATTCTTTGAATTGTTTGTGAGAGGCATAATTGTTAGAAGCGTTTTGTGTGCTCGGCAATTTTCTGCTCTCGAAAAAAAAATGGATCAAAGAGTTTCCATAAAATTTTGTGTAAACAATGGAATCAACTTCTCCAAAACATGAGATGTTGACAGTGGCATATGTTTATAAGTATGGCGGGTTGGGATGTGACCACATCTTTCCCCCTGCCATATGTCTCGCCTCCCATATGACTAAGCCTTATGTTAAAATATTGTACAATTTGTTTATGTTTTTGTGTTTTTACGTGTTCGTCTCGCCCTCCTGCCTTCATCTGTGGTAAGTGATGGGTAGCTCTTTATTTTTCCCAAACAGAGGATAGGGAGAGGCTTCCTCGTCCCATCAGACAGCCCCAAGGCTCTTTTCCATACAATAGACCCGACTGTAAGATGTGAGACATACACCATCCCATGACCACTTGCACTTACCCTATCACTGGTGAGAGCTTTCCTGTCATAGGACACACCACTTGTGAAACCCTCCATGTAATATACCAGCTAACCTGCAAACACTGCCTGAATTCCTATATAGGCTGACTACCAATCCATTAGCCATAAGAATGAATGGCCGCTGACAGACAGTATTCACTTGGAAACCAAAACATCCAGTAGCTGTCCATGCCATCTTCCACAACACCAATAATTTCACAGTCCATGCTATCAGAGTCCTCCCAAACAACGGCAACTCCTCTGAACACGGAAGGTAGTAGCTTGCCTACCAGTACAAACTAGGCACAAGGCAATCTCCTGGTCTCAATTTGAGATAATACCCAGTCAGTACTTTTCCTTCCCTCTGTCCTCTCCTTGCCTCTATGCCCACTCTCTATATTGAACCACCACATACCAGACATGATGTTTAACTACAAAGATTCATTTTTTTTCCTTTCCTTTTTTGATTTTATTTTGTTTACTTATTTATTTTTGTTTACTCAGATTTATGTTGTGAAAATTTTAATGTATTATTCTGCTCTTTTTGCCACATTTTGCATTGCTCAGGTACTAGCTCCAATTCACTATCCCCTTCTTCCTATCCTGTTTGAATTTACCCCCACCATGTTCCGGCCTAACAGTCATTTTGTGAGACGGTCTTCTACAGCAGCCACCCTTCATAATGTTCTGGTGTTGACAAAGGGCCTAGATCCGAAATGTTCAATGTTATTCATGTTCTTGTCTTTTTTTGTGTGTTCATGCGATGCAATCATTATCTAAGGTAAGTGATGGTTCATTTCGCTATCCTATTGTGTAATTCCTGTTCTCTACTTAAAACCTATTATTTTCTATATATATAGATTGTTTGGAAACAAAGGCGCTGAGAGCGGATATATTAGACATTGGGATAGGAGAAAAACCACCGCTTACCAAAGATGAGGGCTCCAGCGGCGTCAAAACACGAAAAACACACAAACACAAACATAATACAAATTTTCGAGCTTAGCTCTTCATCAGGTTGTAGGATGAGGTAGCTGCGCCGCGGAAGCTAGCAGCCAACTGAGGAGACCACACGGGGTGCACATGGTCGGCTGGTCGGGGTGGAGATGGAGGGGGGAGAAACAACATGGCGGGAGGCGGGGGTGGGGGTGGAAGGACCTAAGCCCGAAAATGATAATTAGACTGCACAGTGGAAACGCGGTTGCGGTCATAAGGTCACAGGCATAAAACAAACCAAGGAAAACACGGGGGGGGGGGGGGGAATCTACTGAAAACGATCTATAAGTGCCCCCATAAAAAAATTATTCCACACGCAAAATTATTGAAAATATTACACACGAAAAAACACTGCACACGGAAAAAATATAATAATATAAAACACACGAGAGAAAAATATTTTTTTAGCAATAGATCTAAGTACAAAAAGAGAAAGCTCTGGTGAGCGATGGTTTTGTGGGAAATGATGGCAGGTAAGGGGCAAAGGTCGGAGGGGAGAGGAAAATTGAAGCTATCTTAAATTTAGTCCAGGTGGTTGTCTGGTCCCCGGTTGGTACTGAAAGGCCAGTTCCCACCTCCCCCCCCCCCCGTGTTTTCCTTGGTTTGTTTTATGCCTGTGACCTTATGACCACAACCGCGTTTCCACTGTGCAGTCTAATTATCATTTTCGGGCTTAGGTCCTTCCACCCCCACCCCCGCCTCCCGCCATGTTGTTTCTCCCCCCTCCATCTCCACCCCGACCAGCCGACCATGTGCACCCCGTGTGGTCTCCTCAGTTGGCTGCTAGCTTCCGCGGCGCAGCTACCTCATCCTACAACCTGATGAAGAGCTAAGCTCGAAAATTTGTATTATGTTTGTGTTTGTGTGTTTTTCGTGTTTTGACGCCGCTGGAGCCCTCATCTTTGGTAAGCGGTGGTTTTTCTCCTATCCCAATGTCTAATATATATATATATATATATATATAAAGACAGCCCCAAGGTTCGTTTTCTTCTAACAGATCCCACTGCAAATTATGCAGTATTCACCCACCTTCCACCACCTTTACCAACTCATTACCTGGGGAAAGCTTCCCCATCACAGGACTTGCCACTTGGTATTCACCCAGAACTCTGGCCACCATTCTGTCTTATCATGCCACCACTCATGGCAACAACAATTTTGACACTTGTTCTGCGGTCCGCGCCATCAGAGTCCTCTCGGACAAAAGCAGCATTTCAGAACTCGGAAGATGGGAACAGGCTTATCAGTACCAACTGGGTACCAGACAATAACCAGGACTAAATTTAAAATAACACCAATTTTCCTCCCACCCATCCACCTCAGCTCCTACCTTTTCCCACAAAACCATTGCTCACCAGAGACTATCTTATTGTAGTTTGTAACTTCGAATTTTGCTTAATTTTATATTTTCCAAATTTTTTATTTTTATATCATGTATCTGTCAGTATTTTGCACATACATCCATTACTTAATAGACAATTTAGGACCATCAGCCGACGTCTACTGCACTTCAGCGATGGGTCCCTATGGACAGGTTTATTATCTATTTATTATTATTTTCCATTTTATCCCTTTCTACCACCACACTCACTTTCTGCCATGTTATTTTTTCCCTCCACCATGAGCTACCAGCCTTGTGGGCTTACTTAGTTGGCTGCCAGCCTCCCAACATGCAGCCATCTCACTATTACTGAAGAAGGGCCATAAGCTCGAAAACTTTACTCTATGTGTGTACATGTTTTTTTTTTGATAGCCATTGGATAGGGACAAATCCACATCCAAGAATGTGGCCTGGGTGTGGGAGCAGGACCACGTGAATTTCAGCATGCTAAAGTTATTGAGATGGTTCAGGAAATTTAGCAGTTCATTACTTTACTTCATAAATATTATTATTATTATTTGTATAATATTTTATATAATATATTTTTTCAATACATATTTAGTTCTAATTATATTTTGATCTTCCCACCAACCAGAAATTAGTTTGGATATTTATTTTTGCTCGGGTATGAGCTCTGATTCACTACTTTTTCGATAATTGAATTTACCCCCACCATTTTCTCGACCGGCGGTCTTTCTGTGAGGCAATGACCGGCTGCACCCACCTCCCATAATGTTCTCTTGTTGACGAAGGTTTTTTTTCCCGAAAATTTCTTTATAATTTGTGTTTGTGTCTTTTCTGTGTGTTCGCGCCCCACATCCATCATCTAAAGGTAAGTGGTGGCTCATTTCCCTATCATAATTTGATTCCTTTCCGCTACTTAGCGTCTTTTTTTCATTGTTATTATATATACATATAATTATATAAAACTAAGGAATGATAGGGAAATACGATCCAACACTTACCACAGATGAAGGTGGCCAGGGATGATGAAGATAAAAAAGAAAAAACACAAGATACAAACAATATTTGGCAGTTAGCCTTATTCTTGATAAAAGTGAGACACCAGGCAGAGTCAGACATTTACACCTTGACGGCCATCTGACAAATGGAGGTTGCATGACATGGCCAGCATAGATAGTAGTATAGGAAAGGGGGGAAGCACAAATACTGAATCGATAATGATGAAGATATATTATCATTGAAAGTGGGAGATCAACATAATAACTGAGGAAGTCATGCCCATCACGAAGGATTAGGTTAATTGACTCAAGACTAGGGAAGAACTGCGTGATGAAAGCGGGTTGCGTTTAGTTTCAAGGGCTACAGGCTTGGAGTGGCTGTGCATGGGAAGGGCTGTAGCATGATAGATTTGTTTCTGTACTAAGTCAGGGGGGTAGCTGGGAGATGAGAGCTCCAGACAGGTTTTGTGTGTATCGGGATAGAGATTCTGCACTGGAGCAGATGCGTCTGTCATGGATGGCCAGTCTATATATACAGTAACCAGGAAATAACAGGTGCTAAGTAGGGAATATGAATTACAAAATAAAGGTAAGTTGTGGTTCATTTCGCTATCACACACACACACACACACACACACACACACACATATACATTAAGGAAGGATGTGGAATACGACCCAAAACTTACCTCATACAAACACAAGAAACATGGAATATTTCTTGTATTTCATCATTTTTATGATCATCATTCCCAGCCGCCTTCATCTTTGGTAAGTGTTGGGTCATATTTCCCTATCCATCCATAGGTGTATATATATATATATAATAACAATGAGCAGGAAAAAGCTTTAAGGCAATAAAACTAAGGAAGGATAGGGAAATATGACCCAACACTTACCACTGATGAAGGCGGCTGGGACGACGAACAAAAAACAAATACAAGAGAAGCGCAATATTTCGGCCTACAGCAGCCTTACTAGTGCAGAAGGTGAAGCACCAGGCGGCGTCACATGTGTACACATAGACGGCCGACTGGTGAATGGCGTCTCAGGCACGGATGGTTGTTTAGGTGGAAAGGGGGGGAGACTAAGTTCAAATATTGGATCGATAATTGATACTGAAGACGATATGTTATTATTGAAAGAGGTGAATAATAACTGGGTTGGTATAGATATATATATATATATATATATATATAAAGTGAAAAGTAAAATAAATGTAAATAGCATGGATAATAGTAATACGGAAACACAAAAAATGTTAATGGTATAGATAATAAGTGCTGGTTGTGTTGGGCAGAGTTTACTTGAGATTGAGGCCAGGAGGATGTCTGGTGTCAAGGAAACCTCTTTTTTTTTGGTAACTGCTTTACTTGTCTTTTTAACATCGAGGTCTTTAGAGACGGGAAAGGATGGGGGGCAAGGATGGGGGCAAGGAATTGGAAGGAATTCGGCCATGGCCTTTTGAAGGAAGCATCCCGGCATTTGCCTGGAGTGATTTGGGGAAACCATGGAAAACCCAAATCTGGATGCCCGGACGGGGATTCGAACCGCCGTCCTCCCGAATGCGAGGCAAGAACGCTAACCGTTACACCGCCCCGCTCGGTGGAAACCTCGTGTGGTTCAGATACATAGATGACATCTTTATGATCTGGACCCACGATGAGCATCATCTAATAGACTTCCTCAATTCCCTAAACAACCACTCCATCAACTTTACTTGGACGTACTCCCATATTCATGGTACCTTGATTGATGTTGACGTTTCCTTGAATAATGGGCGCCTACATACCTCTGTTCATATCAAACCGACTAATCTGCAGCAATATCTTGATTTCAACAGTTGTCATACCTTGCACATCAAATGTTCCCTTCCTTACAGTCTGGCCCTCCGTGGCAGGCAAATCTGCTCTGATGAACAATCTCTTTCCCAATACACAGAAAACCTGTCTGGAGCTCTCATCTCCCACAGCTACCCTCCAGACTTAGTACACAAACAAATATCCCGTGCCATAGCCCTTCCTTTACACAGCCACTCCAAGTCAGTACCCCTTGATACTAACCACAGCCCCGCCTTCATCACTCAGTTCTTCCCTGGTCTCAAGTCCATTAACCTAATTCTTCGCCGTGGACATGATTTCCTACGTTCCTTCCCCGGAATGCACACCATTCTCCATAAAATTCTACCCACTGCCCCTCGCACGTTTTAGCAGACCACCAAATTTAAGAAATATCTTGGTTCACAAGTACTCGCCAAGTAATTCCCCCAGACTGCCACAGGGTTCATTCCCGTGCAATAGACCCCGTTGTAAAACATGCAGCATGCACCCAGCCACTACCACTTACTCCAATCCTACCACAGGTGAAACATTCCCTATCATTGGTCATGCTACTTGCATGACAACTCACCTCATATACCAACTGACATGCCTCCATTGCTCCAGTTCATATATAGGCCTCACAACCAATCCCCTAGCTATCAGAATGAATGGCCACAGGCAGACAGTTAATACTAACAATGAGGCCCATCCAGTTGCAAAACATGGCAGTTCCCACAAAATCAATAATTTGAACATCTGTTTTTCAGTTAGGGCTATCAGAGTTTTCCCTAACAATACGACCCCCTCTGAACTTCGTAGATGGGAACTAGTCTACCAGAATATCCTTGACACCAGGCATCCTGATGGAGTCAATCTCCAATAAACTCTGCCCACCAGACCCAGCACTTATTATCTATACCATTCCCATTTTTTGTATTTCCGTATTTACTATTATCCATGCTATTTACATTTATTTTACTTTTCACTTATAGTTACTCAACCCAGTTATTATTCACCTCTTTCAATAATAACATATCGTCATCAGTATCAATTATCGATCCAATATTTGAGCTTACTCTCCCCCCCCCCTTTCCACCTAAACAACCATCCGCGCCTGAGATGCCATTCACCAGTCGGCCGTCTACGTGTACACATGTGACGCCGCCTGGTGCTTCACCTTCTGCACGTTTAAGGCTGCTGTAGGCCAAAATATTGCGCTTCTCTTGTGTTTGTTTTTTGTTCGTCGTCCCAGCCGCCTTCATCAGTGGTAAGTGTTGGGTCATATTTCCCTATCCTTCCTTAGTTTTATACACACACACACACACACACACACACAAGAATTGCTCGTTTAAAGATAGAAGATTTTTTTCAGATATTATCACCATCAACAACAAATTCTTAAAACTCCAGTACTTATAAATGAAAAGATCAACAAATTAGTGCTATGTAGTTACTAATTCTGTTGGAACTGCAAATTATGCATGAGAATGATAGTTACTAATACAATGTATATAAATTTAAAATAAAAAATAAGGAAGGATATGGAAAGTTAAGCTATCATCATCACAAATAAAGACAATTGGGCTGTGACAAACACACTTTACAATATGTCGATATAAACCTTTATCATGTATAGAGATGGCAATGGGATCAAATTTGTTCATACTAAGACTCGCCACATGATTCATACCAAAATTTTTGTGGTGGACATAGCCATACTGCCTTCATCTGTGGTGACATTGTTTTACATTCCCTAACCTTCCTTATTTTTGTTGCCAAATGGCATTTTGATTGTTATCATAATTTTAAATAAAACTTATTTTAAAATAATTAGTGCAATTTGTAAAGGAAACATTTTCCAATAGGTACTTAATATTTTATATAAACTGTAGTATTGTATGTACAGATTTTAAAATGGCAAGAAAGGGAAACAAATGATAAGATCATGCAATCACACTCTCATTTTAATATTAAGAACAAGTATTCAAAAATAAATGAAAGTAATCAAAATATAAATGGGAAAAGTAAACCCATCACTTATGACAGATGAAGGCAAGAGAGTAGCGACAAATGCACAAAAAACAACCTCACAATACATCCAGTATAAAAACTTTTTACGTATAACAATAGAACACATGGTAAGGAGATCAAGTATACACACACTGAGACTCGCAACACGAATGAAGCCAGAGATGAATGTGTTGGGCAGGGTAGTTGTTGTAATGGGGGAAGGAGCAGAAAGATGTAGACAGTCAAAATTGAAGGATAAGTATAAATACCATAACAGGCAGTCCAAAGTAATGAACTAAAGTAAAAAATAAAATAATTTGGATCACATAGAAATTAATATTTTTTTATAATGACATAGCAATAAAAATTAAGATAGTGAAATGAAACTCCCGCTTACCGCAGGACAATGTCAATACACGAAAATGATAACACATTTTCAGGTGTATATTCTTTCTCAGAAAAGAAACATTTCTTTTACTGAGTTATGGGATTCAGCTTAAAATTTCAGTCTTGCAATTTGTAGGTATCTTTCTTATATACCAATGCTATCCCTCCATCACCTGCGGTACTATGCGGTGGTTTATTCCTCTATCCTAAACTATAATTTTGCATTATTTTTTATCTGATCCTTCTTTTATCAGAGAATTATACTTTGCCATAATTTTTTAATATCTACTTCTCACCCCTACACATCTACCCATTCTCATCTTTGGCTTTAATATGACGAGTCTCAGTGTGTATAAACCTTATCCCCTTGCCATACATGAATATTGTAAAAGGAGACAGTTGTTATATGTCAGCCACAGCCCTTCCACCTTCATATGAAGCAAGTGATGGGTTTACTTTGTCCATACTTCATTTGTCCAGTGTTTAAAGGCATTTTCATTCTCATTATTATTGAAAATTATTAAAATAATTAACTGCTCTTACTTCGTTTCATCAACAATTTCAACTTCTGCCTGTGCTGTGATAGGGGTGTTCGAGTGTCCAGCAGTAGGATCATCATTGGCCAGCTCACCGTTAGTTGAACTCACGACCTGTTTGATTAATACAGTCAAACATTTGGTTCTGTGGTAAGATGTGAAATTTGATTCTACTTGTTACAAGTTGTTTCAATAATTTTAGAGTACTGTCACCAAACTTGGATTTATAAATATAGAATACTTACTATTCAAGGCCCTTTTACCTTATGAAAGGGTTGAAGTGTTATTACATAAAGAATACAACAATGTTAGTATTGTAAAGAAAGTGATGTATTGAAAATGACAAGAGACATAGAAAGGCAGCTTGGGAGTAAAAGGCACCAAACAGAGGAGTTTCGATAGTTCAAAGTATGATACAATTGAAGCACCCGACATCCTGAAAAAATGAAATACGGTGCCACAGTTATCCAAGCATTAAAACACATTAAACAATAACAAAACTGAATTATAACTGAAGTAAAAAGAACAATCATTTTTAGAAATTAAATTTTAATTCGAATGTGATTAAATCTGCCAGAAATCAAGAACGATCATTTACTACAAATTCTTCCAAATCGACAATAAAAAAATACTTTCACCAAAAAATAAAAATGAGCAAGCTATTTAAAGGGGGAAAAAAGATGAGATAAAAGCAAAAGTGCTGAAAATGTGTGTAGGGAACACATATTCTAAAAACCAAATAAAGCAAACCACCACAGAAAATTGAAAATTTTTTTGTGATAGGCATCATCAAATCAAATTGATTCTGATGACATTGGTAATATTTCTATTAAATTTTCTATTATTTAACTTCAATCTGCTTAGAATCCAATTACCTAATCCTCATTCCCCCCCCTTGTCATTCAGAATGCAATAATCCAGATAGTACAGAATACCATTTTCAGATTGTCCTCCAAATGAAGTTCAAATATTGGTCAACTGAGAAATATAAAGTGTTTATTAGTTTCAAATATGTGTACAGTAAAATCCAAACCAGTGATGATGTAACTATCCCCAACAATGGTTCCAGACTGACTTCCTGGATGAGTGTTTTAGAGCTGACTACTTCAGTCACTATAATGATTTCTAAAGAAAATGGACAGATCTGCAACATCTATATCAAGGTGATGCAAAAATTACATTCGCAAAGAATGTTGTCTCACATACACAAAGATGATACAGATAAAACATAACTGGCACTGCCATTTCCTTGACCAAACTGTAAGAACAACTCCAACAGACATTGATCTGGAGGATATGGATGGAAGATGTTACAGAAATTACTATATGGCAGGTGTTTCAAAGGAATCATTATGCTTTAATACTCCTTACTGAAGAAGGAGTTATTTTTTGTTTGCCTTTTTTTTTTTATTTCTACCACATCAATACCTCAATTATTGAAAGAGGTGTAAAGTCATTACAGTATTTTTTGATTATTATTTTTTATTTAAATAATGGAAAAGAGTGAAAAATGCACAGAAATATGTGTCGGTTGGCTTTTTTGGTGCAAAACCTTTATCAATAGATGAAGTTCAGGAATACAAAGTTAAAGATGATTGCATATGCATATATCACAAAGATCTAGGAGAAGACAGAAGAGAATAAACACTGGATCATCAAAGGAATGACAGTAAGAAGCTGGAACAAGTGAAATAGTTCTGTTGCCTGGAAAGGTGAACAGAGACTAAGAAAGTGTGAACATTTTTTTAACCTGATTAAGGATACAATTTGGAGGTAGAACATAGGGGAGAAATCTAAAATCTTGTTCCACCATGTTGATCAACTGATCTGAAATGCAACATGGATGAAGAGAGACCTGAGCATACTGCACACAGTATGCGACAAGGTTTCAAAGAGTCGTATAAAACATTACAAGAAAGGTTAGGGAGAGCTTGAAGTCTGATGCATTAAAAGAAATGATAAAGAAGAATAGTTTTCATCTGTTGGGCACTTCAGATTGGAGGAGGGAATAATGCCAATTCAGCACTTTTGAACAAAGAGAATTAGAGGAAACCAACTAGAAGACCATGTACGAGATGTGTGGCTCAGGTTTGGATACGTGTAGAGGCTACAGTGGTGGACTGGATACAAATAGAAGACAACCTTACAGGGACCGTCACGAGTAGAGAACGATGTGTCAGACAACCCCCAGAGGCAAAACGTCAAGTGATGTTATAAGCAGAACAAGTTACTGATAGAGTAACAGAAAAGGAATAATAATTGGGCATCCAATAATTGTGATTTATCATTTTTGTAGTTAACTGACCTTTCAACAAAAATAGTCCAGAAGATGAACATCTCTTACAATTCCCAAAATCTTGAATTCATTCCTTAATAATATTGTCAATACCTATTGCTCCTCCTGGCTGGTGAAAAATTAAACTGAACATTCAAGTTTGCATGAGGACATAAAAGCTCCCCAATTCGTTAGAACACTGTTCTTGTACTACTCAATTTTTTAACTGTAGAATGTACAAGACACCGAAAAAGACCAAAATTGTAGATCACACACAGTATAGATTAGAAGGAAGCTCCAAAACTTATCCACATACAAAAATATTTAACACTCAAGTATAGAGTGTTATCCTTTACTTCAATGGAACAGACCAGTTTCCAATGAAATAAACCCCAATGATTAAAACAATTACAATGAGCACCACAGACTTATTACGCTCTTTCCCATTCTCACAAGGTACTGTGATAAAAAATCGCCCCTCTATTTACTTACTGAAAAGAAAACAGAATGGGGAAGGGAATTTTTGATATTAACAAAATCTGCAGAATTTCTTTGCCAAAATTTCAGAGTTTTATTTTTGTAAAAAGAATTGTGACAAAAAATAGAAGTTATCACATTTTGAAAGACCAGCCTAAATTTGTTACAATTCTGATGGCTAGCTCAATTCAAAAGTGAAAAAGATTAGCATTTAAACTATCTGTATACAAAAATGCTAGTTGAAATTATTTTAAAGAGGTTACTTTATCTGTCTATTTTCAGCAATTTTAACCAATACATCAAAATGGTAATCAACAGAAGATAGCAAAAACTGTATATATGAATACATTATCAGCACTTTTACTTAATTATCGGAGAAAAGCCAACAGCTTTTAGAATATCGCTTAACACTCACCTGCACAGACCCACCATGCCTATCAGCTGGAGTGAGGTTACCAATTGCATTAGTTTGCTGCTTTGGTACATCAGGCCAGGCTGGTACACCTTTACCTCCACCCTACAAAGGTGAAAAAACTATGATAAAACATCAACATCATTCTAGTAATAAACAACCTACTCCTTAGCCAAAGCTTACAGCTATGTATTGAAAAACAAATTAGAACCTCTGCATCATAATTACCAAATATCTAGCATATTACATGATCAGCAAAAGAAATCATTTACAGGTTAGGTGATATCAACAAGAGAGCAAATAACTTCAAAGCAGTAAAAAAAAGACATGTGGGTGAAAGCAGTGGTTCTCTTATTTGAAACCACATGCCCTTTGAGACTATGGTGATGCAGACATCACAATTCATCTTAGCATATATCACCACTCATGTTAACAAAAACAAGTGATAAGTGATGTCCATTTACTTTTTCTCTATGCCTTAACACTACTTCAGGAGCCACACTGTACAAGAGAGTAAAAGCACTACATTCATTTCTAAATATATGTAAGCACGAGGTAAGAAACTCGATCCACATAATACAGACTATGGGAAGCAAGTGTTTAAATTAGATTCTTGAATTATAAAAATAAGGTTTGAAAATACAATTAGTGAAATTTATACTGATGCAAGTGAACAGCAATCAATGCTACATTTTGATTCAAGCTCTCAATTCAAAAGGGTAGTAAACAAGTCTACTGTAGGACCATGATAAAAGTTTTCTTATTCTGACCTCAAATATTATCATACTTTCGTCTTCCTCAAATTCATCATATTCTCCATCCTTTCAACAACATGCAAGAAAAAGAAAAGATAAATCTGTTGAATGTAAAAGTCAGGTCAACACAATTATAAAGAAAGTCAACCTCATCGTGGACTGTTTATGACCACAGCTCTCTCAAGAAATAAATATCACAGTATCTGTAACAAACAACTTTTCCCCATTCAGTTTCTAGGTCTGGAAAAATATGTAGTAAAATCAGGTCATACAACTTAGAATTTTGTCAAATTCTAGTTTTGCTTAGGCGGGACTTAGAAATTTCGAGAAGAGCAGTTTTCAACTTTAAGGAATTTCCCTGTAATCTTGCTCACAGTAACAATTCGCCATAAAAATCATTTTAAAGTGTATTTATCATATCGAGAAACGTTTATTTTAGGAGATATTCCGCTTTGTTCAAGTTTTGAAACACGCGATCGGAAAAGTAGAAATTCTAAGATTTGCAATATCTTTAAATCGAGTAAAGCGACAACCGAACTTTTATCACCCGCTGTAGTCAGCACTGTCCCCGATATTTTGGTAATAAAATTAAGTAATTTGGTAAAGTTTAATTAGTAGTTTAAATTAAGAGAAAAAAATGAACTTTTTAATTAAAAGACATATTAATTTAAAAATTACATCAGTAGATAGCCATAATTGAGACGATTTCGTACATATATTGATTTCCATAAAAAGTTTAAGTTTTTGAAAATAAATTGTTGTTGATTATCGCTGTAAAAATTCAAACGTTTGGGTTAATCCCCTGCTTTAGAGCTTTGTATCACCACGCGGAATTAAATAAAACTTTAAAACTAATTACTCTAAATTTCTCACTAAACTGCCGTTGGACTTCCAGTAGATAAGTCTAGACACTGTCAAAGTTTAAACATTTTTAATAGTCTGGATCGTCAAATAAATTACACACACTTTTAGCTACTCGGAAGCAAAAAGATGTCACACAGTTGCTTACGTCACTGATTCTAGTGGTTCCTATAAAAGGACCCTGCCGCCATTATGGTCTGTCTGTTCTGGTGCTGGCATGCTACTCCATCTTTATTTCTTTTGTAAGTCTGCGCAAGTGTCGTATCTGGTGGGAGAAAGTCGGTTGAAGTGGAAGCTACCGAGTCGGCCATCTTGGGATTTTGGTGTATAGCGCGTGAGGTTAACTTGTAACATGAACTTTTAAATTTTCAACAGGGGTCGGTCGGTTCAAATCTCTCTCCACAACTTGCAACCTCTGGAAAAGAGTGTTCGATTTTTGCCTACTCAACTGTTAAGTGCATATTTGAAATTTTGTGACTTTGAAAATAAAACTTGGAATTTTCGGAAAGTGAACTTTTATCATTTCGTAGTAATCTTGCAACCTTTTCTCTATTTGTGGTTTAACAAATATTGTGGTGACCTCAAGCATTTACGTTGAGTTTATCCGGCTACATGGTCAAACCAAAATTATTTCATAAATTTTCTACAGAGCTTTGAGGCAACCACAAACTGTTAGTTGATGCACTAAGGCTATACTGCAGCCCCGGTATAGGCCATGGGTCTTACAAACTGATAAGCCGGGATTACAAGAAAATCTCTTTTCCAAAGCAATTTTATCATACGATTACACTATCACAATTAACTAATTTCCTGCATGTCTCAAGTCAAAATTGAATATAATCCAACATTCCTCATTTGTTTATAATAACATTACACGTATTTCAACATCATCACTCAATTTAAGATAATGTCAGTGTATACACAACAATTTCTTCATAACACCAAATGCTGCACTCAAAATGTTTTCCACAACTTGTATCAAGGAAAAAATTACATTAAATCCACATCTTTTTAGTCATAAAATCTATATCACATATGGGCAACCTTTGGCCTATGGACATAATCCAAAACCAATCTATTTCAGTGAATTTTGTCTGACATATGGTGGTGAAAATCATCATGTTCCAATTAATATGGTTTGCATAAAACTCGATTTTTCCCATCTCCCCCCCCCTTCCCCCATTGATTAGCAGTAAGTGTGAATGTACAAGGGTAATTCGGAAAGTAACCTCCGTTCTAACGTGGCACTAGAAGTCGTGTGCAGAGAGCTGCCATTTTCACATCTGCGTGTTCCCTGATTCAGTAAGCATCCAGCTGTGACAGTACGGACCGCGTTCTTTTGCGAATTGTCTTGTTATAATCTTAAATCATGAACGCTACAACAAAAAATTCCGCGAAATTCGAAGTGCGTGCTGTAATAAGATTTCTTTTGGTGCAAAACGTTTCAGCAGCAGACATTCATCGTCAATTGTGTACTGTATACGGTCAGAACGTTATAACTGAAGGTACTGTGCGGCAATGGGTACGATTTTTTAAAAGTGGTAGAACAAACATTCATGATGAAGAGACAAATGGTAGACCTTCTTGACGAAAAAGTTCGTGAAAATTGAAGATTCACAATCTCTGAACTTTCTGAACAATTCCCGCAAATTTCTCGTACAGTTTTGTACGAGGTTGTCACCGATAAATGAGGCTACCGGAAGTTCTGTGCTAGGTGGGTACCGAAATTGCTTACAGAGGTCCACAAAACCAAATTAATGGGCTCTGCCTTAAACTTCCTTTCATGCTAAGAAGCGGAAGGAGCAAATTTTTTGAAGATAATTGTGACTGGTGACAAAACGTGGGTGGCGTATGTAAATGCCGAAAGGAAACAACAGTCTGGGGTCATAACAATTCTCCATGCAAGCCGAAGAAAGCCCGCCAAACATTTTCAACAAGGAAGGTTATGACTACAGTTTTTTGGGATGCCGAGGGAGTTCTGCTAGTTGAATTTATGGAACATGGCACCACAATCACTTCAGATGTCTACTGTGAAACTTTGAAGAAACTTAAGCCAGCCATTCAAAACAAACGTGGCGGTAAGCTGTCATTCGGAGTTGTGTTTTTACAATACAATGCTCGTCCTCACAATGCCTGTAAGACTCAAGAGCTTCTTAAGCAATTCAAATGGGACATTTTCAATCATCCCCCTTACAGCACCTGACTTGGCGCCTAGTGATTTTCATCTCTTCACACACATGAATAAGTCGATTGCATCGCAGCACTTCAATGACGACAATCTTCAAAATGGTGTAAAAAATTGGATGCATGCCCAGGTGGCCAAATTTTATGGAGAAGGAATTTGGAAATTAGTGAAATGTTATGACAAATGCTTAAATTTAAATGGTGACTATGTTGAAAAATAGTAAAAAGCTGTAGTTTTAAGATAAATATAATAAAATAATTTTTACTATCCAAGTTTTTTATTTATAGCCAAATGGAGGTTACATTCCCAATTACCCTCATATTACATGGTTGTGTTCTGTTCGGTGCTTACAGTATACACCAGTGGTTCCCCACAGGGGCCGGTACTGCCCACCAGTGGGCATTGAGATCATAGGGGGCATTTCTGGTCTAATGCAAATTTAGGTGGCATTGAAGGTCAGTCACTGCCCCTTCATTTCCAATATTATATCCGGCTTTAAAGACTGCATCAAACTAGTTTCTAATTGCATCCCCATCAATCATATATAGCCAAAAGAAAATTATCATGGTAAGCAATTTATTAGCTAAGAAAAGAAGGAAATTGACAATTATGAATGCAGCAATTTACAATTGCTAATGACAAATATGGAAAAATTAGAGTCATTACATGGACCTCAGCAGTCTAATAATTTGTTTTATAATATGTATTTGTTAATCAAACTGAGTAAAGTACACCAATTTTGTTAATATGTTTAAACAGAGAAATCGTAGAAATATATCTTTGTTTTTTCTTGATGATATATTGTACATTTCACCTAAGAGGGGTGCCATCGAATCACTGTTTCAAAAAGAGAATTATGAGCCAAAAAAGTTTAAGCATTATGGGATACATTATTTATTATTTAGGAACAGATAAAGGGCTTGCGGAATTAATAAAGAACGTCTATGAGAAGTGAGAATTGTGTGTGCGTGAACAGTAAACATTCAGAATGGTTTTACACAGAAAAAGGAGTAAGACAAGGAAGTGTACTGTCACCTGCCCTGTTTAATGTAGTACTAGTGTAAGCCCGTGACTGTTTTTTTGGAGATCGTCACAGGTCTAGAATAGTTCCAGTTCTTACGATGAAAGATTATGACAGGTTGATCTGACCAAATATAAGCTTGACCTGTGATTCACCCTAAGGATGAATAAAATCTCTTGAGCTTGGAGAACTCAGAAGCATTAATAGAGGTAGGTATTAAACATGGACAGGAACGATCGCACTATCGTGTAACTGATTCAAAGGTCATTCACTCTAACTTGCTTAAATAAGAACTTGACTTGTATTTGACCCTGCAAAATTTTAAAAAAAAATCCTGTTTGTTTCGAAAGCAAGTTGTTTACTATTGAGACTGGACAAACACTCGTAATGTAAACATTGGTTATAGTATCTGTGACAGCCAGAGAACTTAATACACGTTCCAATATTATGAAACAGTTGAGCAATTCTGCAGAAATAGGTTGCCAGAATAGTCGATTCGGTGACAAATTTGGTCTCATCTCCACTTAAAATAACCTAATATCTCACATACAGCGAACGTGAATAAAGACAAATAATGAAAGTTGTCAGTAAAATGCCTAAGAAGCAAATAAACCGTAATGTATAAATAAGTTTTTTAAGTTGCTTTAATTAGTACCATGTTACTGAAAAGCAGATCCACATTTTTTCAGCCGCAAAATTTATTAAAAATTTTTGAACTATGAAAAGCAAACTTAATTAATGTATTATGCCAATTAATTTGGTAGCAGTTGGTTAGTTATAAATTGTAGACATAACCATGAATTCCTTTTAATGGTATCTCTGGTCGCAAAGGCTGACACCATTCTCCAGCCAATAGCTATTGAGGTGAGTGGGAAACCTTATGAAATTATATAGCAGACTAAAGTAATCACAGAAGTCCAGCGTACAGAGCTGAAGTTGATAGCATATGTTGATGACATCATAATATGGGAGGAGACAGAGCAGGATATGGAAAGAGAATTTCGGAAATGGTGTACTGGAGTGGGTAAACATGACCTGGATATTAGTGTGGAAAAGACCAAAATAATAAAGATAACAAGAAACACTGGCCCTTCGAATGATGTGTTACTCGACGCAAGAAATTCGAATGGATAGAATCGTTTGCATATCTGTGAAACAAGATAACTATCAACAGAAAGATGGAGGAAGAAACAGGTCAGAGAGTAAGGAAGAGTGGACAATTGTATCATCAGATCAAGGATGTAATATAAAGATGGAACATAGGGAAGGCTGCCAAAATTCTGCACTATAAAGTATATACTTGCCATCCCATACTGACTTATGGTTCTGAAAAATAGAATTGGACAAAGAGATGTTAGCAGATTGCAGGTGGCAGAGATGAGGTTTCTGAGAGGAATACAGAATGCCACGAGAAAAGATAAAATCAGAAATGAAAACATCATGGAGAGACTACAAGTGGAAGCATTAGAAGAGATGTTAAGAAGGAAAAGTCTGCAGTGTTGGGTCATGTTATGAGGATGGAGGAGGGGAGGATGCCGAAAGTTGTACTGCTGAACAGCGGGAAGGGAAGGAGACCTGTTGGAAGACCTCAGGCAAGATGGATGGACCAAGTGAAGAAAGATGCAGAGGTTAAGGGAGTTATTTGGAGACAAGTGATGGAGGAAAAATCTTTGAATGACCGCCAGACCTGGAAGAGGATGTGCAAGACGACCAGAAAAAGCGGAAACATCTAATGATGACGATTATTATTTATTACAAGAAGAGGATTCGGTGTATTTTGTTCTGAAAAGGGGGGGGGGGGGGCAGTGAGTAATTTTTTTCGGAAAAACGTGATGAGTAATTTTCCTTTCGAAAAAGGGGGTCAGTAGACAAAAAATTTTGAGATCCTATGGTGTAGACTATTACTTATATATAAAAATCAATGTTTGTCTGCCGGTCTGTTTGTCCTCTTCTGATTGTCTCCTCCTAAACCGTTCATCCGACTACGGTGAAACATTGGTGAGTTGTCGAGCGCGCATCGGAGAAGGATCCTACCAAATAAAATTTCCAAAAAACCACCCCCTCCACCCCTTCACAACCCATAATTTAAACAAACCCACAGATTTTATACGATTTCCACCAAAATTTGCACACGTATACATTAAAACAAATTGAAAAATATTGCCTACATATGGTTTCCAAAAATGCAGCCCCTCTTCCCCTTTACATCCCCTTAATTTTTGCCAATGTACTTTATATAAAGCTACAGTTTTTACCCAATTTTGAAGGAACTTTGCTCACGTATACTTTAAAACAAACAGAAAAATACTGTCTAAATTTGTTTTGCCCAACTTCACCCCTCTCCCCTTTCACCCTCTCCCCTCTAAATTTCCAATGATCTTTATTGAAATCCACAGCTTTTATCTAATTATGATGAAACTTTGGTGAGTTGTTGGGTGTGCGACTTCAAGGTTCCTGATAAAAAAATCTAAAAAACCACCCTCTCTTCCCCTTTATACCCCATAATTTAAACAAATCCATAGATTTTATTGATTTCAATAGAAATTTTCACATGTAGGCCCTATACTTTAAAACAAATTGAAAAATATTGCTTAAATATGGTTTCAAAAACACAACCCCTATTCCCCTTACATCCCCCTAATTTAAGCAAATTCTCAGATTTTTATCCCAATTTGATAGAAATTTCCATACATACACTTTAAAACAACCACTCTACCCGTTTCCACCCCCTTAATATTTGTAAATGTTGTTAAACAAAGCTACAATCAATAACGTGACCAATCATTTTGAAAGTTGGCACATATATGTATTTTTCTTGGAGGTTTCTGACCACATAAAAAATCCAAAAGCCACACCCTCTCCCCCTTTACAGCCCTAGTTTTTAGACAAACTCATTCCTTGATTCGATTTCGATGGAACTTTGCAGATGTATACTTTAAAACAAAGAGAAAAATACACATTAGTATTACGAAAACCCAATCCCTCTCCCCTTAACACTCCCTTAATTATTGTGAATGTTCATCATACAAAGGTACAGTTTCTATCCAATTTTGAATGAAGTTTGCACATGTATTCTTTAAAATAAACAGAAAAATACTGTTTACTTTTGATTTGCCAAAGTCCACCGCTTACCCCTTTTATCCCATCCCCTCTTAATTTCCAATGTTCTTTTTAGAAACCCACAGTTTTTATCAGATTTCAATCGAACTTTGTATGTATACACATTAAAACAAGGAGAAAAATACTGCCTACATTTGGTTTAAAAAACCAGCTAAACTCTCTTTTTTTCCAAAACCCCTTAATTTTTTCCAATGTTTCTAATATATACCTACAGTTTTTATACGATATGGATGGAACTTTTCACATGATTACTTTAAAACAAACATACAAATACGGTCTATATTTAGTTTGCAAGGATGCAATTCCTCTCATCCTTTACCTCTACTCATTTTGTGCCAATGTTCTTATAGATACCTACAGTTTTTATCGGATATTGATTGAACTTTACATATGTATACATCAAAACTCTATTCATTTAGTTTACTAATACACAACCCCTCTTCCCCTTTAAATACCCTTACTTTTTACTTATATTCTTTATACAAAGCTACAGTTTTTAATCTGAAGTTGAAGGTACTTTGCACTCCAAGAGAAGAGGGAAACACCACAAATAATGTATATCCCCAAGCACTACAATAAAAAAAATTCCAATTTAATTTATGCACAAAAAGCCATTGACTCAAATTTATTTTTTGCATGTAGGTGTGTATGACTTGCATATGTGTACCAACTTAGAGCGAAACATAGCCATTGCAACGCATGCCGGGCAAAGCTAGTTAACTATAAATTTGGGATATGAGATGATATACAAAAAAGTAGCTGCACGGAACCACCAATTTCAAGGCAACTTGACAGAGGATTATTATTTTATTCTGAATAAAGAATTGCCTTATGTTTGCCTTGCAACAAAACCATACCTGTCAAAAAAGAATACAATTTGAGTAGAGATACCCTTCTTCAAGACATATTACCAAATTATTGATGGACTGCTATGAAAAAGTGAAAAAGGGGGAGGGGGAGAATCGCCGAACTCTATAAATCATTTGACCACAGAATAATTATCAAAAAATCTCTTCTTGCTGTTGCAAGTGTAATATGTCATGAAATGATAAAATCGATTTTGAATACTTGTTTGTTGAAACATACTGTTGTCTGACAGAAATGAATTATGACTGAGGCTATCAAAAACAGTTTAAAACAGAGTGGAAAGGTTTTTAATTTCTTTGGATGCAACACTGATGCCTCCGATACAGCAGACCTAGAAATATTTATTCAAGGATTTTTATGTGGATTTCAATATCATTAAAGAATTGCTAGTATCTTGGCTGTTAAAGGAGAGATAACCAGTGAAGATAATTGGAAACATAGTAGCCACTATTCACTTTAAATCACATGCACATTATCACAGCCAATTTAAGGATTATTTGTCTGACTTATCTTCGGATTATTAGACGAGTCTCAAAATTGTTAAGGCTTTAATTGTCTAAAATAATTTAATGATCTAATGCAAGACATTGCAGTTTTTATGGACATAAAGGAAACACAATTAGCCAAGTAAACAATGAGTGGGTGCACGGTTAACAATTACTTGTAGATGTCACTGTGTCCCTATATCTTTTTATAATAAATTAAAATGGTTGGAGATTCACACAAGCGATAAAACTTTTAACCATTTTTCTACACTAGCAACCCATAAGATCACCCTTTATAACTGTTATGGATATGAACTGAAAGCATTAGCTAATAGAGCAATTTGATAGAAAGTTTGCCTGCTTCCAAAAATCCACATTCACTATACCTGCTCATCGAATGAATGCGGTTGTAAATAATATGCCCAAACTTTACAGATGGAATTTCAGGTGCATTTAGTGTTAAAATCACAACTAGACAACACTGCTCTGATGGGATTTTATAAATTTTATTGGTTTGAAGAAAAAGTATTAATGTGAGAACAGTTTTTTAAAGGCTGAAATATCAAGCAAAAAAATGCAAAAATAATAATGAATAAAAACCTTTAAATTTGTCTAGCAGCACAAATACTGGGCTATTAAATTATTATGTCATTCATTACATTATAAACCTTTTTTAGAGCTTTATTGGAAAGTGTAGTATCATAAATAAATAAATGAAATGTGACATGGCCACTTGTTTTAACATTAATTTATTGAGAATAGCACAACATGTTCTGACTTCAGCTGACATTAAGATATAGGAAATGGTTCATACTAAGGAACCAATTTATTTTTCCCCCAACAAAATAGACACAAAAATCTTGAAGGCAAATTGGAATTAAAATCGTATGCGAGTACAACACCAAGTACACAGCCTTCTGACAGTTTATTAGCAGTACATAAAGGACATGATGTCACAGGCAGAAATCATTGCCTACCGAAATTTGTATGCTTCATGGATATCCCTTTTAACCCTGCAGTGGTCGCGTGGATTACATATGTAGTCCACTCAAGCCATTTCTAATGGGACTTTTCAGAACGCGACCACTGCAGGGTTAATATTTATATTCCTCTTTCAACTCTGGGGCTTTGTATCCGTCAACACTGAGGTTGTCAAAGGAAATCTAACCTAAGGGAGGGGAGAATGTGGTGCCACTGGTCTCTGAACTGTGTAAACCATGCACTTTTAATATTTGTTGTTCTGTTTAACACTTTGAAATGTTTGGCCAAACTGTGAAATTCTTTTAATTATAAATCACAATTAGTTTTATGGGAATATCATTTCTCACAACTTTTCAGAAATATATATATCCCACAAAAACAATTCTTGTAAAAATAGGAAGTCTCATCGCTGTGTAGTGACAAAAGGTTATGAGATCCAAACTGACCGCGATATATGCGGCCTAAACTACAATTAAACCTAATAATATGTGGCATAACATAAGTTGTTAAGATTTATTTTTAGCATCCTTCATTTTCACTGGGGTTATTATTTCAGCTGCCTGTAAGCTGTGTCAGCCGTTAAAACATCGATCTTCATCACAGATAATAAGAAAGAAAGATGTAAGAACCTGTGAAGATTTTGGACAAAGTTTATTTCGCGATGTATGATGACATTGACATGCGATACAGAAAATTAATTCATGTGCAATTGAAACATTGATTTTCTAGTGGCAATATTAGTGGAGATTGTTTGTAGGCTGAAATGTAACCTGGACCAAGTTAACTTTTTGCTACAGCACAAGTGACGAGAAATTACATCGAGTTTTATTATGTAATAATTATATTTAGCTAAGCAACTCTAAAGAAATTAATTTCCAGAACATTCCCTAAAATATGTCATTTTTGATGGACTTTGAGGCTAGTCATATATAACATATCATTTCAGAAAAATTATGACATGCATAATAGCCAAGTCACCAAAGTTTTTATTATTATTATTTTTTATTCTAAACAAACCATCTATTACAACATGACAAACCATTCCGTTTCGCAAAGGGAAGTGAATATATGCTTTGAGGTGTAGACTTGGCAAAGGACAAGATCCCATAACCTTTTGTCACTACATAGCCATTTACAAAAATTATTTTTGTGGGATCTAATTTTTTTTCTGTAAGCTGATCGTTTATTCCAAGTTGTTGCTCAAACATAATGATGGCAATTGAAAATCAGTGGATGAGAACAGTTCAGAATTCAAGCCATCAATATACACTGCCAATTTTGATGTCAGGGTGTTATAGCATTTTTTTTTTACTTTTACTAACTTCCAAAGTAAGGGAGGAATAAAATAAAATTTAACTGATTGGTTAAACTTAGTAAGCACCATCTATAACAAAAATCTGAGGCATGTTACATTATTAGGGTAAAAAGCAATTTCACATTTGGGATAGATAAGGATGTGGAAGTAGTATTTTGAAGCCTTACTGAACCCAAATTGGTCACAGGATGATACCGTTGTTCAGGAGAAGAAGGAAAATAACAACCGTGTAGAAGAGAAAGAAAAGGATCTAACTTGGGAAGAAGTGGAAACAGCTCTGGGTAAGATGAAGGGTGTAAAGGCATCAGGCATCGATGAAGTGAGCGTGGTAGTAGGGGTAGTAGGAAAGCAGTGGCTATACCTTGTGATGAGAAAGGTATGGAATCATGGCACAACTCCTTAAGACCGGAAAAAAGGAATAATTGTACCTATATTCAAAAAAGGGAGCAGGAAGGAGTTTAAAAAATATAGAGGTATTAAACTGATGTGTCACTGTGCCAAAGTGTATGAGAAGATCATTGAAAAAAGAATACGTGACAGGGTGGAAAAGGGGCTAAGGGAAGAGCAGTATGGCTTCAGATCAGGGAGATCGACGGTAGATCTGATATTTGCTATGAGACAGCTGGAAAGGGTAGAGAGGACCAGACTGAGATAGTATGGACATGTCAAGAGAATGATGGCTCAGAGAATCCCAAGAAAAATCCATGAAATTAAGATGCATGGTAAACGACCCAGAGGAAAACCAAGAGAAGGATGGCTGAAAGAAGTGGAGGAGGGTGTACGGAAGAGAGGAGAGGACTGGAACAAAGTGGTGACAGAGAGGTGGTGGGATGAAAGAAGCAAATGGAGAGGCTTGTGCTTATGCAGACCCAGTCAGAGGCTGGAAACTGTTGAGGATGATGATGATGATGAAGAAGGGGTAGATATATGGAAATTTTATTATTTTAGACTTTCCTTATTACCTGGAGGTAAAACTTTATCTGTGAACCAAATTTCTGTCAGTGGGAAGTACCTTAAAGTTTTGATGATTGTCAAGTCAGTCAGCCAGTCAGTGACAAAAATGGTGAAATTTGCATATGAATAACATCCAAACTGAGAACAGGAACAAAACATAATTTTGTATATTTGGCAAGACTGCTGATATCTATGAATAACAGAAATATGAAGCATGTAGCATCAATAAGACCAAAGAAATTAAGATACAAAAATGTCCCAAAATCGCTTCGAGAAAAGGGTAGGCAGTGTCGCCATTCTTGACTCGACTATATCTGGGCGCACAGCAGTGGACCCAGATACACAAGTCATAGAATTAAATTATCATAGCTTTGACAATTCAAGTTCAAATAAACTATATTTATAGATTTCATTGAACATCACAAAACTGCAAATTTACCTTATTGGCTGTTGCATGGCGATCTCTGTTGGGTGATACCACAATTTCATGGCCTGTTTGCAGAGATCCAACAGGAGTAGACTAGAAAACAACCATAACATAAATCTCTTCCATTTGTCATGTTACTACCAAATAATGAGTATGCATTATTTTTTGCCCAAAAAAAGGCAATGCACAAAAGAGCATCAATAATTCTACTTAAAAATGTAGTTATTAACATTCTTACCTCAAACAAAAAACTTAAAAATGTATAAATAAAATAAATCAACTGCTACTCCAAACATACATGCAAAGCAGTAGAGCTGTGTTTACTTATTTTATCTTAAGTTACAAGAAAGTGATACACATATCATTTGATTTTCTTGTCAATGTTGGCAATGAACAGGAAGAAATTTGGCCATTGGTTTTTGATGGAACTATATTCACATTTGGCTGTAGTGATTTTGGGAATATATGGGAACAAATTTTGGATTGTTGGAATGGAAATCAAAACCATGTCTTCTCAAATGCCAACACGCATGCACGTATGCATGTACATGGCCCAGCTAATCAATTCCATCAACTAGTTATGCTGTTTGATGGCAGCCAACATACTTTTCTGCCAAGAGACCAGACCCAAACAGAAATAGTCTAGAAGAAATTCTATCCCATAATTTCCTTTCCACTAAAACAACCCATTCACCAAAGTTTCCTTAGATACTATTGTCTTGTAAAATATATAACTTTTTTTTTTAAGATCATCTTTCTACTGCACTGGGCCTTGGAGGATAAAAACAAAATTTCTTCAAAATTTCCATCAATAATCTTGCTAATTTCAAAAGAACTGATCAATAAGAACACTTTCACTAGAAAATACAAGGTCTGTCTAAAAAATTCAGTAAATGCTCTAATACATCTTTATTCAACATTTGAAACAAGGTTGTTCGCATACATAGGCACGCATGGGCATGTCTGGAGTTGCCCCCTGTCGGGGATTGCACAAGGCTGCTAAAGCAGAACTATTGACTAATTTCAACAGCGTTCCAGGCAGTGTGTGTCGAAAAGCCATGGAGCAATGACATGACATCAAGTTCTGCTTCAAATCTGGGTAAATCAGCAACAGGAACCCATGAAATGTTGATGCAAGTGTACTGGCAGGAAACTGAGTAGAAAATGTGTGTGGTTGATTTGCACGCCTTTTGCTGACAAGGAATCAGTGAAGGACACACTGCTTTCAGGCTGGCCATCCACAAGTAGGACAAACATTGAATGTGTGAGTGTGTTGCTAGCAGAAGATCAAAGATTGACTCTGCCATTAATAGCAGAAGAAGTGGGTATTAGCAAGACTTGTTCATGATTGGTCACTATGCGATGCCATTATGATCGTGAAACTAATGTTACTTGTTTTTTCACTTCAGCTAATACACACAAGGGACCAAAGTAATAACAAGAAGCTCCAAATGCAAAATTTTTCATGACCAAGGAATGAAAGAATAATCACAGAATGTTAGAAGGTTACAAAGATATGTTAACACTCTCAAGTGGCAGACAGTCAAACATAATTATCCTATGCTTTAATTTTTTCCCCAATTTAAAATCAAAATAAAAGTACAATGAACAGCTCAAATGAATATTTCAAAAATCATTGGAGACTAATACTGTCAGAAACTTTGATGCCAAGCATGAAATTTTCCTGGATATGGTCTGAAAATTCACCAGGCTCAACCACAGTCAATGATCATCATAAGCAATTAATAGGAAAATTCCAAGAAACTCTAATAATCATCAATCTAAATAAATACAAATTTCTTAAAACATTCTTTAATCTTCTTAATCACTATGATAGAATAATCAACCAACCTACAGAACAAAGATACAAGTATGTTCAATTTTCCATGTATATTTAAGTTTCTGGGAGGAAAATGAAACTTCACAGAACCAAATTCTTGAAGATTTTGATATAAACCTTTTGAGATAATTGTAGTAGCACACAAAACAAGAAAAGATCTGCACCAAATAGCAATTCACTGTACTTCATAAACTAGTCATGACATTTAGTATAAACCACCAAAAGTGTCATAAGAATCTTAACAGAAAAACTGAAAATAATAACTTCAATATTAAGAACACATGACTATTAACTGTCTTTGTAGAAATTTATTGGTAAACTCCAGAAAGGCAAATCAGTGACTGAATTTCAAATCTCCCAAAAGACCTTTTTGTGCACTTTAACTTTATAGTACTGCAAAGGCAGTCATTAGTATTTTATTTAACTTTAATTATTAATGCATTTTTATCACTTAATTTTGTGGTGGTGCAATTTTCCATTTCAGAGGAATGTGAATTTTCTTCAAAGGATATGGAATGGGATTGTATGTTTGCTACAAGTTTTTTATTATTTTCTACTGGAATATTTCAACAATCAATGTTAAAATACTTAAGATTTGTGTCCAACCTTTTAGTTGATAGTCATATTTATTTATAATGTAAATGAGGTCAGTAGATAATCAGAAAAGAAACTGTGTGCATGCAGCAAAATTTGCTGCAATTGTTGTAGCTGATATTGCAATTTTTTGAAAAAAAAATCTGTATAAGTGAAATAAATGAGGAACAAAAGTAATTATCAATATATATTTGCAGTTCTTTGATCATTGCCTGTACCCAAATCTGATGAAGATTCCGTGCCACTGGAATTTTTCTACTTGACTGACTAGACCATACAAGTGAAATCTATTACCAATGGGAAAGTATGAAAAACTCAAAGCTATGAAAGTATACAGTTTTCATTTTCTTTTAAGAAAATTCTCACCACATTTGAAAAAAAAAGTATTCCAGAACAAGATGAAAAAATAATAATTCAAATGCAAATAGTATGCTAACGACTGACATTCAACATTGAGGCAAAGGAAGAAAAAGAATCTATTGGAATCTCAAACATGGCCACCGAGTTGTCAGTCTATCACTCTATCCATGATACCCAAGATGTTTATTCTGTTACCATTACATAAAAGCAAGGAAAAACTTTGAGAATTCTGAGAGGTCAATGTAATTGAGAATGCTTGACAAATGTACTTGACTACTGGTCCATGGTATTACCCCCAAGGTCTGAAACATAAGGATAAAATTGAGAAAAATTTGTGACCTCAATGTCTGGTGCCCTCCTTGAAAAACTGATTAATTCCTGCAAGGAAGTGCACAACTCTTGAAACCCACGCTATTAACTATGTATCTTCTCCTGCTCTAAAAACTCTGCAAAAATTACTAAGGAAAAAAGGGAACTGCTTTTAGGCAATATAAATAACAAAAGATAGGGAAAATAATCCATCATTCACCAAACTTTAAGGCTGGCTGCAACGAGTAGACAACACATGAGATGAACATAAACACACAATATTTTGGCTTAGTACCTCATTCATATAAAAGATATTGGGTCATACCAAAGTTTACCTCATGACTGACTATGCACTGAAGGACAGGATGGGGGTGGTGGAAGCAGTGGAGGTGTACTGCTGTGATGTGAACTGTAAATATACCACAAGCACTGGTAAAATGTCCGAGTAGTACAGATGTAAAAAGTACATTGTATTAAAGAGAACAAGGAAAAATTTGAAAGAATTTCGTTAAAATTATTGCTAGATAAAAAAAAAAAAAACTGATGGTTTAAACAGTAGTGGTTTATCAGTGACTGAGAAAAACAGGTTTCTAGTATCTAGGATATTTTAGTACACAAGTTCCTTCCTATCTTCAAACGTCTGGTACAGTGGGGGTTTTGTGGGAAACCTCCGATTGCTTTCACAGTAAAACAGTCACCGAGGTAGTTAGAACCGTGGTTATTGCCATGTTCTGGTACTATAAAGGTATATGTTGTAGGTGTGGACTACTACTTTGTGTTCATTCTTTTTTACTTATGGCTTTACACCTCGCCAATGTTGAGGTCATTAGAGGTGAGAAAGGACTGGAAGGAATTCAGCCATGGCCATTTGAAGGAAGCAACATGGCATTCACCTGGAGTGACTTGGGGAAACCATGGAAAACCCAAATCTTGATGTTCGGATGGGGTTTCGAACCAGCATCCTCCTGAATGCGTGGCCAGTGTGTTAATCACCCAACCACCATGCTTGGTTGTGTTCATTCATTGTGACAGAGTTACTGTGTAGTGATACCTATACAGGCACTAGTGCAATGGCAGCATGCTAGTTTCCCTATGATAGGGTTGGTAAATGTTGTAGTATTTGGATGCATGTTGCAGGTTTTGCCGTGAAGTCCGTTGCATGGAAAAGATCCATATGATGGTTTTGGAGATCCTGCAGGAGAGTATTTGTGAACCAAGGTGTTCTTAAAATTGGGTGGTCTGCGAAAACATGTACAGGGGATAGAAGGTAGAATTTTGGGTAGAATAGTGCACAGTTTTGGAAAAGAGCAAAGGAAGTCATGCCCCCATCACAAGATTTGATTGATGGTTTTAAGACACACACATGCCTAAGACCACCAGCAGTGTGTGTGTGTGTGTGTGTGTGTGTGTGTGTGTGTGTCATCTAAGCTTTTTTCCCTAGGATATATCAATAGTTCCACTCCAATCAGTACACCCCTGCAGGGCCGCCGTAAGCGGGCGTGCAAGGCGTGCACCGAACGCGGGCGGCAGGTCGAGGGGGGCGGCAAATCGAGTGATCGACAGTCGCCGCCCCGGGATAGTTGTCATTCCATTGTCGCCGCGACGAAATTTGCAGCATATTATGGAGCGGGCGACCTTTTTTTTTTAGCTCAACAGCTGCTTCAGGCGGCCGGCAACACTCGGTGTGGCAACAATGGGGGCGGCAATTAATGTTTGAAAGGGCGGCAATCTCACATTCTTTTGACCCGGTTCGGAAAATTCCTAGATCCACCACTGGCTGTAGTTAGATAGGGGGCGGCATAATCGGTACTGCACGCGGGCGCTCAAACAGCTAGCGGCGGGCCTGCACCCCTACCATGTCCACCACCCCCTGCAATACCTAACCAGTTATGAGGTAAACTCGAGTGTGTAAACATTTCCCTTACCTAATGACTCACTGATGTATAAGAGGTGCATGAGAACATCACCCCACTGTGACTGTGGTGCACCACAACAGATGACCTGACATATTATCACCAAATGTAGTAAGGTTCGCTGGAATACTTTGTTAAATTGGACTAACAATGTTGAACTCTTATTTCAGGTAGCTTGCTGATTGTTTTAGGATGACACATTGTTTATTTTACCATAAGATAAATAAATAAATAAACCAAATGGCACAATACCTCCTACACGACTAAGGTTTTAAACAAAAATATTGTTGTTTGTGTTCACCTCATGTGTTGTTCACTCGTCACAGCCTTAAACTTGGCTAAAAATCAATTATGTAATGGTGTTCTCTCACTGTCTGTATTTGTATTTAGAGGTGACTGTCAGATGTAAATTTGGATGACACCAACATTGAATTTATTGTGGTTTTAAAAATAATTTAAAATTCCAATGTATCAGAAACATAATTTTTGCATGTTAGATGTGCCTGTACGCCACGCACAAAAGTTCAGCACATCTGATCACAAGCAGATGTGTCAATGAAACAGCTAAACTTGTAACAATAGATTTAAATCCAGGACAACACATAAATTTTATTTTCTACCTACTCACAACAAAATAGCTTTCTTAACAACGTGCCATTCAGAAGTGACCTCCTCAATAATCTTCTAGCCAATATTCTTAATGACAACATGTCATTTTCCTAACTTTTCTTTCTCTTTTGAAGAACTATTCTCTCCTTTTTACATCACAAATTATTGCTTTTACTGAATTCTATTCACATTCCTTATTATTGCAGCCAAAGTATTTTCAGTAAAATTGGTTCAAGCATAAGGATATTGTGAGTAAAAATTTCCTCTAGTGTAATATGAAGATTGTTGTCAGTATTTTTAATCTTTCTGTTGCTATTACAACAAAACAAAACGCTTCCCATTTTATGTTCACACACTCTCCATGAAATCAAACGCCAGTAACTTTAGTTGCTCCACTTAACTATTATCAGCTTTATATGAACAAAGCGATTCTCAGAGCAGTAACTGAATAATCTTTCTCGGTACAATAGCAACAGAAAATGTGGTCACCAAAATATAACGTTCATCATCGATCTCACTTGACTACTTTTATTCAGAATCATGACTTTAAAATATGCACCATGAAGGTAATGGATCTTGAAGCACAGTTTAGAGAGAAAAAACTTTGTACATGATAACCAGACATTTTGACAAATTTCTACCAAATTATTGTCATCTTTCCTTTCACATATTTACTTACCTGAAGTAATTACAGTTATATTGCATTTCCATAATCTTTGCAATAACTATAAGAAACTTAAGGAGCAGTAACACAAAACTTCTAAATACGACACTTAGAATTTATTGCTTTTCACCCCATAAAGGTCACAAGGGCAGGAAATGACAGAGGGCAAGGAACAGAAAGGAATTCGGCAATGGCCTTTTGAAGAAACCTTACCAGAATTTGCCTGGAATGATCTCGAGAAACAATGGAATGGAAGGCCAGATGTAGATTCTTCAGAATGCAGGCCAAAACATTCCACCTCACCCACAATGCTCAATGATAAAATTTGGAAAAATTATAGTTCAATAGGATTGAATTGGTTTAACAGAAATAGATGGAAGTTTGAAGGTATATCTATTTTTACCAGGTCGTAATTTGAGATTAAATAGGAAAAAAAAATCTTCAAAGACTTATCCTGACAAAATCCCTAAGATGATAGCCTCCAGTCTCATGGATTCGAGTACATATTAGAAGTACAGATGATAAATCTAAGTGAAAGATAAACACTCCATGCTACATATACTTAACATATTGAATAAACAGTTTCCTTCACAAGTGGTAATGGAGCTTTTGAATGATATTTAAAAAGGAAATTCATTGTCACTATCATTAAATACGAGGTAGAGTCAAATGAAAACCTTAAAAGTGTAATTAAAATCCAAAGTGTGCACCTGTGGTCTGTAAGCTGGTATGCCTGTGTGAAATAATGTGCCGGATGTCCCCACAGGTGGAAGCACAGTGAAGATGCGCAAGCATCAGCGCAGGAACAGTATAAAGATGGCTGCCCCACTAGCAACGTGCACCAGAGGAGAACTTCATTTGGTGATTATATTTTCGAAACGTGAGGGAGTAAAACCTATAGACATTTATCACAGAATGAATGTGCAGTACGTGGATGCCTGTTTGTCTTAGAAGCAAGTGTATGAATGCTGTAGGAAGTTCACAAATGGTGTGACATCTGTTGCTGATGCTCCATGCCTGGGCCAGATACATCATGTTGTGATTCCGAAACCACAGCAGAAATTGAAGCCATCACCCAACCTTGCCCCAAGTGATTTCCATATGTTTGGACCCCTAAAAGAAGCACTTACCGAGACAAAATTTCAATCCACGGCACAAAAGTGGTTGCATCATCTCCCAAAAGATTTTTTTTTATATGGGAATTCAGGCAATTCGGAAGTGTTGGCTGACATGCATTGAGCTTGGAGGAGACTATACAGAAAAATTATACAGGTGACTTGTATATGTGCACAATACATAAAATTAAAAAAAAAATATGGTTTTAATTTGCCTCTCTTTCATATTTCAGAGATGTAGCAATTTTAAATTGAAAATAGAAGTAAATTTCATTTTGTCGAGGAATACCTCAATTTTTTGTCACCTTCAACAGAAAAAAGGGGGGGAAGGTCAGAGAGCAGGGGGTGTTCATTTCATACAATAATCACCCTTTATTGAACCGATGTGCTTGATGTGGTGGTGAATTTCTAAAGCAACTAAATCTGACTGCCTATAGCTGAACTCCTTCAACAACAATCCATACATCAGATAAAATTTAATACATGCACAACCAATTTCAATGAAACGGAAACTATTATGCCCACACTAAATACCACTTCAGATTAATACAGTAAAAGTAAAATATAAAAAAAATGGCTAAAAAAGAGAATAAAAGTTTGTTAAAGGTTTAGTCTGCAATACAGGTTGATTGAATCTCTCTTTGGCAAATCAATGAGTCATGTTTTTCAGTCTGTTAAAATTATAGATTTGATATTAAGGGAGCAGGTATCTTCACGAATAAGAACAATTTATGAAGTATATGAAAAATTAATGGCTTATTAGATTGTTAAGGAGAATTTAACATATTAAAAGAAAGCGGTAAAATATACAGGGTTACTACAAAAGAATCATTCACTTTCAAAACTAGATTTATTCAAAGGTATTACACTTACAAATATGATTGATATACGAAAATTACCACAAAATATACAAGTTTGTACACCAGGGGGCATGGCAGCACTAGTTCAGTATCCGTAACGAGTTCAGTTCAGTCTCTACAGAAATTGAGGCAAAGCGAGAAAAGATTTTCTGCATCCAATAATATACGAAATGTTAGTTTGCCATAGCAGTGCAATGTTCTTTCACAAAGCAGTACGGAAAAGAACCGCCTTGTAAACAAAGAATTTTGTGGTGGTATCACCAATTTAAGGACAATGGTTATTTATGTAAAGGTAAAAGCACCGGTCGACCACAAGTGTCAGACGAAACAGTGGAGAGAATGAGGGAAAGTTACGCGCATTCTCCAAAGAAATCAACAAACCGAGCAAGCCGCAAACTTGGTATAACGCATCAAACTGTTTGGATGATTTTGTGAAGACGGTTACAATTCAAACTGCATCGTGTGCAGCTCTTGAACACTTAACGCCGAAAGAAAATAGCTGTCGATTTGACTTTTACATCAGAATACTGAAAGCATTAGAGGATGACGATGTCGCCAACAGGTTCATATTCAGCGATGAAGCGATATTCCATTAAACTGGATTAGTGAATTGTCACAATGTGCGATTCTGGGTTACTGAAAATCCAAGTGCAAAGGCCGATGTTTTTTGTGCAATTTCAAAAACAAAGTTGTATGGGCCATTTTTCCTCATTGAGAAGACTGTGAATGGTTCAATTTACCTAGTCATGTTGCAGTTACGGTTGTTTCCGCAACTAGCCGAAGATTCCACGGATTTTGTCTACCAACAAGATGGGGACCCCCCTCAGTGGAACCTCGATGTTCATGCTTACCTGAACCATGAACTCCCACACCGCTGGATTGGTTGTGTTGGTGATGATGACCTCGCTTTCTTACCCTGCCCTCCCAGGTCGCGGATTTAACGCCATGTGACTTCTTCCTTTGGGGGACACATTAATGACACTGTTTACATACCCCCACTACCAAAAACAATAGAAGAGCCGAAGAAACACAGCAATGATGCACTGATGAACATTAATGCGATCACACTACAAAATCTGTGGATTGAATTGAACTACCACCTCAACATGTGTCCTAGGGGGCACACATAGAACATTTCTAGAGTGAGCATAAAACTTGGATATTTTGTGGTTATTTTCATATATCAGTCATATTTGGAAGTATAATAATTTGGAATAAATCGGGTTTTGGAAATGAATGATTCTTTTGCAGTAATTCTGTATATTAACGTTGGTAATTCTATTAAAATCTGTACCTTGTGTTTCAAGACTATTAGATCAACACAACACAACCAAAAATGTTAATTCATTCAGTAACTTAGATTCATCTGGATTTTAAAAATGGTATAATATGAAGCTAAGCCTCACCACTTGTAGGTTAAATGGATTGAAATCACTAACAACAAATATTATATGACTGTACACATTGCTTCTGAGCTTTCACAAGAACAAATATATTATTCTTGGATGTTCATCCCTTTTCTAATCGCTGTTCTAGTTACACAGATTTAACATACGAAAGAAACATCTAAAATTTAATAGTATTCCAAAAATTGTAAACAGGATACAAATAACTGGGGTTCCTTTTTACCAAATAAAAATTCAAAAACAAAATGTTCTTTCTATGGTTACAAACAGCTCTTAGAAAATTGTGTACAAGTTTATTTTATTCATTTTCCACTACTATGAATCGGAAAAGTAATAAATATCAATTTTCTTCTCAATTTCCATATCTCAGACACTTCATATACAATTTCTTCTTCATATATTATACACATTTTTAAAGATATTCAATACATGATATGTTAGCTCAAACTGGAGCAGTTTTCATGATTTTATCGGTTTCTTTATGACTAAGCATCGAGAATTACAAAAAAAAAAAAAAAACTGACAAAATCAAATTACTTCTTATTTATAATTCATTTCACAAACCACCAATTACACAAAATTTAAAGAAAAAATGAGAATTTTATTGCTCTGAGGCATACAGTTTTTTAATACTTTCAATAAGCCATTAATTGTGGCATATGAAGGAAAACTTTTTTTTGCTTATGGCTTTTCGCTTCATTGATGTCGAGGTCATTCCAGGCAGAATGGGACTGGGCCCAAGGAACAGGAAGGAATTCAGCCATGGCCTTTGGAAGGAAGCACCCTGGCATTCACCTGGAGTGATTTGGGGAAACAATGGAAAATCCAAATCTGGATACCTGTACGGGGATTCGAACTGCCGCCCTCCAGAATGCGTGGCCAGTGTGTTAACTGCTCACCCACCATGCTTGACCAGAAATACTGTCCACATTTTCATTATACTACTTGTTTTCTCTCACAGCCTCTAACCTTAAATTATAATAACTGAGGGGTTTACTTGTAGAGAGAATTTATAATATTTAGAAGGTTTTATATTGTAAGAAACAGACTGGAGTTATTTACCAGACAGATGCAGTGAACTAAAGTTCCTTTGAGGGAGAATCACCCAGTAAACATTAGCTCAATCAAAAACTACCTTCAAAGTTTGAAAGCTCTCTCTCACATGGTGAGAAATCCATCCCCACCATGATGGTCATAAAACCAGAATAGACAGACCAATTAGAACACAGCATGTTTTGTACACTTGTCTGTTTGACCAATAGGAGCTATCTTCTTTCCTCCCTCCCCCCTTTTCCACACATAAGTAGTGGCACTTAATGGCACTTAATGTCAAACCAGCAGGCTAAAATTCATTCACCATGAGGAAATGATCAGCTTTTGGAAGCTACAGATAAATTGACTTCATTCTCTCATTGTGTGCAAGAAAAGGACTGCAACCTACAGATATTTGTGAGTTAGGTATCATACAATTTCAGTGTTTCTTCAGCAATATACTAAGCCTCTTTCAGTTTACTCCAAGTCCCTAAATCTCAACACTACCTTTCAACAAGCTTTTCATTCTAATAATTGCTGCAATCGCTTATTAGCGGTAAGCAATGGGATAAAATTTTCTCAACACTAATTTCGCAGACTTTCTGTGAAATTGAAAGACAGTCTTTTTGTGATAACTGATAATCAGCAAATTATCTGTGAACATATGAACACAGTCAGCCACCTGAAAATGTCAGTTTGTGTGTGTCAGAACATGCCCTGTACCACAAGTGTGTGGTAAAAACAAGGAAATGGTCTTGTCATTCAGGTCATGCGTACGAGATATAGAATTATTATGCCATGCCTAGAGCATTAACAATTAAGCTATTCTCAACACAAATAATGTGGTTAAGAAGATACAGATGGTCTAGTAAACAAATAACTCTCATCCTAATTATTATTGGAGACAAATGTTTTAAAAAAATTGTAAAGTCTAATTTAAAAAAAAGCTATATATACATCTATAAATGTTATTACTTCAAGTAGAGATTCATAGCAAATGATACGATCTTACAGCTTTCAGTTTTGAATATTTTCTATCTACATTTCTAATAGAAAAAGAAGCCTCATTATATCAAGATTGTGTACACTGAAGGTAGTCATTTGCTGATAAAAGGGAGCAAAGGGTATTGATCCTGTGAGAAACATAACTCTGCTCTGCTCTGCTCTACTCTACTATACTCTACTAATATTTATACAGAAAGCAAAGATAAATTATACCAACACTTACCAAATTTGAATGGAGGAGGGTTGCAGTAACAAATAATGCAAAAAAATATATACACATATACAATGGTCAATTCTATCCTACATGTGGCTGTGTTGACAGTAGGGCATGGTCCAAAATATCTTTTTTTCTTGTCTGTGAATTATACTTTTTGTTGCTGTTGTCCTCCTCCCTTCAACTTTGCCAAGAGTTGGCTATAATTTGTCTTTCCTTTCTATATAAATATCGCCACACGAAATTTCTCCCTACTTCACTACTACTATGCTAATGAGTTCTTCAGACAGTCATTTATAGCAACTTCCTCATCAGCAGTGTTTTGTTGTTGTGATGTATACGGTCACTGTATTTTATTTACTTTTATGCTTAGCACTCTCCTTCCCAATTTGGATGACAATTAGCCACTTACAGGAAGCATCAACATTTCATAGCAAAACCAATATTACAAAGGGAATAGTGCCAAAACTACTGAACTGCAACCGAAGGCTGTTTAAATACAGACCTTGTCAGACTTTGTTTTTCCAATGTGAGAAGGTGGAGCATTCCTGATTTGTCGTAGTTGTTGAAAATTAGGTGGCTATGTTAGTTAAGCAGCGTGCACAGAAACAGCATGCAAACATTATAAAAATAATATACAACACTAACAATTATTTTATAGAAAAATAAAAACACATCTGAAAAAAAATTTAACAAACAATAATAAATGCACGTGGAGAGTTTCAGAAGATCTGTAATTGATAAATGAATCAAAGTTTACAAAATAATACTGCACACAGAAATATGTATTTATTTACTCCTACACTGGAGCCATCATAAATAGTAATAACTAGTGCATTACAAAACACTCATGCAAACACTATTATGTCATTCAGTTTTTATTTTCTTCTTTTTGGTATTTGACTTCTCACCAATACTCAAAAATTCTTTACTCTTCAAGGGGGAATCACAACTCACCATAGTCTTCCCCGTCCAATCAAACTCTCCGTCATCCACATATCCTTTTCTTTCAAAGAGATCTTGAAATAATTTTCTGAGGTATTCATAGTCTGGAGTTTCGAAGAAGTCCAGTCTTCTTACATAGCGCAAATACATAGCCATTTCCTCTGAAAATTCAAATAAAATGAAATACCTTTCATTACTCACTAAGCCATTACAGAAACATATCAAAGATTTTTTTTATGCAAGGTCCTGCTTAACTCATCACTGATGGCACACATTTCTAGGTGTTGCTGGTTTAACATGGGAATGCAATTTTTCCATTTGTTCAGACAGCATTAAGTGTTCATTTGTTTGCACACTGAATAATTTGTGAGACAGAAACTGGGAGTCCAGTCAGTTTTCTCTAATACTGAGGAAATGAACCATATCTAAACTGTTTAATGTAGTACAGTTTGTAGATCCACTGCACTACAATACATTATGTGATATTTTCATTCTGCTCAGCTTTAATTCCCACATCATGTTAGCAAATTATAAGAAGTGAAATACAACAGAGCATCAACTGAAACATTGGGTAACCAAAAGTTCAAATTTGTGCACATTAGGACGGGATGTCGCTGCCATGCAAGTGCCATTAGTGATGTTCTGCTCCCTGTCAAATGGTATGAAGTGATTAGAACAACAAAAAGAATGTAATTTTGCCCAATTACTGACTTTAAAATGTTTGCAAGATTTAATAACAACAAAACAAATGTCAGCTCCGAAGCAAAAGAAAATTTTGGATTCATTTTTCTAAACTACAGTATAAGCCAACTTTTATGACCATTTTGAACTTTTCAAACAAAGTTAGTACTGTGATGAAACTGAGGAAAATGGAAGTGGCTTCTAAGTGATATAAATAATGAAGGAAAAGTAAATTAACCTACCACATACCAAAGTTGATGGCTGTGAAGGTGGACAAACAACACAATTATGTTTTTTTTTTTATCTGTAAGATATGTGTGCACAATACAGTACACACAACTGTATACAGTGTGCCACTGTTTCCTGGTTTAATATATTCCTCCCATGACACTAGTGCAAATTTGTTTATGATATGTTATCTGAAAAATTAGTTTTCGGAACCCTCCACTTTTCCCAACTGTTCTGAATAATTGGTGCTCTACTGTAACACTATATGTGACTTGTGTACGCTAAACTAATAGTTGTTAGTGTATTAATAAAAATAATAATATTCTGAGTAGTTAAGATGGCACAAATAATTGGGGAAAAGAACAGCAGGAAGAGCACAAGACATGTTGGTATAATCAGCATATAGGCTAAAACGTGATACATACAGGACAAAAGATAATGTAGCAAGATTACATTATCTCAAGGATCCAAAAACTATGTGTGGATATAGTAGAGAAACAGACCATCCAGCATCTATACCAGGGGGGGGGGGGGGGGGGGGGCAATCCAGATGATCTTGCGGGCCACTTTGGAAATGCGTCATTACTCCGCGGGCCGCATATAAAATTATATATTGTATATTAGATGTTCCGAGATGCGCGCGTATTATGAGTTCGCAGAATATAACATAATTATTCCGCGAACTGATAACTGTAAACTCATAAATAAAACAGGAAATATCTGTCATATATTCAAAAAATATTATTTTAAAATCAAAGAAATTTTTTCTCATAATTTCAACAGTTAATTTTGAAATATATGGATGCACAAATAATGTATTTTTTAAATACATTGGTTTTAACTACATTGGCAATTATGAACTAAATATAATTTGAAAAAGTGTGATGAATCACGCGGGGCGAAAAAATCTTCAAAGTGGCCGCGGGTTGGCCAACCATGCTCTAAACCGAGTACGATGCTTATTTTTATTAATATTCATTATTGAAAACAGCTGCTCACATTTATACGTGCTTCCGAATGTGCAAATTATTTTTCGTACGAAAACTCTCAGCTTTGGATATTTTTCTTCGGAAAGGTATGTTCTGTATCTGAAATTTCTGAACCTCTCGCGGGCCGGACTGAAGCTGGTGGTGGGCCGGATGCGGCCCGCGGGCCGGGGGTTGCCCATATATGATCTATACAATTGCCCGCAGTGCCCAAAATCTGCCATTTGGTAGACCTCTTTCATGTGCATGGCAATGTTGTCCAAGGACTAACTTCTCATCCCATTTAATATGAATGATTGGTGTTGATTGCTATCCTTCTCCCCCCCCCCCCCCACACACATTTTCTGTTCTTTTAATTTCTTGTTAACAACTATGTGTGTTTCTAGCTATTGCATCAGGAACATGTTTGATACAAAAAAGCATACATATCAAGAACAGAAACATTAGATCCCAATGGTGGATGATACAGACAAAATTGTAAATGCACTAGGCTCGACCAATCTATAAAACACACAAAGCTATAAACCCAGATAACATTAAATCAAACTTCTAAGATTTGTCGACTTGCTCAAAAATTTAGATTTTATAAATATTTGCTGCAAATAATGCAACATATCTGAACAATGCACATTTTAACTAACTTTTTTTTTTTACTGCAATATGCTTATTTTCCTACTAATTTTTTTCATCAAACATTTAAACTGCTCATGCAAGTTGACATACATGTGTATATAACTACAATCAAGAAGAAAAAAAATGGAAATCCAACAAACACATTAAAACATATTTAATTACCTGGATGTCCCTCACACAGCACTTCAATAGGTGTGGCTCTTTTGGTATCGCCTATCTTCTGATATCGCTCTTTCAGAGTATCTGCTTTCAACCCTTGCCACGGAAGGCTGCCTCGAAGGAAGTACATGAACATGTGTCCCAATGCTTCAAGGTCATCACGCCTACTTTGTTCTAAAATAAGATTTTGCATTATTACAATAATGCTTCTGGAAGCCACAAAATGGGAAATTAATTCAGAGTTACAAAACAATAAAAGTAAAAATCTGGCATACCTTTTCCTAAATGTGTGTTTATACTCATGTACCTCGCAGTTCCTGTGAGACTTTTGTGTTCCCGGTATGGTATGTGCTTGTTTGTTTCTAAGTCTATATATTCTTTCGCTAAGCCAAAGTCTGAAACAAGGTAAAAAAAAAGTAATTAAAGTTTGGTGAAAAATCAAAGCTATTAAAACACAAAAGTTTTTTGTACAAATTTATACAATAAAGAAGCAGACAAAAAACAATAGTCAAAGTCACAGGGTTAAGTTTTGGTATTTGAGACACATTGCTCATCTGTCAATTTTAAGGATTACATCAGTCTAGGAGCATCAAGGCTGTAGAGAACAATTCTTAAGCCAGCTGCAGTAACCTCTGTTTTTCAAATTATTACAGTCATTCTATCCATAGGGTAGTTTTCTTTTTTCCATTATTTTTCCATATACTTCTAATCATTCCATATCCACATATGTTCCTCCATTCTTTGCATTGCCTAGCACTTAGAATCATTTCCTTCCTGTCATCCCCATCTTCTAATGCTTCTTTTCACAGTAAATACTAAAAGAATGGCTGCTTTTCCACATTCTTAAAATGTGTGCTGCTGTTCTTAAGGTAAACTGAGGGAATAGCTTTGACTTTAAGAATGACACTGAATGAATATCACCTCATGAGGCTTAATTTTTAATAACCACTTTATGAAAACAAGAAAATATATGGAAAATAAACCATACCTTATCACAGATGAAGGCAGGAGGGCAAGGACAACACAAAACATAAACGTACTTTACAATATTTCTGTAAAAACCTTAGTCATGTTAGAGGTGAGACATAAGTCAAAGAAAAAATTGTGTACACATCCATATTTACCACACGACTCAGTGTGTTGCAGATCAAGGAATACGATGTATGCATGGGAGTAGGTATAGGTGAAATCGATGGCATGACCCAATCAAAAATTAGATAAGAAGACTTTATCCCGTGAATAGTATGCTATCACAAAATCTCCCTTGCCTCGTTGCAACTTATGGCCGAAGGCTCAAATTTCAAAGTGTATATTGTATTTCTTCATTCTGAAAGTGCGACTTCATGAAAAAAGTCTGCTTTAAATAGTGTTGCCATGTCCAGGTTGTCAAAAATCGGGACGAAAGTTAAATTTTTTTTTTTTTCGGTGTTTGGGGTTACAAATCGGGAAAACCCCCTAAAATTAGTTTTTTTTATATAATCCATATTATTTTTATAATTTATGTATGGCAGAACTATTTTCTATAGGTATCCGTCTATAATGTGAGAGGAGCTTATGAATTTTACAACTAAATATTATGGAAAGTTGAATTTTAAGTATTTATTTATTTTATTAAGATCATATTTAGTGTTTGATTTCATTGTTATTATCAGAGATTTTTTTAATAACCTAATTATAAAATTCCCTAAAACAAATTGAAGCTGGTTTTAACTTGCACCCCTGCTTTAACATGCTCGAGTGATTATTTGACCTCTTAGACCAAATTATATTAGCCTGGGAAATTTAATTTCAGTTAGCGCGTTTGAAACCGGTATTGATGCCATGAAAGTATATATTCAGATTCATGGGTCTCATAAAAGTCTTTTAAAGCTTGAGCTCCTTTGGCATAGTATGAGAAATGACTATGTAGTTTCAGGACGAATTTCTCCCAATTCAAATTTACTCATACCCAGAGCATATTTTACTCTGTTATGCAAAATGTTTGCAGGACATGCCACTGATGTAATTTGATTATTACTATGGTGCAGTAACTGTAAAAACTGATTTGTGGCTCCTAAGTTCACATCTGCGTTGTCTACATAGTAACTAGTGAGATGTTTACTAACAATACTGGGCTTCTTCAGTTGTGTCACTAAATTTATATGCATCGCTGATGGAGCTTCATTCGTATCTTCTTAAAAATCAAGTTTTTCAGTTAGTAGTTGGGCTGTAATATCTTACCATCAGCGGAAAATTTATGTACCACTGTGATTGGAGGCGTCTGTAGCAGCACTATCATTCTGATTAGTTTCGATCACTTCTTGAGTATATACTGAACCTAAACCATTTTGTGCCATCCCACTGGCCTTTATTCTTCCAAGTGACAATTTCTCAGCAATTTTAGATTTGTTATACAAAGTACGACCGAGATTGATTCACAACCGAAAGAACTGAATGATAAGGTATGCTTGACTGAGTGGTATGTGTTTGTGAATTAAGCAGCTATCACTTCTTAATTCTTGGGTCTACATTTGATCAGTGTTAAACATATTTTCAGTGATGTTGTTAAACTGACACTCCCTTCTTTTTCCTTGTGTTACAGTTTTGGTGTTTTGCTATGTTATTTTTGCCACCATGTGATATGCTAGTTTTTGGAACAATGTGCAGGTTAGTGCGATCAGTCGTACCATAAGCCGTTAATACCACTGTTGATTGGATGCGATGCATCTCCACATGAGACACGCGATTTCATTTTTTGTGACGAGTGATGAGTTTTTATCATTTAGCTAAAGATTTTTACATTTGGCGTCCAGACCAAGGGTAAATCGGGACACGTCCCCAGAACCCCAAAAATCGGGACACTTGGCAACGCTAGCTATAAATAAAAAAACTGCTACAATTGCTAGAGCTATGACAAAACTGAACCTAAGAGTACACATGACTTTAAATTGATATGTATGCAGATATAAATAATCTATAATTATGGACATAACAAATAGCAAGCAAAGATTATTTACTAAACAAAATTACCTATAATTGCTTTTATTTATCCAAAATGTAACCTTTTAGTACATGCCATTAGCATTCCAAAAATTTAATCTGGATGATCTGGTATAATTTCCTCAAAATTGTAATATTTATACACAAAGATACCAGAAATTACATTTAAAAAGTAGCATTAAAATTTTTTTCACAATCAACACAAACTGCAATTTCTTCCCTCAAATTACAATTTTAATTGAAATATCTAATAAATACCTCAAAAAAATAAAACCGATTCACATACCTATAATATGTATAATTTTATCTTTCTTTGTTGTATTGCGTCCTATAAGAAAGTTTTCCGGTTTTACATCCCTATAGATTAGGTGCCGACTATGCACATATTCTATCCTGTGAAGCTGAAAAATATAGAAGGAAATTGTACACAGAGCCATTTGTAAAATAAAAAGGTACACAGTCAAAAATCTTGTTTAGGTGTAAAAACATTCTAATTTTCTACTAGAAAAATTACCTTGATTAAGACTGAAAGCATTATTGATAAACAAATCAACCTCACTGTTTTATCATACGAAAAATATTAGCATTATAGTTACGCAAGACAGTTGATACTACAAATGGTGCCCTCAAACTAAGAGAATTTTTTTATTCTCTTAAGAATTTGGCATGTTTGTCTGAATGTAGTTTTACTAGTTTTTTTACATATTCTTCGATGAACTGCCGCTTAGCATATGACCAATGCACAATTTAAGCAATGCAAGCATTCAAAATTCACTAGGAAAGCTTTGCACTACAACACAACCAACAATCACACATTGTGAGAAGTTTACATCTCTTGAAATCTGTTCTAACCTGAACCCTCACAGGCTGTGACAGTATGAGATGTTTGCTCTGTCATCCTGGCCAAATGTGGAAAACTGTACAATTCTGTACAACAGCATCATTGTTGTTGTCAGGAAGATAATTTGAACTGACAGTGGTGTGTCCCATTGTTAAATAAAGGAAGGTTGAAAATTCCTACACCAGCAATTATATGCTATCGTCCCCAAGTTAGATAAGATGTTCACTCTGTAGACTCCATGCCCTAACTAATATGTGTGACTTGCTACATTATGTCACAACACAGTCAAGAAGTTACAAAATCAAATCACTCGGCACACTGAAATTATCATAACATGTGATAAACCTGTAAGCCCAGAACACACCCCATGTGTACTAAAATTATGATCTGCATGGAAGAGGCGGGGGCTGTCTTCAACATCGGGGAACAGGGGTTGGAAACAAAGACAACATGTTTGTCTGCCCACAGTTCTTTCAGCTCTCAGAAACATCCATCCACATTCAAAGTAAAAAAATGTGGTTCATCCACCATGACAACAATCATGTACACCATTTCGATATCTATAATAGTTATTTGGATTTGGCAAACAGTAAGTTGCGATTGAGCATCCTCCCACAGACCAGACATCGCTCCATGAGAGTACACACTTCTCTCATGTATGAATAAAATGCTGAAAGGAAGGCAGTTTCCCAATAAAAAGAATCTTCCTAGAGTGTAAAATTATCCACAAGTTTCTTGTGAAATGTGGAAGGCTTGGTTCAATGATTGGTTTCATAGGATGAACAAGTTGTACAGTGGAACTTATTTTGAAAGTATGAATATTAAAGTAGTACTGCAAAATTTTATAGTCTTGCAATATATATCTATGTTCTTATGACGATGAATAATGTATTCTATTCATAGAAAAACTTTATGTACATACTGTTGCAAATATGTAAAAAAACACACACACACACACACACACACACACGTGACATATTGAATTGATGGTCTGTTTAGCTTAAAAGATATACTCTTTCATCATGGATAGGGACAATTACGTCTTAGATGTACTGCTTATTCAGAAAATTAAGTTCTTAAGTGAGCTTATTTATCTTAATTTCTAATCAATATAAAAACTTCATTCATCCAAAGCTGAAATTGGAATTGTCAAAGTTCAGGCTTTCAGTCTCATAATATCAACAAATATGTCAAAAAGCACTAATAGCAAATTATAGTGCTGCTTTTCATATATACTTATATTAAATGGAATTAGAACAAACTGTACCACGTAACAGGGTTTAAAAACAATATAAAAAATGCAAGAAACAGGAAAATATGTTATTATCATGTTATGATCAAGAACAGTTTTTCTCAGTAAAGAAAGGTTCAAATCTCCTTCACAAAAGGAAGGAATACTTATGACTTTAAAAAATTTCCTGTGTTCTTGTGTTTCTTTATTGACAGAATATTTATGTTCCTATTCTGAATCTAAATATACAAATAAGCTTGTCTACCAAGAATACACAAAGCTATATTAATACTTAAACAATGCTTCCTGATTAAAAGTAACAAGCTCTACAAAATAAAATAAGATTATTTTAAAAGCATAAAGAATACAGGTAGAAATTTTATTCATGTACCCTTGCTCCTCTTGCACCAAAATTAAATAAAACAGAAATGAAATACAGAAAGACAAGTGAAATTATTAGCAACACCACATTTCTTTCCCTTCACTTACTGAGGAGAGAAATGGTAATTTTCCTACAGTTCTTTTTTTCCCACCCCCTTAAGATTAACATACAGAAGAGAATTTTCCACCACCAGGAAACATACTGATCAAAAATTAAAAACAAACTCTGATATCTTTAACCTGTACCACACAACAACACAGAAGGACAATTCTACAAAACAAAATTCTTAATGTGTACCACACTACTACACATATTTTACAAAACTGTAAATCTGAATAAACAAAAACACAGATATTAACAAGAAGTTAATAGATAGCTTGGTGAGGAAAACAATGGTATCCACAAACCTTCAAACAAAATTGAATTTTCAAGTATGAAAAGAGAAGTTACTAATTAAAAATTATTCAACAACATAACCCACATGGATCATGCAACCCTATATCTAGGTTGACATTAATTGCTGAGCTTAGAAGAGAATACTGCGAGTAATAAAAATAAAAAACAAAAACTGATGTTTGGAAATAAGAAAGCTCTCTCCAATTGTAGGAAGCTACAATTTGATTACACTATTTGCACCCATAATACTTACAAGCTGAGTTGCAATCATTAGTACTGTCTTGAGAGAAAACCTTCGTCCACACAGGTCAAACAAATCCTCCAGACTTGGTCCTAATAACTCCATTACTAAAGCGTTGTACTTTCCACATGGCCCAAAGTAGAACACTTCAGGTATACCTTCTACAAAAGTTGTATGTGACAGAAGGGAACAGAGGCATGTGTGTGTGAAAAGGTTAAGATGGTGAGGATGGGGAAAGAGAGAAAGAAAAAAAAATATGTATGAGAAATCGCTCAGATACAAATAACACACACACAAAAAACATCTGTACATATAAGAACATGCATCTGATCTAAAGTGTTGCGATTTTCTCTTATCCTTTTTTAAGCGTGCAAGAGCAGCTTAGCAGAATGGGTAGGGGATTTAGAAGTGTGCAATTTCAACTTCCCTGAAAGCATAATAATGTAAGAGAACCTAGTGCCAAGAGGAGCATCTCAGGGTGATTATGTACATAAGAAGCAACAGAAGATGAAAACAGAAGCACAGAAAATACACATAGCCACAGCACGCACCAGTGACATTAATAAGACAACCAAGGCGAGAAGAAGGATGCTGATTTGAGAATGAAAAATGGTTGATAAATAATTTTGAAAAGATTACATCAAATTTTGAAAATTACCAATATTTAAATGTCAATACAGATAGTTTTGGGAGAAAATTGGCTAACATATTATGACATGTTCAACCCCCCCCCCTAAAAAAAAACACAATTTTAAGTGCTATACCATAGAAATGCCAAAAAAGATCATGATATAATAAGAAAGGTAGTTTTCTAACATAAAATGTTCCATTTTACCAAAAAGAATGCTGATGAGAGAATAAAATATCATCCCCATACCAACATTCTGCCGCTCCCCATTTGCTCATAAAAAAAGGAATAAGAACCACAACACACAAAGCAAAAAGCCTATCAATATGATGCATCCATACACTGCCATTTGCATCAAATGATTCTATGGTAGAAAAGCTTTCAACATCCCACTGAATTTTTATGGAATGTGGAAAACTATAAGAACCTCCAGATAGCGTGGGGTGGTGGTGGGTCATACTTACCACCTGTTTGGCTATCATGAGCACAGTTTTCAGCGAAAACTTGCGATTACAAAGTACGAAGAGGTCCTCCAGACTAGGTCCCAGCAGTTCCATCACCATGGCATTGTATCGTCCATCACACGTTCCGTAGTAGTACACTTGTGGGATTCCTTCTAGAAGCAATACATTAAATCTGATCTCTTGAACAGCAAGTACATATTGTTTTCACTCTTTGTGGTCCACCTTCACCCCACACTTTCAAACAAAAATTGGAACAAAATCATTGCACACAAAAACGAGCTAACCTTCCTTTTGTTGCCCACAGTATTGTCATCATTACAAGAAAGTTGTAAGAAATATTTTAAAAAAATGTAAAATACTTTTAAAAACTTAGGGTGCAACTATGACAACTTCAGTGTAGAATGCATAACCAGGAATTTCCTCAGCAAATGCAAGGATTGATAAATAAAAGATATTTTTGGGAGAGCTGATCAACAAATTACACTGTAAAGCCAACAATAACGTCAAGATTTTAACAGTCTTATTGGATTTGCAACCAGATAGTGTCATAAAAAGATGACAATGTTATCTGTTGTTTTCATCAGGAATTTTGTTATTGGGAATCTAAAGTTCACTGTAAGTAACCAGCGGGCAGATGGGCTCCTGTCATACATCAGCAACTGGACAAGGGGTATTGTGGTTTTCTAGGCGAGCCGTTCCATTATGCTGCACAGCACTTCTTGTGCTGGCTTCATTACAGCTGTCTGCGTAAGAGTTGCTGCACTCTTATTTGAGGATTGAAAGTGCCATGCATCACTCAGGAAGATTCCTGTATCTCTGTTAAAGGTGTTGCATTGAGTCTTATTTCAATAGCCTATTTCATAACAGACTCCCATACATTTGCAAAGTCCATTTTATGGACACTGTTAATGAAATGTTGTGTGACCACAGACTTTTCTAGGTGCACGAAAAGGAGGTTGCACTTGTTTTCAGTGCAGTGGGTCTCAGTGATGCAGATAGTCTGCCCGACGTAAAATTTTCCACATTCACAGGGTATGTATGCTATAAACGTCCAGTATCCTTAAATCCAAGTTGCCTTTCAAGGGTTGAAGCCAACCTCGAATTTTTGCAGGCAGGAGGAAGATACTATCAATCCACATTAACAGTAAAAACAATTAACTTTTAGTGCCATATCTCTTTAAAGTCCTCCATACAAAGATTGGCTAATACTGACTACAGAGGTGATCACTACCATACCCCCAATATGTACAATACGTAGAGGTAAGACAGCTATAATATCGGTTCCAAAAGTACAGAATAACAATGCCTATTGGCCGGCAGCCAGCATATGACATTATATAAGCCCATCCGCATGCTGATGATTGTCATGAGCTTCTAGATTCTCATTAGCAAAATACCTGATGAAGATGACAGAACATTATTGAAACATTGCCATCTTTTTATTACACACCTGCAAACCTGGGAAGACTGTTGAATTATACGCCTGGAAAATCTATGTTCATATGATGTTTTAACTGTTGAATTCCAGCACAAGTCAATCAGGTATTTAACAAGCACGAAACATTGTTTAAACATCAAACTTACTGAAAATTAAACTACAACAGTAAGCAGTGCATATTTGTGATTAAAGGGCCTAAAGAAACCTTTTCTGAAATTGTTTTTTTTTTTTTTTTTTTTTTTTTTTTTTGCTTTATGCCTCATTGATAACGTTATTAGAGACAGGAAAGGTCTGGGGCAAGGAACTAGAAGGAATTTGACCATGGTCTTTTGAAGGAGGAATCCCAGCATTCGCCTGGAGTGATTTGAAGAAACCATGAAAAAGCCAAATCTGGATGCCCGATGGGGATTTGAACCAGTGTTCTACCAAATGAGAGGCTAGAGCGTTACCACTCACCCATCACACTCGGTCTGAAATTGTAATTATAACAAGTTAACTGAAATTCAAATCTCACTTGACAAAGATGACACAGCAAAAGATCCTCGATTCTAATCTTTCTTCAATAAATTTGAACTTTTGCAAAATCATGCTAACTGAGAAGAAAAGTCTCATAAGTACTAGTACACGAATAATATTTAAAAGAACAAATTTATACATTTGTAACAGATTAGCAGTTTCTGAGTATTCCAGTACACAAAACAAGCAAAAACTTGTAAGTGTATTCAATATAAAACAAACACTTAGCTGGACCTAAATGTTATACTGAAAAGAACGGCCGAACTGGAGTGAAAATTAGCTCGTTCTTGCAGTTTTACAGCAATTAAAGAAAAAGTTCCAAATACATAAATATATCAAGAAACATGATGCATCCACTTAAGCAATATAGTTTACAAAATTAGATTTAGGTATAAATGTCTTATAAAGTAGTTATCTTTGGCACACATCAATGATGAGAAAAATTCTAACAGAATGCAAGAAGCATCTATGCCTTTAAAAATGTTATTTATTACAAATATTTATTTTGTTATCAATCACTATATAGTACCATATGAATATTTTTTTTAAAAAAAGATGTCATTTAACATACTTCCAGCATATTGAACTACAGGAACAGTTTTACAACACAAACAAAATATTTGAAGGAATGTATCCAAGGTGAAATAAAATGAGCTTTAGCTGATGTATAGACAAATTAAATCACTGACATGGTGATAACATTTAGTTGATTAAAACTTCAGTTCAAGATGTTAGCTTTAATTGCCTTGATTAATTTGATGCAATAAATATGTACAAAACATTTAGAAACAAGACTCAAACTGTTAGGAACAAGATGATTTTTTTTTTTTTCTGTCTGTTTCTGAGGAGACCAGAAGAAAACAACACTGTCATACTATCAAACTTTCCTGTTCTTAGTAGTTAACAAAATTTTAGTTCACTATCGCACCAATGCAAAAAGGGTGTTAGTGTATAGAAAAGAGATCAACTTGCAATGTACTACTTATTTTGTCGTTAGAAAAATAACAGTGACAATCAACAAGAGTTTACCAACTTATCACTGCAAATCCCGGTGGAGCCTGAAATTTTTTAAGTTTTGCTTGATTCTATGAGCTATGCCAGGATTTTCCGTGGTTCGGATTCCATTCTAAACTGTAGGCACTAAGGGAAAGGATCTGACCCTAACTCTGACGCAAATGACTTAACATGCCTCCTTCAGGAGCATTCAACCAAGCTTCGGATTGTAGACAAAGTTATTTTTTGTGGGGGGGCACTTATAATGGGTATTTTATTTGAAACATCGGTGTTCCATAAAAATTGTAAATCCAACCATTTTTAGTGCTCAAAATAATTTTTGGAGACATTCTTATCAACCCGTCCACAGCTGCTACAAGATGTGTTTTTTTTTTCTCTGTATACGCAAGCGAGGTCATGGCTTGTTCATTGATTGCGGTTCACGGTCTTGAGATCCAACAGATTCGTTACTGCACCAACTATCTAAATATGTCAATTAAAAGCATTGTACATCAACCGAGGATTTAAATTGCCGCACAACGGTTAATTTACTGTGAGTTGTGATGAAAAGCTTTAAAACAGTATTGCGCTTTCAAAATAAAAATCTCTTGGTTCCTTTACCCTTAAAGTGAAAGAAGCTGAAATTAGGCTATTTCTAGACAAATAGCAATATTAATAAGTCGATTTTTACGAAACAAGTACTTTTGTTTTAGTGTGCTGGCAGCTCTTTTACTCGTGGATGCCCAGCAAAATAGAACTGTTATTCGAAGTTATGCGCGTTATTTAATATCTCCGGTCGTTATTGGTTGGGCAGTGGAGGCGGGAAGCGAGACATCAGTGTGTGACAGACATCGGTACATCGTGACCAAGAATAGCATTTTATATAGATAGATAATCGTGATCTGTCCGTGCGTATCACTATAGTTCCACAACCCACCCCGGCAGTCCCATGGCGATTGTACGGAATGGTAGCCCTCCATTATGCATCCATGAAGAAGGTTTCGGTATGGGTTAGGTTCGGAGATGTGGGTGTCAAAAGAGGGAATATCGCCAATGGATTTCTTATGGAAAATCAGTGAAGTCGCTGGGAACACATTGCCGAGGTGGTCGAGACTGGCCAGAGTGTTCTAGAATGCGCCAGTCGGTTTTGGAGCATCGAAGGGACTTCCTGTTCCGGAACGCTGAATAAAGTTCTAGAATGACCAAGAAAACCGAAGTACCGAATCTTCCGGAGCTTTCTCAGCAGCGTGTATATACAGGCGATAGAGAGGCGCAAGCGTCATTAAACGTTCCGAAATCAATTAGAGCGGATCAGAGAGAGGTGAAAGTGAAAGAAAGTGAAATAAATTTCAGTTAAAATTTTTAAACATAATAAGTAAAGGCGGATTGTTTGAGAGAGTGAAGAGCACATTTTGTTACCACTGCCAAACGAATCTAAAAAAAAAATAAGTGTGCGTTATTGGTGATGAAGAAACGGGAAGTAGATCAAAATTACGCAGAAATAAGTGGACTGAGACGGGAAATCATTGAAGATTTGCAGAGGAGTTTACACAGGTACAATCAATTGGTTCACGTATTCAAAACAGCACTGGACAGAATGGTATCCGATGGGACAGTTGTGACTCGAGCCGACAAAAGACCAGTTGGAGAACGGGAACGTCGATTCAGTGCACCTCAAATCAATGTTGCAACTGTGGACAGAGAGTATTTTCAAAGAACAATAGACGGATTACAAATATCGCAGAAACAGATCGTTCTTACGACAAACTTTAATATTCGTTAATTTTTATAGGAGAAGAAGACGGATACAATTTCAATTTGAAACAAATAAACCCAAATACAGGCGCAGAAACAAATAAAACGTAACTTCTTGGGAATTTTATGCGTATCGCACAATAATTAGAGGCAAGGAGGGATATAATCATATTGCCAATTGCCGTCATTTATTTCAACAATTTTTACTTGATGTTCGTAAAAATAGAAGCAGAACCAAAAGAAACTGCGTGTAGAAGAGTAAATTGATTTAGAGACGCAATCATGAATGACGGCAGCGTTGAAGAAGTTGGAACACGGAACTGGTGATTTCCACACAAGATGCTACGACCTATGTATGATTTATTCCCAAAATTCACCTGCCATTCATTTGGCCTGATAGCAAAGAAGATATGATTTCTGGACAATCTCCCATGGATCGTCATGATATAATAGCTCGAGTTTTGAGATTCATGGGTGTCATCGAAAGTATCATATTTTTGGAACCGCTAGATGCTGGCTGGATGTGCACAATAGAACGGCAAAAACTAGGATTACCTCATTCACACAATTTGGTTACATGAAAAAATTCGTCGCTTTTTTATGGCTTTACGCCTCGTTCAGATTATTAGAGACGGGAAGGGATTTGGGGGGGGGGCAAGGAACGGGAAGGAATTCGGCCATGGACTTTTAAAGGAAGCATCCCGGCATTCGCCTGGAGTGATTTGGGGAAAACGTGGAAAACCCAAATCTGGATGCGCGAACGGGGATTCGAACCCGCGTCCTCCCGAATGCGAGGCCAGTGCGTTACCGCTCACCCACCACACTCGGTCCGTCCGGTTAAGACTGATTAAGTACTTCCAGATGAATTTCTAAATCCGGAAGAGGATTCAGAATTATACGATACATAGTGAAAAACATGATTCATGGTCGATATTGAAGATTAAATATGGAATCCACCATGTACGAATGAAGGTAAGTGTTCAAAAAGATATCCAAGACCATATTTAAGTATGAAATAAAGTGAAAAAAAAAAACACAAGAGTTTTCTTTAACTAAATTAAATACAACTTTATTCAGAATATTATACTTTAGTTTAATTTTATAATTTATATATTTAAAGATTCATTTTTTAAAAATTTACATTTAATCGAAGCTGGCTGGCTGGCTTTGTCCGAACGAAGCTCAGTTAACTCCGGCTATTTAAATAAATAAACCAAATTAACCATGTATGAATCAATTCTACCTAAACTGGCTGTTCCTTCATTATCAATGGCTACGAGTAGATCAGCCTGAACAGAAACCAAATCGGACAAATAGCTCAACTCTCCAGAAGATCAGAACTGGTAGAGACAAACTGTGCAACAAGTAATCTGATGGGTTTTAACTTCGAAAGAAGGACTACAGGTATATACTTCGAAGAAATAAAATATTTAAGGTTATGAGTGAATAAAGACTATATGTAATATCACTCTCCATACCGGGTAAATGTAACATTTATGAATTTTGAACTCAATAAACGGTAAAATCCAGAGAAGTTATTCTGCCCAAAGATTACAAACACATAGCAAGAAAAAAGACGCAGTAGTGATTGTATGTGTAGATAGTCTAACAATAAACTTACCTTGAGATCCTAATAACTTGTAAAATCTGTACTCCAAATGAAGCTGAGGCGCCTTCGACTTCATCGGCTCCTGTAATCCAGAAACACACATTCCATATAGAAACACCAAATATAACGTCTGTAGAAATTACTCTTGATAATAGAACAGTTATTACCAGAAACCTTGCATGAAAAACAAGTTTATTAAAATACGGACTTAGAGTTTTACAAAATCGACAATGATTAATTCAACTTGTACCATTCAAACTACAGTATCATAAGTTTGTACCATCCGCAGGTTACATCAATATTCATTCCGAGCACAGATGGCGGAACACGGAAGAAACTTGTCTTCAGCTTCAGGAGACGAAAGGTGTGAAGGTTATATGGTTGAAGACATTTGCAGGGCCACTTGTGTTCAGAGTCGATCAGATCAGCTTCTTGTCTGCCAAGGAAATGGCTTCAGTGCGGACAGTAGAATTGGAAAACGACGCAGATGTATTGTTTGACCTCTCGGACATTTCGCACTAATGTCGTTCTCCTGGTGGAACTTCCTTTCCTAGAATTTGTTCGTGCATATTCTAAGCAAACAGAGAAGCCATTTTAACAACTGACTAGCCGTGCGTGTTTAGGCGCCGTTATGTCGTGCAGTACGTTCAATTCCAGTTCAAATTTGTTTTTGTAAGTTTTCTCTTTTGCTAATATTCGCTGTTTATCATCGATAGTTATACTATTCAATGGAAGTGTGAAGACTGCATTGTGGAGAGAATTTAGCCAAGGTGAATTAATTTCCGGTTACAACACGCAAGACTACGACCCCCCACCAATGTACAGAAATAGTGACCATTTTAGAATCAGCACAATTAAGAAAGAATTTTAGACAGAATACTTGCCAAACTGGTCGATGTAAGGCTCTAGATGTGACAATTTTGTTTCAAAACGAGTATTTTTTATGTCTAAAATTAAAGACATTTCCCAACCACTCATTTGTCTGCAAGGCAGAACTGTATTTTGACAAGGTGAATAATATGACTAAGGCTCAATGACGCATAATTAATTTAGTAGTGTTTAACACCTACAATTATGACTGTTTATACATCGCCAACATTTCTTTGATAGTTTATTTGGGAATTGTAAGCACAAATCTAAAATGTGGAAGAAGTCGTGAGCACAGATATTACATCTTAAATTCGAAAATTTGGTTAGATGCATGGATGTATGTTTGTTATCAGTCAGACCTTAACGGGTAAACATATTTGAATGAAATTTGGTAAGCAGTTAGAACATAGTCTTGAAAAGCACACAGTATACTTTTCATCCCCCAGAAACCCCCCCACCCCCACCCAAAGTTACTTTCGGAATCGTCGTTTTCAATTCGCATACAGCCACTGCCGCCTTTACTTGTTGCTTCTTAGGGAGCTTCCATTAATTACGTAAGCTTAAAATAGAAAAGAGGGGCACGGCAAAATCTTATCAAGAGGGAGGGAGGATCCATAAAAATCTCGTCTTCTTTTTATTTCATATTGCCGCCCTTCAAAGAGCAGTAGAGCTAAAAAACAAAAAAGTCTTCAAAGTTTTAAGGCTGGGGTAAGGCGGTGGGGTCTCGCTAAATCTAACCAAGGGGGAGAGGGATCCAAATTTAAGAAAAAACACCTCACGTAATTAATGCACACCCACTCACGTATACATCTATCATACCGCATATTCTGATTTTCTACTCGACACAGAAGCTTCCCTCGGAGAAGAACCACGTTATTTGCATGAACTACCCCAAGAAGCAATGATTTTATATTCGAAATTATGGTACACCAGGTATTTTCAAAACCTTCACCTGTAAATCAAACTGGCCAGATCTCAAGGAAAATATGACCGCAAGAGCGTTATGACATAAAAAGCGTGACAACAGATGCACTTGCTAAGCAAAGAAAATTTTGTCTGGAGTGTTAGACGTTTTATTAAGACAGCAGTGGCAAATACTTTGGGTAATAATTTTCATAATCATATTCAATTTTCTAAAAGATTTAAGTTTGACCAACATATTCTAAATTTATTAAATAATTTTTAAAAAGTACCAGTTACGCCATTTGTTGATGGATTTGCAATACCATAAGTAAGAATAAGACAAATTTATATACGGTATTGAAGTAGTTTTTAAGTGGTTAGTTGCAGTCATTGCGAACAAATAATGTCAGACATGAAATGCAGCGGGATTCACAAACACATTAAAGATTCACAATTATAGTACAATGAAACAAGAAGTGACGGTATTAATGATCGTGAACGTATAAAGAAATTAAACTAAAATTAAATTATTGATTTCTTTTATTTTTGTAGGTCTGTGGATCAGTCCTTAACCAAATCATTTAAGAAATCTGTTCGCATATTTAGTCGTCCTTGCGAACGTAGCCGTCCAAGAGAACAAAGTCGCTGGTTGGTAACAATAATTAGAACACACCAGTCATTGTTATAATAATATTTACAGTACAATAACAACATTACTTATAACTAACGTTTGCCCGCTGCTCGCGCACGCGTGTTTTGGTATCTGTAAAAATGCTTTACCGATTTTACTCTATTACCAAATATTGACGAAGACAGGCATGAAGGTAAATGTGTTCTGAAAACACGTTGTTTTGGTTATAACTTCAGATTTGGTTTTCATACTGATATCAGAGAGTTTTGTTTCATTCATATTTTAATGTAATACAGTGTATGATATAATATAAAAGCTATCCGAAAAATTGCTGTACTAATTCGTAGAGGTAATTATTGTGCGAAGATAAAAAAAAAAAGTTTAGAAAGTAAGAGAAGCAATGTTTAAGAGCAATAAGATGTTAGCCTTACCTAACGTGGTAGATGGGTCACTGTAATGCCTCTGCATACCATTTTCAAATGTTGATACGGAGGAGCGCACGATAACCGTGGTGCCACAAATTTATATCGATACAACAGATACCTGCGACTTCGTTCTCTTGGAAGCGTGTTACAGTATTAGAGTTCTATTTATTAAGAACAACAGTAATAATAATAATATTTCAGTGTAATAATAAAAATTTATTTACGTTCTCTAACAAAAAAATTCAATATTATTTAACCACTGAAATATAATTTTTTATGCTGTTTGTATATTGGTTTTATTTTGACGATTGATTCTATCAATTATTTCTGCTTTAAAATAGATACGTGAACTAAAACTAATCTTAACGCGGTATCACCCGTTAAGAATTAATTTCCTTCGCTTTCAAATCACCGAATTACTCATACCATTATTTCTGCCGCGTATAAGTGATTCCAACGTGTCAAGATTTACTTACGATACAGTCAGGGCCGGCGTTGGGGGGGGGGGGGGTAAGCGGGTCAAATGTAACCGGGCCCGCCAGGCTAATGGGTGGCCCGATCATCGGCTGTAGGGGCCCCCCGCTAGTGTTGTAGAGCTAAAAAAAAGTCGCCCATTTGGCCTGATGGAGGGCCCTAGCCGATGAGTTGGCTAAATGCCCCAACTGGTTACGTGAGACTTCCTAAGATCGCTCACCCTTGCATCAAAATCCTAGCGCCGGCACTGGATACAGTGTATGTATTAAAGGTTTTGGTTCAGCTGAACTAGCAGAATGACAGCTGATACGCTTTGTTAAAACATAAGTGACGATGGATTTAGTTTTATAATTTACGCGGTGTAGCATTAGGTTATGAATTATTTCAATTGCATATAAGTATTTCGATGGCGAAACAATGAATGTATTAATGAGCATGGGACAGAAGTTATAATTTTCGAATGGAAACGTTAGCCAAGTTTGTGGTTAGGTTGAATTGCAATTTCATTGGACCCCATGTTGCCATCGTCGTTAATTAAATAGCATGTAAGGTAAGAGTAACATCTTATTTCTCATAAACATTGCTTCAGTTACTTACATCACAAAAATAAAACCCTTTCTAAACAACATTTTTTTTTACTTTGCACAGTAATTAATAAAAATAACAGTTTATTTTAATGGCTGTTGTTTGAACAGTGGACAAAATTTGTTCACACTTTGCTTGAGTGATTTTATTCGATGACTAGTGTAAGCCCGTGACCGTTTTCTGCGTATCACGGGTCCATAATACTTCCAGTTTTTAGGGTCAAATATTATAACAGGTTGACCTGATCTGACAAAACATTAACTTGACCTGTGTTTCACCCTTAGGGTGCATAAAATCTCTTGACCCTGAAGAACTCAGAAGTATTATTAAACGTAGGTATTAAACAAGGCCAGAGATCGTGAAATCGTATAATTGTTTGAAAGGTCGTAGATTCAAACTTCCTTAAATACAAACTTGTATTTTACCCTTAAAGTTCACTCTGCAAAATTTAAAAATTTCCTATTTGCTTCGAAACCATCTCATTGTTTTTTTACTGAGACGGGTCAAACACTCATAATGTAATCACTGATCACAGTATCTCTAATGGCTGGAGAACTTACTACACATTCTATATTATTAAACAGTTGAGCAACTCCGAAGAAATTAATTGCCACAATAGTTCGTAACATACGAGGCGTATTCCAAAAGTAAGGTCCGGGGTACAAGATGTCACAGATGATAGGCCTGAATGACGTTTCCCACCTGCAGCGCCGTCTACCAACTCCTGGTAAATATGCAGTATTGTTGGCGTGCCGCAGTAGCAGTATATCTATTGTTGAGAGCAGTTCGAAATGGCCGCGACAATCGTAGCTCCCGCCAGTTGTGAAGTGCTCGGTGTGATTAGATTTTTGTTGGCAAAAGGATCGTCAGCTGCGGACATCCATCGCGAATTGTGTGTAGTGTATGGACCAAACATAATGAGTGAGAAACAAGTTCGACACTGGTGTCGAGAATTTCAAAGTGGTCGCACAGATGTGCACGATCAACAGCGGAGTGGCAGGCCCGGTATTCGGACCGACGACATCGTCGAGCAAGTTAACCAAAAACTGCGAAGTGATCATCGGCGTTTGACGATTAGTGGTCTGGCTATGGAATTCCCAAATGTTGCTAGAACCTCAATTTACAGGATTGTCACTGAAGAGCTTGGATATCGGAAGCTTTGTGCGCGGTGGGTGCCAAAACTGCTCACCGCTCAGCACAAAGAGCAACGAATGCATAGCGCACGACAATTTTTGGAGCGCTATAGACAAGATGGAGACAGTTTGTTTTCACAAATTGTTACGGGAGACGAGACGTGGATAGCGTACACCAACGCAGAATCAAAACAACAATCAATGCAGTGGCGCCATTCCGGTTCACCCAAACCAAAAAAGTGTAAGCAATCGCCGTACACGAATCGCAAAATGATGGCTTCCGTGTTTTGGGACGAAAAGGGCGTCCTTTTGATCGAATTCATGGACCGTGGGACAACCATTACAGCTGACGTGTACTGTGCAACGCTCACCAAACTGAGACGTGCCATCCAAAATCGACGCCGCGGGAAACTGTCGTCTGGCATCATCCTCCTGCACGACAACGCACGCCCGCATACCGCTTCCAAAACCAAAGAGAAGATTCAAGAGTTTCGTTGGGAAATCCTAGACCACCCTGCTTACAGTCCAGATCTTGCACCAAGCGACTATTTTCTCTTCCTGCATTTGAAACGGTGGCTTGGTGGACAACGATTTCAAACCGATGAAGAACTCAAGACGAGCGTTACCAATTGGTTCAGGTCCCAGGCGGCAGACTTTTATGCCGAGGGTTTAAAGAAACTGGTACAGCGTTACAGAAAGTGTATAGATATGAACGGCGATTATGTGGAAAAGTGAACTAGATATGTAGTTACATACTGACGTTAATAAAAACCTTGTATCCTGAACGATGTTTTTATTATGATCAAACGGACCTTACTTTTGGAATACGCCTCGTATTTGGTCTGATGTACACTTAATATAACCTAAAATTAATATCGGCGAATTAACGTCTTTTATTATTTTACAGCGTTTCGCGATCACGGAAGATATGCTGTACCAGAAACAAACTGTTTAACTGTTTGCCAGAGATAAGACATGTCTATCACATTAATAATCTAGCGCATTTGGTAGCTGATCTGTTACGATGGCAAGTCTAGGCTTATTACGTTTGATTTAAGAACTCCGTTTATTTTAGTTACTGCATTCCAGAAAACTGAATATCCAAAGTAAAAAAAAAAAAACAAACAAAAACCCACCGAATTCTGAGTTAAGCTGTGTGATCTTTTGTCAGATTCTTGCGAGAGGAGTGCCCATCCGAAATACATAGTGATCCGTAGCCCATAATTTTCCAAATAGAAATGTTTTTAATTAGGTACTTGCTACGTCTCTAGGTGCATATAAGACATTAGCTATTTTCACAGATTTAAAATTTGAACCATTAGCTCTAAAAATTTGAAAACCCCATCCAAAATACCCCGATATCCGTTCAAAAAAGAGAGACGCCCAGCTTGCTTACAGATTTATAATAGTACACATAAATATAGGTCAAATTTTGTGCCCTAAACTCATTGGAAAAAAAAATAATAAAATCTTCAATCAGTACAATGGACGGGTGAACACCTTTCGATGGCCAAAATTGTGCAATTAAAGTCCAAATTATTACAACCATCATATTCGCCAAATTTAGCACCCAGTGACTTTTTTATTTCCAAACTTTTTTAAAAAAAATAGCTCGGTGGACAACGGTTCGCAGAGAACGAGGTCATCGCCCAAACATCTACTTCCCAAAACTTCCAAAATCCTACTTCTTTGATAACATAGCGAAGTTAAAGAAGCATTTGGGAAAGTGAATAGAACTAATAGGAGACACGTTTGAAAATAAAAATCTACAGAATTTTTTGAAGAGCTTATTGAACGACCCTCGTCCCTTTTGTGACATTTGCATGAAAAAGTTTTGTTCCATTAGTAACCTCTTGTACAAAACGACCAAGTACAAAACAAAGACGTCAGTATTATCTGGATAAATACGGATATATCGATCCCTTCCTCCGGACTGCGTAGCACTTTTTAAAAATACATTCACTTTTCTTGTATGTTAGAGCTCCCTGCAACTACAAAAACATTTGCAACCAGCAACGAAATGACATTTCTCATCATCAAACCAGATTCTGTATTACAGTTTACTATCAACATTTTGTTGACGCCTCAATTGTTGGCAAAACCACAGCTAAATGTTTCGATCACGCGTGAATAACCAAATTTTATTGATGAATTAGCTAAAAATTCAATCTTTTTTCTGGTAATCTGAACAAAACGGTTACCTTGATTCGGAATATTTCAGATTAGGTTTACTTTTTTGCGTCCCGTCGAACGGGAAGGAATTAGGCCATGATCTTTTTATCCGGCATTCGTTTTAACTGATTTGAGAAAACCATGGAAAACCCAAATATCGATGGTCGGACGAGGATTCGAATCCACATCCTCCAGAATGCGAAGCCAGAGCGTCATCGCTAAGCCACACTCCCACAACCCCACAGTTTTTGTAAGATCACGTTTCTCGACACTGACTGACTGATACACGCATTTAACGGAATTTAATTGTTTTACTCTCCAACTGTCAGTAAAGGTAAAAATTAGTTTTTCGTGTAGCAATTTCCGCTCATGGGTCTAGTATCTCCAACACGGTTCGTTTTTGGTTAGGGAAATTGGTAATGTGCTCGGTAGTCACCAAGCGAAATATCCCGAGTTCGCGGACTGTAAAGATGGTTTAAGGAAAGAAATCAAAATGGATTCAACAATGCTTCATCTGAATTGATTCTATCAAAACTATAACGAATTCTCAAATTAATGTGAATCATATAAGCAGTTTTTGGTCTGGTGAGGTTCCGGGAAACTTTGTGCAACTGAGTATGGCCGTGCACAAGTGTTGATTTAATCTAGTTCTAAATTTAAAATTGCAAAATATGTGATGTTAAAGTGGGGGGAGGGGGCTCATAAGTGTTACATGTCGTGAGGAGGGTAAAAAAATAATAATTGTGTGACGTAATTTATAGAGGGCCCCTTATTAAATTGTTACTACCCCAGTAAATTATTATTATTACCCCGTTCGGAATTGACTGGTAGAAATAATACACATGAAACCAACTCGGAGATTTTGTGCAAACATTTCAATATCATATCGTTGCAAATATTCCTACCCGGCTACGACGCCTCCTAATAATCAATTGAAAGATAGGTTCAGAAAATCCACATCCGTGCCTTTGGACCGGTAGCGTAACAGCGGCTTGTCGTTGAAGATGGGTGTGGACAAGTAGTTGTTGTGATGTCACAAGACATTTGAAAACATAATTAGGAACTTTAAGAGGTAGTATTTAATTAGAATAAGGTTAGGATTAAGTAATTTCAATTAGGTAGCGAGAGTGAGGCGGAGAGTATTTTTTAGTCTAAGATTTCAAGTGGCTACAGATACTGTCATGGCGGCTAAGCCATGTGGGAGAAGTTCGGACACCTTGCTTCCGCCCAGAGTTTGGCGGGGATAGGATAGTATTGTAGCCACCCTACAAACACAAAAGCTACCTCTCCGGTGGGGTAACATCGGTGGATGTGTTCCCACCCATTTGGCAGAGATGGTCCTCTCGCCAAATGGGAAAGTAAGGATCCAATGTTGGCAGTACTCCCCTCCCGTAGAGGATCAGCATACCTGAATCCCGTTAGGTGGGTGTTATATAAGCCCTCACAATGGGACCATAGTTCCTCAATCTTGGTCAGTTCTGTTAGATGTGTTTGAACTGTGCTCAGTTGGCGATGTGATCGAAGTGATGACTGTCTGCGCCGCCGGCCTGCCAATATGATGTAAGACAAATTTTCTCTCTCTCTGTGTACTGTAGGCTTACTCTCGCTACAAGTTATGGTGTAAGAAACGTGGAACTTTTAAGGGAAAGTGTTTGATTTCCATGTGTTAAAAATCAGGAGAACTATAGGGACTTGCCTAATCGTGTTCCTATTTCAATTATAGACCTATGTATGAATGTGAATGATCAGAATACAAATTTACTTTTGTGAAATTCATAATTATCCTCATACTTCATTTCTTTGTGACTGTCTCCCCCCCCCCGACCCCAGGTGATAATGATGAAATGAATGCAAGTCAATCTTCGGCTAAGAGGTCCGATACTAAATAATTAATAAAATAGCCGGAAATTAATTAGAAGGACGGGTGGGAACGTTACATCGTCCATCAGGGTATTTTCTTTTAGAGTACTAGACTCTTGCATTTTTGCATTTAAATTTTTCACTTGGTTGAAGGAATATATATCACTCGGCTGACATATTGGCATACACTTGGGATACTTGATTTTCTGAGTACAGATGGACATTCATGAACTTTGCGTCGTAGTTGGTCAACCTGTATGCCCGAGGAACCAAATATTAAACACAACCTGCTGACATCTACATCCAGCCTTCTAAAACGCGTAAAATAAATATTTTGGATAGCATCGACCATCCCAAAATTGATTTCTAAAATTTACTATCACAATTTTCTATGTGGATCATATGGCCTCAAGGCTCTCATGCCCTGGCTTGGGACAGCAAAACCTTGAAAAATAAGTTACTTCCATTATTTCTTAGCAGTTTTGCCAGCAAACCTGACTCCTACGTCCGCAAGGGCGAAAGCTACCCAACCCGTGCGCAATGCCTTCCATTTCGTGTATAGCAGACGAGAGTGTGAGATAGGCGAATTCATGGCGTCTTAAAAACAATACTTTCGGTTAAGGCCTTTAGGTGCAGGCCCACCACCAGACCAACAAGGACACTTAGGTTACCAGATCGAAACCCAAATAGCATGATCGGCGGAGGATACAACTTCGGGACGGTGAGTGGCGGAAGAAGCACCAGTTTCGTTAGGAAATGGAGTCCAGGCTATGAATCAGATTCTCCTCTCTGTGGGGTTAATACGCAGAGGAGCTGGACTTGAAGCACAGAGGGTAACATGCCCCACCACTGGTCGTATCCCGCACAGCGCTAGTAACACGATCACCTACTGGCAGCCATCAAGAGGGGTGAACTAACAGGAAGGATCATCCTGAGACGACTACAGCTATAAATAAGGTTAAACGACTGACTTTTGCAAAAGAGATAAGCAATGCTATTTGTAAGAGGCGAAGTGCATAAAGAAGATCAGTTGCAAAATGATTTAAATAAAGTGAACATAGAAGTATGTCTAGTAAGAAAAAGTTAAAGGGATCAGGATAAAAGATGACATTATTTTACAATGGAGTACCTAAAACAAATAGAGCATCATAAGGAGTGAGAATTTCATTGAGAAAATCATTTGAAAACAGAACAACAGTTATAATTTTGTAAGTGAACTCATAATATCCACACGCTCAAAATATCTAGTGGTCTTTCAACAGTAATATGAGTCTACATATCAAAAGAAGTGAAGGAAGAGTATCACAACGTCTTATTATACATGTAATAAGCAAGGATGAAAGCTATAGTTACTTAGACCACAGAGCTGTGAGAATCAATATAAACGAAGAGTGGGAGAAATATTAAGGACAACAGAAGAATTCCTTGGAAAGATAGTCAGTGCAAACACAAAAAGTGGTAAACGGATCTGGACTGGAGATAAACGAGATATTGTTAATGCTAACAAAAATTCCAGCAACAATGCTAAGATTTTTTTTTTATTAACAGTTTAACGTCCCTTTTTAACAACGTGGTCTTTAGAGACGGGAAAGGATGGGGGCAAGGAATGGGAAGGAATTCGGCCATGGCCTTTTTGAAGGAAGCATCCCGGCATTCACCTGGAGTGATTTGGGGAAACCATGGAAAACCCAAATCTGGATGCCAGGACGGGGATTCGAACCGCCGCGCCGTCCTCCCGAATGCGAGGCCAGAACGCTATACAATGCTAAGAATAAATTCCTGCACACCAACAATAATGTCAATAGAATAAAGTACAATGGTCAAACAGCTATTCCAAAATAAAAATAAGGAAAATGAGGAAAGAAAGAGCATTAGTAGCACCATGACTACACTGGCGGAAATTAAAAAGTGTAACACCTAGACAGGAATGGAGGAATTTAAGAAACTTTGTAGATATATCCAGGGTCAAAACCAGAACAAATGATGACAAATTGAAATGGAAAATTCTAAGTTTATTATCTTTAGATACAGTTGTCAGTAAGAAGTGCGCCCAACTTGAGCACCTATACATTCCTGGATCCTTGCCGAAATTGAATCAATAAGTGTTCGCTCGATTCGTGACCGCTTGCTACAGTCCTTATGAAAGCGTCACAGAACTGATTAGTTGACTAGGCTGGGAGTCTCTGGTAGATAGACGACGCACGTTTCGTTTAAACTTATTGGTAAACATGTGTACTCCCACTTTCATTTACGAGTGTAGTGAAATACTTCGTCCACCAACCTATTTGAGCCGGAATGACAGGAAAGATAAGATTAGAGAAATAAGGTGCCACAATGATTATTATATGGATTCTTTTTTCCCCTCGTACCATTAGGGATTGGAATGCAAAACAAAAAGATTAGCTTTGGTGCTGAGCACCCTCTGCCACCCACAATTTTGTGAATTGCAGAGTATATATGTAGATGTAGATGAATAAGTGTTCGGATGTCTTCTCGGGGAATGACCCTCTAGCCTGTATGTCTTGTGCAGTCAGTTGTTGCACAGTTTGTGCTGGTTGAGCATGTGATCTAATGTGTCTATCCCTGGCATTACAGACAAGCTCTATTGGGAACAAATCTGGGGACCGTGCGGTTCAAATTGCGATCAGAATTAGCGATTGCAATCCAGCGGGATCCCGCACAAAATTAAGCGGATCAGAAATTTGTAAAACGGGGCGAAAATGTGTTTCATTCTGCGTGACCTTGCCTCCCCGTCGTCGCTTTCCACCTGTTGCATGTTGTATTGCCTTGTTTATTTGTTCTCTTCATGTTGGAATTTGACTCGCAGCAACATATGTGTGTTTAGGTCGTCCTTCGCGATTCGTAAGTAAATTCATTCTTATGGCTTTTATAAGAACTCCCATTTGTTTTTGTCGTATGCACTACTATAATTTGAATTCTGTCGTCGTATTGCAAAATTAGCTCCCAGATAGTACACACAAAAAATGATATAACTGGTATTGTTTCGGAGGCGGAAGTAGAAATAATACAAAATTAAGTTAAAACTATTGGCAGCTATTGACGCCAATACCGCAATCTGCAAACGCGGGATTGAAAAACACTGCGGGATTGCAATCCTTAATCATAACACCTTGCAAGGCTTGTGTTGTGATGGCCACAGTAAGAGGACGGGCATTATCCTGCTGGAAGACGCGATTTGCATGGTGGAGAAAGGTATCGCAATAAGGTGCAGCACCTCGTCCACATAGTGGTAAGCTGTCATGCCATCTACAACCAACTCGGTCCTGCTGTCGAAACTGATTGCCCCCCAAACCATGACACCACAGACTGGACCTGTGTGACGTTCTGAATCACAGCAGGGTAAGCCGTTTTTTCCACTACACCTGTGTACTTGTCTATTATCACTTTGCCAAAGAAAGAATCGAGACTCGTCTTTAAACACAAATGTACGCCACTCACGTGTCCATTCGCGTTTTCCATTAGATCATGTTACACGATGCTGTCAACGAAATCAGATTAATGGAACACACTGCATAGGAGTCAGGGAGTGAAACCTAGATTCAAGCAATTATTTTACAATCATTGGGGGAGGGGGGTGGAGAGGGGGTGACTGTAACCAATGCTTGGATATGGCCTGCAGTGACCACTTTGCCAGCAACAGCCAACCACACAATTTGGCGGTCTTTGCGTGCTGTGTCCTAGAAGTACGGCTCTGTGCATGCTCTAGAAGTATTAGAGCCTTCTTTCATCCACTCTGTAAGAAGTTTGTATACTAACATTTCACTACGGTCATTCTTCAAGAGATTTCACGATACGATGCACCAATCTCAAATACGCCAAATCTTCGACCTCTCTCACAGACATTTGGGTGTAAACAGTCTTCACTCTTCGCCTTGGCATACTTGGTTAACAAGAACTTACGGACAAAAGTGTCATCTTACACCACACTGTTCACTTATATGCTAAAAAAACATAGCAATTTTGCATAGTAAATAGACCCGTGATTCTCATACTATTACACGTAAAGTTTTCAATTTAATCTTTGGAAGCAAATTTCATTCATTTATCACAACTCCGTCTGGGTGTTGCACTTTAAATTACCGCCAGTGAAAGTGCCTGACTAATATGTCTAAATGTTCAGTAGACAGAAAATAGATTTATTACAAGATGAATCTATACTACGAGTGAGATGTCAGTTTATTATGTCTACTGACCAAAGGAGCTGTACTTCCTTGCTATTCCTTGATGCAGAATCTGTGTGGGTAATAGCTGGCTGTTTTGAATACACATTCTTCTTTTGTATGGAGGAAATCTCGCCAAGTTTTTTTTAAGTCGATAGTAAACTACGTGCCCATGTGCAGAAATCTTTGTGTGTATACAATCATTTAAGTAGGTTCGGAATTCAGAGTCCCGTCAGGAATTTTTGTAGAGATTATATTGAATCATTCAACAGGTATCTCCACAAACATATTAAATATGCCTTTCAGGATCTTCTTGACGAATAGTAACAGGTATGTATATTGTACTAGATTTTACTCGCTGCTTCGCGCGCGCGTTGTGCTCTGGTATGTGTACAAATTCTTTACCGATTTTATATTATCAAATATTATCGTGGAAACGCATGAATTGTAAATGTCTTCTGATAACTTTCCTTAGTTTTGGCTATTACCTTAGGTGCGTTTTTCATACTGATGTCCGAAAGTTTTGTTTCATTCATATTTTAATGTAATACAATTTATGAAATAGTAGAAAAGCATTCTGAACAATTAACTGTACTAATTCGTAGAGATAATTATTGTGCAAAGTAAAAATATGTTAATAAAAGGTTTTATTTTTGTTAAATAAGGGAAGCAATGTTTAGAAATTAGGATTACCTTAATTGGTAGGTAGGTAGGTCATCGTAATGTTTCTGTGTGCCATTTTTTAAATACTGATACGGAGGACTGCACGATGACCGTCGTACCGTAAATTTATATAGATATAGGCAGTAATACCTACAAATTCGTGCTCTTGGAAGAGTGCTGTAGTATAATTGTTTTCTTTATTAATAATAACCGTAATAGTAACAAATATTTCAATGTAATAATAAAAATTTATTTACATTCTATAACAAAAAAATCAGTTATATTTAACCCCTGAAATATTTTTTTTTTGCTATTAGGATATTGGTTTTATTTTGACGAAATGTTGATATGATCAATTATTTCTGCTTTAAAATAGAAATTTACGTGGCTTAAAATAAATCTTCCGCGGTATGACACGTTAAGAATTATTTTTAATTTCTTTCGCTTTCAAATCGTCGTATTACTGATGCCATTATTTCAGCCACATGTAAGTTATTCCAAAATGTCAAGATTTGTTCACTTTACAGTGTATGTATTAATGCGTATGTGACTAAAGCTATGATTTCCGAACGACAATATTATCGGTGGTTGTGGTTTAGTTGAAAATGCAGCCTGGACCAGAATGACAGCTGAAACGCTTTGTTAAGACATAAGGGAAGATAGATTTACGCGGTGTAGTATTAGGATATGAATTATTATTAATTCTCTTTGTTTTCAATAAAGCCGTATTATTGATGTCATTATTTCAGTCGCATATAAGTACCCCCAGCAGGCCAAGTTTCCATGGCGTAGCAGTGAATGTATTAATGTGCATGTGACGTAAGCTATGATTTTCGAGCGAGATCATTGGTCACGTTTGTCTTTAGGTTGAAATGCAGCCTGGACTAGAATGACAATGGATACGCTTTGTTAGAGCATAAGGCATAATACATTTAGTTTTATAATTTACGCGGTGTAGCATCAAGTTTTAGGATGCCTAGTTAATTTTAGATTTCACTGGTTCCATGTTGCTGTCGTCATTAACACAGCAGCACGTATGGCGGTAAACATAACAAAATCAGCGTTATGAGAGTTATTTAATAGAAAGAACAATCTATTTTACTGGTCGTGCAGCAGCCAAAATTTTTACACACGTTCCTTGGGCGATATTATTCAAGAATATTTGCACATTATAGCCACCAAATATACATAAATGGAAAAAGTATGTATTGTTATCTGTTGATTTTTATGGTAGCTGTTTCTCAGACATCTTTCTACGGGAAAAAAAAACCGAATTTTGTATCCGTAAGGAGGAAGTATTAGCATTTCTCGCTATCACGGAAGACATACTGTACCAGCGACAAACTGTTTAATTGTCCACCGGAGACAATATAACCACATTAGTAATTAACCCATTTCGCATGGTAAGGGAGCTTCCATAAACTACGTGGCTCGGTCTAGGGGGGGAGGGGGTTGGCTGGAAAGCTACGCTGGGCTACGTGAGGAAGGGGGGGGGAATTCAGAGCCAGGCCACGTAGCTTTACATTCATATTACTTGACACAGTTAAAATGAGGTACAGAATACATAACAGCATGCAAATATTATTTCCGTCATTTAATCATTTCCGTATGTAATTTACGATAGTATGACAAGAGAAAACAGAACAAAATGTCTTCTTGAATCAATAGGGGAAGAAGCTACATGCTACGCGCGGATGGGTTAGAGACAAAAGCCACCTCGGGCTATGTGAGGAGGGTTCACAGGAGGCCAAAATGAAGCTACGTGTTTATGGACGCTCGCTAACTGACATGTTACGATGCAAGTAAATGCTTATTACGTATGATTCAAGTATCCGTTGATTTTAAAGTTCTGCGGACCAGAAAACGGAATAACCAAACTAAAAAAATAAAACGGAATTTTTTGCGAAAGGAATGCGCGTCTGAAGTGTATAATTCTCCGTGACCCACAATTTTTAATATAAAAAGGTTTTTTAATTGCTTGCTCTTTCCCATGTTACGTGTAAGTCATTAGCTATTTCGGCAGATTTTGAATTGGACCATTAGCTCTAAAAATTCGAAAACCCCATCCAAATTGCTTCGGTAGTTTTTGCGCGGTATCCGTTAAAATGAACACACGCAGCCTGCTTACAGGTATAGATATGGTAATTCAGTGAACTTCACGAAGACTCTATGAAATAATGTGAAAATGTATTTTTTTTCTCTCTCAGATATCATCCTAGTGTTTCTTCTGTGACATTAAAGCCCATGAACTGCAGTATAAATATGCGATTGGCGAATTTTACATCTGACCGAGTTAGCTTTAAGTCCATCTAAGTAGAAAATAAAATATATATCCAGTGATCGTGCATGAGTTTCCTGCGCTAGTCCTCGTAGCGTAAATAGTGATTTTATGCCTGATCCGTAGAACCCGAGTCGTTGCATGTTTGGACAGTTAAATTCGAATGTTGAACCTTGAACTCAAGCGAGGTAAGTGGGGACTTTCCGTGCAAAAACTAGTAGCATTACATCAAAATAGTGACTCCAATACAATCCTCGCTTGGCCCAAGTTTATTGATGTTATAGATATGGTTGTATGCTGTATGGCATATATATCAAAAATTTATTGAAATTCCATCCAAGATCGAGATGGTAGATATTAGAAATACAGCTTTGTGTAATATTGAAAATTTGCTGAGCTACAGTCACCAAACGTCTAACTGAAGATTCTTAGCAAGCAATAATAGCATCGAGTTTGAAGTTAGTGGTGTGTGTTGTATGGAGTGTCGATATTTCATCTAAATTCAGTCACCGAGCATCGAATACGTCTTCGTATGTTGTACGGTGTAAATGTTGAAAATTCTTTGAGGTTTCGACGTCGGGCATGGAACCGAAGTGTGCAATGCTAGAGTGGGGGGCCAGTGTGGATAAATTGCATCCCAAGACGACGTAAATTGAGCTAGAATTCCCCTCCCAAGTGTAAATGACAAAAATGAGAGGAGAAACGTTGTTTACCATCTATTCTTACCGTTTACGTTAACCAACACTTGTGCTAGCGGTTGCATTATAGACACTAGAGCCTTGAACGGAAATTGCAAACAACGCGAAAGTAATTTCTCTCAAAAAGTAGTTTTATTTGTTTATACGGTTGATTTACTTAAAAGATTTTTAAATATTTATTATTTTAGCGTTGCTGAATGAACCTGTGTGTAACAATTAAAATCCGTTAAATGCCTGCTCCTCAGCGAGTCCTACCAGTTTATGGACAACACCAACAGCAGCCGTAACTGCCAGGCATACTTCCGCGGAACGTTATTTGCCTATTGCGAAGGAGGTGGGAAGGCGCGGTAGAATAATGAATCCCCCTATGAATAGTACATCGCGGGAAATGAGGCCGCCGCTCTCCTTCGATGAGACGACCCTCCAATAGCGCCAGCACGCTCCCGCATACATATGGAACGGCTGACAAACTGCTGCGTCTGCTCCGGGAACTATTAACCAATGCAAACATGTTGTGGACACACATATTTGGAAATACCAGCAACTGACGAAGGCATAAGATGGTATGGAACAAGTTCATGCTAAAAATTCTGCATATACTCCACAGCTATAAAACAATAAAAATAATGATTAAAAATAAAATCAGCATAAAATCGGTGTATAAATTTCTTACGTGGTTGATGTATTACCGTTCCACTCGAAGGTTAATGGAAAAGCTTGAGATATTTAGAAGTGTCACTCAAGTATCACTTGTAAATTTTATTTGTTTGTTCAATTTCAGACATGAAGACCGCTAGGTTCCATGCACTGAATACATAAAGTGAAAATAATTTGACTTTCAGAGGTTGTTTTCAAAAACAGTTCTCTATAACTATGCGGTAAATGCATTTTCCAAAACGTGTTCAAAAACAGTAAAGAAAACAACATCGAATGTTGAGAGGCTATCACATCAAACCCTCCTTTAAACTAGTATATTGAAGTAGTGTACACCCAAAATCTGGACGACCCGCCAGTTGCCACGCTGGACTGATAAGGAACAACCGGACCAGGCGGGTATCATGGCCCCATCGTACCCTCCTGACTACGGTTGTAGGCGAATGTTGGGAAGATCTCCATTTTCCGCCTCGTAAATTACGCATTTCACAAACAAATTACACAATTCGCAGACAGATGGAAACACTTAAGCTCCCTCCATCCGGACCTTCACTCAAAACGGGAACGTACGGGAAAAGGTTTTACGTCAACATTCCTTCAACTGTGTGAACCAGTGTAAGGATCTTTTTCACACTATACGGTTTTGACCGAACGGTAGAAACTCGAATGATGCAAATCCGAAGGGACATACTCGTTCACATTGTACGGTTTCTGTACGGCTTTTTTCTATCACAAGCTCCGTGTTGTTGAGTGGTGTGTTGTTTAATGAAATTATTTGTTTACCATTCATTATAATCAATATTACTTAACAGTCGACGAAAGATATAAATACATATATTAGCTTTGCCCGGCATGCGTTGCAATGCTTCTTTTTCTTTCTTAATTAGGTATGCATATACAAAACAGACAGATTTACGTGTATTAAATAAATGAAATACATCGCGAAAAATTGAGTGGTTTCATATGTAAATTTTGTTTATGAAGGGTGACGGGTGAGAGTGGGTGGGATTTTGTAAAACTAATGTAGGCAATACATTTCTCTTTGTTTTGAAGTATACGTGTACAGTATTCCATCAACAATCTAATAAAAACTAAGTTTCTATAAACAACTTTTGAAATCAAGCTGGGTGGGAGTAAACGGGGAGAGGGTTGGACTTTTGTAAACAAAATGTAGACAAAATTTTTCTGTTTGCTTTAAAGTATACGTGTGCAAAGTTCCTTCAAAATCGGACAGACTGTAGCTTAGTATAACGAACATTGACAAAAATTAATGGGGTGAAAAGAGTTAGAGGGGTTGGGTTTATGAAAATCAAATTTAGACAGTATTTTTTCTGTTTGTTTCAATGTATGTGTGTGCATAGGACAATTGAAATAGGATGAAATCTGTGGGTATCTATAAAGAAAGTTTCCAAAAATAAGGGGGGGAGAGGGGTAGGGTTTCTGTAAACCTATTGTTAACAGAATTTTTCTGTTTATTTTAAAGTATACCTGTGCAAAGTTCCATCGAAATCGGATAAAAAATGGGAATTCGTATAAAATTAAGGGTTGTAAAGGGGAAGATGGAGTGCCTGCCGGATCCAATTGTGAATCTAAACCATTCTCGAATCAACTTAATCAAACGCACAAAATGTCATAAAAATCAGTCCAGGCGTTTAGGAGTAGTTCAGTCACACGCACACACGGATAGAAGAACTACACACATTATATATATATATATATATATATAAAGATATAATTTTTGTGCATCCTATACTATACTGTTCTATATTCGTGAAACAGGTGATAAAGATATTGGAAACTGAAAGAAAATGTACACAAATTAACTCAATATGCCTTCACTAAACAATATAACACAGCAGGATGAAATACACAGAAGACAACAAACATATTTTAAAGAAATAATGAAGTAATACTTAGGGCCTTATTACACTAGGCGACTTGGCGGCGCAACCAGCCGGGCAACTGGTGGCTCTGCTCGTAGCTGGGCATAGAGTGTTATGGAGCTTATTACACTAGGGCAGCCAGTGGCGCCGCCAGAAACTGGCGGCCGGCTGGCTGCCCTGCCCGGCCACCAGACCGGCAACCACTGGTGGCCGAGAGTCGTGGCGGGGCATTGTATCTTACCTAGCTTATTACACTAGGCCGCCAAACGGCGCCGCCAGACTCGCCACCACGCGTTCAATCTACTGTTCATGGGCCTTAGGGGGCATCCATAAATTACGTGAGGTGTTTTTACAGATTTCCGGACCCCCCCCCCCCTCTGGTGAGATTTCGTGAGATTTCGCCGACCCCCCCCTCCCCCTCTGGTGAGATCTGGTCCGTGAGAACCCCTCCCCCCCCTAGATATAGCCCTTGAAACTGTTTGAGACCTTTTTATTTAGGTCTCACCCTTCAAAATTCGTTTTTTCGACGAAATTTCTCCGTAAAATCGCTTTTCGCGCAATTTGTAGACTTTTTTTTTTAGCTCTAGTATCCGAAATTTTTTTTCAAAACCTTACGTGAGATTTCTGTAGACCCCCCCCCCCTGGGTGAGATTTGGTGAGATTTTGCCGGATCCCCCCCTCCCCCATTTGACCTCACGTAATTTATGGATGCCCCCTTATTACACTAGGCGACTTGGCGGCGCAACCAGCCGCGCCACTGGTGTCTCTGTTGGCGACGCAACCAGGATTCTGGTGGCGCCGCCAGCCAGCCACTCGCACAACCGAGCAGTCACTTTGCTGTTATCCTCGCATTGTACGCGAATTGTGTAGTTGAATATGTCCAGTGAACTACAGAATGTCACTGTGGAAATGACGGGAGAAGAATTTCTCATTTTCGTATCTTTCCCGGTAATATCAACCTTTACTAAGTACAATGATTAAATGAAAGACGATTTAGACATTCTTAAGTAATTAAGAAACTTGTTGTCGTCTGAATACAGTTCATCAAAAAGAGTATAGATTCTCTTAGCAATAGAATATGATGTACATACATCTTTCTCTCCATTCGCCTTCCTTTTTCATTTTAATTATTTTTAATTAATTTAATTGCGATGGAGCTAACACTCCGGTAGCAATTTCCCTAGTCATCTAATTTCCCCTTTATGTATATATTTAAATTTCTTTTATAGCTGGAATGTTAAATTCCTCCCCCATTTACTTTTCCGATTTTTAAATTTTAATTTTAAAATCCTTAGCTTTATATATATATATATATATATATACATCACTACACTTGGTAATTTGTTCCAATTCCTGACGCCCTTAACAACAAAAGAAAACTTTTTCCACTCCCTTATGCAAGAAATCGAGCCAAAGCTTGTGGTCATGTTCGCCTTTCTCCTTCCCTGCACTATTCCTAATTCTTTTACCAATTTCCCTCCAAGTCCCATCACCAACATGTGCCCTGCACATTTACAGCACTCTCTTCACCCTCCTCCTTTCATCCAATGAGTCCCAATCCAGCTTATTTATAATATCATTTACTGACTGGGCCATGCTATAATTTCCACAAACAAATCTAGCTGCTCTTCTTTGCACACCTTCCAACTCCTGTATTTGATCTCCGAAATATGTTCCCAAACTACACCACCATATTCGACAAATGATCTGACCAAAGTTTTGTATCCCAACTCCCTAACTTCTCTGTTACATCCTCTCATCACCCTCTTCAGCAAATGAAGGATTTTGTAACCTTTTTCTACCACCTGACCAATTGAGTTTATCAAATGTTATGCAAAGAATTTACACTTCATCAAGCAAATCTGACCCCACTCTGTAATCATAATTAACCTTTAGATCTATTTATCTGTGTATCTTATAAGCCGACTCTTCTTGGCATTTATCTTCATTCCATGCTGACCTACCCATTTAGATATTCTATCCAGATCATCCTGCAACTGTTCAGTCTTCACCTGTTTTTATCCTATTGTATACCATTGTACCATTTGCAAAATACCTAGATTCTGACCGTAACACAGTTATTCATTAGAATAATGAACAGCAATTCCAATATTTACTTCCACTTCTCTTGATAATGTATTTCCTACTCTAACCATTTGCTTTCTGACTTTTAAGAATTCCTGTGCCCAGCAAGTAACTTTTTCATCCAATTCAATACATTTCAGTTTATTTAAAACCATTTTATCGCTCACTCTGTCAAATGCCTTAAAAAGATCTAGTGCCACACTATCAACTTGGCCTCCCATTTCCAATTCATTTGAAATATCTTGCATATAGCCCACTATCTGAGATTCAAATGAATATCCTTTTAAAGCCATGTTGTCGATCTGAAAACTAGTTTCTTTCTTCACAGACATTTCCGATATGGATGCATATCAATCTCTCGATCATTCTGCCTATCACTGATGACAAACTAATTGGCCAGGAATTTTCACCATATTTTTAACCCTTCCTTTATGAACTGGTATTACTATCGGTCTTTTCCAATCCTCTGGTAAGCAGCAAGACTCCAAACTCATTTTAAACAAAATTTTAAGGTAAGGTACAATATCGTATCTCACAATCTTTAATAAATCTGTAGTAATATTACTTCTGAGTTGCTTCGCAATTTCCTGAGAATTTATTTCAAATTTTGTAGGTTCGCCATTTATATTCTCCTCTGATTCATTCCCTCCCATCAGAGGATGACTGTCCCTAGTTGTCTCACCAAACCTGTCACTCAGTATCTCTGCAAATTTAAAATTGTAAAGTAAGAAGGAGTCATATGAACAGTAGACTGAACGCGTGGTGGCGAGTCTGGCGGCGCCACCTGGTGTCCTAGTGTAATAAGCTACGTAAGATACAATGCCCCGCCACGACTCTCGGCCACCAGTGGTTGCCGGCCTGGTCGCCGGACTAGGGCAGCCAGCCGGCCGCCAGTTTCTGGCGGCGCCACTGGCTGCCCTAGTGTAATAAGCTCGATAACACTCTATGCCCAGCGACGAGCAGAGCCACCAGTTGCCCGGCTGGTTGCGCCGGCAAGTCGCCTAGTGTAATAAGGCCCATATACTCCTTCCTACTTTACAATTTTAAAATTGCAGAGATACTGAGTGACAGGTTTGGTGAGACAACTAGGGACAGTCATCCTCTGATGGGAGGGAATGAATCAGAGGAGAGTATAAATGGCGAACCTACAAAATTTGAAATAAATTCTCAGGAAATTGCGAAGTAACTCAGAAAGCTAAAACTGGTGTAGGTAATATTACTACAGATTTATTAAAGATTGTGGGATACGATATTGTACCTTACCTTAAAATTTTATTTAAAATGAGTTTGGAGACTTGCTGCTTACCAGAGGATTGGAAAAGACCGATAGTAGTACCAGTTCATAAAGGAAGGTTTAAAAATATGGTGAAAATTCCTGTCCAATTAGTTTGTCATCAGTGATAGGCAGAATGATGGAGAGATTGATATGCAACTATATCAGAAATGTCTGTGAAGAAAGAAACTAGTTTTCAGATCGACAAAATGGCTTTAAAAGTATATTCATTTGAATCTCAGATAGTGGGCTATATGCAAGATATTCCAAACGAATTGGAAATGGGAGGCCAAGTTGATAGTGTGGCACTAGATCTTTTTAAGGCATTTGACAGAGTGAGCGATAAAATGGTTTTAAATAAACTGAAATGTATTGAATTGGATGAAAAAGTTACTTGCTGGGCACAGGAATTCTTAAAAGTCAGAAAGCAAATAGTTAGAGTAGGAAATACATTATCAAGAGAAGTGGAAGTAAATATGGGAGTTGCTGTTCATTATTCTAATGAATAACTGTGTTACGGTCAGAATCTAGGTATATTGCAAATGATACAATGGTATACAATAGGATAAAAACAGGTGAAGACTGAACTGTTGCAGGATGATCTGGATAGAATATCTAAATGGGTAGGTCAGCATGGAATGAAGATAAATGCCAAGAAGAGTCGGCTTATAAGATACAAAGATAAATAGATCTAAAGGTTAATTATGATTACAGAGTGGGGTCAGATTTGCTTGATGAAGTGTAAATTCTTTGCATAACGTTTGATAAACTCAATTGGGCAGGTGGTAGAAAAAGGTTACAAAATCCTTCATTTTCTGAAGAGGGTGATGAGAGGATGTAACAGAGAAGTTAGGGAGTTGGGTTACAAAACTTTGGTCAGATCATTTGTTGAATATGGTGGTGTAGTTTGGGACCACATTTTGGAGATCAAATACAGGAGTTGGAAGGTGTGCAAAGAAGAGCAGCTAGATTTGTTTGTGGAAATTTTCGCAGGACCCAGTCAGTAACTGATATGATACAGAAGCTGGATTGGGACTCATTGGAGGAAAGGAGGAGGGTGAAGAGAGTGCTGTAAATGTGCAGGGCACATGTTAGTGATGGGACTTGGAGGGAAATTGGTAAAAGAATTAGGAATAGTGCATGGAAGGAGAAAGGCGACCATGACCAAAAGCTTTGGCTCGATTTCTTGCATAAGGGAGTGGAAAATTTTTTCTTTTGTTGTTAAGCGCGTCAGGAATTGGAACAAATTACCAAGTGTAGTGATGAATATATATATTTTAAAAAAAGCTTAAGGATTTTAAAATTAAAATTTAAAAATCGGAAAAGTAAATGGGGGAGGAATTTAACTTCCAGCTATAAAAAAAAAAATTAAATATATACATAAAGGGGAAATTAGATGACTAGGGAAATTAGATGACTAGGGAAATTAGATGACTAGGGAAATTGCTACCGGAGTGTTAGCTCCATCACAATTAAATTAACTAAAATAATTAAAATGAAGGAGGAAGGCGAATGGAGAGAAAGATGTATGTACATCATATTCTATTGCTAAGAGAATCTATACTCTTTTTGATGAACTGTATTCAGACGACAACAAGTTTCTTAATTACTTAAGAATGTCTAAATCGTCTTTCATTTAATCATTATACTTAGTAAAGGTTGTTATTACCGGGAAAGATACGAAAGTGAGAAATTCTTCTTGCTGTACCCCTTTGTCTTCTCTACACTTTCACTTACCGTCATTTCCACAGTGACATTCTGTAGTTCACTGGACATATTCAACTACACAATTCGCGTACAATGCGAGGATAACAGCAAAGAGACTGCTCGGTTGTGCGAGTGGCTGGCTGGCTGCGCCACCAGAATCCTGGTTGCGTCGCCAACAGAGACACTAGAGCCGCGGCTGGTTGCGCCGCCAAGTCGCCTAGTGTAATAAGGCCCTAAAGGTGCGTTTCCACTTGAGAGTAATTCTTGCGAGAAACTCTCGAGAGTTACTCTCGGGAGGGTGTCCACTTGAGAGTGGATTTTGGCGAGCTCTACTCTCGGCGAGCTGCTCGCCGGGACAGTTCTCGCGACAACTCTCAGAACCCTGTCCACATGAGAGCAGCGGAGCGCAGTCAAGATGGCGGCGCACAATAGCAAAGTCGCGTCAGCTGTGACCATACTGTCTGCTGTTACTAAAAAGAGGTAAAAACTGAATAGGAAAAGCTGCTGGGTTAAGCCTTGGATAAAAAAAGAAATGTTTTCGGAGCCAGTCATACAATGACACCAAAATTACAGATCGAAGTCGCGCAACAGTTTGGGAACTTTTCTAGGTTAATGAGCTGTGAAGTAGAGTTTATCACAGAATCTGTGGGATCCACAATTTTAAAACACGACACTAAAATGAGAAAACCTATATCAGTACATGCACTAGTTATGGCTACTCTTCGATTTTTTGCATCAGATAAATTTTCTTGTTGCGTAGTACCTTGTTTTCGTTTTTTTGGTGTTACATCGTCTTGACGTATTTTTTGGGGGATTCGTATTCAAGCCTCCATTACAATAAATTTACCGAAATTTGTTGTTTTGGAAAGACAGTGAATTCAGGAATTACAAATTTTCGTGCACTGAAGTAAAGCTACTTACATTAATAATTTTCCTCTGCTCCAATTCCACTTTTTTTTACAATACTTGAGAGTTCTTGAAAAATGAATGAAATATTACTTCAGTTTTGAACGTCTTACTGTAATAAGAATGTGACTACAAGAATTATAGACACATTGTCATTAAAATAAATGTTATAAAATTGTATAAATGCATCGTTAATATTCCTTAAATTGCGGAGATTCTTTTGAACTTTATACCCTGAATAACTAAATTTCTCTCCTATTTCCTACAAAACATTTTTTTTTTTTAAATTCTGTCACACTAATCGGCATATTTCACATTCCACAACAATTCCCTACCTACACACATTTTAATTAATTCCTTTGTTTCTTCATATGACCAATTTTTACTCATCTTGTTGCTACCTCTAGCCGAACTCTCAGCTTCTGCTCTCAGACTATACGAACAGTGTTCGTATTCTGCGAGCTACTCTCAGACAGCACAAGAATGAAGTGTCGACTTGCGAGAAAGTTGATTATTGTCAGCTCTCAGGCAGTAGCTCTCCACTCGCCGCGAGCTACTCTCAGAGGCGTGTCGACTTGCGAGTTACGCTATCGAGAGCTTCTCGCTAGTATTTACTCTCAAGTGGACACGCACCTTTAGCCTAACACCGACTACAACGGCTCGCTGGCACGACCGTACGATTGAAAACCGTCTAATGTGAAAGCATACATTTAGCCACGTGCGCCACTGAGTTCTCGGTCGCCGTCCGACTACCGTGGTAGCGGACGGTTGCTGTACGACAACCGGACGGCGTTATGCCGTCGCCGTGTAATCTGGAAAAAAAGGAAAAAGTGGGCAAGCTCTTCTTCACCTCACTGAAAGAATGTCGGCGTACGATTTTCTGACGTTCGGTCAAAACCGTATAGTGTGAAAAGAACCCGAGAACCTATCACACGGCACGGCGACGGTAAAATGCCGTGACCGTGCCGTTCATGAACAATCCACTGTCACTCCAATCGACGGCGGCCGGATGGCGAAAATGGAGTGGCCTACGTGAACAAATGAAGGCTTTCACACCTAACGGATTAGTGTAAGTATGACTTAAATGTTGACGGTGAAGTGCTAATTTCTCTAGTTGGCAACTGTTTTCATTTCCTTATTAATAACAACCAGCTGATTACGTTTCCGCCTTGTTCTAATAGGCTGGATCCACTAATAATCTACGCCGGATTCTCTGCGGCGCACTGTGATCTAAAGGTAAGCTCAGACTAGGGCGGGGCGCGCCGTGTCGCGTCGCATTGCAGAAATCGTCAGCAATCGCTTTCACGGATTCTAATGGGGTAACGCACACCACAGGTGGGTCGAGTCGGTTGGTCGGGGCGGGCCGCGTCGCGCCGCATAGTCGGATCGCTTCGCCGCCATGCGTATTTTTCCGCCTGTGCGCCCCGTTGCGTTCCGTCGCGACCTAGTTTGCCATAGGAGTTTCAGCAGCACTGACTGATTTTTGTAACTTGTTCAAGTTTTTATAAATTAACTGCATTACTTCAATAAAATTTGAAGTTAATTTGCACGCAAGATGGAAGAAATATAAGTAATTACATACTGAAAATTTAATTACTTTATCAACTTGAATAAAGACGTTTGTCTATTTTATGTGTGTGCTACAATTTTCCATCATTTTCTTTGCACCCCACTTGTAATGCTCCGTGTTGCCAATTTACAGAGTCAGTTTCTGATAAAAAAAAAATTGAAATTATTCCAAATCTGAATAGCTTCTAGTACAGCATTACAGCTTGTGTAGGTCAAATGTTGAAATGCTGTCAGTATTGTCTGTCGGGAAAAGCGAGCTGGGACTTAGTTCAATGAAAGTTATAGTTTCTTGTTATACTGGAATGCATAAGTTTATTTCTGCTAATTGTACATAATCAACCACCAACTTCAACTGATATGACCGCTTACTGAAGTACACACATCACTTAATTTGACCGTGGATAAGGCTAATACAGACTGGTCGCCAAAGATACAGATCCGACTACGGTAACATAGACCCAGGCTTGAGCAATATGTTTTCCCGATCTAAGTCAGCGCTTCACTTAAACAGTTCAACTTCATGTATAGTTCTCCAAACTGCTTAAAACCTTCAATACTCATCAACTATAACAGTAACGTTACTCCACTCGTCTTTCAGGAGCTTAAGTTACCGTCCCACGTGCATTACGCTACACACAAATTCGCATGCTTACTACATCATGCGCCGATCGGTCTCCACTGACTCCATATGCTCACTGCCGGGCCTCCTCCTACCGAACACTCTCATTGTCGCTAGACTAAGTCTTATTGTTACAATTACGCTCTGGCAGTTTGATGACCAATTAATTCCTATGCATTAGCCTTTCCACTCTACTCTTTTAGTACCAAATTACTGTCTCATCACATGTCCTTACTTTCTGCAACCCAATTCAGATCTCGTTAGTCAAACTGTTACGAATGCAGAACGCGGCTAGTATTACTTTTATTTATTATACTAGCTGACCCGACAGATGTCCTGATCAAATTTCAATTATTTAGTTTCTGAACGTTTTGAGAATGTGTGTTCTGGCTTACCCCTCCCGCTTTACTGAACCTGTAATTGGATGTTTGTTTCTCTTAATTTCTGTTTAAGGTAACGTGACTCCAGAAGTGCGTTACACCATTTCCGCTCAATGCGATGCGACGCGGCGCGGCCCGCTCTAGTGTGCGCGGTAGTGACATCAAGGCGTACAGAGCTCTCAGTCAACGGCAAACAATTGTTCTGTATGAAACTAATAGTAGTACGGTAAAATATCGGAAGTCAAAAACCGTGATGATGTAAAGGTGCGTTAGAAGCACGAGGGTCACCAATCCGCGCCTGAATCAGGCATGGCTACTACACTTCACACCCTTAATAGCTCACAGTGATCAGAATCCAAGACCCTAAGAGGCACAATAGATTCAGAGTCAGTATAACAGCCCTCAGACCGAGCCCTTTTATTTAAATTTTATTTTAGGAATTATATATATAGCAAGGTAGGAGTTGATTAATTGTGGGTTTATATTTTTTTTTGTGATTAATTGCGAATTGTGTATATTCGTCATGTAAATCAACAGTCTTATGGCGAGAATCTATGTAAATGATATGTAATATGTTCAAGATATAGGACAGTATTATGTATGAAAAAATCAACTAAAAGTTTGTAATTGTAAATGTTGATGTGAGCCACAATGTTTGGAGGACAATTCTCATACGTTTGGAATGGTTTATGTTGATAATTGTTAAATACTTCTAAATATCTTTAATTTTCATTTCCTGGTGTTTAATGATGATTGTGAATGATTTCGTACTAATTCTGATTGTTTTAACTGTCGGCCGAGAAACATAGGTCGGCTTTCTTTGTGTTATTCTGAATCAGGGTGGCCACAAAGAAATGATTTAAAAATTCCCTGATATTTCCAGGTTTTCCAGAAAAGTTTGTCATACTTTTCCCTGAATTAGAAATTTTATTCACATAATTATAATATTTTAAGCTTTGATTACATTTTAATTGGAAAAACTGTTCCAAAACTCACAAAAATTAAAAAGACGTTTCTAATTATGTTTATTTGAATATCATAATTTATTTAACTAATTTTTTATACATTGCCATAGATGGTATTTTAAAACTAATTTAAAAATATTATGAAAAGTAATTTAAAATGAGTAAAACAGAAACAAGCTAATGATAAATTATCACAAACTGTTAGTATTTGCTATATAAAAATCATTTAAGATTTTTAAATTGCTCATCAATAACTTGAATCTCAGCTAGAAGTTTAACTTTTTATTTGATGCCAAATGCTTTTTTTTTTTTATTAGCTACAAGTTTTCTTTTCATATCTTCTGATTCAGTTATCTTTCTTTTTTCGGCGTTCAATTTCTTGAGATAAATTTGAACGCAAGTTATGGTAAGAATGAACTAAAGATTTTGGAACATCAAGAGTTGCAACATCCCCATTTGTTTCACTTAAGACAATCATACATTAATTGCTGAGCCATTAAAGTTTCATATTCTAAACTAAACCTTCAGAATTTACTGAAAAACCTCTCTCAATATTAGCATTGCCACGAGATAAAACCATGACTATCTTTAAAGTTTTACTATTGACTGGATTAGCATGTCCAAGAATTAATTCACCCCACAACTGATCTAGGCGTTTACTTGTTCGTGAATAATTTTTTAAGAACTTGCAATGCCGAACATTGAGAACATAAATTGTTGAAATCTTGAGTAATTTCATCAGCCTTATTACTATTGATCCAATTATTTTCATTCAAAATAGTGAGTAGGCTTTTAGTCTCCTACTTCTGACTTCGAAAAATATGCAAGACTAGGATCAAAACACGAGACTGCTTCAGTAAGTGACTGTGTCAACAATTTTCCTGTAAAAGCTTTCAAAGCAGGTGTGGTATTTTTACTGCAATTGTAAAATCATGAGATCGGTGATATTTTTTAAAAATTTTAATCTCTCTTTTAGTACCAAATCACATGTCAATTTGACTGTACAAAATCAAATTGTTTTCATCAGTTAAGTCTATACTTGATAATGAGTCAACAGACTTCAGTACATCTGCTTTGATAAATCTTTTCATTATACTAAGGAGAACTGTCACTAAAGAGCTGTGAAGAAATTGTGCTATAGGAGCATCAGTTTGATATTCTTGTAGGAATGGTTGTGATTCAGCTGGTAATGACCGAAAAACTTCTAGTTTTTGCTGGCACGGAAGGATCTGAAAGAGTCTCAGTTACAATTTTGTAACTAGTGCTAGTCAGCTCTTTTTTATCATGCTGTAAATCCCTCCACCATTTTTTTAAGATTAGGAATAATTTCGATAGCACAAGCAGCCAACTGTAATTTTCTATCTAATGGGCTGCACAAAATTTTTTAGGATAAAGAGTTGATCCTGAATACTCTTAACTGAGCGTGGCATGTCAGTGCGTCTTTAAACAGATAATAAACTGACCATAAAAACTGAACAATATTCCATTTAGTCGCCTCTATTCCACATTTAAATCCTCCATGCATGTTATGAAGACCACAACTGTCCATGTCAAGTACCAAAGTATCATTTATTTATCTAGTTTTCTGTAGCTCAGCTTTCAATTCTCCAAAAAATTTGCGATTAACATTTGGTCCATCTATTGAGATTTTTAAACTTTTAAGGCTTATAAGGAGTTGAAGCATTTGCTTGAAGGACAGAAGATCTGAAGCTCTTGTGTGACAAAGAAAAGCAGATGTTAAGTATCGTGTACAAACATTCTTTACAGTACTCCAAAACCATTTGAGTTTCTTCACAAACTTTGTTGAGTGACTCATCAAACCTTATAGCAAAATGATTACAAAAAGTTATAGATTCCATCAGTCTACTTTTATAATAAGGAGCAAACCCATGAAGAACTGAGTAGGTAATTTTAGTTCGCTGCAATTCCATTCCTCTGGCTATTTGACTATCGTTGAACATTTTCTTTTAATACTCTACGTCACTTCCCGCTGTGCACATTGACTTGCGAGTTATCAGTATCTGAATACATCAAAGTATTACTGCACAGCTTTCTTCTTTGAGAAGAAAGGAGCAGAGTGTATTTTGTGAAGCCAGAATTTGTTCTTTTTCCTGACCCGTAATAGAATTAGAAACAGTAAATTTTTCAGACAAACCACGTTTAGTTATCTCATTACTAGTTTGTTGCGACTGACTTAAAAAAAAAACTTTGAAAAGGATAGACAGTTTTGCAATTCTTAAGTTTGTTAGTATGTTTCATTTAGCATGACTTTTGATAGCTGTTCTATCCATATTAATTAAAGAAAATGTAGCATTGCAAAGTCTGCATTTTGCACTTTTAGAATCATTTTTAACTTCTTTTAGCTAAATATTAAAATCTGGATTTATCAACCAATCATTTTAAAAGTGTGTTATTATGCTGAATTCATTAGTCTAAAATTAATATTTTACCTATAATGAAATTAAATACATAAATAGTCAACAATAGTAATAACATCCAAAATGCAATCGACATCCACCCAATGAATGTTCAAAAATAATTATTAATTTAAAAAATAGCAGTAGAAAAATTTGATATAAACATAAAAATTAAGAAAAACTTCCATTTGATAATGAACTAAAACCAACGATATTTAGAAAACACTTCCACTTTAAAATTATATGTGAAAGCACGAGATGAGTCTCGGTTATTCTTATGCCTCATTTACACATTCGCCCGAGTTTATTCGAATCGAGATAGCACTGCTTGAACACACGGTACGCTCGCATTGGTCTTCTCGCGTAGTTGCTCGCGAGTGCCGCTCGCTTCTGTGGCGGGTGTTTGGTGTGAGTCAAAGACACTCGTTGCGAGCGCTAATACTCAGTTTAAAGTGTCGCATCGATTCAACATTCGAAAAAACTTTGATGATCGAACACAGATAACGGTAATTAACATTGCGAGAAGAAAATACCAAGAGTTAATGATCAGTAAAATAAATTATTTATCCCCTTTAATCGGCTATTTCAGGTGAAAAATAAATAAGCTGAAATGTTTAATGAGAAATTTCACGATTAAAATAAATTAATAACTTAAAAAATAACAATCTTTCTTCCACTTAATCATAAAAATTAAGAAAAACTTACCATTTGATAATAAACTAAAATAACGATATTCAGAAAATACTTTCACTTTTAAATTATATATGATCACACGATATGCGTTTGAGTGTTTGTAAACAGCAGACGAAATTTTATGACAAATGAAGCGATTGTCGCTTAGCTAGCAAACTCAAGATATAGTTCGAGAATTCTAATGCCACTTTAACACTTTCGCGAGAGCTTGTGCGAGTCGAGATAACAATGCAGGAGCACGTGGTATGCACGCTGGACTTCTCGCGTAGTTGCTCGCGAGTGACGCAATATCGGTGGCGGCTTTTTGGCGCTAGTAGAAGGTACTCGTGGCGAGTCTTAGCGTGCTGTTTACACTATCGTTGGCTATTTTATGTTAGATGTATATAAGTTTAAGTATCTAACGAGAAATTTCATTATTAAAATAAATTCAAGACGACCTTAAAAAATATCTAAATTCTGAGTAGTCGCAATTGAATTCCCTGATTATTTTCGAAATTACTTGAATTCCCTGATATTTCCATGAAATTTCCCGGTTACATGAAATTCCCTGATAATTCCCGATATTCCCGGTTTTCCCGGTTTGTGGCCACCCTGTGAATGTTTCGACAGCGTCTATTAAAGCGAGCGGCAGAGACGAGTAGTTAGTTGTCTTTAGTTAGTTGGAACTGCCGATTAGTTCCAGTTCCGAGTGTTCAGTCGCTTAGGTATCTTTGGACGTCTATTGTGCCTTATCCGCCTGTAATATTATCTTGGAGCTCAGGACAAGATAAATATGAAGTGAAAAGTGATCCGTCAGTGTAGGAATTTCATGTAACCATTTAATCCATTCAAAGGAGTAGTTATTTAACCTTTGGGGTAAGGTAAGCCCCTCTGGCGACCATCGACAGTGAACTGTATATACGGCAGGACGAAGTAATTAAAAGTAATTCGTTAACTGACGGCAGGACGAATTATTTAATTACCGAAGAGCGTATCACCAGGAAGTTCTGATCTCCAATCCAGTCTGATGATATCAACAAAGAGTTCCGACACTATTTGTCATCACTGGCTATCTCTAATCCAACATTAGCACCTATGCACCATATGACCTAGAATAATAACGCTTTTCAACTGTAATAGCAACCAGCATCTAAAACCATAGAATAATTTACACATGACTTTTTTTCTCAAGGACCGCGTGCAAAACCAGCACAAACTTGCTGCATCCTTACATTGCAGTAAGAAAGTGGTTTGGAAATTTCTCAGCCTATAACCTAGAAGAATTTATAATTTTAAAAGTAGTGTTTTTAAACATAACGTCGCTCAAAATCAATCATTTCATTGAAAGCGATGTTTAGCAGCTCTGAAAAGGTTTTCCTAAAATAGTAAAATACAGATGTACTCCGAGAGAAGTCTCAAATTTGGAGAATAAATTGGATCTGGGAAAAATTCAGTTCAAATCCATTGACTTTTATCATTCCTGAAATATACAATCAGTAGCACTATGCGGGTAACAATTATCTTCCACGAACCAGTCCCCCCCCCCTTTCCCCTTCACAACTGTTTGATCTGGTCAGTTTAAAAGATTTGAATAGCATTCTCTGGTTATTGTTCTACCCTTCCAAAGATGATGAATACAATTGCTGCAGATGGAAAAAGACTGTCATTCTTTGGAGCTGAACTATTTTCTTCATTCACTGTTTGGAAATGTTTCAATTCTAAAGTGTAAAGGTAAATGCAAATCTCTTATGTAGTTATACATAACCAATCTTCAAGAACAGATTTATTCTTATTTAAACTCTCCCAACACTTTACAGAGATTTTCAAACGAATACGGTTCTGATTTGCATAATAAGCACGGGACTCGCACGCGAAGTTTTTTCCTTGTACAATTCACGCAAAGCAGGATTCTAGAAGTTAGCCTCAGAAATTTCACAACCTAATTCGCTGATTGTCTTAAATTATACCATACTACTTTTTAAACGATTTCGTCTGTTGTCAGTTCCAGAAGTTTCTATAGATCAAACTATGGCAAAGAGAGGTCATAAATATTTAGGGAAAAGATAAATCTATGACAAATAACTAACTTATTCGAAAATACTTACCATTTTTATGGCTACATGCTCGTTGTTGTACAGGTTTTTTCCTGAAATCAAAAAAGAATAAATTAGAGAGATTACTTTACATTCGTTATAAATTAACGTTAGTACACGGAAATATATGTAAGAAGGGGAACCGTTATGATTTTCACAATTCAAGAAACTACTCAGAAGTTCCAATTTCGCACTGAACACAATGACCGCATGGTATTTTAAGGCACGTGAGTCTTAAATCCGAGCAGTTTCTGGGCTTCAGCGATTTCTGAGCAGTGCGCTTCCTGGAGATTTAGTTGACAGCGTCGCCACCCAAACGATGTCACAGAAGACAACTGCTACTATAGTATCTATGTCCACTTCAGTTGAATTCGATAAATCCTCACGCGATTTTAACCATAAATTTATTACTAGTTAGTTTCTACCACCGTCGAAGTTTGTCAACTATTTTACCTCTTAGTTCACCCCACTTCTTGTTCTTCAACGTTGTATTTAGAACAAGAAAATCCTGAACGAACCAACCATCAAGCTTCCACCATACTATGGTGCTGTTGGCATTTTCATGTCACCAAAAATGTAAAAGACCAAATAATATTGATAGTAAATAAATAAATAATAGCACGATCTGCAGCAGCATAATACACCTACACTTTATAGGAAAAAGTACTGACAGATACTTAAGCCAAGCGTAACATACCAGCAAAAATGTGACACCACCACAGACTATTTTCTACATAAAACAATTCAGGCTAACCCCTACTCCATCGCCACTTGCTTTTAAGTAGGTTATAAATAAATTTAGGCAAGAAACTAAACTAGTAAATTGTATTAATCAGGGGCAATTTGGTTACATCTGATAATTTTCAGGACTGATCTACGATATTAGAAAAACATTTAAATTCACCACAACACCAACTATGATTATCAGCAACTGGTAAGCTTGTACCATGCAAATGCAATGCAGTAGAAAATATACTAGTTAGAAAAACAACTATCGCACAGAAAAAAATAATAAAATCTTGTAACTGGAGAAATCTGATAGACTATAACCATGTATCCATTGGTTCATAATAGAACAGAAACATGAAACCATATGAGTCCCCGGCAGAAAAATCAGCCAGTACTTGAGGTAGCAACCTGACACCCGACAATCGAAGGGCTGGTGCACGGGGAAACAATTTCTACACATAAGCTTCAAAACCTTTAAACTGGAATTAGTCAAAGGTCCAATCTCTGAAGAGAACAATGGAAACCATGTAATTACCTACAATATAGGTTCCCAGACCTGGGGTGGGGGGAGGGGTGACGCAGGGTGCGCGGTAGCTTCGCCACCCGTATGAACTATACCATAACTCTACTCCTTTACCGCCATTCAGAGTCGAAAACCTTTATTCTATCACCATATACTCGGTGAGTTTCATATGAGATGTCATTGTTAGTACTGAGAACTAGGCATTTACCTTATTAACACTAACTTTGTGGAGGGGAGAACGTGGGAACTTTTCTTTTGACGGAAGGAGAGAGTGGTAAGAAAAACTTTGGGAACCTTTAACCCATCAATACACAAAACCATACATCACTACTTACACAATACTTAGTAACAATTTTATACATCAGTACTTCCCAGGGTCATGTGGCTAAAAGTATTTGTAACAGCTAACCACAGCTGTAACAATTACGTTTTAAAATAACACGGTAGTAATTTATTACACAATTATTTTTTGCATAACTTGTGCCGCAAGTTCACAACCGCACGTCAGAGGTAAAAAATGAGTACGGAGAAAGTAACACTTCAATTGATGAAATTAAGGAACTATTATTCTCTCCATTTAAGGACAACTGTCACTAATGTGTTTGAATAATTCTAATTCTATAGGAAGCATTCATAAGGAAAGGAGACATGAATATGCAACAGTTTGTTTTGAGCCTTCAGCCTTCAGATAACATCAAACAACTGTGCTGTGAATTAGTAAATAAGGAAAAAAGATGCGAAAATTACAAAATGACGGTAAATTATGTTTAGAACACACATAAAAACCAGGAAATAAAAGAGTCTTAATACAACTGCAGTGGCTAATATTACAATGGAAAAGCGTTACGAGTTACATTTGTAATTTTGTTTTATAAGTTGCGTCAAAATAAAAATATCGTACAAGTAACTTGCAGTAAAATGAAAATAAAAAAAATAAAGAATCTGTGCACTGAATTATTAGCATAGTGAAGTCACTTTTTTTCCTCCGTCGAGTTTTACGCCTCTTTGACGTAGTGGTCACTAGAAGCCGGAGGGGAAATGGGAGGGGGCGAGGTAGGAAGGAACGGCAAAGAATTCATTATTTTCTGAAGGAACCACCCAAAAATTCGCCAGGAGTAATTTCGAAAAACATAAAATAACCGAAATCTGAATTGCCGGAAGGGGATTTAAACCAGAGACCAGAGCGTTGTCACTCACACACCGAGCTCGGTATATCATGAATCTAGTGAACTAAATGTTTAAGCTATCGATATTTGGAAATTCAAACTGTTAATAAGCCTACGAAAAGTAAGAACGTTTTATCTCCTTATTCTAAATTGAAATACTGCAATGTAATATCTCACCATAGAATTTACTATCAACAGGACTTTTCATTACTGCGCGTCCACGTTTTTTGGATATTAACTATGAGTCTAAACCATCAAGTTTTTCAATGTTAACAAAGAGAAAGAATTTCAAAGGGGGGCGAAGATTAGGTCGAGTGCATTTGCGAACGAACGACGACACAGCCTTACCGCCTGCATCAGACATGCTGCCTGCCGCAGCGGCAACGTATCGAGCTCCGGTGTTGGCCGGTACAGGCTAACACCAGGCGCCCTACTCAGGCACACCTACAGTGATCGTGTGTTACGCCAAAAACGAGACGTTGAAGTTATTGATACAAACAAATCGAATTTGTGTCATAGCTTCAATATCAGCTCACGGTAGTGTGGTTCAATACAATAAGGTTCGAGATTCGACACCGAGCTTGTTAATGTTAACCGTGACTTAATTTTACGACCGAAACGGAAAAACGTCCTGTCATTAATTAAAAACGAATTTGGAAAACTGCGACAAACGAGATAAAAGTACCGTTGACCGGAAGGGGTTTCAATTTCACATTTTCAGAATTGGAGTCACAATACCATTTCATTCGGGAAAAAATCCGTTCTATATACGATAGAAACTAGGCACTTTAGAGGGAGCTACGTTGCGACCATACACACGACCATATACGCTGCAAGAAGAATAATTTAGTCACCTGATGGTTCACGTCTGTATTTTGTTTATTAATTCAAAGTGTGATGATATATTTTTCATTAATTGCACCTATATGTCGTATTTATACATTTAATAAAACATTGGTCTTTTTAAATTATACTCTTTCATGTTCTCGAAGCTTTATTTCTTTTAATGATTTATTCCTGCATCTACCTCTTCAGAGTGGTCAGCTATTAAATTGTTTCTTATCCGACGCAATCTTATTGCATAGGCACAATTTTTATAACTACAATCTCTCTTGTCATTTATAAATATGAAAATAAGTTTCATTTCTGCCAATCATAAGCATTTAAATCAAGAAGAAAGTCAAGAAGGCAACAATAAAGTTTCGTTTCACACGAATATGCTGTGATGATTGGTAATGAAATGACTTGGAAGTTAAAAAAACATGTATGTAGGGATAAAGTAAAAATGGCACCGTACAAATAAACCACACAATTACGATCCAATGTGAAGATCGCAGCTAGAATCTAAAACACATTTGTTTGAAGTGTTGTATTTGAAGTAGCGACCTCGTAGGTGGCTGTGGAAGGTGACGGGAGTGGCGGTTAGGTAGGAAGCCAGCACAAGAGCAATCAATACAGGCCGCCTGCCGCCGAGGCGGCGGCTTCTTCCGCGTGTCGCGGACCAAACTTACTGCTATGGCCAAAAACGGCAGCGAAGCTTCCTTCCCTGTGTTGGGAGTCCAACAAACATTTCTATATGTCCAAAGGGACATGCGGAAAGAAATTACTCCACTGAACTACAACAAAAGTTACAACTGAATAAAACTATCTTGTCAAGTAACAGTCAATGGTGGCAGCGACTATGATCACCGAAACTTTGAATTTTATCACAAAGTGCCCAGAAAGAATTCTTCTTAAAAAGTTAAAGCTATCTGAACGCTACAAAGGTGGTTAAAAACAGAATGCCGAAACTGTTCGACCAAGTAACATGCACGTTCTTGTTCGATCTATTCATTCTCTCCTTTGTAGTGAGAAGTAGTTACTTGTAGCAAATAAGAGCGGAAAATACGTTGTGAACATTAGTCACAAGGGGGAATCATCGGTAAAATACACTAAGGAGTTACGTATACAACAGGCCTCGTGAAGAAAGTTAAGTAAGTGACGATAAATTCGAATGACATGTTCTAAAAAGCATTTTTTGTTGTGAAATATAGATGCCAAGGATTCGAGGATGCAATCGTGCCACTGCCGCTTGTGCTGTGGAGACAGCGTAACGGCGCGGTTGCAGTTGGACGAGAACCGTCACAATGAGGACAGCGAAAGTTTGAAGTCACCGGCCACCGCCGCCACCCGCATAAACCATCATCGGGGAACCTCGCCGACACACGATACACAGCAAATGGGATGTCGTGAGACAGGTGTTATCGGACACATGCAGGACAGTAGTTAAATCAGCAACCGTAAGAATGTTTGTTGTTCCGATGTCAAATCTTAACCGCTAAATATTAAAGTCTTAGAAACCTAAGGCTGACAACATATTGTTTAAACTCTTAAGTGAAAAGACCAGGAATGTAACGTTAAAAATCAATATCAAGTACACAGTGCCGCAATTTAATATTCTTTTGATTTGTTTCCTTTTATGAAAAAGGATTGTCAGCTACACTTGACAGTGAACGATAAGGATCGGAAATATTAACGAAGATTACCTGTTTACAGACCGTGCATCATTAGAAATCACACACACACAGAGAGAGAGAGAGAAAGAGAGGGTGGAGGGAAATTAAGCTTTATGCAGAAAATGAATGTAGGTCTCGTTCTATGGGTTGAGTACTCACACGAAGCTCCACGAATGCTTAATCTACAACTGGAAACAGCAGGCAGCCCCTCAATCAATAGGTCAAGCTTCGAATATAGACCCCCGCGAAATAACACGCAAGTCGCCATCTAACCGAAATACAAATAACTTGATCTTGGCCAAGTTTTGTTAACTATGTCTTCAAATACGGGCACTTTCCGGTGCTTCGTTATATTAAAGTTGTTTCCATTGCCTAGAACAAACATCCACAACATTAGGCCCATCACTAGAGGCTGGTTACCTGCAGCTACTTATTTTGCAGTGTTTTACTTCTTGGCAACCATCAATTTTACCCTTCCTATTGTTTCCCGAAACAACTAGCTTAAATGGCGGTACCTCTGATTTTTTCCACAGTGTTCATGCAACATATCAAACTCACTAATATTATCCATGCACACATCGTACTTATCTGAATTAGGATGCGACGGCGAAGCAAGAGGCTAAGCTACCCTAATTTTCTAATCACAGGACACCAGCATTAATGCTTTCTACGATAACTAACTGGTACCTAACTTCTGTCAGTTCCATCAACACCATCGCAATGTTTACTTTCCGTTTGTTATATGTAACTTATAAACAACGCTCAAACTGACTTAACGATTCTACATAGGTATGCAACAATTCCTTAACGTATGCTTCAGTTACAGTTAAAATGCTTTTTTTTAAAAGTATATTTATCACTATCTTCTGTAACACATACATTCTATCAATCCATTTCAATCTTAATTCATGTCACATCTCCTCCTACCTGTTGCATCACAATATTCCAGATATCATTTCCATTAATGGGAACATTACAAGGCGGCAGTTAATACATAACATCTAGTTGCTTACTTCTAATCCACTAACGTTTACCTCGACTACATATAGTTTTTTATACCTCATTTGCTGTATTCGGATACTGATCATTTGTGAGCGGTAAAGTTAAGGAAGTGTATAGGAGGACACGGATATCCAGATTGCGTTTTTCCACAGTTTCCCGCAGTTACCCCAGATTAATGTATGGATGGATCCTTTAAAAGGTGGTAATCGAATTCCTTCTTCCTACTTGTCCTCAATCCTATCCATGCGTTTGCCGAACACGAAGGTCCGTAAAAACCTGATTAAAAAAAGTATTCGCTGCTCAATCTAGATAAACCCCTTGTTTTTACATCGTCAATGTTTTTAAAAATCGACACAGTCTCATGTATTTAATAAAAATGAAAGGGAATTAGTAACGCAACATATTACTGTTATCGAGGAGGAAGAGAAAACCTATGTTTCAATAGCCAATTCCACCTTCGCATTTGAAAGTGGAAGTCACATAATGCGGATAACAAACTTCATTTTTTACGAACTTCAGGATGCATGCCTAAAAATGAGTATTTAAGGAATAAATATTTAGTGATAAAACATTTTCAGAAAACATTTGACAAACAAAGTACTATATTAAGGGCAGCAACAACGCACAACTTCGTGTCAATTTCATACCAGGCTTCATATCCGTGTTAAAATCAGAATCAGACCTTAATAATATTTGATCACGTTTATTACTGAAAAACTATTAGTATTTGCTAACGCTGAACATTGTAACCACAATATATTTCATTTGCAGTGGACTTTATACCCCGCTTTCCATTTTTGCAAGCGTAATACCGTTCCGGAGTAGGTAAACAATCGTTTCACCTAAATGCATCCATTGATTTCACTATCGCTGCTGTTTGACAGTTGAAAAACTAAATTTTCTACGGACTGTTACGAAATAATTTTACAATATTCCCCAGGAAATTGAAGCAAGACAAACAAGTTGTATTTACTAGTGACCCATTCCAGACTTCTTGTCCTTGTCTGAATTATCTTGAACTTGGGGACAAGGAACGGGTAGGAATACGGCCATGGCCTTTTGAAGGAAGCAACCCGGCATTCGCCTGGAGTGATATGGGGAAACCATGCAAAACCCAAATCTGGATTCCCGGACGGGAATTCGAACAGCTGTCATCCCGAATACGAGGCCAGAGCGCTAACCGCTCACCCACCATACTCGGCGTCTTGAATTTTGTTCCTATGGACAAAATGCAACATGCTTTACCGCCCAATGCAAAACATCAAAGATATATTTTATAATTTGTATTTACTACTCAACACTGCTTCTCTGTTTCGTCTTATGTAGGTTCATTCTTGCAACAAAAAAAAAAAAAAAAAAAAATCGCAGTGCGACTATTTCAGGTTTTGGTATCAATTTGTGCTAATAATCTACATGAGGTGAAACAATACTTTCAGAGGATGCCGAAAGTACAAAAACAATTAAAGGCGATAGCAAAATAAAGCTTCGAAACTTTAACCTAATACGTGAGCCGCCGAGATGCCGATACTCCGTGTGAACAGCTCAGTAGCGTTTCGCATAGCACGGACGAGCCGGATTTCCGCACCAGTGAACCGCGCCACTCCGCGCGAACTCCAGACGGCTGCCGAGAACACGCGAGCACGAGGAGGGCATTAAATCGCTTTTTGATGCAGCGGCTGACCGGACCGGTTGAAGCCAGCTAGTCCGTCCTCCCACCCGCTCGGTCGGTCGGTCAAAGGCATGGCAGGGAGCGCAGCGCACCGCTCGCAATTTCTCCTCCCAGTCGGAGTCGCGCACCGGTAGCTGTGACGACAGCAGCAGTTAGCCCAACCAGAGAAATCCCTACATACCCGCTCCCACTGCAGACAATACCAGCGGATGTTGAGAAACAAGCAATGTCTCAACGCTTGTGGTGGCTATATCGACAAGGTTACTCATAGTGAGCCCAAAAGTTTTACCTCACAAAGCAGTTTTGTCTGGGCACATCGGATTCCTTACAAGCAAGTAATTGTAAAACAACTAGGCCAAGAAAGCAGACGACACAGTAATTATGGATAAATCAAAACACAAGAGATTTCCCGTGTTAGAACTTTTGGTATAATGTCCTTAGTTGCTATGCAGTTTGTTTAGTTACAAGACAGAAGACAAGTTGACCTGTTGAGAAGAAATTTTTATGGGAACAGCGATATTTCCAATAGGACTATTTCTTTTCGAGAATTTTTTAGTGCAGAACGTTATCTCTCCTAGCAATCCCGAATGGTAGTATGGTTGACTTATTGACGCAGTTCCTAATGCCAGAGTCTTCCATCTGCGTCATGATCTTTATGCTAATGAGAGAATTGTATCACAAAATGTGCAATTAATGAGACCTACGTGATCAGGGGAAACCACCTAGAATCCGTAATCAGGAAGATCGGTAAGTAAAAAACGAGATTTGAACAGTTGTATTTCCACGGTCTGATGTGGCATCGCGTTAATGGAAACGGCTACAACGGCAGGTACTAAATAGTTATTTCAGTTAAATTCTTTCTTAATGGCACACGAGGATCTAACGAATATGAATATCGAGAGACACGTCGGTGCAATGTCCCGTCCGATCTCCTAGTCATCTTGAAAATATTCTGAAATACACCGTTACAGTGATTTTTAGGCCCGCCGATGTGAAATTGCAAGTGCGAAGATATTAGTTTGAAATGATTTATATAAGCCAGCAGAAATTGAAATTTATGATCGTACCAGCAATAGAACGTGCGCCGTTAAAAAAAAAATCGATCCACACAGTGACATTATTTTCAGTGAACCACAAAGTTCGAAAGATTACAACTAGCAATGTAAAATTATAACGCATAAAGAATCCGAAAAGTTCACGGGGATAATACAAAACCCGAGAAGAGGAAAGTGATTTCAATTTAAAAAAAAAAAAAAATCGGTTCATTCGCCTCCCATTTCTGAAGAAACCTCTACGGGAATTTTAAATTGTAGTCTCACAACAATTTCGTACCCATTTACTAAGACAAAGGCTGTATTGTCAGAGCATCCTGATGCGTTTAACCCAGCCCCCATCGCCAATTATTATTAAAACTCGGTCTATAAAATAACCGCACATAGCATCGGTAATCAGTTCAGACTTTTTTGTCATTCCATTCACTGAAAGACCTTATGAGTAGGTAATGAAATCTTTGCGCAAAGAGTATTCAAATAATTGATCACTCCTTAAAACACCAAAGAGAAAACGCAAAAATAGAAAAGGTAACTACGCATACACGAGCAGCAACATAAAAAATATTTCATGTAGCAAGAAGAATGTTAAACTAGTCGGAGCTAAAAATGCAAATTTCAGCTGCTGAATGTAGGGACAGTTTCCAACATCGAAGCTTTCTGATATTTGAACGAGAGTTTTATTTCCGAACACCAAATAGAAGTGTGCAAATCATGCGCACACACAGAATTAAATAATTGGGAACGTACGTCCCAGAGCTACGTGCTCCACCGAGCAGCAGAGACCAGCAGCAACTGTTAATTGAAAGTAGCCGATAATCAATACGGGCTAGAGCGCCAAGCCAACAACCGCTCGCATACATACGTGCTAGTGTATAGTCGGGGGCCATCGAGTGATGAACGGACGCATCCAAACCTATAGCACCACTGACATGATGTTGGTTTATATATATATATATAAAGCTGCTGATGAATCAAACTTTACGTAAATACTAAGCTGATTTTAGATGTTTTTCATACATATGTACATAGTCAAGTAATCGTTAATTTTGTAAATTAGGAAAAATGAACACAAAAAACTTGTTTTTTTTTCTTTTTCTTCTTCGCTGAATTAGATAAAAGTAAAGCACATGCGTTTTGCACTATGGAGGACCCCGAAGGATAGGTCAGCAATATCGATTTGCCTTGGTAGTGAGCATCTGCAAACAGGCCATCTTACTAACCCGTTAATGCCACAAAGGTAAATGATACTACTTTTAACGTAGTAACCGACAAACGAAACGTCCTTACATACTTCACATCAACCGCTGTTAGGATCAGTTTAAGGGGCCGAGATGTGGAGTCGGAGCACTATTCCTTCTCTATCCAGAGTCGACACTAAGTAGAGAACACATAAGCTTCAATATGTTAAAATGGCATGTTGAAGCGTTACTGTTCACACGCCAGGCTCGGCGAGATAGCTGAATGACGAATTGCAGCTACTGAGGAAATGGTCTCTGGTAGCACCCAACTCCACATAACATGAAAATTATAAATGGCAAGAGTAGTACCATAATGTAAAAACTAATCTCCAAAATGGGATCTCCTACAAGCTGGATGTAGCGTTCAGTGTGTATGCAGGATCCCAGCCATCTTCGAATGTATTTCAAATTGAAAGAATATCTGAAGACTTATCTGCCAAGGCTATAGCGGCCGACAACTTTTACTTGTTTTATCTGATACGTAATTTAACTTCAAGTGCTGGAGTACTTGTACTCTACTGACAGCTCTTTTCGCTGTAGCCAAAGCGTCTCGTGACTTGGAGAGCGCTGGCTGCTGACTGTGTCAAGGTCAGCAACGCACTTCCCGCATTTATCCACTCCTGCCATTTAACGCCACTAGCCCCTCTGTCAGGGAGATTTGCCTCACGTAGTAGGCCAAGATAACAGATTCGTCACCGATGTACATTTTTCGCGCGTTTCCAAAGTCGATCGCATCCATAAACGATAGAGACAGTTGTGCTACATCTCACGGAGACACTAAATCGGCGGCCTTCTCACATGAAGTCACTTGATCGGAACGAAACCATTATCTAGAGCTCTAAATTTCTCAATCTAGGATAGAACAATAATCAATATGGTTATAGCGTTGTATTTTTTACTTATTTATTGCAATGATGTGCCATAGATTAATTTTTCGTATTTAACAATAACGGAAATACACAAAACATTCCTCACACACACACACACACACACACAAAAGTCGATTGGTCACGTAGCTCATAGGCAGAACATCTGGCTACAACCTGTACGACCGCAGTATTTATCTTCGAAGCCGAAAGTCTACCATGAACACCCCGGCCCACCCACTAAGCCTGTTATCAAAGAGTACCAAAGAGAAAATTTCTCAAGGATGGTGGAATTTTCCCTCTAGTTCTGTCGGGTCGAGTAACTGAATATGTAGCTCTACCTCTGCGCATCCGGTCTAATCTCCTAGTGAGAGTAATACGAACACCTTATTCCTCAGACAAAGTTATTTCGGAGCATTCAACCCCTGGAAACGTTCTTACTACAGACAAAAATAACATACGGCTAATGAAAGCGTAAGAAATTCATTTATGAATAAGGGAAATCAAACTCCGCTCATTAAAAATTGTGCATTTATCAGCTGATTTAATAATTACGTTAAAACAGACATTATTGTAAGTGGTCAATTCAAGTTTCTAAGCCATAGTGTAATATTTCTCTCATTCATCAGTTCACAACGAATCAATCACTCCATCTCCTTTCCACAGTCGATCAAGCTAATCAGTCAAATTTTATATGGCTTTAGGCTTCATCGATGTCGTTAGCAGGAGGGTAAGTATTGGGGGAAAGGAACGGGTAGGAATTCGGCCGTACACTTTTGAAGGAACTATTCTGGCATTCGCTCGGAGTGATTTCGGGAAACCTTGGAAATCCAGATGACCGGACCTAGCTTGTAATCACGCCAGTACCTAGGGTGCTCGACTATTTATTAAAAACAAAGCAAAGCCGAGCGGTCACTCCTATTTTACCGTCTTTGTCAATAACAATGAATCCATACTTACACGCATTTCAGCAGTATCCACATTAAATTTCTTTAATGGGTTTCAGTATTTCACCTAGGAACTGAAACGTTGGTTCGCACACAGACTTGGAAATCCAATATTTTCAAATCTACATCAACTGGTGTGCCCCTGCAGTGGTTTTTCCATAGTTTGATGGTATTTTCGCAGGCAACAGAGCACCCTGCTTTCGATTCTGCTTCGTGTTGTCGGCAAAATTCGTGTTATTCATGGGTAATGTTGCCCGCTGTTTTAAGACTTGTACGAGGGTGGCCCAGAAACAAATGCACCACATTTTTTTTTTTTTTACTCAGTCCCCAACAATAGTACGAATGCGAAACTTAAGACATAAATTCTTTGAAGTTTTCAGAATGCGAGCGCAAAGTTTCAGTTTCTTCCGGCAGATAGCGTACTTGCAGCAATGGTTCAACATTGCGTCTGTGAGGTACGTTATAAGCAGCGTGTCGCCACTGAATTTCTCACTGCGGAGCAAGAAACGTTTGGAAACATTCACAAATGTTTATGTGCAATTTATGGAGCATCAGCAGCCGACAGAAGCACGGTTAGTCGCTAGGCACAGAGGGTGAGGCCATCTGAAATCGGTTCTACAGAGCTCCAAGATTTGCAGCGGTCGGGAAGGCCACCCACGGCTGTAACACCTGACAAGATGCAGCGTGCTGATGTGCTCATTCGCGAGGACCGACGCATAACGACTCGGCAGTTGGCGCGGGAGCTGTCAGTCGGCGCGGGAGCTGTCAGTCAGCAAAGGAACTGTGGGTGTAATCTTCAGTGCTCTTGATTACGCAAAAAAGTGTTCACAGCGGGTTCCGCGCCGTCTTACGGAGGAACACAAAACTCTCAGAAAAAAAACATTTTTTCTAAGTTGCTGCAACGTTTTGAAACTGAGGGGGAAGCCTTCTTGTCCCGGATTGTGACAGGTGATGAAACCTAGATTCACCATTTTGAGCCCGAAACAAAACGACAATCGATGGAATCTGACTCTTCACAGAAGAAAAAAATTCAAAGCTTTTGCCTCCACTGGTAAGGTCATGATCACTGTGTTTTGGGACTGTGATGGTGTCACACTCATTGATGTGATGCCGAGAGGCACCACCATTAATTCTGAGGCATATGTGAACACACTAACCAAACTGAAGGAACCCCTCCAGTGACTTGACGCCATAACAACCCAGGTGATTGCTTCAACATGATAACGCACGCCCAAACACAAGTTTGAGGACGTTGGAACATCACCAAACAGAGTTGGAGAGTGTTATCCCATCCACCCTACCGCCCTGATCTAGCTCCCTCAGACTTTTAGTATGTCATTCGTGGGAGACATTTTGAGGATGACGAAGAGTTGATTCGCACAGTGAAGCAATGGCTTCGTGAACAGAACAAGCAGTCTTACCGCCAGGGCATACACACTCTTGTGTATCGCTGGAGGAAGGCTATAGAACGGGAAGGAGATTACGTTTAAAAATATGGAGTGTAGAAGAAACGTCATTTTTACATGTGTATAAGTTTCATTGTGTTCAGTAAATAATTGTTGAAGAAGAAAAAAATTGGTGCATTAGTTTCTGGGCCACCCTCGTATATTGAAAAGATTAGGTGGTTGCGCCGGCTATAGAGAGGAATTAAAACATGCAAAGTCAGTTGTTACCAATGACTCCTACGAGAAAGAAGGGTTCGCTGTTCTCTAAACAATCTAATAAGTAATAAAAGCAGAGAATCACGAGAGACATGCAGCAGTGAAAAAGGGTGTGAAACAAGGTTGTAATCTATCTCCATTAATATTCAACTTGTATGTAGAACAAGCAATAAAGAAAGTCAAAGAAAAATTTCCACGTGGTTCAAGTGTTCAGGGAGAAAAAAATCAGTATGCTACGTTTTGCTGACATTGTCTTGTTAGCAGAAAGGGCTGAGGATATTGAGAAGTTATTGAATGATATGAACAAAATACTGAAGGAAGATTTTGGACTGAATATAAATCTAAGGAAGACAAAAGTGATGACATGTAGCAGAAATTATACCAATACTAGTAGATTAAATATAAAAATAGGATCGAATGGAATAGGAGAATTAAGTGAAGTCTGCTACTTTACTTGGGAAGCAAAATTACAACCGATAGCCGAAGCAGGAATGATGTTAAAAGCAGAATAGCACTAGCAAAAAGAGCCTTCATGAAAAAGAAAAATCTTTTAGTTTCAAATATTGATCTAGGAATTAGAGAGAACTTTTTAAAACTCTATGTGTCGAGCACATAACTTTTATGATAGCGAAACATGGACATTAGGAAAATTGAAGCATTTGAAATGTGGTGCTACAGAAGAATGCTGAAAATTAAGTGGACAGACAAAGTAAGAAATGAACTAGTTTTGGATTTGATGTGTGAGGAAAGACGTTTGTGGAAGAAGCTTACAGAAATAAGAGACAGGTTGGTAGGTCATATTTTGAGACATGCTGGATTGGTTAATTTGCTGGTGGGGGAAACAGTCGAAGGTAAGAACTGTAGAGGAAGATAGAGATTAGAACATATGAAGCAGATAATTGAGGACGTGAGTTGTAAGGGGTATTTAGAAATGAAGAGCTTAGCACAGGATAGGAAGGGATGGAGGATTGCAACAAACAAGTCGAAAGACTGACGACAGCAAAAAAAAAAAACATTTGAAGTACATACCGACATACCTAGCAATGAACTCAAACTAGGTCAGACGGGTATCAGTCCACTATACTCTTCACGTGACAAGCACGATGTAGCTTATGCAGGCTACGTAGGCATACGCAATACAGATCATGTACTCGCGATAAAGGCTTCAAAACGGATGGAGGTGGAGGATTCAAAGTTTGGTGAACGTGCTGCTGCATTTTTTAGTAAACCGGACTATGCGATCCAATCTGAAGTTAGGTGCAGGTATAGAAGGAAAATGAAGGATGGTATTCTCCCCCAATTTTTTCCCCCCGGCAGAGGGAGGAGTTACCAGCATTAACAACACAACTAAAGAAATAAAACAGTAATTGACCATAGAGAAACGGTACAACGAAACAATGCAGGCAATTGCTATGAGAGGTGAAGGCCGGCGTTTGAAATCTTACCGATAGGGCTGATATCAAGTACGACTGCTGAGAGATGAGGATATTCGCCGGTATGAAAAGGGCTTATGTACACATATTTTTGCAGTGAATGCATGCGCGATACATTACCTGATAAAATACGTGAGTGCAAGTGTGGAATCATTTATAATCGACATGGATAGTAAGGAAGGTGCTGCATCACACTGGGAGTATACATCAAAGTAAAAGAACGGTGTAGTTAAGTAATTGTATTTTGATAGTTTTGGTGTCCGTTGGAATTGTAATGGTACTCTGCGGGGAATAATGTGCAACAACAATAGAAATTTGTAACATGCGTGTATAGACATTTTTGTTTATAAGGTCCTGTGTGAAAATATATCACATCAGTGTCGCATGAATCTTTGTTGGAAAAACCCTCTCTGTGACGCAATGCTTCTCCGGCAACAGTTCAATCCTGAGCTGTGATTACTTTCTACTTATAGACTTGAGTCAGAACGTGTATGCAATCATAATAGAAGACTATCAAACTTACAACTCAATTTCAAATACACTCGCAATACACTCAAATACACTGAAGCATCGAGAAAACATGGTCGGATGTCAAAATGTAACCCCTCCCTCTCTCTCTCTCTCTCTCTCTCTCTCTCACACACACACACACACACACACACACACACACACACACACACACACACACACACACAATAGGCGAGTATGAACATTATTAGAATTGCAAATCTGTGACAGGTAGAACGAACACCAGAGTGCATTAGTATTGTTCGTGTTTAGAATGGCAGGGTGTATAAGGGGTGTGAACAGTCAAATGTGGAGTGATTAATGTGAAGGTTACGGAGACGTCGCGTACTCATCGTGTTATCAGCACCTGCTCAATGGGATCTCACTGGGTCTCCATTTGGCCGGCTGGTCGAATCATATCCAGATTTTTTGGGCATTGGGATGTGACAGTGATCCGATGTTGGACTGCATGGAAAAGCGAGGGCAGGCACACTCGTCATCAAGGTTCCTGTCGATTACGACTGACCACCACAATGGATCACTGTATTGTGCATCAAAAACATCGTAACCCCTTCACATCTGCGCCTGCCATTCGAGAAAACATAATGGACACTCTGCAACATTCTGTATGATCCCACACTACCATGCCACGCGTAGGCTTCCGTTAACATCACAACACAAATGGTTGCGTTTGGATTGGCGCCATTACTGGGATGCTTGAACTGCTGATGAATGGCGTTGCATCGTGTTCGGCGATGAATCGCGATTCTGCACCATCTCGGATGATCATCATCGGCCAGTATGACTGCAACCTGAGGAGGGGTCCCATACCTCCAATGTTTTGGAGAAGCAGAGCGGTGTTACTTCTGGCATCGGAGACAAAGTGAAAAGCCTATTTAGATTGTTTGCTGATGATACGGTTATTTATAGGGAAGTAAGAAATTTGGCCGATTGCTTAGAAAGTCAGCGCGATCTGGATGTTATTTTGGCTTGGTGCGCTGAGTGGCAACTTACTCTGAATTGTAAAAGTGCAAGACAATGAGCATAACTAACAAAAAGAATCCCATTGTTCAGAAATACGAGTTAAACAATACAGTTATTGATATGGTCGATTCTATGAAATATTTGGGAGTAACAGTACAAAGGAACATGAAATGGGACATACACATTAATTCGTTAGTAGGTAGAGCAAATTCTAGGCTGTGATTCATAGGTCGAATCTTGAAAAATTGTAATGAACAAACAAAGGAGATAGCGTACAAATCTCTCGTGCGTCCACATTTGGATTATTGTTGTGCCATTTGGGACCCGTTTCGTAAGGGGTTGATCGAAAGTATAGAGAAAGTACAGAGAAGAGCCGCTCGATTCGTTACCGCTTGCTACAGTCCTTATGAAAGCGTCACAGAACTGATTAGTAGATTAGGTTGGGAGTCTCTGGTAGATAGACGACACATGTTTCGTTTAAACCTATTGGTAAACATGCGTACTCCCACTTTCACTTTTGAGTGTAGTGAAATACTTCTTCCACCAACCTATTTGAGTCGGAAGGACAGGAAAGATAAAATTAGAGAAATAAGGTGCCGGACTGATTCTTATATGAATTCTTTTTTCCCCTCGTACCATTAGGGATTGGAATGCACAGCAAAGAGATTAGCTTTGGTACTGAGCACCCTCTGCCACCCACAATTTTGTGAATTGCAGAGTATAGATGTAGATGTTGTGGGAAGCTATCGGGTATGACTTTGGGTTATGGCTCGTAGTGATTGAGGGAACTCTGACGACTCAACGATACGTAGCGGCCATCCTGCGCCCTCATGTGTAACTCTCTAGTGACAGCATCAAGATGCTGTTTTTCAACAGGACAATGCTCGTCCACTCACGGGATGTGTGTCTATGAACTGTCTGCGTGATTTTGAGGTACTCCCTTGGCCAGCAAGATCTCCAGATCTGTCCCCCATAGAACATGAGAGACCAGCCGGGACGTCAACTTCATCCGAGTACCAGTATCCAGGACGTCAAGGACAGATACAAGATTTGTGGGCCCAATTGGCTCAAGAAAGGATACAACGGTTTTATTACACTTTTCCCAGCGGAATCAGCCCATGCATCCAGTCTAGATGGGGTGCAAAGTCACACTGATAAGTGAGCTTATACTGCCCTGTTCTTTGTGACTTTGACTCGATTTTGTAATCACTGAAATAAAATCACATAATCTCTCAACCCGTGGGTTTTAATTTCTTCCCTCCCCCTTTCTAGATGCTTCACTTTGTCAGATAATGTATAGACGAGTCAAACCGTAAATTTCATTAAAGAAGAAGAATAATGTGGTTGACATACTAACAGATCTCAATGGGAATCGAGTTCACTGAGCTGATCTCAACAGGGCCACTACTCGAATTTTCGACAAGTGTGTTTAAACCCAGAAACAAACTTCATACCTCAAACTAAAATGTAGAGATTATCAAAGTCAATGTTCTACGTACAGAGTTGAGGATACATAGAGTCAAGTACGTCAATGATGAACTGGGACACACAATGCACGGGGTTTTTTCCCCAGTAGTACCCGTCAGATATAATGTCCGTAAAAATTACAGCCACGATCGGGATTCGAACCGGGAACCTTCTGTATCCCAATCGTGCGACTTAACAAACTGAGCCACCAAACCATTCGAAAACTGAATAATCGGACAAGGAATCGAAACTGCTGTCAAAACATCACATCCACTCAATATGCTACGTAGTTTGATAGAAATGTTGGCGAATTGAAAACGTTCGTCATGAAAACGAGTGTTCATTGAAAAATATTTCCTTGTTGTTTTTCTTTGGTGGCATCGACTGTTAACCGACGAGTTTCCCTATTAAGTAAGACATATTGAAACTGTTGTGTAATAATCTGTATAAATTGAATGTTTAACAACCAATATTACTTTCCAACTTACTGTTTCTGACAACACCTATCGAGATGAACCAACAGCAGGAACCTCAAGTGATAAGTTTGCTACAGATCTCGGAGAATCACAATTTTAAGTTTTCGTAACGAGATTCCATTCACGGAGCACCAATTTTTTCCCCGTTATGTATATTATTTTCAACGCCAGAAGAAACAGTCAATGATAATATCACTAATAACATGGCATCCAATGTATTACATACTGAAACAACTGCATACATTGCAGTATATCCAGAGTTTATCGTGAGCGCATTTGTTGCCTTACATGAAACAAAAAAAAAAACCATGAACAATTTCGAAGATCACAGGGTCTTCTCTAACAAAACTGTGATTCATGATAGACATGTTTCTCCTATTTAAAACGGAGGTGGGGGGGGAGAATTCATATATGAAAGACCATAGATCACTACCTCATATTTTTAGGAATCAAGTATCTTCGCATTTACAACTTTTGGAATCACGGCAGCATGAAAGCGCCTGACTAGAGGAAGGTGGACAACTGAGCACGGAGGGATTGCAACAAAATTTAAAGACAAGAAACTAGGAACCCTTATCAAAAGAATCTTCCGTATAGAGCTGTATAAAATATGGCAAAAAATAACTAACAAATGAAATTCTTCCTTGTGTACTAACCGCATACAAAAACAATTTTTGTCCAATGAACACCGTATGCGAAACTGGTTTCTAGACATCCTTCAAAAGTGGACCAATACTCATAGTTGTCCACGCCAACACACCCACAATGAGCCCCTCTTCCACATGCCTGGCAGTTGATCTTTCCTTCATTAAACTTCAAACACAGACTATGACAGAAAAGACATTAATTACCTTGCATATCACTCTCCGATTTCGCATTTTTGTCTCCTAATTTTTTTTTTATTATTTTTTTTTGTTCCACTGAAAGGATGGTTGTTAGCATAAAGTTTTTTTACATTACAGCCTACTGTAGCAAAAGACGCTATGGCATAGGAAAAAAACACAAAAATATTTATTGGGAAAGGACTTTTTTTAAGTAAGGATAGTGTTTACATGGCTAAATCCCTCCAGAAACTGAAATTATTATTTTCTTATAATACACGAGATTAAGTAAAGATCGGATAAACTGATATGCTCATATCTAGTCTAGCCCAAATGTACTATTCACAAAAATTGAAGTTTTTTTAAAACAAAAAGCATTTAGAAGAGAAGAAATTATGATAATGATAAAACAAGATATACAGAAAAATTGACCTGTAATAACGATAAAACTTAGATACCGTAAAGACATACATAACAGAAAATTAGATAAAATAACAAAAAAAAAAGTTTTTTTCTGTTTCTTAATTTGTACTGCCGCAGTCGTTTAACCCTCTATGTTAAGCTAGAGGGCGTTTGAGAACTGTCAAAACATCAGTGGAAGTTCGATTTAACATCGGTCCTCATCTTAGCCTTCTGATCCATGTTGACCCACCTGCCGCCCCCTACCTAGCCCAAGCCCTGCCAAGTCGTCGTCACTGTTTTCTGAAGGAAAGTTAACTAACCGGAAAATTCTGAAGCGCTTGGCAACCACTTCCAGGTATCGGCCGAAGAGGCCCGTAGTGACTGCATCCTGTGTACGAAGCCGCTGCCCGGCGACATTAGTCACGTAATGGTCCTGGCGGCTATTAAGGGAGCCGTCGACCCGCCCACATAATGGCGACCTCTTTACTACTGACTCTCCGCTCTGACACGAACGGACCCTGTTCATGCAATACCGTCAACAGAGTACAGATAAAGGGCTGTATCCTCTTTCGTCTACGGGAGCGTTGGATGTTTAAAGTGACATGCAATATAAGATCAAAATAACCCAAAAATACTATATTTGATCATTTTACAGTATTCCTGATGCTTCTTCGCAAATTAGACAAAAGAAATCTTCAAAGCAGACAATTTACCTAAGATCAAACCCGTCATGAGTCGAAGTGGAAGACAAAATTCAATGAAGAAGGCATCTTCCAAAATTTACAGTGAACAGAACCCTCTTAATTTTACAGGGAAGTTATTTTCGCAAAATAGCCAAATGAGTAACAAATTTGATGCTTCAATAGATATTTCTTCGATTAAATTCGACAGAGAATTTTATAAATTGGATAATGAATATGTCGTGAACTTTTTTAATTTCTAAAACCTATTGCTTTTCAACAAAGTTTTTGTGTTTTTAACATACAGTTTAAAAGAATTTCGCAAAGCAAATAGTGAGCCCCATTTAAAAACCAACTTAAGTTTTTTTTAAATAAAAACTATTTTTTTTAAAACAAAATAATTTAATACCCTCGGGACACGCAGTATTTCTTTTTTGGATTTTTTTTATATGAAGGTTGCTTCGTATACATTTCTCCTACATAAACTGCATCAAAGAAGCTGATAAAAAGTGGTATGCGGAAATACAAACACTATTTTTAGATTCTTAAATATTCAGTAACCTAATACAAAAGAATTTAAAACAAATATTTCGCACAACAACAAGGTGTCATAATTGCTACCGATACTGGTTAAAGATGTAATTGGTCAACATACACGATTCCGGGATATATATATACCGCCTTTGGTGTTCCGTAATTGTACTACGAAAAAACATACCATACCGCGTTGATAAGAAGCAGTTTTTCTGCAACTCGGACAGAACAGCGAGGAGTTGCACTCGACCTGTCACTACCGAAATCCTTAGGATTATCAACAAAAATTTCGAGGTGACCGAGAAGTGGACACGTGTGGAGCTGGAAGTATGTGGCCCCCGGCCCCGTAATTCAACCTGTCCAGGAGCTATTTACATAATAAATATGTGGGGCCGACCGGCTTGTTAGGCCCGGCAGCACTGTTAACGGAACAGGTTATCAGGGTCAAGGGGTAAGCCGCAACATAAAGGGGGTGACTCAAAACTACTAAGTGTTCGGAACGCTTTTATTTTTCTTAAAAAAATATGCCAATCCAATATTGCTGTAAAAATTCACTCAGAACGAAATGGAAATGGACTAGTTGTATTACCACATATTCTCACAGCTTTTGTTTACCAAAATTAATAACGTCGTTCTCAGTAAAGTAAAACGGATTAAATTATCATGTTTAGGATTAAATTAGGCTAAAATTCAGACACTCCAATATTTTCCCGCAACTGTTGTGCCTCATGTGAAGTAAGTCACTTCACAGCTGTCAAAGCTGGTTACTAGAAGGATTATTTTTCGATTCAAGTACTTGAAACCGGATTGAACCACACAGCTGGTGTGATCTGCTTTTCATTGAGATTACGCTGTCAATACACCTAAGCCACAACACCAACAACCGCCTGAGGGATTTACTTTTATTTCAAGAGGGGTGAAAAGGGGTTTATGTTTCCAATTTCTCGTTATCAACTTTTCCGTCGCTAAAGGAATATTATGAGGGAACTTCTTTAGAAAAACAGTGACAAAGCAACGAAAAATTTCCGAGAGAATGTAGAAAGATTCTTCCCACAAAATGTCTCCTGTGTTAAATTTAGGAGTTTTTCATTCAGCGAATCTCAAACTTTTGAACATATAACAAATGTGTTAGTTTAGGGGAATAATGATTCCGACGCCAACAAAATTCATTATTTAACACACAATACATTCCGTTGTCATTATTTTTGTATTTTTCACCCTTGCAGGGCAATTTTTACATGGGTAGAAACTAAGAATAGAGGTGACTGAACCGAAGCCTTATTTTTACATGATTCGAAACAAAACTTTTAACATTCACCCGAAATATGCAAATGTGAACACTTCGTAGAGAAGCATAGGTGGACCGAGGAATAATTTCTTCCGGTTCATCCGGTTCTTGCCGAAAGCAATGACACAACTTTACCATTCACCCAGCAGGGTCGATCTTTGTGGAACGATCAGAGATTAGCATCAATCTAACAAAGAATCTGCGTAACGTGCATGTATGTTTTTTTCCCATCGAACTTGGATCAAATGAAATGACCTGTTACATATGCCACAGTTTTACATCGTTGTATGCCCGAGGCAGAGAAAATTACAAGGCGACAAACCCTGCACATGGAAATTTGCTAAGCCGCTGAGAGGTTTGATGGCTCAGTAAATACGAAGTCAGACTGGAGATCGAAAAATCTCCGTTTAGATTCCCGTTTTCGGCTGGGATTTCCAAAGACCTTTAACCCGACCTTTACCTGTGGTATAGTTTGCTGTAAAATGCCAAGTACGCCAGAATGGTTCCATGGATTCGTTTATACGATAAGCAGTAAGTCCCAAACACCCGGTAGTATTGCTGGGGGGTTAAGTTAGTTAGCTCCTGCAAGTGCCGCATAGTACAGTGAATCTGAAGCCCTACCACCTGCCCGGTCGAGCAACCCTTGGGGATCTTTCGGCCGACAATACCATACGATGAATTGATTTGTGAAACCATTAAGTTCAGTGTTGTTACTTTATAATCATTTCTTTCCAAGGGAAGACATAAAGTGTTGTTCTCTACCAGAGAGACCTTTGCCACCACCAGGTAAAACTTTAAAGTGGTGTAAAAAATTAACTAAACAAAAGAATTATATTCTGACTAAAGCACTTTGTCAACGTAGATTTACCAAAGAGCCAAAGAAACTGGTACACCTGCATAATATCGAGTAGGGCCCCCGTGTGCACGCAGAAGTGCCGTAACACGACATGGCATGGACTCGACTAATGTCTGAAGTAGTGCTGGAGGGAATTGGCACCATATATCCTGCAGGGCTGTCCACAAATCCGCAGGAGTACTAAAGGGTGGAGATCTCTACTGAACGGCACGTTGCAAGGCATCCCAGATATGCGCAATAATGTTTATGTTTGGGAAGTGGCCAGCGAAGGTGTTTAAACTCAGAAGTGTTCCAGGAGCCACTCTGTAGCAATTCTGGACGTGTGGGGAATTGCTGGAATTGCCCAAGTCCGTCGGAATGCACAACGGACATGAATGGATGCAGGTGATAGCCAGGAGACGTACGTACGTGTCACCTGTCAGAGTCGTATGTAGACGTATCAGGGGTCCCAAGTTACTCCAACTGCACACGCCCGTCTCCATACCCGTATGCGTCCATCCGCTCGATACAACTGGAAACGAGACTCGTCAAACCAGGCAACATGTTTCCCAATCATCAACAGTCCAATGTCGGTGTTGACGGGCCCGGGCGAGAGGCGTAAAGCTTTGTGTCGTGCACACAGCAAGGGTACATGAGTGGGCCTTCGCCTCCGAAAGCCCATATCGATGATGTTTCGTTGAATGGTTCGCACGCTGACACTTGTTAATGGCCCAGCATTGAAATCCGCAGCAATTTACGGAAGAGTTGCACTCTTCAGTCGTCGTTGGTCCCGTTCTTGCAGGATTTTTTTCCGGCCGCAGCGATGTCGGAGATTTAATGTTTTACCGGATTCCTGATATTCACGGTGCACTCGCGAAATGGTCGTACGGGAAAATCCCCACCTCATCGCTACCTCGGACATGCTGTGTCCCATCTCTCATGCGCCAACTATAACACCATGTTAAAACTCACTTAAATCGTGATAACCTGCCACTGTAGCACCAGTAACCAATTTAAAGCCTGCGCCAGTCACCTGTTGTCTTATATAGGCGTTGCCGACCGCAGCGCCGTACACTGAGTGTTTACATATCTCTGCGTTTGCATATGCATGCCTATACCAGTTTCTTTGGATCTTCAGTGTATATACAATTGCTAGACTGTATGAAAAGTAATCAACTAATTAAAACGTCACACCATCTAATTTGCGCTTTTAATCATACATAAATTATTTCGGGGAGAGAATTCTGATCAAAGGAAGGGAAAGGATGGAATTCCGCTATGGCCTTATGAAGGGATTAGCCGGACATTTGTCTGCAATGATTTCAGGAAATCTAAGTTTGTATGTAAGAAGTTTAACGTCTGTGTAAATTACCTGCACTGTTAAATTATGTGTTAACGCAAGACTCAATATTCACTACTGTAGCTACAAAATTATCCTTTCATCGTGTAGAAACAGAAACTCAAAAATTAACGCAGTTTTATACTATCATTCCAAGCATCCCTTACTAGTCCTGCGTATTGCGGAATTACGATCAATCCTGAACATTAATAACTGGTACGCGCGAAACTGTCTACGCTGGAAAAACTGCATCCGCTATACACTACGGGGTATTGTACAGCTTCAAAGAGGAAGAGACTGTATACATCTATCTCGAGAATAAAAGACTTGCCGAAGGGCAGGTAACACGTAAACCTTAGACGTTTTTCGCAGCATCAAAGTTACAGTGCACTGGCTAGCATGGGAACCATAACGTAAGAACCAAACACCATTAAAAAATGCTACCTTTATTCTGGTCACCACACTATACATTTGCTACGTTTAGATTTTCATGACAGCTCCAAAATGAGAAGAAAAATATTCTAAACCTCCTCACAAAGCATAACTATCATAGTTTGAAATAATATGGGAAAGTGTAATGCAAGACGACGAGCTACAGGATAGTAATTAGAAGCGTTCATAATACTGGATGATTAAAAAACACGTGAAAGAACGTTTAAAAACTAGTTTCAGCTGGGTAGTGCTTAAATTGACATCCAACTTGTCAATATCAATGTGTGACCTGTCAGAAAGTGACAAGCTTTGTATTTAGGTTACACAAGTTCATAAATGAACCTGCACTATAGTAAAAAGCCTGACCAGTAATGTTGAACGCGCAGTTCGTGATAACTATAAACGGGGAGTGGCGAATACGATGTCCGGACTGGATATTAAAATCCATACTTCATTGTAAGCGCCAGACAAAGGCAGCGGGTACTAACGGAAGAAACGAGGAGGGAGAAAACGGGGTAGCTGCTACGATGCAATGCAGCCTTCATTCAAATGAAAAACCGGATTACAAACGCCGAGGACTTATCCGCTTCCAATGAGGAGAAAAAAATAAAAGGAGCGCAAATAACAGAAAAATTTACAGAATCGATAAAAGTTTTTTGATGCAACAACGTTGGTATACTGTGCATTCATTAATGCAAGTGCTAGGAGAAAACGATTTTATGCAGAAAAGCTGTACTTGCAGAGTGTTAAATATACTATTGAGTGCGAAAAAATCGTTTGTATCTCAATGATACAGCAATAATAGCAGCTATATCAGCAGTGGCTGTGTTAACTTCCAAGATGCAAACAAAATTTCGTAGTTTTTAATGTTTGATGTAATCCAGATAAAGAAAAAAATGTTCAGTAATTATTAATGTCTACCACAACATATCAACTGCGTCAAGTTTCACAAAATATAGAAGATCAGTTCTCTATAATACTAAAGCAACTATGATTTGACACTCTTCACTTAGTTTATAGCCTTTGCTTTTACTTTTCGCCGGTTTCTACGGAAGATGATAGGTGACAGCACGGTTACAGAGCTGCTCGTCACAAAATTACCTCCAAGCAACTTCACTGCATTCTGATTTGTGAGGAAGAAACTTTAACGCCGATTTCCCCGACAACTGACAAGTGTTTGAAAGGGAGGCAGAAAATGAGCAAGTTCATTTTTAAATAAAATGAAACTGTTGCTTCATTTCCTATCAACGTCTTTAATCACTGAAAGCGAGGTTAGCGCTTGAGCTTCATAGCAATGTTTTGTGTTATTCTGTTTGATTACTTGTGCTCCCTAAGATGGAAAGTGCAGATCATCGAAGCACTTGCGAAGGTGACTACGAAAAATCGTAATCGGCAAGTCCAGTATCGAGATTCGGAACCAAGCCTGTAATACCACCCTCTTTTCCAGAGTGGTGGCGCTTAAATATGTGCAACTACAGTGTCGGGTTACTTGCTTGCTCATAGAACCAATTTTAGTTCTAGAAGATTAAAACAGTTTTCTCACGGAGATGTTTTATCTATATTACCAAGAGATTAAAAGTCTTCTGCTTACACAATACAAAGTAATGCCTGTTTATATCATACCATATTTTTACGGTTCTATGTACAGGTAAATTATCTGTAAAATACTGCAAACTTAATTACAATGCTAGCACAATACATAAATTGCTGATATCTTTAACAGCAAAAAATCCTATAATAATAAGTTTTAATGCTAAAATAAATGACAATAATGCAAGGAATAGACAAAACTCAAATGTTTCAGGTTTGTCGATTGCACAAAGGGAAATAATTTTCCGCAGCTTCTTGTTTTAATGGAGAGCAACAGTGATGTTTACAAATATCTGGTCATTTTAGGTACGAATGGAAACAGTTACCGTACTGCTTCAGAATCCATTACATACTCAAGAGTTTTGTTCACGCGGTATGGTAGCTTTCCGAGTAGAATTATTCACCGTTAATGATCTGATGATATAGAAATAATTAATTTCTGAAACTTAGAAAGGGAAATAACTCATAGCCGAAGCAGGAATAGTTATTTTTTTTAAATTTTGACTTATATCTCGAATAGACCAGTCAGCTTGGTGGAGTTACAAGTTAAAAAAACAGGTGTTTTACAGAACAATATTACAGATATATTACTGCATTAAATACGAGGCCAAGTGAATTAATATCCGCAATTTAGTTACATTTTTGTTTATGTTGGTAGTACTATCGTGTTGCGTAGCCGACGCATGCTTGGTTTATTTGTTGTTATTTCCGTGCAGGTTTGATGCTGCGAGGTTAGTTCCATTATCGCTGGCCTGCCGTTAACCACGGCTGCTCAGCTTTCTGTTTGCACCAAAGAAGAGCAATGTTCAGTGATCAGTTTTTCGTGATCGGAAGGTGAATCAGGGGCCGAAATTCATCGCAGTCTTTCTGCACAATACGGGAACAGCGTGTTGCCGCAACGGAGTGTCCACGGATGTATTTAAAAATTAAAAAATGGTCGCACAAGTGTTACGCACGACGAAGGAGCCGGACGACCGTTTACCGCCGCAAATGAGGAAGACATTGAGCGTGCACGAGAAAAGACGAATAACTATTGATGAAGTGACACATCTGCAAATTATTCATGATTCTGTCTACGATATCATCCACAACAGACTTGGGTTTCATAAAGTCTGTGCAAGATAGGTCCCAAAATAACTCGCACAGGTGTATAAACAAACGCGCTTAGACATGTGTCAAAACCATCTGGATCGCTATGGTAACGAACGTGACACCTTTTTAAGACAGAATCATCACTGGTGACGATCCATCATTAAGAGGCGGAGAGTAAACGGCAGAGTATGGAATAGAAGCATCCAAATTCGCCCTGCAAGGAAAAGTTCAAAACCCAACCATTCGCAGGAAAACAGATGCTTAAAGTTTTTTGGGACTCACAAGGCCCAGTACTGGCAAATTATTAAGAAAGAGGCACAACAATAAACAGTGCGCGTTACAGTGAGATGCTTACTGACAAGCTGAAGCCTGCAATTCGAAGCAGAAGCCGAAGGCAGCTGTCGAAAGGTGTTGTGTTGTCGCACGACAATGCCCGTCCACATACTGCTGTTCACACTGCTGAAACGCTCCAGAAACTCAACTTTGTGAAGTACTGGCTCATCCTCCGTATAGTCCTAATCTTGCCCCTTCTGACTACCATTCAATGAGGCATTACGGGGCCGTCGATTTAGCTGGGACTGAACAGTGAAAGAAGTGGTACATTCCTGGCTCGCAGCTCAACCGAAAACCTTCTTTCATGAGGGCATCAGGAAGCTTGAGGTCCTGTGGTTCTTGTCCATCACATGTGCAAAAGTGTGTGTTTACCACATAGGAGCGATAAAGATGACTACGGAAGGCATCGCGGTTGAACCTAAGTGTAAAGCATAAACTTTGGTCAAGCAACAACATTAGTGAAAGTTTTAATAAAAGTAAAATTTATCCTAAGCCGGAATGACAATTGACATTCGTGGTTACAGCAGAGACCATGAGTAATTATTTTTAAGTTGCTTTCATTAGTAACTTATTACTGAAAAGCAGATCCACGTTTTTTGAGCCGCAATTTATTATTTTTTTTTAACTATTAAACGCTGCGAAAAGCAAACTTAATGAATGTGTTATGGAATTAATTTGGTAGCGGTTGCTTAGCTATTAAATTGTGAACATACTCTCGAATTTCTTGTAATGGTATCTCTGGTCGCTGTTTTGCGACCGAAGGCTGACACGTGACACCGTTCTCCAGCCAATAACTATCGAGGTGAGTGAGTGAGTGAGCGAGCTTAGGAAATTATATAGCAGATAAGTAATGTATCCGGAACAAATGTATTAATGTTTGTAACTTGATTTGTAATATGATTAGGTTTCCATAGACTAGTTTTGTTTATGAACCGAAGAAGCATAGTGTTGTTATATAATTATAAGAAACAATTTTCGACACTGGTCAGCACAGGTGGGCGCCTGCATTGTACAACATGGCAGTGCGCGAGGCAGTGCGAGTGTTGTGCCGCTTGGAGAAGATTGTATGGCGCGAGTTCATGGTCTCTGTACGCAATCTAAAATAGCTTGCGAAATATTTTTGAAACTTGTTTGAATATAAACCAACGTTTTAAAGGTTGTTTCAAGAAACGGTGTTGATTAAACGTGTAGTACACTCGCACAGTGGCGTGTAATACATTTTATTTGAGGCAGCGTGAAAGACATTGTGTATATCGCCGAGCGGGGTGACAGGGAGTGTACAATGTTGCATCCCTGGAATTCCAAAGCTGTAAGGCCGTCACCCTCCCAAATCAACGAGCATATTTGACAAAAGAACACCAGTTTAGTTAATTGAAAGCTTGTTTGTGCATGTGGGATGTGACTTGAACAGCCAGTTGAAAATAAGTTAATATTTCAAAATACTTAAACGGTTATTACAATTTTCTTTTTATGTATCGACTATGCGGAATGACCTGAGAGAAGAAAAAGGGGTGCTTCCGCAGATGCATGGCAACACAGGTGGAGGGGAGACAAAGGATTTGCGAAGACACTGCACTGGAGGACTCGCCACGGACAGGTGGAGGAAGGAAGACGGCGGACACAGCGGTCCGCAGAGTGTGAGTGAAAGTGGTTTCTGTACTACGGGGAGAGTACCAGTGTTTTGCGAGTGTGACCGTTTTGTGGGTTCGGCTGCAGGGTGGATCTAGCCAACAAAAGACGGTAAATGCTCCGAACATGTTTTCTCTTGTTGTTCGTGAACACTGCATATCTGAAGGTGTTGATAAAACCCGTTGCGCCCCTTTGAGCTAACACTCTGCTCGAACAATAATTGAACTGAGGCTAGTCGGTGCAGTATCAATAATAAAAAAAGTACTGTTTCTTTCGGGGGCTCATATTTTGCATTTTTTTGATTTAGTAAATGTCCCTTTTTTGTAATACATTAATTGAATCTTTTGTAGGAATTATATCTGGATTTTATAATTGCCATCTTGATGTTTTGATCGTAATATAGAGCAAAATAAACCTGATTACACTTTATGGCTTTTCGAACAATCAAACCGTTTTTATTATATTTAAGTAATTTTACCAATAAAGAATTCATTATAATAACAGTAGAATACCGGTAGGTATTACAAACGCAGTAGTATTTCTACCAGAACAGTCAGTTTTTCATTTATATACATTGTAATAATACCTCTCAATTTGTTTGGCAGCTATATGTTAGAAAATCGTAATTAAAATGTATCAGAACTAACGGCTTGCATGCGTCGAGAGAGCCGTTCTCGCCTATATAATACGCCATCATCCGCTAATGGAGTGGTTAACTCTCAATTGGCTGAACATTTCCAGGATGATTGGTAGCTCACATTTGGCAACCAATATCAGCATTGCTCACAAGTATGTCGAATGTGGCTAGTGAGCGAAGGATACTAAGTGAATCGGTGAGTATAAGGATACTAAGAGCTTCAGCGGAGAAGCAGGAATAATGTTCGTGTCAGGGTGTGGAGTGACTGCGGGCAGTAGAGTCCGCCACACCCACCGCACCGCATCGACCGCCGGCCCTTCTCCTCTCCGCTGCCACAACGCGCGTCACGTCAACTCTCGCTTCCGTCAACATCGCTCAGCCGCCCGGCAAACACGGCGCCGCGGTACACCAGCCACGGGATCGGCGGAAGCTTCACCACTCACAATCAAATCTCCTCAGGGTTGTAACGGAGGTCATCTTTGGGGATGCAGATACGGATGTACAGTGCTTGATATCCGCGGATGCGGATGTTTCGCGGAAATGGATGCAGAGGTGGAAAAATAAATTTATAATGATTTAGATTTTAACTACATGACCCGTGCGAAAATTTCGCGAATACGATGAATAGTTAGGACGAAAGAAGAACCGTCTCATTTGTATCAATTGTTTATTTGTTTAGCGTAATAGGTTCGTATGTATTCGTTATTAAACCAATCAATACCCGTTACTTTCGAATCGTTACTTTTGATACAATCTAACACTAGCATGAAGCATCGCATCGAGTTGCGTAGCATACGGGATAACTTCGTTACTATCGCATAGTTTCGTTACTACTGATAAAATCGAACACTACCATGAATCATCGCATCGAGTCGCGTCGCATGCGGGACGACTTCGTTCATACTTGGTAAAGTTTAAGTAAATTGTTTATTTAGCAAAATAAGTTTAGGTAAGTTGTTCATTTGGATAATACTTTAAGTAATTAGCACATGGATCTTACGAAAAACCTTTGAATGTAGACTTGATTTACTGTAATGAATATTATATACGAAAGAATAATCTAATTTCAAAACAAACACCTGTTTTGCATACAAAAAAAAAACCTGACCTTTCTCCTGACTGTGACATGTCTAGTGACAATTACTAACGAAGGTTATTTTTTAAAGTAGCCTACTCAAAACCCTACATACAAGCCTGATATCATAATCGGACATATATTTAACAAACAATATTATAATCTCATCAAAGTACAGGGTGTCCACAAATGAATATCGGGGTTTTAATGCTTTATAAGATTTATTACATTATCCTTACAGTTATAAATGATATGTCAAATGAAAGAGCAACTCAAACAGTTTTATATACAAGCTTACAAGTGTTCTATGTGGGCACCATTTGTCACACGGCACACATCAAGTCTGTAGCCGAGTTCTTCCCAAACGTTGAGCAGTGTGTCTTCAGTAACTGTTGCAACAGCTGCTTCAATCCTCTGTCGTAATTCAAGGAGGTCGGCTGGTAACGGAGGCACATACACACGATCCTTGATGAAACCCCAAAGGTAGAAATCGCATGGCGTTAGGTCAGGTGAACGTGGAGGCCACGCATATCAAGCTCTGTCATTGGGCCCCTTGCTGCCAATCCAGCGGTCGGGTACAGTTACGTTCAACCAACCGCGTACTTCGTTATGCCAGTGAGGTGGCGCACCATCTTGCTGGAAAATGAAGTTCTCTGGTTCATATTGTTCCAACTGAGGGAAGAGCCATTGCTCTAGTGTATCAAGGTAAGAAGTACCAGTTACAGTCGGTTCATAAAAAAAGAAAGGTCCGTAAACTTTCCGCCGGGATACGGCACAAGAAACATTGATTTTAGGGGAGTCTTGTTGTACTTGGATTTTCTGAGCCCCAGATCCGCACATTATGAGTGTTAACATGTCCACTGAGGTGAAAGGTCGATTCATCACTGAAGACAACATGATGTAGAAAATCTTCATCGTCATGTAACAACATTTCGTTAGCGAATTTGGCACGTAAACCATGGTCTGCAGGCTTTAGAGCCTGTAACAACTGTAAACGGTAAGGACGTAGTTGCAAGCGTTTCCTTAAAACTTTCCAACCAGTCGACTTAGAAATTTCTAATTCGGGACTAGCCTTCCGAACAGATTTCTTTGGGTTACGAGTGAACGACTCTCTCACTCGCTCAACAGTATCTTCGCTAACTCTTGGTCGTCCCGCGCTCTTCCCTTTACAAAGGCAGCCTGTATCTTCAAACTGATGATACCATCTACGGATGTTATTGTCACTTGGAGGATCACGCCCGAACTTAATGCGGAACGCACGCTGCACAGTAACTACAGATTCAGTCTTTGCAAACTGTAAAACACAAAACGCTTTCTCTTCACTAGTCGCCATCTTTGCTACTACCGCATTCTAGCGGATTGCAGCGGAAACATTTCACGCACATGCGCACTAGTGCCAACGAACAAAACTGTTTGAGTTGCTCTTTCATTTGACATATCATTTATAACTGTAAGGATAATGTAATAAATCTTATAAAGCATTAAAACCCCGATATTCATTTGTGGACACCCTGTATTTAGTTTTTAAATAGGAGGTCTCACCACTGTCTTCCTTTACTGTTTTCATTTATTTTGGTAAATTCATCTTTTTGTGATTAGATTCGTAATTGTTGTTGCGTCGCTGTTACAACAAACATTCAACGTCAAAGCCAGTACCGCATTGATCACTTAGATCCTGCGGTAATAATCTACAACACCAGGCAAAAGGAATAAAGTCATTGTACCTTGTTCTTTGTTTATGGAATTCTGGAACTTAACAAGTGAAGAGATGTATAACACAAACTATTTTTAGACAACTGTTTTATACTGTAAATTACACTATAAAATAAAAGGTATCAAATCTTAAAATAAACAAATTTCATAAAGGTTTGAAATCAATGAACCTCACTAATAAACGATCAATGAAAAAACAGTAATTGCCTCAAATTATCCATACTATTTTTCTATTCACAAATTATGAACTGTAAATTTTAATGTTAAACAAAATAAAAACTACAAAATTAGTCTTTATGTTGTCAAAATTAGTTATCAGTAAATAATATTAATTACATTAAAATAACGTTCACACATTGTGTTTGTAACGAAACTAACTCAAATCAAAATTCCCACAAATATGCGCGTATGTATACGACGAACGACGTTCAAACTTCTTTTTTTTTAAATCTGCTTAACGTCTCTCTAACAGCGAGGTCTTTCGAGACGGGAAAGGATGGTGAGCAAGTAATGGGAAGGAATTCGGCCATGGCCTTTTGAAGGAAGCATCCCGAATGCGAGGCCAGAACGCTAACCGTTACACCACCACTCTCGGTTTCAAACTTCATTCTCATTCAAAATGTTTTTTTTAATTGCGATAGAGCACACGACCCTGCGGTAATTTCTCCACTCATCCGCGTTTCTGATTAATGATTTTCTTCTTTTTTTTTAATCTTAAAATTCATTGATTGCTATGTCACATTACTTCTGATACAATTGAGCACTAGCATGAAGCATCTCATGAATGACTTCGTTAATACTTTGTGTAAAGTTCAAGTAAATTGTTCATTCAGTAAATTTAGGTAAATTGTTCATACATTTGATTTACTTTACTGAATATTACATACTTCAGAATAATACCTAATATCACAATCGCAGCACGCTTAAATCAACTATTTCAATCAACATCTATACGACAAATGCGAGTAACGAAATGAATTTGTGAGTAACGATTCGGTACTTCTAGTCAGGCGACAAACCTGTTACTCAGAAATGAATACATACTGTTTGCTACAGTTCTACCATTTACTGTCTGCAGAATATTTGAGGGTTATTCGGTCCCCTTGTTGATCAAGTTTTGATTAACTGCGGACCCTTTTCCGTTCGTGGAGGATGCAATTCATACAGCAGGCACTTTTCGCAGGTAAATTACAGTTTGAAGATCTGTTAAGTTTCCGGCCGAGACCGGAAACTCTCGATTCCAAATTGGACGTTTTAGCACTGAACCAACAGTTTGTTCTTTAGTGAAAAATTACAACGGTACAGCTTGTAAAGCGTCGAGTTGACTAGGGACGTAACAGTACTCCACTTCCGCAAGAGCAGAACTTTCGCATGAAATCCTAGCCCCTCTTCCGCAATTTTTAATGCGGATGTATAGCGGAGGTTTGGTTCACATTGCAGTATATATTATTCTTTTCTCTTTATACGAGATTCTAAACATCGTTGCTTAGCTAGCAACAAGGTGGTTGGTTTTTCTTTTTTCAATCTTGCAATAAAAATAACAAAGAACTGAGCGGTGTTATTATCTAAGCGACGAATTTACAAGTTTGAACTTCCATGTAAAGCAGAGCAGCCTATTCACGCACTATTAACTAATAGTACATTCGTGTAGAACTACCGAAGGTTGCACTCACCCATTCACGCTACTATAGAAGGAGTCCAACAAAATGTTCCAAGCAATCATTTCCATTCGTACATTCTCGCGGCACACCATTGTCCCTGTCACACACTCGTAGGATATTTTTTCAAATCACGATCCAACGCCATAGGTTGTTGGACGGCAGGGACCCATGTTGCTTATCTGGGAATCCAACATCCAACACGTCCTACATATAGTCCTGTAGCCCATATCACGGCCCATCAAGAGTCCACTATCGGAAAACCTGATCACCGTAGATCCTAAAGTTTAACTGTGAATGGGTCGCTAGAGCGGTGGAAAGCGGGTGGCGAGCAGGGAGATGTGCGGTGGCGTGGCCTTGTGTTTGACGCTTCAATTAGTCGGGCCGCGAACTATGCAAAGTACGTGTTATGACAAAGATTTTCTTGACTCGTGCATAGTTATGTAAATAATTTAATACATTTGTGATATCATTCCATTCTTTTTTATGTTGAAAGATGGGGCAAAAAAATATATCAATGTGATAGTATTATATGGAAATAGAGTGTGCTTATGAAAATGTAGAATTTGAGATAAAAAATATACTTATTTTGATTTCAGTTTATTTTTAATAAACTATTATATATATTATTTATGTAATGTGTTTCTTTGTCACAAGCCATGATCTCCCTTAATACCTAACCTAAATCGGTAACTGAGGTATCATTTTAAAGATTAAAGTATCCGCTTTCGTCACACCATATTTTAACAAAGTAATTTTTCCAAATTCGACCCTTAAGGGGCAAAATTTCAATTTTTCTGAAATGTGTTTTTTTTTTTTTTGTATCTCCTTGTATTCCTAACCGAAATCGATAAATAAAGTATAATTTTAAAGATTAAAATCTCAAAGTTTGTCGCATTATATTTTAAGAAAGGGATTTTTCGGAATTTGACCATATAATTTCCATAACTTTTTTTTTTAATCACGAGCCATTTATGTCCGTTGATACTTATCGAAATAAACGAGGTATCATTTTAAATATTTTCTCTACTTTTATCACAACTTATTTTAAGAAAACAATTTATCGGAATTTGATCCTTAAAGGGCAAAAGTATCGATCATTATTTCCATAACGTGTTTTTTTTGTTACGAGCCATTTATCTCCCTTAATACCTAACCGAAATCGATAAATGAGATATCATTAAAAGATTAAGGTCTTCACTCAGGCAACATTATAAATTAAGAACGAAATTTTTCGGCATTTGGCCCTTGGAGGACAGAATTTCTCGTTACTTTTACAGTTGTAGCAAGTGGAGTGCTTCACTGCCCGGTAAATATAAATTAAAGAACTGAATTGGTTGGATGTTAGTACAATTGTAACTGCATTTACAAATTTAGTATACATCAGCGTTTCTCAGCCTGTTGTCCGTGAATATGGGACAGGTAGTCCGCAGGCAGAATTTTTATTCTAGCAGAATTAAACACAACTTGTTCACATAAAATTGATACTATACTCTTACTGTATAATGCCACAAGACAGGGTCGAATTTAAGCATAGGCTATCTAGGCTGTAACTAGGGGCCTGCACCACAGCCGGAGGGCCCCCACAGAGGACAGTAGAGTTAGAGGTTCACAAAGCCTAAATGCGGCCCTGTCACAAGCTAGTATAAGCTATAAGCCTAACATCGTAAAAGGCATGGTATTTCCAGGGTGTGAGGTTATGACTGAATGTTTACTATACCGCATACTTCTCAGTCGGTATTAAAGAGCGCAGCGTTCATTTGAGGATAAGGTTAATGACAGTTTTATGACGGCCTTGTTATAGATAACAATTGGTAGGATCTGTTACCAATACACACAAATTGTCCGATATAATTTAGTGGTCCGTAGAATTATTTTTGACAGTTTACTTGATCTTGGATAGAAAAGGTTGAGAAAGGCTGGTATACACGATCCCAGTAACATATGGGTTAGGGAATGGGCAATTAACTAAATGTGCCGGTGTAGTGTTTTTTATACGAAAATACACTGGAAAGAATCAAAACATATAAATTTGGAGAATCAAATACAGTGGAATTTTTTTAAAAATAGTCTAAGAACTAATTCATTTAATGAAGCCAATGCAACTATTTTATGATGAATAAAATAAAACAGCTGCATTGGCAACGGTGAATAATAGGATAAAGGCCAATGGCAGAAGAAACATTCTGCACCAACATTGCACTATCATATATTGTTGCCATTATATTAATGGATCTATTACTCTTAGCATTCAGGCAAAAATGGTGCTTTTCAAATTTTGTTCCAATTGTTCCAAAGCTCCACCTATTGGAGGACATCAATTAAATGAACTTAGCATTGCATCCTAACGACGGCAGTAAATTGATGCCTTAACTATCTAGGCGTGCTATACGAGTACATCTCGAAGAGATTTCTGTGAAGAGCTGCAACAGAGTTATCACAGGCCCTTAACTCAAAATCCTCCCTGAAACGTCGTCTTTTTTAATCGAGATTATTAAGGTAACAAATAAAGTTTCACTAAACTGAAAAGAGTTGCACTACACTGAGAAGATCTACAGGAATGTTTCCTTAGATCGTACTTAAGATTTGATTATATGCAGCGTTGTAGTTTCTAAGAAAAGATATTTCCAGTGAAAGGAAAAAAATTCATTTAAATTCACTAGTTCACAAACTTTCCAGACTATCCTGATACGTAGATTTCTCGAACGTTACAGCGGCAACTGTAACAAACGATCAAAAGCGATACGAGCCAAACAGAAACAAAATATTTTGTTATGGACGAATAAAGTAATGGTACTGTTCATCTCAAAAGGTCAAAATGTTAATCTGTGGATAGTTTTCTTCTTCTTCTACACTTTACAGATTAGGCGGCTGGTCTTTCCACTTTTGGCCTTTGGTTTATAAGACGCAGTTTTTTTAAAAGTATTTCACTATCCATTCTTTCCAGATTCTGTCATTTATGGGAGACATTTTAAGGTCTTGCATTATTTTGTCTGGTTTAGCGCAACCTTTAGCCTATGCAGAAAGTTAATTTAGGCTGCTGTACTCTTTAATTATTTCTGCGAGGTGGAATTCTGGCAGTGTCCTGGTCTTGCAAAATTTTAGCAAGTGTGTCCTATAAATACCTTACATATGTATTTACAGTAAACCCGTACAATTTGTTATGCAAGTCATAATCTTGGTCTTAACTTGCGCTACAATCCATTTTGTTGAAGCTGAAACCTATTGATTGTCAATGATTACTTTTCTTCTAACTGCCTGCGCTCATTTAAATGGCACAAAGTTTGCCTTTTGCTTTGATCATTTTGTATTTCTGCACAAACGCTGTAACTGGTAAAATGCTCTCTTGAGGTCATTTTCACTTTCGTAAATAATAATTTGAATAATAACGAAAAGCAAAGTTGTGTTTAAAACTAACATGTTTAACATAAGTGTTGCTTTCTCCTTTAATGTTTTCCTTGTATATATTAGAAGTCTGACGAAGGTAATAATCCTGTTTCAAGTCTTGACTAGTTTATACTGTTTGAGATTAATTCGCATTCAATTTTATACAAATATTTATAATTTTTGCACAAACTTAATTACTCGCACTATTGTGAATATTCTGCTGCATTATTTAACATATATTTCCCTAATGCCTACGCTACATATGTTTTCCATTCTCTTATTACTTCTCTTTAGACCACACTGAACTTGATTTTTTCTAGCTACTACCCCATTTTCAACAGTGTAGCGGTAACAGATCCAACATTTCCCATAGACTGGGTAAGTTCTGTGTTAATTCCAAATCTATCCTCAGTGCGTAGGGAGTGAGGGTACACGATAACGTCAGTAGTGATTCGTCCGTGGGATAGGGATGTTATAGTCTATGTCTTTCGGAAGTCTGAATAGGCCGGAGGCGGATTCCTGCCATTCTTTCTTTTATCTCTCGGCGACAATAAAACATACTTCATTGCACACACACCATTGAAGTCATTCATACACAGTAACATTTACAAAAAATTTCGCACTGGAGAAGGCATGAAGAAACAGCTCCATTTCATCTCCTCTGGAAGCTTCTACCTTAACAGTAGTGTTGCCCAAAATCGGTCTTGGTCTTGCATTTTTGCAAGACCAAGACCAAGACCAGGTGTATTGATGCAAGACCAAGACCGGCCAAGTCTGGTCTTGTTCTTGCATTTGGGCAACACTAGTGTTGCCCAAAATCGGTCTTGGTCTTGCATTTTTGCAAGACCAAGACCAAGACCAGGTGTATTGATGCAAGACCAAGACCGGCCAAGTCTGGTCTTGTTCTTGCATTTGGGCAACACTACTTAACAGTGACCGCCTACATCCGGGCGAAGGATATGGCACACATTTCGAGATTTTTCCTTCCAACTAAAATGACTCACGAATTTCAAATCTGAGATAGTAATAACAAGTCCGCTAAGATATTGTTTGTAAAAGACTTATTCCGTTGTAGGGACCTGAATTTTCAATAGCAAAATAATGTTTGGCTGTCGCTAAATAAAGTCACACATGAAAAAACGGATTTTTTTTTGTTCGTATAGCATTTCCAAAAGAACTATGCGCTTTAAAACACGACAAGCACAGCTATCGGTTTAAATAGTAAAATTACGGAGAACTACTTCCCATGCAAAACTTATGACACTAACACGGAAAATAAAGGTTAGATGTATTGGTAAAAGTAATTCGAAAAATAAATTAACATCCTTTAGAATACAGTGAATGTTTCGATTTACCGTCATTCTTAACCAAATTCGGTCATCCTACCAGGTGCAGGCGACATACATCTTGGGCAGGATTTCGAAACACTTTTATAAAGTGTCATTTAGTTAATTAAGTCCAATAGTTCACATTATAATCTCAATGTGTTTACTACTTTCAAAGTGAAGTACAACGTAAAACAAACACAATTATAACCAATTATGCCAGAGTCAGGCCTCAAACAGCACGCAGCCATTAGCGAACTCTACCGTGTGATGCTTGAATTGCATAACTAACCGCGAGCCAGGTAAAACCAGAATTAATGAACTAATGGTAGCTAAACTTGAAATGGTTTCTACAATTGTGTTATCATTCGGATCACCAATCGCCCACACTGCTATGTGAGCCTAGGTAGAAGGCAGCGAGCAGAGAATGGCCTCCGGCGGAACAAAGGCCGGACATCCGTAAAGAAGAGTCTGTTCCAGGCCAGCTGGCCACCGGCGATAATGCGATCGGTCGCGCACAACTCTGGGAAACCATACCATTTCTAAATCCAGTGCCTGAACAGAGGTACCACAATAGACACAGTGCATACCAAACTGAACTTCAGGATTGAACCACAGTTTAGATTCGTGGCTTGAGGTGACCTACGGTTTAATATGCAACCCAGACCAAGTAGCATCGAAGAGTACTTCACATTTACATATATGCAGTTAATTTTGGCACAGGTGGACGTCACTGGAAAAATGAAAGCGGGATCCGAAATATGGTCCTTACAATTCCCAAGTCTGGCCCGACTGCTCAAGAAGATTGTAAACAGATGTATTTACCGATTATAATTTTTCGACGGTCTGGGAAAAGAAAGAAGAGCACCGGAATGGAACCCGCCTCTGGCCTATTCAGACTTCCGAAAGGCATGTCTAACATTTCCAATCAAAATGTCACAAAATATTTTGGCAGAGTGACGAATATCGCCTTTTTGTGCTCGGTGTAAAGTGCTCAAGTTTAGCGCACACTCATAGAAAAGTAATTTAAAATTATGATCTCAAATTTACTATTAAAATCTATTATGATGAATCTTAGAAATATCCAAGGAGTTTCCTGCACCGTTCAAGGGAAACCTCAGTTTTCCACGAGATGCCAATATCAAAGTTGCGAAAAACGGGCCCTTGATGACAGAGGAAGTCTCACAGAACAACATTTTAGCATTAATAATTGAGGATCAGGGGCCCATACTACATGTTACATTGTTTTCTGTTTATATGATAATATATTCAACAGTCGTAGCGTATTATCCAATTCCGGAGAGGCAGTTGTAAACCTACTTAAATTCCTCTTAAAAATTTTACATACAACATAATAATTAGTCGTTTAGCTCATGCTGAGCGTCGTTACCCTACTGAATTTTTCACAATTTTCTTGACAGAGTAGACGCCCTTGCTGATTTTAGCTTCCGCGAGAAGGGGTAATCCGTTGTCTTTACGCGACCCATCCTTCTGCACACTGTCCTTCCTCGTAGTCTTCTAGCCTTCAATTTTTACCATTTCTTCTCAATGTTCCAAGAATTGGAGTATTTTCTACATTACTTGACACGAAAGACTCTTGGAAATGTTAGGTTCCGATATAATAGACGAATTTGTTCTCTGTATAAAATAAAACATTCTACAACACCTTTAAAACAGTTGTAAAATCTGGCCCAGAAGGCCATAGCAGGAAACAAGTATTTTAACTATGCGGATGTCTGACATTTGTTATTGCTCTATTCTATCAGAGCTAGTGGACTGGTTCATTTCGACTATCCCTACGGTGATTCATCTCCTTATCTTTCTCAGAACTCGCTGTTTCGCAGATGGTTGATCCAAGATAAGCAATATCATTTACTATCTCTAGTTCATTTAAACGACCGAGCTTGATTTGTGTTGCTCGACCAATTACACCAAGTTGGGACTTATTTATCTTTAATCCATAACACAAACTTACGTCACTCTTGTTTCATCTCCACTGCTGGAAGAGAGACTAGTGTCGTTAAGAAAGCGCTGATTATTAGTAATTCTTCAATCAATCTAAATTCCTCCACCCCAATCATCGAGAGCTTTGCTTATGACATGTTCGGAGTACGTGTAGAAAAGTTGCGGGGACAGGCCTCCCTGACATTTTAGATCTTCCAAAGTGTCACCATCTATCTTTATTTTTACAGCTGCAGTATGACTAATAGAGGATTTTGAACAGCGATGTCAAGTGCGCTGGAACTCCAAATTCATCAACTTTTGTCAAACAACAGTCGGGAGTTATATATATATATATACATTTTAATGGTTAAAGAAACAAATGAAGACAGGGACAGTTGCTAAATAAGAACACACATAATTTTCCAAGAATAATGGTATGTTAAATCTCTCTCTGTGCGAGAGATTACTATAAAAAAATAAGCCCGATAATAATGTCCACATTTTTGAGCCAGCGTCTCTGACAGTGCTTTATTCGAATGACGATTACAAGTATAATGTATTTCTGAATTGCATATTTAGCTGCACGGAAGTTTTTATTTATTCTAGTTTATTATTTACTTTGTTATTATTTAATTCTGTGAATTAGGGCATTCAGTTTCACGATTTACCTTCGATAGCTGCTGCAGCTATTTACATGAAAGTGTGTAATGGCCTTGGGGCTCATTGGATATGATAATTAAGGACGAAACTTCAGTGGCTTTTCACGGTCACCCCGTATTTCTCCGGTAACATTTTATGGTAACCAGTGCGAGATCGAAATATGGATTTCCTCATTTCCTTTCAATATCAAAGTAAACAGTTAACACAAGGGAAACATCACGCAGATTAAAAATCACCACCGCTTAAGTCCAGAATGGTATGGGTAATTTGTTAGTTATGGTGCGTACCAAATTTTTCAAATTTAGAATAATCCTCATCGGCTCTTCAATATATGCAGCTGTGCAAACTTTTAGGTCAATACGCCTATTCAAAGATGCAGCAAATAGTTTTAATGTCTCAATTAACAACTTTGTTTCAGTTATGAAAAATATAAACCGAAGAAATATGGAAATTACACTTTATTTTTTGCTAATGGCTTTACGCACTGTCGACGTCGAGGTCATTTAAGGTGATATGGGATCGAAATATGGATTTCCTCATTTCCTTTCAATATCAACGTAAATAGTTAACACAAGGCAAACATCACGCAGATTAAAAATCACCACCGCTTAAGTCCAGAATGGTATGGGTAATTTGTTAGTTATGGCTTGTACCAAATTTTTCAAATTTAGAATAATCCTCTCGCCTCGCATTCGGGAGGACGGCGGTTCGAATCCCCGTCCGGGCATCCAGATTTGGGTTTTCCATGGTTTCCCAAATCACTCGAGGCAAATGCCGGGATGCTTCCTTCAAAAGGCCATGGCCGAATTGCTTCCCATTCCTTACCCCCATCCTTTCCCGTCTCTAAAGACCTCGCAGTTGAGAGACATAAAGCAGTGAAAAAAAAATAGAATAATCCTCATCCGCTCTTCAATATATGCAGCTGTGCAAACTTTTAGGTCAATACGCCTATTCAAAGATGCAGCAAACAGTTTTAATGTCTCAATTAACAACTTTGTTTCAGTTATGAAAAATATAAACCGAAGAAATATGGAAATTAAACTTCCAGTTTTTTTTTTTTTTGCTTATGGCTTTACGCATTGTCGACGTCGAGGTCATTTAAGACGAGATGGGACTAAGGAGAAGGAACAGGACGGAATTCGGCCATGGCCTTTTGAAGGAAGCTTAGCGGCATTCGTCTGGAGTGATTTGGGGAAACCATGGAAAACCCAAATCTGGATGCCAGGACGGGGACTCGAACCTGCGTCCTCCCGAATACGAGGCCACTAAACTTCTACTAAAGCGATGAGTAGAATGGCCAATTCCTTTCCTCTTGGATCCACATTCCACCGCAGAATCCAAACCATTGGGCGATCCCAGAGCACTTCACTTACACAAGGCAAATTTGGTAGAAGTAAATGTCAGGATAAATGCCTTTAAATACGCCGTATCGTGAATAGAAAAAGAAAACTTTATTACAATTTAGAAAGCTGGTTTCTGCAGCTGAGGTACTAGGCCAACGAACAACCAATTAGGCATGTGACTAATAACATTTCAAAGTCTCTCTCTCTCTCTCTCTCTCTGATAACGTTCAATGTGAAACCATTCATTTAGCAGGTATATTCTTTGGACCTTCTCTAGTCTATTAGTGTGATCACGAAAGCGTGTTTAGGACAGTACGACTGCACTCCTCGAGTGCCCTAAGAGCACTAGTCGCAGGTGTCCGCGGCAGCACGCGCCACGAGCTAGTTAGTATTTTTAGCACCGCAACCGCTTTACGCATCTCCGCCCCGCTCCGTGCCACATCTCGTGTGACCATCTATTCGAGGAGCACGGTTTCACACTTCGCTCCAAATGCCAACTCCCCGCTTGTTTACACAGACGGCAGGCAAACAACCCACTGTACCGTCTCTGCTGTACAGGTTTACGAGTGGAACGACGCTCTGGATCGCTACACTTGCTGCTGATGTCTTTAGTTTCAAACTTCAACTTCATTTTCTAGATACACACAAAAAAAGAAAAAAAATTACAAACACAGCAGTTTAACAAAAACATCGTTTCACAGCAGTATCCCAATTCTGTGGAGTGTGAATGCTTTACCTGTATCTGTTGAAACAGTAACTCATTCATAATACAGGAAAAGTTTGAAAGTAATAGATAATTACGTAAAATTACCCTGAGTTATTAAAAATCTGAATAAAAGCGCACAAAGTAACCTATTGTCTATTAAGTAATAATAATTTTTATGTTTATGGGTTTTCATATAAACAAAAACTAGGAAAGCTGCAAATTGCAAAACAGCAAACGTGACTTTCTGGGTACAGAAGCTTATTCCTTAATGGTTGAAAAAGCGAAATTAACAAGGCAGCGTCAACAGAAAAGAATATAGAAGTTATTCTACAAGTAAGATATGAGTTAAGTTAGCCTTTGCCGTACGACTTATTTAAATCCATTCAACAGGTCATAAAACGTGCCACCCACTCCATACGTATCAAATGGCCTCAAGCATAAATATATCATTAAGAATACTTAAATTGACTTCTAATGATGTAATCTTCTGACGCAACACAATGACGTAGAAAGTTTTTTGGGTTTCTGTGTACGAACGTACAAGCGTTAAGATAAAGCCGCTCTCAGATGAGTGTTCACTGCAGTAAATCAAACAATTTCACCTTTCTTCAAACATAGAAATGGATCAACCCACTGTTGTTGCAGTTAAATATCGAGAAGCAAGCTGCTGGATTTTGTGGCAACCAGGTTGATCAACGAATGTGCTTTCCTACAAACTTGCTATAGACAGCAGACCGCCTGGGAGGTAGGAGCGACGACACAACCTGTTTTCGCAGTGTCAGCAGCTGTCCCGAGTACAGCGCCTGTTTGTTCAGCTGCTGTGATCCCAATTGATACAGCCCGACACCGCTGTCGATCAGAAACTAGTAAAATTGATACCGAATATCCGTGTTCGTGTTTTGATATTCTAGGATTAGTAAACCATTCATTCACTACACGGCCAAAAATCGAAAATCTTACGTTAATCTTGCATGTTGCTGCAATATGATGAAAACTAATGAGTCGAATCTATATGCCTTCAGTTTTATACTATTTTAGGGTGATAAGTTCTGTTGTACTATATACATGCAATATTCTAACACAAAACAATTTTTCCCCTGTCCAATAACGAAAAATAAAACACTTCTAAAGGAAAACGACCGTATTTATTTCCGACTGTTTTCAATTTAAAATCTAATTACGTAACGAAGATTGCAATAGGAAATACGCAAATATCTGGAAGTTGGTTGAAGACTATCAATTAGGTCTCCTATGATGCTTTCGCGTAGAATAATGTAAAATGTAATTAAATGGTGATAAAGATCAAAAACAGTTTAGTTTTTCACGTTCTGGTATAAGCTGCACCTGTCAAAATTCAAATGTATTTCTTAGTCAGTGAAGCAAATAATAAACGATATGTTCTAGAAATAAGTGATGCGAAAGACATAACGAGCTGCGAAAGATGCAAACTCGAATTACAGAAGAATTCCAGTTTTATCTTTCAGTAGAGAAACACCGACAAATACACACTTTTCACAGCTAAATGGACTATCTTTCTTTAATAATGAAAGAGCAAAACTTCCAGTTTCTAGGACTAAGATTGACACGAATAAGTGAGTAGTTTAGTAAGTGCATAAACTTGAGTTGAGAACATGTCAATAGCATTGTTTTCAATAACAGCATCGCGTAATGCATTTCAATAGTTTGACATGTTAATTACAGCTAAAATTTGGGCAGACTAAAGGAAAATTCCGTCCTAGTGCTAGTTAAAATATACGTATATTCACGTAATATTTGAATACGAGACTATTTATTACTACTGAGATTACAGACGCCAATCTGAGGACACTCGGTGAACAGGGAAGAGCATGTTACACAACACCGGAAATCATCTACACAGCTGCGTATCAGTACAGCGATCCGGAAAATGGGCTATAAGAACATTAGTCATTCCGATGAAAGCGGTGTGAAATAATCTATTAGAAAGAAGAAATAGAATGATGAGTCACATTTTAAAAAGTTGCGGGATTGGTTATTTTGTTGATGGAGAGAATGACCGAGGGACAGAACTGTAAAGGAGGACAAAGATTAGAATATGTGAATCATCTAACTGGGGACAAGGCTTGCAATCGTTACGCTGACAGGATAGAGAACAACAATAACTAATGAGAAAAATATAACATTAAGACAACCGCATCTGTACGACAAAAAAACTATGAAAAGAGTATGTTTAGGGACCTGTGTGAATGATTAACACACAGTTTCGCGTGGCCTTGATAAGATTAACACCGCTTCAAGTTGTAGCGCGTTCGACTAGGTCTGACATGACCTAACCTCATAATTTTAAGCGTACACTCACACACACACACACACACACACACACTCTCTCTCTCTCTCTCACACACACACACACACAAAAATCAGCTGCAACAGCGAGGTATAGCGAGTTTAATAATTTCTCACGTATCCACAAATTTACATTACATCCGCTACAGCGCATCATTTTACGTTTAAAACAACAAACTTCATTCAGTAATCATGGATCCGTATACTGTTGCGGAGCGTGCACATTGTTGTGTGTGATTTTATGAATTTTGTATAACTAATTTATAATAACCCTGTGTACGTATATACGCAAACACACCTCTCGAATTCTAGACATCTTATTACTAGGCCATCGAACCAGTCGAGTTAAACGGACAGACTTTTCTAAAAATTATAATTGTGTTGGTAGTTCTAATAGGACACATCCCACCCTGAAGTGTTTTAAGTTGTGTATGTGGCTAGGCGACAGGTCAGCGACACGTGCCGCCACGTGTAGTGCCGCCGGCCCAATCGATGGACTCTCTCCACGGGGTAAGATCAACTTGAGGCCAGTACGCTCAATAGATCACACATCGACATAAATCAAAAGCGAAACCAAATCCACTATTTTTTACTACGTTTCACTTTCAAAACATCTAAATAAAACACTTCGAATCTCAAGAAACAAAAATATTCCTTATTCGATCAAAAAAAAAGTTACTGCGGTCTGGTAAAATTAGGTAAACAGATTAAAAAAAGGGTTGTTTATAAGGTTGAGAAGGAATTGGTAGGAAAAAGTTTCAAAAACATTCATTTATTAGAGAGGACGATGATGGGATGTAACAGAGAAGTGAGGCAATTGGGTTACAAAACTGAATATGACGGTCCAGTGTGGGTTCCAAATTGTGGATATGAAATAAAAGTAGTTGAAAAGAGTGCAAAGAAGGGAAGCTTGTGGAAATTATAATAGAACACAACAGTAACTAATATGATAAAGGATTCATTGGAAGACAGTAGGAAGGTGAAGCGAGTGCTGGGAGTGTACAAGGCGTATAATTGCTGATGAGACTTGGAAAGATATTGGTGGAAGAGTTATAAGACCACAAGCTGGCACCCGATTTCGGGCATAAGTGAAAAAAATTTCTGTTCCAAACAAGGGCGTCAAGGATTGGAATAAATTACCGAGGGGAGTGATGAAAATTTTACCAAAAATGCTGAACGACTTTAAAATTAGTAAATTGCAACATTAGGTGGATATAAGAAAGGGGAAAAGGGGTATCTATGGAAATTTCCACCGTAGTATGCGCTCCATACCAATTAAATGACCTAGAGTTAACAACATACACGGGGAAAGAAATATATTATCTTCAAAAAGGTTTCACCGTAAGTCACAAAACAAGTGTGTGTGTGTTTTTTTTTTTTACTGTTACACCAGTTTCTTCTTACGGTATTGAAGACCTTCAGTGACCGTTACATGCTACACATACATTTATGAGAGGAATACAATTCTAGCAGGACAAGATTTACGTCTTCGAAGATATTTCTTTATACTTGAATCAGAAGCCGAAGGACAGAGGCGTTATTCTGTACAGATATCATGTTTGTGTTCAATTGTACTTATTCCGGATCACAGTGTCACTAGAAAATATTGTTAGAACTTAGTGACCTACACAAATGGGTGTATTGTGGATGTTATCTGAACAATACCATTAGTAATTTACACTACACATCATATATATTATTTCTATAAGGTATTTTTCTGTCACAAGCATATATCTTCCTTCATACTTAACCGAAATCAATGAATGAGGTGTCATTTTAAAGCTTATGGTCTCCACTTTGGTTACATCGTATTCTAAGCAAGAAAGTTTTCGGAAATCGACCCTTATAGGGCAAAAATGTATTTTTTTCTAAAATGCTGTTTTCTGTGTTACGAGTTAGTTATCTCCCTGGATACCTATCTGAAACCGTTTTATGAAGTATCGTTTTAAAGATTAAGATCTCCGCTTTAGTGACGTCATATATTAAGATAGAAAGTTTTCGGAATTCGACCCTTAAAGGGCAAAAGTATCAATATTTTTGCAATGCGTTTTTGTGTCACGAGCGATTTATCTCCCTTAATATCTAACCGATATAGATAAATGAGGTATCATATTAAAGAATAAGGTCTCCGCCATGGTAACATTATATTTTAAGAAAGGAATTTTTCGTAATTCGACCCCTATAGGGCAAAAATGTCACTTTTTCTAAAATGAGTTTTTTGTATCTCGAGCCATTTATCTCCCTGGATATCTAACCAAAATCGATAAATGAGGTAGGATTATGAGGAGTAATGTCTCAGCTTTGTGACTTCATATTTTAAGAAAGAATGTTTTTTGGAATTCAACCCTTAAAGGGAAAAAGTATAAATTTTTCTATAACGCATTTTTGTGTCACGAGCGATTTATCTCCATTAATATCTAACCGATATAGATAAACGAGGTATCATATTAAAGAATAAGGTCTCCGCCATGGTAACATTATATTTTAAGAAAGGAATTTTTCGTAATTCGACCCTTATAGGGCAAAAATGTCACTTTTTCTAAAATGCGTTTTTTGTATCTCGAGCCATTTATCTCCCTCGATATCTAACCAAAATCGATAAATGAAGTAGGAATATAAGGAGTAATGTATCAGCTTTGTGAAATCATATTTTAAGAAAGAATGTTTTTGGAATTCAACCGTTAAAGGAAAAAAGTATAAATTTTTCTATAACCGATTTTTGTGTCACGAGCGATTTATCTCCCTTGATATCTAACCGATATAGATAAATGTGGTATCATATTAAAGAATAAGGTCTCCGCCATGGTAACATTATATTTTAAGAAAGGAATTTTTCGTAATTCGACCCTTATAGGGCAAAAATGTCACTTTTTCTAAAATGCGTTTTTTGTATCTCGAGCCATTTATCTCCCTCGATATCTAACCAAAATCGATAAATGAAGTAGGAATATAAGGAGTAATGTATCAGCTTTGTGAAATCATATTTTAAGAAAGAATGTTTTTGGAATTCAACCGTTAAAGGAAAAAAGTATAAATTTTTCTATAACCGATTTTTGTGTCACGAGCGATTTATCTCCCTTGATATCTAACCGATATAGATAAATGAGGTATCATATTAAAGAATAAGGTCTCCGCCATGGTAACATTATATTTTAAGAAAGGAATTTTTCGTAATTCGACCCCTATAGGGCAAAATTGTCACTTTTTCTAAAATGCGTTTTTTGTGTCTCCAGCCACTTATCTCCTTTGATATCTATCGAAAATCGATAAATCAAGTACGATTGTGAGGAATAATGTCCCAGCTTTGCTGACATCATATTTTAAGAAAGAAGTGTTTGGAATTCAACTATTAAAGGGAAAAAGTATAAATTGTTCTACAACGTATTTTTGTGTCCCTTGATATCTAATCGATATAGATAAATGACATATCGTATTAAAGACTAAGATTTCCGCCGTGGTAACAGTATATTCTAAGAAAGGAATTTTTCGTAATTCGACCCATAGAGCGCAAAAATGTCAATATTTCTAAAATACGTTTTTTGTGTTCCGAGCCATTTATCTCCCTGGATTTCTAACCAAAATCGATAAATGAAGTAGGAGTATGAAGAGTAATTACCTCACTATTCATCGCATTTTATTCGCGAAATTTTCGCACGGGTCGTCTAGTAATACGATATTAGCCAAATCAACTTCCAAAATATTGTTAAACACTAACTAATTTTCATATGACAGCTTTGTCGCACTAACGATTAGGTTATTCTCCAAAGATATTTACGACGGTATTTCCCAATTTTGATAAGGTTAAACAGTGTTACCTCGTTTTTCATTTATATCTCACCCAAACCTACTTTAATATCCATTTGCAGCCTCTATCCATGAACCGTTCGTGGTGTGGATGGTGAAACTGAGAGCATGTAAACTTCAAGAGCGGTGGAATTCGAAAGATCTTATACCAGCCTGACAAGCCATATGAGGAAACGCTAAATATTCACGTTGCCTTTAAAAGAGAGAGAGACAGAGAGAGATAGAGACTCAAATGAGAGAAAGAGGAGAAAGAGTAGAAAGGGATTAAAGCGAACCTCTAGAGCAAAAAGAAAGAAAGGAAGAAAGAAAAAAATAAGAGGCAAATTACCTTAAAATTAATAAATACCTCCAGAGGTCTACGTGAAATTTCTAATTTGACAACATACTTGAAAGGAGCATTGTGACTGGAATAGAGTGGAAAATGTTATTCACTAAATCATACAAAACTGCTAACACTGCAAAATCTGTTTCCGGTTTCACCAATTCTCTTTGAATCAATATGGTTTTGTCAGAAAATAAAAATCACGAAAGGTACAATAGTAAGGCGGAAATCTGATTTAAAACATGAAGAAGAAATTGTAAAAGCGATAACTAGACAGCAAGAATTAATCTATAGCAACAAACACTTTTTTTGTGGAGGAAGTTCGTCAAATGCAAGAAGAAATAAATGACTCAAGTGAGTAGAAAGAGATTAAAGCGAAACTCCAAAGCAAACGGTTTCTTACACGGTCATTAAAGCCAAGTCTGTAATTTTCTCTCGTCGCCGAGACTTGAAGACAAAAGACTCGCCAAGTCGCCTGCAGAGCCTTGTTGGTGGAGAGGATTACAAGGCGCACAGCTGGCAGAACGAGAAGAAAGCCATTTCTACTCGATGATAGCTTTGGTAATAGGGGAGATTGTGCTGTTGCCGTTTAATACAGGCCGACTAGTTTAACTCTTTCGTGTATCTACATAGACAGACCATCACATAATGAGATGGGTTTTATTTTGGCCAAGATAGAAAAGCCATAGTGGTATTAATTTTCTTTTGTGACAGAACTCAACTGATTCGTTTCTACCGTTATTTCTGGTTCGAATAGCGCTTTTCTCAGTTTCCTCATTCGCGAACCATTAAGATGTTTCTGCAGCTTTATTCGATCACGCACTCCTACCCTAGTTGTCCTCGAGATGATGTTAAGGCAAATAAGTGATATTCTACGTAGGCCTACATCTTGAGGCTTTAGCATGGATTTTCTCGCAGTAGATCCACTGTTTGCAACTGTTGCAGTTTCCTTACACTTGACTTTCATGCCCAACCACCCATATTTCGCAAACTTTTTTATGAAAAGTGAGGCTTTGGGGTTATTTTTGTTGTTATTCACGCACTGACATTGGAATACAAATCTGGTTCTTAAGTAATTTGTTGTAAGTAGATTATATAAAACCAGTTGCATTATAGAATTGCCAGATTTTGTTTTAAAAGAATCGCCTAAAATGTCTAGTGACAAGTTTTCAACTGTTCTTTCAACTAAGTGTAATAAAGAACAATTTTTCTGCCTAAGGTTCTTCTCTCGGCTTCCTACTTTCAATTACCAACACAAGAATAAGAAAAAAATGTTATAATTTATATTAATTCGTCTAGAATGTTTGAAAACAAAATTAATGATTAGTAGAACGAAGTAAAGTAAACTTTATTCGCCTGACTCTTCCGATAGTGTCTCTCTAATACTGATAAAAACAAACGATCACGCCAAATTCAACATTTAAAAAAACTGTGTTTCCAGACTGCAATGTCAATCGGTAGTCATCAAGCAGTCACGACAGGGCAATTTCCCTCACCGTCAGCTACAAAATTATCTTGTCGCAACTGGAGATCAATACTCAACCTCAATATTCTCCCGTGAATGTTACTCCAATATTCTCATGAGAACGTTAAATAAATGCATTTTCACATGAACTATCGCCGCCTGTGGATGAGACACATGGTTACAAATTAAGCAAACAAAACCCATAATTCGTAGATGAAACTTTTAAAAAGATTAACACAATTCCCACTGACGAATTACTAGACCTCGGATTTTAACCTATTTTGATCCTGACTGAAATACGTGAAAATAACATCCTTTATATATAAAATTTATGGACATTTATGGCCGTCATTTGTGATTATATAGTGCCTAAAAATGCCTAAATTGTCGTTACGACCTATTTTTTCTATTATACGTATTTTTCTTTCGAATATCAGCAAAAGCGTTTTTAAACAGCAAAAACAAATATTTTGTTAAATGTTTATTTCCAACATTTGAAGTCAAATATGGCGAAGTTACGAATCTTTTTGTTAGTAACAGAATAACATAAAAATCTTAAGAAATAAGCGACATATCTTATCCAAATAGCAAAAACAAAGAAACTGTTAGAAATGCCATGCTACAGAAAGAAGTAGAAATTTAAACGTACCCAAGTACGAAACGAACATATTCTTAAAATGTGAGGGATAAAGAAAGGATTGAGGATGGACCAAAACAGAAAGATGTGAGTAGAAATTTAAAACATTTAGGATTGGTTCATTTGCTATCATAGAGAATAAATGAGGGGAATAACGGCATAGAAAAACAAAAATTGACTATATGGGGAATGGGTAGATGGAGAGATTAACTTGGTATAAAAAAAAGAGGATGATGGAATACTGCAACAACAAGTCGATATATTGACTGAAAGATAAAAATAATATAATCTGAGCTCTTAAATTCGTTATTCTATGTTTTAAATACATCGAGGAAAAACCTATGTGAGGGGGGAAACCTATGCGAGGGCGAATATGAACCAGCATCGCAAAAACTAGTGACTGAAAAAAAAAATTATATGTGAATAAACACTATCGCAATGACTCCCAAAAGTGCACCTTTCCTAGCAGAGCAGGAAAAGTTAGAGATTAAATAAAACACGGCAAAAAATGCTTGAGGCCACATGGTGGATGTTTCGATAAATTCTTATTAGGGGACATCTTCATCTCCGAGTTACAACAACAGCATCACAACGGTTACTGAAATGAAACGAACAGGCAAACAGATAATCCGATGATAAACTGAAATGAGTAATTAATGGCGTTCTACAGAAGAGTGTCAATCAGTATCTTATGTTTTCTGACGCGTAATGATGAAGGCTGACTGGAGTGCCGTTTCCCCTCCTTAGCAAGCGGTCATTACGCACGCCTCTGCGTCATGGGTAGCCCACGTGACTTGTCCACTCCCAGGCTTACAGGGTGACAGTCGAATAACAAGCAACTTCGCGCACTCAAATTGCCCTTGTTCTTCGCATCTGAACTGTTTATCGATTGTGAAATGAAAAGCTATTTTGTCAAAAAGTACCAATTAGAAAAAAAAGAAAGTTTTCGCCGTTTTTAATTCAATCGTATTATATTACAAAAGGGAGGAGGGAGGAAAGAAATATTAGGAATGAATTGACAGTAAAGCAAATTCTCGGTCACGCATCCAATTTTCCACACTGGCCGAAAGGGAGGTTCTTGTCTAACTAGCCCCTGTGGGCAAATATTATTCAAATAGCACGAAAATTGTGCTAGAACCCCCTTCCAGGTGGCTGGTAATTCTGTATTTGCAGTGTAACTGGCGACCTTTATTGAGTAATTTTCACAGCAATTATAATTTTCTGCCAATGGTAAAAACGTATTTATACATTTGCTTTATTTAAATATACCCGCCAGTATAGCTGCACGTGTTAATGCACCACCACAATAGATAGAAAGGCACAACGGGACCAGAATCGAATTTGGTCTCCGCGTACAGGCCGTCCCGATTGTGATTTTTAGGCGGTTTCCCTCAATCAAGGCAAATGCTGGGATGATCCTCCAATCTCTAAATCCTCATAAAACTACACATTTCACACACACACTCAACATACACATATCATGATTGCACGTTTCGAAGATTTCATTTCAACATTAACTTTAAACGGCTTATTCCCACCAATCCCTTTCATACAGACAAAAACATGTAGGCAGAAGGTGAAAATTGAACATACTTAGCTTGAAGAAAAGTACGGAGCGGTCTGACGTAAAACATCCAGTGAGGTAAGAAAGAAAATGATGAACCGATAGTGAAGAGTCTTCATCCGCAACGCGAGGCAAAATGTCACGTTCGCTGTAACCCGAGAAGCATCTCCTGAAATAGGTCTCGTGCTGCTGTCTCCGCTAGTCAGCGGGGTGACTTCATGTTTATTCATCTACCCGCCCTCTGACAGGACGTCACCGGGAGATGGAGATCAATAACACACCACCGTGAGATATTACTGGTTTCTGAGCTTGTTTCGCGTATGGCAAATTCGAGTTCGTGGTTTGATTTTACAAGAGAGCCAAGGGAGAGTCTGACATCGCAGGACTTGAGAGTTGTTAACATCAGTGCTCTTAACAAGACTTTGAGGGTCCTTAAAACGTGTGCGTGCCAAACAGAGCAAGACATAAGAGGAAAGGTCATTTGCGTACGTTGTGGGAAGTGCAGGAGGCAGTTGTAATCTATCCTCGAACATAATGGTAGGTACGCTTAAAACTATCAGTTTCTGCAGGGTTATTTTACGGGTCCTTGAACAGATCTTCAGATTAATAAAGCGAAGCTTTCAGTATGATTCGTGGTTTAGACTACGTGTTAAAATGAAGATCTCTTCGGTTATGTCGTCACTAAAGATGCAGAATGAGTGATAAATCGAAACTTTCACCAGTTTAAGACCAGAAGAGATTTATTTCAGCCAAATAAAAGCAGTAAGGAGGAATACAGTTTCATTCTGCAGATTTAATGACTGCTGTAATTATGTAGTCACACAATTTCAAATAAATTTTAATTTATTCATAAGCAATTTCCCAAGACAGGAAACCAGTAGTAAAAATTTGAGTAAAATAAGTTATTTTCACAAAAATATAAAGAATCATCCAAAAGTAACTGGATTAAATTTAAAAAAAATTGTTTAATTCTGTTCAAAGTACTTTCTATTATAACTAATACACTAGCCCAGTACTTACTTTCATTGTACAAAACATTTTCTTTTTTATAAAAAAAATGTCTGTTGTGATACCAGGTAGCGTCTCCACAGTTTTTGTTTTAATCTCTACCGCGTTGGCACTTTCAGACCTTACTCTTCATCAGTGGGAATAAAAGTCACACGAAGATATATCAGGTGAAAAGGCCGGGTGGGGAAAGGAGTCACACCATTTCTTGCTTCCAAGAGAAACTGGTTTTGATCATCACTCAGCTTACGCACAAACTTTGAACTGATCCTTCTGTACCGATCTCCAACTCTCTACACAATTTAGCAGTAAAAAAAAAAAAAAAAAAAAAAAAAAAAAAAAAATTGAGTAAAAATATGTTTATTAAGCATTAGGGATGTGAAAATCCATCCGCGGAAAGGCTGGCCCTTCCATACAATGTATGAATGACGTCTTTAAAGTCTTAGACCTATTAGTGATTGTGCCGTAAACTATGAAACACAAGATTTCGCCACGATTTGTTAAACCGTAAATTTTTATGGAGAGGAATGTGATATTCCCACTTCACTCTTTAAATCAATTTAAGATTAATACAGTTTAACTACGTCGCAATCTTTCGTTGAGGACGAGAACTTCTGATATAAATATTGAAAGTCCAATTGGACTACAAGGTCATAACGTCATCAGATAAATTTTTAAGGTGGACGTTTTAACCAGCGACCAGCTCGCTTTTTCTTCTCAAAATTGTGACTTTTACAAACACATATGGAAATGTACATGTCGTACAGTAATTGTGCACTAGATGGAAAGGAACTAAGCAAAATACTCGTCATACTCAATGTCTTCGCGAAAGATGGAGAACAGAATAAATTTTCATTGTGTTAACATCATTGGCTATTTAAACTGTCTAATACAATCCGCATCAGAATCTACATTATTCACCTCCCAAGTAAGCTGCACAATAGTGAATTTTCTGACCGGTCCTCCACACTTTAGTTTACCAAGCTTTCACGAAACCACTCTAAGCGGTCGGCCTAAAAGGAGGACTTACTGATAAAACGAATCTCACTACACCTATGATTTGGTTTTCATGACGAAAAGAGATTAAGGTAATTGCAGTTGACTGTTGATAAAATTTGTTTTCCTTGTGGTCTACTCTTGGACACTGTACTCGCATTAACTGGCGAAAATTGTTTGAAATCTTCACTCTGTAAGACGTGTAACGAACCGAATGCGTGTGTATAGTTCGCCGCTACTTCCTGTAGTCGAGTTTTAACACTGTGGAATATGTTCGAGCTGACCACGCTAATTTAGTCGATCAAACACTTCACGTTCTCCACTAACCGTCAGAATGTTAAGTTTTCAGAACTCAAACTGTGTTTGTTCTGACAGAGAATTTAAACGGCAAGTGCACCATGGTACCTACGAAGTTGACTGACACCTTGCCAATAGAAGCTACACAAGTGTCCGTTTTTACAGATTAACATGAAAACAACCGATTCAAATAGGAAGTAACTAATCACATAGATCAAAGAATTTGTGGGCTGGGATTGTTTGGCGGACAGACGACGTCGTTTTCGTTTGAATTTGTTGGAGAATATGCGAAAATCTTTAATTTACGAGTGCAACGAAATACTTCTTCCGCCAACCTATCTAGGTCGCAATGACAGGAGGGATTAGATTCGAGAAATAAGATGCCATACTGATACATTTATGTATTCTTTCTTTCCTCGTTCTATTCGGGATTGGAATGCAATGAATTAGGATTGGTTCTTACACCCTCTGCCACCCACAGTATTTGTGATTTGCAGAGTATAAATGTAGATGTATTTAAGAAATATAGTATAAGTCTTTACTCCATTATTGACTATGCCAAGGCATTTGACAAAAGATCCGACATAATTGGTGAGGACGGTGCGAGAGCACTGTTATTGCTATGACGTAGAGCGGCATGTGGTTATCTGGCTACCTCTAGCCACATGCAGTAACCCAATACACAGAACGGTGAGAATGTAATTTGAAGGCTTAAATAAAAGGTTTTTCTAATAAATAAAAAAATCAAGCAGTTGAGAAGTTTTCAGTTCGTATCAAAGTCTTTACAGGGCTTTTTAAAATGAAAAATCGGCTGTTTGTGATGTACAATAGAACGCTTCATTGGATCACATTACACGTAAAACTGTGAATCTACTTTGCTCGGCCAGATTACGCTTGTGACATAACTCATTAAGAAATTAAATCATTTCTGAGAATTTACTGGCCTATAAACTTTTATCTTGAATTATGTATGTGAAGTACAGACTGATCGCTACGAAGTACAGATACCAAATCAAACTGCGTATATCGAAGAAAATGAAATTGGCAGTCTTACCTCTGAAACATTAGCTATGGGTTCTTCTGGATTATGTGGTATCTGTTCCATAAAAATATTTACAATAAAAATAATAATTGACCGACATTTCCAAGTATAAACACTGGTACAACATTCGATCCTAAGTAAGCCGTATTTCCTGTATACTTTACAGTTATGCTGGCTTCAGAACAGTCAGTGTAAACAAAGCCCTAGGCAAGACTACAAATTCTGTAGATTACTGCCTCTGCGACCAGATTAGCAGTCTTTAGAAGTTTACGAAAATTGTTTTATTACACCCAGGGATTCTAACAGATACGTTACACCCTTCGCTTTATTTAACAGTTCCGCAAATTGCCACAGACTGGAAACTGATGGGATAGCATGAATTTTTCAGTAGATTGTATGATTTTTTTAAAAATAAATTAGATTTCACCAATACGTGCTGTTTTGTAAAAACTTGAAAAACCTTTCGTTAACAGGAAACATGCAGTCTGAATGTTTGCATCTGCACAGTAATAAATTAAAATGATAGTCATTGTAAACACGGTTTAATAATCACCGTAAACATGTCAACATAATCTGTCATAAATCACATGTCGGTGGTGGTGTTTTAACAACGACAATTACCGTCGTTAAAATAACCAACTGCGGTGGCGTTGATGATTATGGCATCGACTACATAGCTTTGTTCGCCGTTTGCGCACTACTAGCTTTGTTAAATCGGTCAGAATGAGAAACACTGAAAGATACGAAGATGTTAACACCAATTTTTTTGCTTTATTGCATGTCTAAATCACTACAGGCGCGACATAATGGGAGTGCCGAACTTTAACGGGAAGGATATCAGACATGTTCTTTATGAAGCAATCATAACTACATGTGCCGGGAATGATTTTGGAAAACCGAAATGTGGTAGGATGGACCGGTGGTAAAACCCACGTCCTACCGATGCCAGACCCAAACTGTAACCGCTCACCCAGCAGAATCTGTTAATTCATATCTAATATGCCGGAAACCATGGAAACAAAAACGTTTGTTGTAAAACGTAAAGAAATATTCTTTTTTTTTCTTCGTAAGATTAGTAAATAGATTTTCATTTATTAGCCATTTTCGGTCCTGAACTGATGTGCCTGAAAGTCATGAGTACTGAACATCTTTAATCTCTATGTTTATTGAAGCTTGGTGACAACGCCTGCTTCGGAAACGGACTGTCAACTCTCCCGCTAGCTGGAAGGAACCTAGGAACGGGAAGGAATTCGGCCATGGCCTCATTAAAGGAACCATTCTGGCATTCGCCTCAAGTGATTTGGTGAAACCATGGAAAACCCAAATCTAGATGGCCGGACGGGGATTCGAATCGGTGTCCGCCCGAATGAAAGATTTCTAGAGGTAACAGTCGTTATTGAATACACACTTTGTGTTGGAAAATAATTATCAATGGAAATGAAAATAATTTCTAATACTCTTCTGGGCAACACGTTTGACCTAGATTGTGCCAGGGTAAACATTCGCTTGATAACTGTCTTCATGCGTCGCGGCACCTGTATAGCAAGTTTTCAGGACTATAAATCAGTGCAGTAGATAGAGCGTGGAGGTGCCGAGACAAAGGAAGGCAGGAGGAGGGTTGAGTCACGCCTTATTGCCAGGAAGTGGAGGATCCGGGCCCACATTCCACCGAGCCTCTCACACGGACACTGACCTTGCACGCGGCTGCTGCAGCCCTACAAGCACAATCCTGCAGCCACACGATGAGCTGGCCTGGTCACACTGACCCTCGAGAGAAGTCTCAAGTCGTTTCGAAAATTTTAAGAGAACTTTTCGCACGGATTGGTCATTAGAATAAAAGGTTACAGTGGGAATCGATCCTCGAAAAACACAAAAGTTTCGTAGAACCCAGGTTCTGTCAGCGTTCGTGACCATTTTGGCGAACGATTCCTTTGAGAAGCCAACTATATAGTCGATAATCATGCTCAAGAGACCATTGAAGCTGAAAGTTATTCCTCAAAGCCGCGTGTCGCGATCGAACAGCCACGCTGAATCTGATTTCAAACCAGTACCGAGATATGCTCCGATGGTAAATCAACCATAATATCTTAACCAGAAACCGAAATGTGATGCTCTGAACAAGGTAGCACAGCATATCTTGTGGTTAGTGCCTTACATTATGTTTTAAAAATGAAATAATGAATATATCTACTCTGCCCAAACTGATTAATGAATTAGGGAGAACGTCTTCATGTAAGTATTGACGTTGACCTTGACATATTATGATACTGTAACTTTAAAAAGTATCTCATTAACAGTAACCGTTGCTTCAAGTTAAAAGGTAAATTATTCAGAAAATACCTGCTGTATCGTGTTGCTATTTCCCTGTGACTTGGCGGTTTGTCGTGACTCCGCAATTAGCAACGTGCTACTTTTTGTAACGCCTTCCCTCTCAGCGCCGCCAATTCTAAACGCTACAGATACGTCTATCGTTTGGTCAAGTGCTAGATACGTATTTCACTGCAACTTTTAACAAGTAAGTACATATAAATTATTTAGAACGATCACTGGTCGTAGGACTTACAATTCCCCCCCCCCCCACCACCACATCGGTTCTGTTCTACTACCAACAACCTAAATAATAACGCAGTCTAGTAGTGAGTATAAACCAGCATTGAATTTCACTGTAACAGCGAAATAACGGTTAAAAGAGTTCATTTGATAATAAAGCGAAAATTTGTTTCTTGATATTAGCTAAAGATAGCAATATCTTACGGATAAACTATCTTTTGAATTAGCAACCCTTTTATTTTCCTTCATTTGAAGTTGAGGGAGAAATTTAAAACGAGAGATACTACACTGTCGCACTACACTTATAAGCTGAAGACGGCTCACGGCAGATGTGTCTTGTTTGCCTAGTTGACCGGCGACCAACAAGCGGAATTAAGTGCTGTAACGCTTTCCATTCGCCGCTGTCATTCAAAGGATTCTTAATATTGCGCGCACTACAATATGGCTGTCAGCGTTGAGATAATCACTGTCCGCGTAACGAGGTATTTTCACACATAACGACGAAGGAAATGGGTCTAAATTAGGAATAGGCCTTCGCTTGTGCATACTTTGTGAAACAATATTTGGTTAAGGCACAATTTGCGTAGCGCTAAGTTCGTGTGATTTCTCTATATTTGCACAATTCGAACAGGAGGGATCGATATGCATTACAGGCACCCATCAAGCACGATTGCCGCTAATTACTATAAGTGGATGCAACCCATCCCAAACCATTTAAAAATCTTAATTAGATCATATATTATGGCTATTATTCTAGCTTTCTACGGCTGTCAGTCAACACTAGGATGGGTTTACATTATTCTATTCAAAACCAGATGACAACAGAACTCTTCCTGTATTCCTTAGCCATTAAATGGTTTTTATGTACAATAAGCTTCGTGGAGTATTACGGCTCATGCTTCACCGTATTCGGTCACTGTGCTGTTTTCGCCGCACAGTTCTGCTATGTTCATCGCACTTCTTCAGAGTTTCAGAAACAACTCCTAAAATTTACAACACAACGAGACTTGAAGATGTCTAGTAAACTTCTCTTTTCAAACTAAGTAACGGACTGTGGATAAATGGTCGAAAAGAAGAAGGCGGGAAATATTTTACTAAGGATGGTATTATGATTCCATTTTTAGGATTTCATGATTCTCTGACGTCAGGATCCTGATGGAGGGCAGGAAACGAGGAAGAAATGAGCGATGGGCAGTCACTTCGGAAAACTAGGTAAAGCCGAAATCAGGATGTCTGGAACAGAGACCTGATGTTCCTATTCTTGAACAGTAATCGCTAACATACCCGTGTCAGTGAACAGTCTAAGCCAGTGTTTCCCAACCTTTTTTGGGTCATGTCCCACTTAATATTTTTTTTTTGCCCCCCATACCTAATTTTTAATTTAAAAAATATTTTGCTAACATCAAACGAAACTATACCTAATAATTATTTAGAGCACTGTTTTAAGAATTTGCTTTCTTGCTATATTTTGTATCTATATCTAGCATTGCATTTAAATAAACCCAAGAGAAAGCGGTAAAGTCGTATCAAGTCAATTTCTAAATTGCCCCCCTAAAAAAACCAAATTGCCCCCCTGTGGGGCGTGGGCCCCACGTTGGGAAACACTGGTCTAAGCGGTTCCGAATTAATTTTCCCCGAGAACCACTACAAGAAAGAGCTCAATCTCGCGTACCCATTATAGCTGAAATGATAAATAAATGCGTTCATCCCAGTCGAATGCTTCGCACAACCACAGCATTACAGTAATATACAGTAATTCACACACAAGCAGTTTGTCTTCAAATATATTTTGGCGATAGTAATTATTTTTTAACTATCGTAGTGATTACCTTGGCCAACAGTTTACCGCGTGTAACGCTAGCAGCAACCTTACGTACCCCTGGGGATACGCGAACCACTAATTGGGAATAATTGGTCGAGATTAACTTAAAAAAGGTCTCTTTTTTTTCTTTCGACTGGATTGATGCAATCCTCCATCCATTCGTATCCTGTGCCAATCTCTTCATCTCTTCATAACCCTTAAAACCCACGTCCTCAATTTTCTGCTTCATATATTCTAATCTCTGTCTTCCTCTACAGTTCTTACCTTCGACTGTGGAATTGGGAGATCCTGTTTTGAGGCAGAATTTAATAGAGCCCTGCATGACTTGAAAGAAAATAAGGCAAAAAAAGGTACTATGATGGTACAATAATTTCCAACAAGCATGAAATATTTTAGAGACTCACTAGGTTAGGGAGCGTCCATTAATTACGTGAGGTGAGGTGAGGGTGAGGGGATTCGGCGAAATCCCACCAAGGGGGAGGGGTGTCAACGGAAATCTCACGTGAGGTTACGAAATTCTTGACGCCAAAGTCGATTTTAGGGGGGTATTTCGTCGAAAAGTGGGGGTGTAACCGCCTTTGGAATGGTGAAACCTTAAAAAAAAAAAGTCTCAAAAAGTTGCAAGGGCGATTTGTACGGGTTCTATGGGGGTCGCACATACCAGATCCTCACCAGAGAGAGGGGGAGGGGGGTAACCAGATCTCATCAGGGACGGGGGGGGGGTCAGGAAATACGGAAAAACACCTCACGTAATTAATGGATGCCCCTTTAACAAGATTTGCGTATTTCCACGGTAACTAGCAAACTACTGCGGTAAATACGTATGGCATTAGTGATCACGAGATACCAAAAGATTGGTCTGCCGCCTTGTGGAAGTTTTAATTTGCTGCGCAATACGCCTCTACCGTGGCTGCCCTAATCTAACCAGGTAATTGTACAGAGTAAGGATGCGTCAGTTTTACGCGGAATACAGCATAGCATACTGCACATGATCGAAGCAAAGCTTTGCCAGAGGAGAAGCTCAGTTTTAGGAACCGTAAAAAGTTGCAGCCGAGATCCCGATTCTAACCGGGGACCTTTCCTTCCCCGATCAGAATACTTAACCAACTGAGTAACCAGACCGCTCTAAAATGCAGATTACCTTGCTGGGACGAGTAGAGGATCAGTCCGATCAAGCAGTCTAGAGTCCCAGAATAACTTATAGATTTTGTCCGTGAGGACGAGGCAGCTTGCGGCTGAGGCCACGCACGGACCAAACGTCACGACTTCACGTGATGCAAATGCTAAAAAGCGGCGGCCAAGTTGACATTCAGCGTGTGGCTACTGAGAGATCCTTCAACCCGACGACACTCGCCTTTTCTAAGAACAGAAGCCGAAACCACTGTCACAGTTCCGAAGAATAATAGTCGCTATCAAAATACAAGGCGACGTTTATACTATTCCTTCGAATGTTTCTTTGAAAGTAATGAATCTTTGGAAACGAAAAAATCTTGTACACTAGTCAGCGACTGTGTCTAGTTTTGAAATTTTGTATTCAATTTTTGCCACTGAGCTGAATCTGATTTTCGTGTTGTTCTCTTTTTTGACGAACCGGAAATGGACGCTCTGGTTCTAGGGGCAGGCGTGATTTTAAGACCAACACTGTAAAGCATTCTACCGAGGGTCCACGTTACCGTGTTCCAGTTGATAAAACTGATGTCTTCGAGGTTAAAACAAAAAATTCGCGACGTAACCTAATATTTTTACCGTCCTCCATCTACCCCATAATATGGTATTTTTATTATAACTGCGTGAAAAAAAAATAAAAGGGCAAGTAATGGTGTTTCGCTGTATGCGGGTTTTAGTGGGGATCGAGGGAAATGCAATGTTGTGTTGTGTCCCTGTGAATAGGAAAGTCAATTCCTTGTTCTAAAAACATTGTGTTGGTAACTGAAGGCCGCATTTGCTTTTGTCTCGCCTTCACTTTCCCACAAGCCCACACCCGACCCGAAGTAGACGCAGTACTGTGATTCCCCTTCGTGTGTTCGTGCGCCGACAGACATTGCATGGCTGAGAGTCGGGTAGTTCGTGCCATCGCCTGGTTCCCTGAGGGCACCAGTTGTTTATTTGAAAGCAGAAGACGATTTTGTTTTTGAGTCTGCTCTTGCTTGGCCGTTTCCGGTGTTTTGGCATCGTCCTGGAGGTGAAATCTGTGGTGTTGGTGTTCGAAAGTAAGGCCGACAGCCTTTCAACAGTATGGAGCCACATACCTCATTTAAGTCATTAATATAATGATGGGTATTATTAAACTATATTAATCTCAAGTTTGGTGTTTTATCAATTTCTCAAATTACAAACGGATTAAACCAGAGAACAAAAACCAAACCTGAGAAGGACATAAGCTATAGTCCACGTCATGAGAAGTGACCGGCCAAAGTCACGCAGTCTTCACTGTCTCCCCTGTTCCCTAGATTCAGCCAGCAAGATTGCATGCGCTTTTGTTGGTCGTCCATTCGCATCTCTGAACGCGGTCGCTTTATTTCGTTAGTTTAATACTTATTTGGGTAATGTGAACGGTGAGTGATGTTCAGAAGAAACTCATACAATTAACGCGTTAACAGAAAGAAGTAATACTAGCAAACCTGCTTGCTGCCTAGACATTTTCAAAGTTTTTTTTCAATATTAAGCGTAACGATTAGACAAAAAAATAAATGGTCAGTTACAAGCACGGATGAGATATTTCTGAGCAATCGTTGCAAAGAATAATCTGTTGTTTGTATCTATTATTATTTTGACATCGCTTCTCAAGTTTCGTTGTGGGCTTTGTCATATATGATTCACTGTGTAAAATAACAATAATAATTCTTACAAAAGCTGAAAATAGAATTTCCATCGAGGACTGGAAATACTTTTCTGAGCGCTAAACGAGCTCAATGACCAGCCTGCGTTGAGAGCAGGCGCTGCGCACAATCTTTATACACAAACTGTGAAACAATCAAGAAGGGTTTCTGAAGATACTGTGCATGCTCCCAGAATTAATTTCAATATTTTCTTAAAAACTTTCTCACTGGAAGTTTTTAAGTTAACAAATAGTGACATCTTATATTACACAACCGAAACCAAGAGATTCGTGTACTTTTTTTTTAACATGCTTTCATATTTAATTGATAGAATATATTCGGTACTAGTCTGTTAGCTTTCAGGAAATCAGGTAATTTTTTCAGCCATTCCTTATCTTTTGTTTCGAATTAAAAAACTTGTTCCGCAACTTATGTAATATTAAAAAAAAAAAAATTCTTATTCATTACCGGAAGTTGATTTTTGTTGTTACGTAATTTGCAATACTGTTCCAAGACTCATTTCCGTGGCGGGAACTATTAAACCCAGTAGAAACCTTTTAAGAAAATAAATAACAATTTTCAAGTAAATTTTAACATTTGACGTGGTCGTATTCACAAATATTACAATCTGAAGTCAATGAAGAACACCTGCGTACAAAAAAACGGACTTCACTTGTGAAAATCGACATTTATCTGAATGGACACAGCATTGTACTGAGCAGCGCCAGCGAGACGCTGGTGGAAGCAACTGGAACTAGCAGATATAAATCACTGTGTGTAAATTGAGTGCAGGCAGGCGCGCTGCAAGCTTGCCACGTGATTCAACCTGACAAAACCAGCGGGGCTCTACTGAGTCAACTGGGTGAGCATTCACAGCACTCGAACGGCAGCGTATGTTACAATTCGACTTTCAAAACTAAACGAATCAGTCAGCAATCAGTGGTCAATTAACATTATTCAAGTGAGCGGTTACATACTCCTAAACACTGCAAATTCCTTTCACACCCACATTCAAACGCTAATAAAACATAGCTGTAATAGATAATAGTACACAAAACTGATCTTTCTCAAGCTGTTACTAACTAAATTATCCAGTTTAAAAAAAAATCCTTTGCTTTTTTTAATAACGGATAGAGTTGCTAGGAAAAAATTTCTTCTTCTGATATCTGGAAGCAAATCGGCGATGACTTAAATGAAGGAACTATCCCGATATTCGCTTAAAGTGATTTACTGCAAGCTTGGAAATCGAAATCAGGATGTACTGACTATTAACAGAAGCTGGGCTGGCCGAATAGCAGGCCCAAATGTTAACATCCGCCCACGTAGCTCAGGAACAAGCCAAATAACTGTAGAACTAGTTCTAAAATCGACCTATAAATTTAACAAGGCCAAGAGACTTCAAAAAAGCTGATAAATATTTGATAATGAATCTGTAAAATAAACCTAACTTCTGTTTGCCGACCGACAGATTGGAACTTTGAAGTTAAGAAATTTCCATATCAAAGATTGAAAAAGTCAGTTTCTGGATTGGGTGCCAATGTTCCATATCGCAGAATAAGATGGAATTTGCATGATCAGTTCACTAGAAAATGCAGTGTTCCAGCTGAATTTAACCATGATAAGTTGTGGAAGAAAATACAAATCACGAACAAAAACGTCCGCTCCTGCAACAGAAATTAAAAAATCGCAGCCATTCGGCCAAAATCAGACAGACCTACAAACGTAAAAACATGTCTTCGGGCATGCTAACGCCTCAATGAATAGAGCTTCACCATTTGATCACATTATTTAGCAAATTATTACAAATCACAAATATTCGTGGTATCAATGTCTTGGATTGACTGGACATTTTAAGCTAGACATTGTGGAAAAAAACTACACAACATTCTTACGTAAAAGAAGCAATACATTTTTAGATAAAAGGTGATAATGAGATACGGCGGTAGAGATAAGCTACAATCTATCAAGTGAAAAGGTAAATAGGTCTCCTGAGTATGTCCACATATCTCAGCCGCCAAGTCTTCCCTTCTCACCAGGTAATGTTCTCATATAAAGGAGAGAGAGCATCAGGGATGATGTACACTATATGCTTCGGGAAGTACTTCAGAGATTACCGACAATTCCATCAAAATCAGTTGTTAAACACATTCGAAAAAAGCTGATTTATAAAGCATAAAACATTAAAAGCAATAGTGGCTTTACAGCATATGTAATGAAGCAGAAGCACCGTGGGTGGATTTTTACGGTCTTATGACGATTCGGGAAGGACGATTCCGCGATTTTCTTTTTGTATAACGGCGTACAGTTAGGAATATGCTTACACCGATTCCTACAAGTATCGGCTAAGATTTATCTTTTATCTAGAAGTTTCGAGCAAAGCACCGCGCTGCTGTGATTAACAATGACAGCTCGTTTACATTAAAGGATCAGTTACAGATAATTCTCGAAACAGGCTACCACAATTTCGTTCACCGTTTAACAGTTCGGATGAGGTTTAGAGATTTTTGAGAGAGGGGGAGTGCGAGTTTGCTTTTTGCTACTACCCTTCTAACGGTACATTTCTGAATTAATATCTGAACTACACATGAAACATAGAATACATGAAACTGTCTTCATAAACATCCCAGCACTCCCCTCTAGCTAACACCCGTCCGAAACGGGAAGCGCAATGTAACTACCGCGATGGCAGTAACTCTGAGAAGCGCTGATTCGCCGCTGTATTGGCGACGGATAAGCCGCCCAGCTCGGCTAGAACTGGCCGGTCAGGATCGATAACCTTGGCCGGCAGCTGAGAAAAAGCAGTCTCGCTCGTGGTATAGCACGCAGCGTCCACTGCACTCTCTGCCTCGGTCAAATGACCTTCCAACAGTCCGAGTCCTTCAAATGTCTTTTACCCGTAGACCACGGCACTGCTGAAAGAGACGCAAAAGCGCGAAACATATTTTACTAAATTTCAAACGATTTTTTTGTTCTTGCAACACTTTAAGCCATGTCTTTCACTCTTTGATTAAGTACCGATACCATTTCTATTTTAGATCATTTTATTTAGGTTCTTAGCTATAATAAGTCACTCTCCACGAAAGTTTTTGCATAGCAGCTGCGTTCCACATTTTCTGTCCGTTAAGTGTAGCATTTATAGTCCTTATTTTTAAACTTAGTAATACAGTTTTATTTTCATTCCCCGTATAGAAAAAAAAACTATCTCCTGAAATTCGTCTACATGCCGCTGAGCTATCCCTTTGTTAACATCTGAAAATTTAGTAACAGAATACTGGAATTGCCACAGCAATACATTACATTAGGTCGTTCGCTGAAGTTTTAGTCTTTAGTTTGTGCTTAGACGCTTTCTGTCTTAGCAGATAAAAATAGGCAAACACTGTTGAGCCTGACCCAGTAATCCTAATGGTAACAGGTACTTTAACTTCGAACTCGAACCTATTGCATGTTGAAAAAACAAGATTTGTCGGAAATAAAAGCCCGGGATACCGATTTTAACAATTCCGGGATAAGACCGCCAACCAAACAAACCCTTCTATATTCTGTCAGACAACATACTACTGACACCAAACAGAAAAACAGTGTTTAGAACGGATTCAAACAGTGTGTGAATGTTTCGAACTAGGAAAAGTCAGGTGACTAGTCTCTTAGGCTCACCGATGACTATCCTATGACGACAGTTCCAGTCTGTAAAAACTGCTGAAACGATTTACTGCCAAGAGGTCATAAAATGAATCGTTTAATTTGTATGACGACGGATCCCAAAACTGACAATGAGGACAAGATATAAATTTGTCTGACCACGTCTTTTCGACTATCTTGATGGATAGCTTCTGCCTGCATTGCGATAACGGGAATCATATTTCGACAGCTGTGCCGTCGTGGATAAGAATGATACTAGTTGTATGTTCTACTGAAATCTGAACGAAGGAAACTTTTTTTGCTACGTTCTGACGTTTTGTGACATACTCCAAGAAACAATAAAGGACGAAACTACCCTTAAAGATTACATTTCACAGTTTACCACTTCCTTTCTTCAGACATTTTTCAGAGCTGTTGAAAAATACACACCGTTCGGTTTCAACTCTTGATTATTAAAAATATTTTTATAATGTAAATGAGGCCTGCCTTCAATCACAGAATTTGGAAAGAAATCGTGTACAATAGGTAAAAGCTTACTTCCTTCGTTGCAACTAAAAAAAATGAAATACCATTCAAGTATTAAACAACTAAAGCGAAATTTTCAACATTTGCCGTATTTTATTAATTTTAGCTGTTCAGAACAACCTTCAGATGGAATTTTCTACTTGATCGAGTGGTTCATATGTTTTAACTGACAAATTATTTTAAATGGAAATCACTAAACACTTGGAGCAAGTTTTGAACATACATAGTATTTTCATTTTCTGTGAAGAAAGTTCAAGTTATCGTTGAAAAAACACTAGGAAAAACTACACAACGCAAAAATTTACCATTAAAGCATTATAATAATTTGTACGGAGATAACTCCGGTCGACCACATATCAATCCGTCATTAAGTGCGCAACCACGAAGACAACTGAATGTTAATACCAAGTTATTACATAAACGTGGGCGAAATCATTAACAACTTTCAGCTCAATTTGCTTCAGAATGCTTGACTATTACACCTAAACACTGCTCAAAGTATTACACTTGAGGTCTGCTACACTATCGTAAAATCTGAGAAAAATCCGAAACTTCGTATGGTGATCTTGTATTTACTCACGCCTGCAACACCGCCATATCCAAGCAGATCGTTTTATCATTTCTTGCAACTACGAAGAGATTAATCCCATTAAGAGACAAGGTTAGTGTTCAACAGACTACGCCCGTATTACAGCAATCTTTCAAATGTGGTGAAATCCGATTCTGCTTTTAAAAAGAAACTGACCAATGCGGATTTTACCAATAAGAGAAAACATTGGCGATTTCGTAGGAGTTCATCTGGCATCTGTTCAGATATGCGATAAAAATCTGCAAATTCGGAATTCGATATTTCCTTTTTACAAATTCCTTACCGAATAATTTCTATGAGCACAAAGATTGATATTACCATCTCCAACTTTAGAATCCCATTCAATCCATTTTCTTCACTTTTACGTCGTGGTGATTAAGGAGCGTACATAAACTACGTGGCTCGGTCTGGGGGGAAGGGAGAGGTTGGCTGGGGGGGGGGGATATTCTCAGCCAGGCCACGTAGCTTTCCATTCATCTTATCACAATTAAAATGAGGTTCAGAACACCACAGCATGTGAATATTAATTTCCGTCATTTATTTATCTCCGTATGTAATGTACGATAGTCTGACAAGAGAAAACAGTACAAAATGTCTTCTGGAATCAAAAGGGGAAAAAAGCTACGTGCTACGCGGGGTGGGGGTGGGAGGTAGTGGCAAAAGCCACGTCGGACTACGTGGGGGGGAGGGGGGATTCACAGAAGGCCAAAATGGAGCTACGTGATTTATGGACGCTCCCTTATGTTGCCTCAAAGGTAAGTGAAAACGATTGTCTGTGGTTGTACGACAAACCAAAAGCGTTTTACTGGATCATAAAAGCTTTCTGCAGTTTTGTGCCCACTGTTTCATTGTCTGCAACTTGAGTGTCTTCTGTTATCAAAAATATGCGTCTGACCAATGATAGACAACAGCTACTGAAAGGTGACGGAGTTTGTAGCCCTCATCCGTTCTCGATTTTAGCCTATGGTGTGAAAGTACTGTTGGAAAAAAGCTGTCGCTTTTTTACGCTCTCTGTAGCCCTACAATGCGGTTTCCCGCAATCATCAAGGTTAATGCTGGGACGGTTCTCAGTCTCCGCCTCATAATCTACACATTTCACAAACAAAAATACACTTCTCACATACATAACATAGATACACACTTCACGGATGGAAACGCATCACTTCCTCCCCTAGTACTGCGTTCAGGGCAGATAGGAAAGATGCGGGCACTTAAAATTTTGCAACGACGAGGCCGAAATGTCCCCTCGCGGATCTTCCGGCCAAAGAAGCCTTGCGAAATAATTATGATAATGATGATAATAATAATAATAATAATAATAATAATAATAATAACAAAAACCCTACAACATCCATCTTACGTGATTCACAATTATAGAAATTCAGATGAATTCCGAGATGGTTCCTTCGAAATGCTTACCCCCAATGCCACAGCGCTCTGATGAACTCTCCCTGTAAAATAAAGTTGGCATAACTCGATACACTTAAGACAAAATTTCAACAAGCAGAATATTTCTTAACCAGATTCCAAATTTTCTTTCGCTTTACGTATTTGTCTCACTCAACGCAAAAATTGTTAAAGTTTGTAAGTTATGGTACGATTACACAAGCGGACAAAATTACTGATTAGTATGTTATAAATCCTAAATTCCTTGAATACTTGGATTAGTGTACTTAGCAACATAACTTCAATTCAATGCTGTACTTGGTCAAAGAAATGTAACGTCTTTGAAGTTACTAGTTTAACTGCGACTAATGGTGCAGAGTAGTATAAATCGAAGTCAAAAACTGGTCACAAAACCCGAAGCTAAAATTACCTACAATAAGGCAACAAAGCAGCTATTGCCATCCGTCTTCAAAAAGCGTACTTTCAGGTTCACTGCTACATTATCCTGTATTATTACAGAAAGCCGCAATCAGGACTGCTAGCATGCATGCGGCTACGAGTTTTCTTATGCTCAGATTGTATGGTCCGCAGTGAAAGTTTTTTTTTTTAAATTTTCAACAACATTTCTATCAATCAATGGCTATGTGAGCCGTGTTGCTCTGACCGCATTGTAGACAGTTTCTGGCACATTTTTCACCGCCCTGGACGCTCAATCCCGTCTGACCAGTGCACTTGCAGCCCGCAAAGCTGGACGACCGAGCGGTCCGACTAACAGTAAATGCCAGTTCCGGCTGCAAGCGGGGTGCTGCGTGGGCGACCACTGCCATCTCCGTACGAGAGCAACACTCCAAAAGATCATGACAAGGGGAGACGCTCTTCAACGCGGTCTGGTGGCTCCACAGCTAAGATGTCTAACTAGGGATGCATATCTCGATTTAGGCAGGAATTTAACGGTCTGACCATCTCAGACCCGCGCAATCTACATAAAACTGTAGATTTCCTTTAATCAGCGACATTCAACTTAGATAAGTAAATTCGTATGTTCTTACGCGAATTCCGGTTCTCTCGTGGGCGAACGTACTGTTTAAAGTAGAACCCGAATCACAGAACATCACAGCATACACTCATATGAAAGAAGCAAATTCAGTGAAAATTCTTGATCCCACCCGGCATACCAAACCAGGACTAAAACCTTATTAATGGAACTACCAGATCGTTTACCAACTTAGGTTTAATTTAATTACGATGGAGCTCACGCCCCGGTGGCAACTTCCCTGTACACCGATTCTTCCCCTTTCCTGTAACCACCTACTTTTGTCCTCCACAAATTTCAACTTTAAATTCTTTAAACTGTTTTTGTAATTTATTCAACATTTCTGTTGGTAATTTATTCCAGTCCCTGACGCCCTTACCTACGAAAGAAAATCTTCTCACACCCTTGTGCCTGAAATCGTGTGCCAGCTTGTGGTCTAGGTCATCCTTTGAATTCAAAGCACCACTTCTAATTCTTACACCTATATCTTTCCATCATCACCAACCAATATACGCCTTGTAAACTTCCATGACTCTTCATCCTCCTCTTGTCTTCCAATGAATCCCATTTCAATTCCTTTATTATATCGGTTACTGATTGTGTTCTGTGGTCATTTCCAGAGACAAATTTATCAGTTCTTTCCTGCATCCCCTCCAACTCTTGTTTTTGATACCCAAAATGTGGGTACCGTCTTCCAACATTTTGATCCTATTACGTAGCATTATGTCATCTGCAGACAACCTAACTGCTGACAGTAAACCATCAATACAATCATTCAATAGAACAATTAATAGCAGTGGACATGGAATAGAACAATACAGCAACAATGTCACTTCTAGAGAATCTAAAAACCCTTCGTGGGTTCGAAGCCAATAGAGTCATTTAACGGATTTACTTTAATGTGGAAGGGGTTGGTTTGGAGACTTTCAAATCTTGAACCACAAGGAAAGAAACTGACCGACATTCAATTCCACAAAATGTCGTTGCATATCCGGCTAAAAAAATCTTAACGTAACAAATCCTCACGGTTGTATTAAAAACTGAACGACGTATTTCAAAACAATTCAAGGTTATATTTCGCCATAACCGGGGAGAGAGAAATAACTTCTGGAAAGGTTTTTGGAATTATAAACTCGAGGGGATACCGCTTGGTTGGAATTAGAATGAGGGGAAAACGTTCACGATTTGTGTATTTAAGAAAGAAACTGGCATTCACCTGAAAATTTTGATTGCTAGAAAAATCAAATAGTAACTGGTAGAGTAAGGCACCACGAATGTAAAAACAAACCAGAATATACTGATTTTAAAATACTTTTACAAAACAATATTATTGGAAGGAGGATCTGAAACAATTGGAATCCAGTGGTTACTTTGAGGAACAAGACTTATTTTTTCCCACTCATGTTTTATAACAATGAAAAATGCACATTTGAAAGTTTCAGACGAACAGAACCCCCTCTTAGAAATCTGATGAGTATAATGTATCTAACTAAAATATCGAATAATTTCCAGTAAGCCCCCAATCAGCATAGTTGTAAGAGAAGCATAATGTCAATTACTTAAATATGTAATAGCATCGCAGTTCACTGCTAGAAACGTACCAGTTCAGATTTGAAAGAAATGAATAAACCCGTACTCTTCTTCGCCGCAAAACCTCGATTTCTCCCATTCTAGCCGAAGTTCAACAAATTGACGCTAATGTAAACTAAAGCACGCTAACGTGAGCAACTTCGCAGAAATCTGGTTTAGATGTCTCATCGATAATTCTGCACAGATATCGTGGCCCTTAGATCCGGGAAAAGAAGGCAAACCTTCCAATTACCGTAGTTAATGTTTTATTTAAATATATTGCCATGCTGTTTTCCTAACAAGATTTGAATGAAGTCCTATCCAAACCGAAAAGTTGCGAAAGAAAGGAACTTCGTACATAACATTTTAAGGTTACCTTTTATACTTAATACTACCACAATAAAAAAAAAAAAAAAAAATCCTACCGGCGATTAACATCATTCATCATTAAATTACTGTCAGCTAAATCATCGATGTTAAACAATTAACCAAGCTATAGCGTTAACAGTATTTGAAATAAAACTGCAGCTTGACGTTAAACACATCAAAAACAATGACAACATGCTAGTGAATAGTCTGGCTATACAGAAGCAACATTTAATAAGAGTTTTAAGTACAGTAACAGGTCGTATTAAATAATTTAATCATCTTTTTAATGATGCGTCGAACATGAATTCATAAAAATCAATAGGCCTACATATTAAATTCATTTGTAACAGATATATTTTTCTTATTTATACAATTGAGTGTTTGCTGTCTAATTTCTGCTTCTGTCGTGTAACTTCTTTGACCACTCGATGACGTCACCCAATTCGTTGCATGCAAAGTGTCACCAATATTCCTGGCTTTTTCAAGTCGGTAATGCGCATAAAGACATTTAACGTCAATAAAATAAAGAATAGTCCAAATTTGACCGGCTCATAACAGCCGACAAGACACGTCAAAACCTATATTGAAACAGGAGCTGGGACTGATACGTCGATGACGCATGTCGCTGATACCGCCTGTGAGAATTTATGAAGTTTGTTCACACATTACCGCCGAGCTCCTCTAGCTAGAGACCTAACGCGCCCTCTCTTCGCATTTTATGCAGACTTTAGCGGGCAAACAAAACATTCAGCAGTCAGCTGCTCTTGCAGTTGAAAATGCCTTTGAGAAGAAACTCGACCTGAGTCATGGTGGAACGTTACGGGTCAGCTGAATTCCTCTAACCAAGAAATTTTCGTTTACATTTCAAGCAATAGCGAAGTTAGTGGGCAAATGCGTCGAAACTTTGGAAACTTTATTTTATAAGCCAAAAAAATATTCGATACTTTTTCGGAACGGCTGGTGCATATGGGATGTTTCAACATTTCAAGACTCAGAAATGAGGCATACACAGTCATATCTGACGTCAAACAACTGCAGATCAGTCTGTGTCACCATGTGATTAAAATCCTTAATATCTAGCAAGATAAACGAGATATCGGCGAGCGACGAAAAACTATCACGTGAAATTAACACACAAAAATGAAATTTGTCGGTGGAGGTGATATCGGAAACGAGTCAAGCATAAGCCAGTGACATCACTTGCAGTAAATAAAAACAGAAATTTAACAGTAGTAAAATATAACCTATGAACTGCAGTTGCTGCAGCACTGTCTGCTCGAAACGTCTTCTACATACTAAGCAATTTTATAAGGGCAAATCTGCAAGAACTTGAAGCAAATAATACATGATGGGGTGGTGTAGAAACATTTATAATTAAAGCACCTAGCGAACAGTCTTCTCATGATACTGTATTCGGAAAATTTGATCAACTATCACAGTAATATACGTAAATCGAACACACTAATATCTGCTCTGATAAGGGACTACGTATTTCATCTATACTACTAAGACTGCTAGAATGTACAATTACGAAATCTGAAAACAGAAACGACCTTAACAGGCACATCTGAGCAAGGATATACAATAACGTAACGTATCGAGGCAACCAAAGATGTTTAATTCGCATAATTTAAGATCCGACGGCGGGATGGCAATCGGTCAAAAGTCATAACCAATATAGATTACTTCGGAAAACAATGTAACAAATTCAGTTTGACCTGACAATGGCATCAAAGTATCGCCGAATGCGACCTGACCCTTTATAGATACCAATAATGGGACGAAAAGGTGGGAAAATTCGGAAACCGACACAATTAAAGGTGAAACTTTATGACTGGAACAAAATAGCACTTTTTTGCCTTCAGACATGGCATTTAATCAACTACAGCGGTTTTCAGCTGATAGCCGCTATCGATAATATCCTGTGGAGATAAACTACTTGTACGGTCGTTTTACATTTCTCAGTTCATTTACGATAAAAAAGAAATTGAAATTCTGGAGTACTTAAGCGTTTTAACAATCAATAATTTGGTTTTAAAATAATTCTGATACTAAAATAATAAGATCACGAAAAAGAGTAAGCGTTGGTACGTATAATTATTGTTCAGGCGTACATTTACGTATTACGTAAGCCGGAACGGCTGTGTGATGTGAACGGGTTTCTACAACGTACTCTATTATCTGTTTTGTAAGAAAACTAAAAATCAAAAGTTTACATGTTTACTTTATTCCCAGGAACAAATAACGTGCCACTTGATTTAACACAGATTGAGAAATATCTCTTCTATCGTCATCTATTCTTGTATTGTCAGTACACAAAATTTATCACATTCAGTAGTGCATATTTTTATACGATACAGCTTCTTTACTTTCGTGAGAACTATATAGCCGCATCACAACGTAAAGAATATTTTTATTAGCTTGTGCATCGGATTTGTACAGGTGAGAATTTATATAGGGTGTATACACATATATTTTCTTGGGGCTCGTCAACGTTAGGTGCGAAAGGACTGGGAGCACGGAACGGGTAGGAATTCAGCCATGGCCTTTTTGTGAAGGAAGCATCCCGACACTCGCCATCAAAACCATGAAAAACCGACATCTGGATTGCCGAACGAGGATTTGAACATGAGGCCACATCATGAAGTTATTACACCAGACCAGACTCAAACAGACTAACAGAAAATAATATGATTCCAACTTACAATAAGTATGAGGATAATCTGGAAAGTAGCTGCCGTTGGGGAATAAATGTACTAGTCTAGTCAAACAGAAAATGCTCAATTCCGGTACATAATACTTGGCATCAAAGCAATTACTTTACAGCTGGGGTATAAATTGACAGATTACATATACATATTAAAAAAACACTGCACATAATGTCACAAAAGTTGAAGAAAATTAACTGGAAGTCTACTAGTGAGGAAGCAGCACCTGAAGATTAGACAGTGAACCTCAACAAAGTGGAAGCAATACGATCTACATCCAGTAACCAATTTCTTCGTAATGAACACTGTTAACATAGAAATAAATCTCACATCAAAAAACAACAATTTTTTGTTTTGTTTCTTTTACAGCTAAAACTACGCTGCACAAATTCACGTAACAATAATAACTGCGTTATTATTACTGATACGAAAGAAGCAAGCGAAGATTTCTATCAATTAAAGCTCTGATCGACCATTCTCTTCAGGTCACCGTACCGTAGGTAATTATTCATGTAAAGCTGCAGCTGCTATGGGGGACTTGTGCCTCTCGACTGCGGTGAAAATGCAAATGCCATGATAATGGAATTGCTGCTTGCACGCCAAGCAATTCAGAACTTGCTTGAGTGCTCTTTGAACTTGCTCCTCTCCTATAAACTGATTTTCAGACGCCTGGGAGTTTCGCATCCGCAGACAACGTTGTCAGGTCTACCCCCCCCCCCCCACGACTCTCGGCGAAAGTGCTCGTAACAAGGTTTGGGATGTGGTAGTTCTGTGATAACACCTAAGAGATTCAGTATCATGCTGACAGAAAGAAGTTATCGAGAACTAAATTTCTTAATTATTGTTTATGTTATTAATGTAGTTTATATCATTGTACGAAAATTTTACGAACACCATTGTATACCAAAGTCCTGACGGAAAAACCAGTGGTATTCGAGAAATTTATAACAAAGGATTTTTTCGATCACTGTATTGTCAACTTTGAAGTTTTCACAAAATCATCAATAGATACAGAGAATGATCTACTTGTTTACTAACAATATTTGACAATGGAGATCACAAATCACTTAGATAACCCAAAACAATCACTAATTACGAGATGGAAAGGTGGCCTACTGGCGCATCTAACTCATATACTGGTCGATTTGTTCGCCATATCACCACAGCGAAAGTGGCTGAATCTGTAGTCTGCAGCGAACTCGCTTACCACGCGGACAAACCGGATTAGATGCTAACTCTGGTAACTTTTTTAAAATTTGTTTTTAAAATTATAACAACTTTAAAAAATTAGGATAGTTATCATTCTGATGTTTGTATGTAGAATAAAAAATTGACAAAGATGATACTGTAAATTTTTTTACATAAATAAAACCCTGACCGAAATTGTACAATAGTAGTAATTAAAGTTTTAATTTACTTTAATTAAAAATGCATAGAAATTATTTAACCTTTTAAAAATAAAATTATCATTAATTCACATTTTAATTAGCTGCAACAGCATTTTATAAATAAAAAAATTATGATTTAATTTATAATGCTTTAGGTCATTACCTTTTTTTAAAAAAAAAAAAGTTGTTACAATTTTTAAAACAATTTTAAAAAGTTCCCCGAGTTAACATTGAAACCGCATCGTCCGCGTGGTAAGAGAGCCACTCCGCTGTGGTGATATGGCGACCAAATCGACCATTATACGAGCTGCGCATAGAATTTTGGAGCCCATTTTCTCGGAATCTTCTGACTAGTGCGCTTTACTACTTTACTGGATGGACACCCTTAAGGTATACTACTAACCTGCGAAGTCTCATTCCAAACTGAATTTCCGAGACCGCAAGGTCCCCTTGTAAGTCTGACAGCATTAGTCTCGCAAACAGCAGAAATCGTCTAAGAACAGAAATTAGGAAAAGTATCACCAAGGTAGTTTTGAAAAGTTTTGTCTTGGTATTTCGTGGTCTTGTGTAGCACAGATTAATCACAGCCGAAAGTTAGTGGATTGGTACAAACGTATGTGGTGGAAATCATCCTTGGACTATTTTAAGGAACTGTAATTTGGGTTTCGGAAAATTTATAATCAAAACAGATCTCGAGTCCTGTTCATTAATGCGAGCACGAAGTTCTAGATACAAAGCCATCTTGCTCGATAGTTTAGGAAATCACGATCGAATTTATTTGGTGCACCTGGAGGAATATAAAGATATCTTTCCAGTTTGTCACAAGTATGGCTGGCAAAACGAGATGGGACAGAATGAGAAAGTGAGGGGCGCAGCCAAAGTTGACAGCCTGCAGGACAAAATAATCTTCCTTAGATTTACGTTTTTAGAGTGTAAAATGACACTGGAAAAATGTACGAGCTGCAACCAACAACCTTAACCCCAGAGAACCTACAGGGATGAGAAGCAAGCACATAATTAGGAGAAACATGGAATAGAGTTGACAAAACTAAGATAGAAACGAAGTGGAATACAAGGACAGAGATTGTGCCGATTAGATGGAAAGACGTAGAATAATATAGTATTAGCGGATTAGGATTCGAATCAGAATACACTATAATGTAAGCCCAGTGGTCTTTCTGATGGTAACTGGAGACATGAGGGTTGATGCCGGCCGGACGCGTCTAGAGTTTCTTTTCTCGTTTGGCTGGTCTCTGCCGCCCTAGGGTTTCACTCTAACAGGGTTACAATAGTTACACAACAATACCCGACTGCAGTGCCGTCTGTCTTGCTGTCGCGTGAGACATGCAAATCAGTCCTTTAGTATGAAGGCTGCGGCCTCAATCGGGAAACAGCACTTCCGATAGTACTAACCGCAGAGAGAATGATCGAGCCAAGCCACAAAAGAGTCAAGTGTCTGTGGGACTCAAAATGTGGCCAAGGTGAAGACGAATGCTAGGACATGCCAGAGTTGTAAAACAAAACAAAAACATGAAATGAGAAAAACACAGAAGAGGCAAACAAAAAGAACACGCGATATGAATGGAAGGGAACTAAATTACATAAAAAAATCAAATTATGAATGATTAAATGTTTTCTTCAGTAGGCTGTTATGAACGCGGTTTTAAATGAGGAACAATTAGCAAACAACGGTCAACTGCCTGTATAACCACTAGACAATCTGCCAAGATGGGAATGTTAAAGCATCAAAATCCAGCGAGAGTTGAGCCAAATTCATGAGGCGCAAATTTCCAAAACAAAATTGAAACGATTTTAACTAGCTTGAAACAAAATGCAGATATAAAAAATTCTAGACACACCTATATCGTTCACAGAAACGCACTTTGGAAATATTTGGAACGTCCTGCATTTCACAATTCCAATTCACCTCAAACAATTATTTTAAGCACCCTTTATCTTCCATTACTATCCGTGACGGGTTACGGCAGAAAAACACTATAAATTGTGAACAGTTTAATTATAGTCCGTGTAAAAAGAGTACTAATAGCTCTACAACGTCCAATGTCTTTATGGTGTAATCTAATGGCTGATCATATAAAAGAAGTAAATACTTTGGTCAGATATGGTTCAGACTTCAGACACTTATCCGCCGAATGCTACATTCTACCAAAAATGAGGCTAATCATTATATTCTTTCCAATATATATATTTCGTTTATGTTTCGAAATATCAAATAACAGCTCATCGAAGTCCTGTAAGATAAAAATATTAATTTTTCCATATAAATACGCTGATACATATTTTTTTGGGTAGGCCGAGTGCTGGAAAACACTTGTGCGAGGAAAAACGTAACAACGTTATCACGAAAATTCCAAAATATGAGGCATTCAATTTAAAACATTGCGCATCTTTTACCTCTTAATTACTAAAATTTTAATACCTGCTAATGATCTTAGTTAACTCAAAGATAATTCGTGCTTAAGAAGAGTAATTTTTTTTCACGCACTTGCCTATGACACCTATTAGTGTTGATCAACTGAATCGCGAATGTATTTATGCAACTCAACCAATGAGAATTATATCTGCGACTGTACGTCCTGCACTGATCAAATAGCTACAAATTCTTTTAATATCTTCCTACCAGGCATCCGAACACTGACTGCAGCCAAACGGGAAATATGTTACCAGGAGGTTTCGTGATCCACTCGGTAAGATATCAAAAACATCTTAGATCTAAAAATCCAATATGGCTGAATTAACCTTGCTCAATTCCACAACCTTTAAAGACAATGGAATTTTATAGCAGATAGTGCTCCTGATACAATACGTCTATACTCGATAGCAATCCAACTTGCCTATTCTTCGTCTAAAGCTAAAGACTAAATCGTTTAAAAACTGGTTACAGACAGTGTGATGACATGCTGTTTAAACAGAACCTGGTGGACTCTCCCGAATAAGATTGTGGTGAACCTAGACAAACAATGGACCATAATGTCACTTCCTATCCAATACAATAGTTCGTAGTATTTGAGAAGGGCACCAGACCACGTCAGTCACACTGCTAACAGTCTAGATAGGGACATTTTAACGCCACAAGCCCAACTCCCTCTCACATTCGTTTTTGATTTCCATTATTAACGATGTATTTTTATTAGTGACGTTGCTTTTCATAAGAAATATTTTAGGTAGAAATGGAGTATCTGAACGTTGGGCGAGATAGTTACGGAACACAGCATGAAACTAGTAATCGGCAAAACGAGACGCCAACGGCAATATTGGAATTTACGCAAGAGTGGTCTGGTGATTCAGTTGGTTATGACGCCTGACTGGGGTTTCGAAACGTCTCCGGTTCGAATCGCGATGAACGGTATTTTTACTGACTCTTATCCTGACCTTTACCTCTGGTAAAACTTTTTTTTTTACATATGTGGAGAATACTAGGATGCTGCATAGTTCGTATTCCACATAAAACTGCGAGTTCCCTTTCCTTCGATTACCGGGTTAGGTTAGCGTAGGGTAGTCATGACAGATGCGAATTGCGCGGTAAATTGAAACTCCATCACTAAGACGCAAAGCAATGTGAATTAGAGTGGTCAATAAAATGATATAACTATAAGTCAAAATAAGCTTTTGCTTATTTTGCTCGCTATATATATACCCAAATCTGGATGCCCGGACGGGGATTCGAATCGGAACAAATTTCAAGTGTATGTAATGAGATGGACCTAGTAATAAAAATAGTAGAAAATTGATAAGTTACGGCCGCTCACATTCTTATCTAACACGGGGGAAAGATGGTACTGGAAAAATTTTAGTCCTCTGTTTAACAAGTCCTCAACATTGATCCGCCAGACGTTGGATAGGGAACAAAATCGACCACATTTGTTTGATTGGTAAGAACTTTAACCATATTTTTTCAAGATCTTTAATTAGATATTCCGTTTCGGATCAACTATATACATTACTTGGGAAAATTTATTCAGTTTACGACTTAGAAGTCTGTTACAGACTGTCAGATGGACAGACAGCAGAGCGACGATAAGACCCAGTTTCCTTCTGGGTAGAGTCCTAAAAACTAGGAGCTAGAAAAGCTAAGGTGGAACCGCAAATTGCTCCACAGATAATAGACGCTAAAAGGCAACTTTATTGCCGTACTGATACTAAGGTCACATTAGGAAAGGGTTCCCTATTTGTTCTGCGGAGCATCAAGCCGGTATTGACAAGCTGATACGGCCTAGTGGCACTTATAGTGCTGACAAACTAGTTTTAAGTGTAAGTGACCGAGAACGTATGGCCATTAGGCTTCTGTCTGCCTCAGGGCTCAGAGCCAAGAGCCAAGAGTGGTGTTAGTAAACACACCGTCCGCTCAACATCGCTTATCGGGCAGCCACATCCGGCGTTAAGAGAGACAGATGCGTCACAGCCACAGTCTGCCGGCAGGACTTCCAACAGGCCATCCTAGCGATAAGAAACAAAGTCGCTATCGTTGCCCCTTCACGATAAAAATAGCACTCTCTTTCCACCAATAAAATAGGTATTTTCTGTCATACGAAGCCCTGAATCTGGCGGATCTAAGAATTTTTCGAACCGGGGAAAAAACTTATGAATGCGGCTCCTTCAAACACGAAATTACCATTTAACGCCTCTTCCCAAACATCATTTTACTCTCCCCTTGAAGTTGCCGTCAGGGGCAAGCGCCCCAGTTTGCCCTCCCCAGATCCGGCATTGCCTTGATTCGTTGGCATCAAACAAAATCTGCTACCAACATATTTCGCCGCAAAACAAATGTCAATTTCGATAAACACAGCATATTGAATCAATAAAAACACCTCTCATACTTGCAAAGAATAAAGCGAATTAGCAACCGTGTGAAGCTGGGCGCAGTTGGCTGTGTCACGAACACCATAACGATTTGTGAGGACGTCATCCATAGTAGACACGTAAAGTTATTTACAAGAGGTGAAATCTGTAACTCCCGACTTTTTTTTACTTATGGCTTTACGCCTCGTCGACGCCGAAGTCATTAGAGGCAGGATGGGACTGGCGACAAGAAACGGGTAGGAATTCGACCATGGCCTTTTAAGGAAGTATCCCGGCATTCGCCTGGAGTGATATGGGGAAACCATGGAAAACCCAAATCTGGATGCCCGGACGGGGATTCGAACCGGCATCTTCCGAATGCGAGGCCAGAGCGTTAACCACTCACCCACCACGCTCGGTATGTAACTCCTGAGTATTACCAGAGAACATACCATGCTTGATGAACGTGACACGGCATTCTATGTAAAAACACTGAAAGCATACGGTAGTAAACCAATTCGTGTAAAATACATAGTGAAGTCCTGAAGACCCAGTGACCGAGTTTCGAATTGGAGCGCATTACGCCTCTGTCGAGGCCTGATCTGTTTTACGAGGAAACTGAACTACGAAGCGTTGTTCAAAGCGTACTTCACATACACAAAGCGAAGGGTATGTTTAGTGTCCCTAAAAATTCCATCCAGCACAGGGAATCTTGTATTTTAAAACGAACTCCTTAGGAGCGACCAGGTTGAGAGCTGAGGCAGATGAATTTTATTTTATATCTTGATTATATTTTCACGAACTCTGAACTTGTGTGTCATTTATGCAATCATGACATTAACTATCTTTCGATTATAAAACTAAGAGTTGCATCGAGTTACTTCAGTTAACTGTACAACAAGAATTTTGCTATCCACATTTAACGAAAACATCGAGTCGCAAACCTGTAAATTTCGATTCGTAGGAAAGAGGATGCTCAGGTTCACTTACAGTCTCACTATTTTATGTTGCAGGAATCCATCTATGTAATAATGTTCGTTTGGGCAACTAGAATCACGTTAAGCCTTTGTTTGGTTTGAATTTTCTGTTTATGTGTACACATCAGTGTTACAACTAGGGTTGTTAGCTCTAGAATGGACCTAGAGTTTAACGTGGAATCCAAACCACGGAAGCGTTCTGGCGTACTTCAGATTACACAGCTGTGCCAGAGGTGAAGGTCGGATTAAGGGCTTATCAAAATCCCCGCCGACAGAGTTTCGGCTTTCGATCTCCAGTCAGATGCCTTAACCACTGAGCCATTAGGCCGCTCTGTAAAAATCTATATTATATGCAAGAAAACAGAATGTGTTTAGTGACCCACTGCGTGATGTAAGCAGTCACATTGAGGGCTCTGTCGGTGCTGCTTCCAGTAATACCCCTGTTAAAATTCAATTTGCATTACGATGGCTTCGATAAGATGGTTGGTTGTAAGCGGCAGTAGGTAAAGCGCTTTTTGCAGTAACGAACTGCTCAATTTGGTATGTAATGTTTTCTTTTGTCACTGTTTTTTATGGCTTTATGCCTTGTCGATGTCATTTTAGACGGGAAAGGACTTAAGGCAAAGAACGGAAAGGGGCTCAGCCATGGCTTTTTTTAAACTGCTTTACGTTTCTCAACAGCGAGGTCTTTAGAGACGGGAAAGGATGGGGGGAAAGGATGGGGGCAAGGAATGGGAAGGAATTTGGCCCAAGGAAGCATCCCGGCATTCTCCTCAAGTGATTCTGGGAAACCATGGAAAACCGATTTGTCAATGTTTGAGGATCTGAATTAATTCAGAATATAGCTCCTCTATATTTCCGCGTCACGTTTGTGGTAATACCATTTATATGAGAAATAAGACTTTCCCAGCGTATTTTTGATATAAAGTCTTCGCGGGTTCTCCGCCGGATAATATTATCGAATGACAAGCTTTCGGCGGCTTGCTCTGCCGCCATCGTCAGGTCCATTGTCTCTCACATATGTACAATGGACCTGACGATGGCTTGTCTTTCGATAATATTATCCGGCGGGGAACCCGCGAAGACTTTATATCAATACCATTTATATTATTAAATATGCTTATTCTCAATAATATTTAACATGAGCTGAAAACAACTGTAATTTTACTTCTAGAAATAGCGTTCGCAAATGTCCCAGTTGGTGGCAGTGATTGCATAGGGAATATTATTAGCTTGTGCACAGGCAGCTCTCCTGCAGATGAAGTTTCCCAGACCTGCGGAATGGATACGGCATCTAATCGCGGATGAATCAATCAACAGGCTTGATGACGCAGAATGTAATAAGTAGGAAACTACTAGATAAAAGACCCAAAGTACATCCTACGGATACGTACTCCATATTTACATTCCGATGTCTTCGTCCTGAATAAACTATTCTGGAGATAAAATAGTTCCTTGAATACAACATCCAACTAAGAAATTCTCACGAAGAAAATCAAACAAGATATATACGGAAAGGTTACGGAAAGATAGTTGAAGTTAAACAAAATGTTCAGGAAATAACATATTGGATTGGAGGTAGATACCGTCGCTGATCATACAATTAGTATCAAACACTGTCACAGGCCGTGAAATTTTTTGTTTTTTCCATTAGATATGCCTACGAACAGTACATACCTTACGGTCGTATATAGCTTGAATGGTGATAATAATGGATAACATGACCAGAAAAACGGAAGCAATCGGGACTGTGGCGCTAGAATTTTATAATTAAATGAATCCCTAGAAGTTTGGCAATACGTAGCGAAAGGAGCTTGCAGTGAAAACATTTCTTTAATATAACACTGTATATTATAACGGTTAACGGGTACTACAGCCCACAGTGAAAAGAAAGAAGTTTAGAGTGACTGAAGCAAATTGCTGAAGATATTAGATGTATTTAGGTGATATAAAAAAATTATTGCATAAATATATCATCTGGTTGGCATCATGAACAATATTAATAAGGGCAATTAGGTAATTTTTATTAAGGAAAAGAGAAGTTTAATCCGAACTCTTCATCTCGTCGTATATTGCGATTTTTCTAAATCAGAGATTCGGTCAAGATCACTCCCAACTACCTGTATGGTTCAAGCTTACCACCACTGCTGGCTGGCATGACCCTGCGGTAAAGATCGTGCATAAAGGGAGGCCGAAATGAAAATTACAGCAATTTTAGACATTTTGAAAAATCGATATTTAAAGACAGACCTACATTTTTAGTAGTTTTCTTATTTTAGTCTCCCACAGTTCTCCACTGCTTTTGTATTTACGATAATCTCTTACTTATTCCTGTACTCCAATGTCTTATTTTTTATGTTTAGGATTTTATGCCTTGTGGATGTCATGTAGAGACGGAGATTTGAAGGAATCATTCAGGCATAATCTGGGGTAATTTCGAGAAACCGCGGAAAACTGAAAACAGGATGACGAGGCGGGTATCTAACTCCGCGCCTTTCCGAAAGCATGACTCGAGCGTTACTGCAATTCACCGGCTCGGTCACGTTTTAAGACTATTTGTTTTATTCCCCATGTTCTCTGAAACAGTCTTTCTGTAACTTCTTCCCATCTCACCAGGTTGATCTCTCGTCTGATGTGAAGCAATCTTCCAACTCTTTCAATCCATATCTTTTTTTTTTTTTAAGAAAAAAAAAAAAAAACACCCTCGTTTGACTCTTTAACTACGCCAATCTTTAATTCTACCAGTTCTTCCTTAAAATGTTTTATCCACTAAAAAATTAACTAATCCCGCTCGTCTCGAAATGTGATCCATTTTGCTTTCTATTCTTTCTGTGAGATTCTTACACAAACTTGTTTCTTCACCCATCATTTTCAAAACACGTTCTTTCCGTACTTTACCTTCCCACCACAATTTTATTGCTTCAATTTTCTTTATTTCAGTCATTTACAAAGACCAAGGCTTCATGCGATAATTGCTGTGTTCCATACATGATATGTGTGTGTATGTTTTTTTAAGCTCTCTCCGAAATCTTGGTCAATGTTTGAAACCAATTTTGAGGGAGGTGCATTTTTCCTAGTGTTATTCTCCTTTAGAGGCTATCAGTTATGATTTAGTGTAAACTAAGGCCCTTCTCACACGACGCTACTCAAAGGAAACGGAACTGAACACAGACTGAAATTGCTAACTAGTTACTGACCAATGTTCGCACACGATGCTACTCAAATCTCGGGAATTTCAGTCACTCGTGAGATTTGAGCGAGGCGACGATTTCTTCTGATTCAGATGAGGATGTTATATTATTCAAAGAAGTAATAGGAGATTTAAAAAAATTATTTTATAAACAAAAGCTTTTACTTGGAAAGCTACGAAGTGATGGAAATACCAACGATTCCCCGTTCAACTATAGAATGTACATTTGTCATGATGGAAAAATTTCAAGTGTTTTACAGTCACATACGATGTAATGACTAACAAAAAGTGATTAATATACTAAAATCAGCTTGCACAATTGTCAGAAGTGGGAAAGGAGTCCTGTACAGTCCGATTAAATTTGTAAATAATGCAACTTACACACTACACATAATTCCGCTGTCACAACTTAAAATTAGTTTTCGTTCATCGGCATATTACACCAAAAATTATTTAGCCAATTACTTTACTACTCCACAAAGAGCACTTCCGTGGCAATGGAGTTATATTATGTAATTTAATTTAAGAAAAATAAATCTGAAGTGTTTATATAAAATATAATTCATTACTATTTGTTAAAAACATGTTTACATAGCTGATAAATTAGCTTTCTGTCTGATAACACTCCATGCTTTTTCTGTGTCAACTTTCCATGAATATTCACTCAACTTGTAGTTGCATAAACACGGATGTTTCTCGATTTCAGCAACAAGGTTTAATATTATCTGATCCGCCATTTTTGTTGAGAAACTAGTTGAAAACTAGCAGCGCGGCAACTGGCATGCTGCGTCGCTTCGAACTAATTGTGGACGCGTTGCGGACTGGTTTTCAACCGATCGCCCCGTGTGAGAGCCTCCATACAAATACTAGTACTGTGACTGGAAAGAAACTGACTTGTGATCCTAGTTCGTAGCTGGTTTCTTTTCAGTAGCGCCGTGTGAGAAGCGCTGCCCGGTACGGGCCGCGAGTTGTCTCGGAATGTTTGTACTGCCGTCCCCTTCCCTACCCCAGTGGTTCTTTGTGTTGCAGCTGTTACTACGTGGGAGGCGGACCCCTCGTGTTCCTTTCTTGTTATTTCCTAGCTGACGATCTCTGTTGTCTGACGTGGTCACGCCACGAAAATAACGACAACTATGAAAAACTAAAACGTGTTAGAACAACGATTAAAAAACGTAAAAAAATAACTAAAAAATGGACCAACGATACGAGCGATTCTCATCCGAATCGACGCGTCCCAAAATATTTTTCGGTCTTTTTCTTTACTATAGGCTTAACGGCCAAGATATCGATGCAACTCCAGTGATACACAACTAGGTTAATGGGTAAGAAACACTGCGTAGTTCCTCACGAAATTTCAGAATTTAAGACTGCATTTTTTTAGCTTTTTCCCAAAGATTTAAAAACTACTTAGTGTAATGTAGAAGATGGATATGTTAATTTACTGTAGTTTGAACGAGCACTGTTAACATGTTTCCTAAAACTTGCTGAAAGCCTCTTAAAGCAATTTAAGTAGCAAAAAAGAGCTCTCGAAAGGTCTATATTACCGAGACTCGTGTCAGAAACTATTCACAATTTCAACAAAGCCACTGCTGTTATTAACATACTTAATGGATCAGAATATTATTGGAAGTCAGCTCGAATTCATCTAAGCGATACAACAGCCCAAAGCAGCAGTAAAAGCCCAGTGAAATAAGGGAGCAAACAATTCTGGTAACGGGAAAGACACAAACGGAAAAGTTTAATTTGACGATTCAAACATTTTGCACGCCATTCCGCATATTTGTCCAATTATATATGCTGTTTGAAAGAATTCGGACCCGTAATATTGTACAAATCGTAATTATGGACAGCAAAGTAGAACTTAAATGTACCGTTGTACAACATCGACACGTATTTAGTGCATTTGCAGTGTGGAGAAAACTAACGACTATGCAAATGTCTAGAAAATAGACACAATGGCAGTCTTATCTCCATCCACAGGTAGCGGCAGCTCGGCAATCAGCAATGCAAATTTAAGACCCGGTATCTGACAGTACAGCTACAAGTAGACCGCTCTCACAGTTTCAGCTGCACGATCATGATATTAATTGAAGTATATTCATGTTTAATTTTAAGGAAGTCTAGATAGTAATCAATAACTCACAATTACCAAACTGTTGAAATATCTTATATACACGAACTATTGGGCTCTCGCTAAAAACATTCCTCAATCCTTGCAGGCGCTACTTCGCGTACATTTCAAGAAATTTTACTGCGGTTTATTATCTCGTTATTTATCTTTATAGGCTATTATGGGACAACTTCTGATTTCCCCGACTGCACATTGGGGGAAATAACTGCACTAGCTTTTTGTGTTTGAAGTCAGTCGGCTGAGATACTGCACTGAAAACATCTTTTATCTTTATGACATGGGCCAATGGAGTCAGAAAGATATATGACAGCGTCTACGCGAGATGATACTCAACACACACGGATGAGTATATTTTCAGTAAAGCAACTATCTATATGCTAGGCACTGGAAGCTTGGTGGATGATTGTTGTGCTACTAATGTGACCAAGACCACCGGATCAACCTCACGATAGGAAGAAATCATCGTTAATATCACTATCATCTTTAGCCTCACGTTTTAAAGCACAGTTTGTGAGTCAATCCTAAGCTTAATCAAGGGGTACCATGTGCCATCTCTACCCTGAAATCGAATTAATGACAAAATTTCAATACATCTTTAAGAAAATCGTCTCTGTAACTTGCAAAAGTTCCGTTTTATTAAAATCAACGTTTAGAAAATTTCTGAAAGTTTATTGGTATAGTTTCTCAATAGAAATGAAAGCCCTCAACTCTCTTTATCTCGATACTTTCAAAGAAATTGTCTCTCTGACCACATCCTAGGATGTTGTAGAATACACTTTCATACGTATTTCCTATTGTTCAGTAACATAAAAATTATTTTTACAAAAATTTTGCTGCAAGACTAGGAAAAGAACTGAATTATACTCAAATACTGCAGAAAGTAGGTGAAGCGAAACTACTTCCTGTTGTTGTGTCCACGTAAATTTGGATTTTTTTCCAGCATCATTAGAAGGCGTGTAATAACAAAATTCCATAGAAAATTACCCATTGACTACTGTGTTTTGCGTACGGCAGCTGCTGCTGCAAGCAAACCACCTGGCGGCTTGTCCGGTACAGCAGCTGCCAGCTAGTTATGAACAAGTGGCGGGAGACAGACCCTCATAATCAACAGACGTATAAACAGGAATATTTTCAACTACTTGTACAGATGGCAGGCAGGCAGAGAACATAAAAAACGATAGTCCTTTCTTTACTTTTAATTATTAAATGCAAAGAAATTTGCGATTACTTGTAATTAGGGACCATAAATGTATTATTGAAATGTGAACTTTTCCCCCTCTTTTGAGTTATATTTTAAGTATCTCTCAGTGCTCTGGTTAAAAAAAAAATCTAGACTAGAAGAGCACGCAAGCACCGTAACATACGCAACAATATATCAACTGATTGCAGTTGCAGGAAAACAATTCAAAAGCGGGAGAGGAAAGATGGCATCGAGATTAGATAACACAAAATATCGAATCAAATCACTTGCTTCTGGTAGCGTCATCAGCAGTAAACTGATATCCATCGATGGTTACCATAGGATATTCTTAGGCTTAATGTCGGCTAATATCGACAAATGGGAAGTAAAATACTTTCTCCAATTAGGGCCAAATCTCGTACTGATTGCCTTAAATATATATATAATCACCGCCAACTAACTTAAAATGGGAACAAGTCTTATTTTCAGCGATTAGATGTATCTTTTTCACACGCATTTTCCCGATGTGAATGTTGAATCAGTATCATTAGTTGGGTATGGAAGGTTTCAAAAGATATATGGAAGACACTAATCTACAGCTTGGTCGGTGAATGCAGTACAAGCAGACCATTTAAGACAATTAAGCCTAGTCTACTATCAAAATGCAGTAAGCCAGTTTGTCTCTTTTCTCCGGGAACTACAGCATAACGTGGAATCCGAACCACGGAATGGCTGGACTACCTCGTATGAAACACAGCCTTTAAAAATTCCTAACCGTAGCTAGATTGGAACCAGGGACCTTGAATTTACTAGATGAGGACCTATTACCGGAGGTACCAAAACCAAGATTTTGCAAAATGTTTTCTTGCTCTCAGAGGACGAATTTTGACAGTACGCAAAAATACTGTATTAAATGACAGCCATTTTATTAAACGGGATTATTTATTGCGAATTGCCAGTTAGTAATATAAACGTTTTACCTAATTCGTGCACTTTAATATCATGGTTTGCATATTATCAGCATACTACAAAAGAAAAAAGAAAACAAGAATAAAATGAGGGAAATACAATGTTCTTTTATGTAATCCTGTAAGGTTATTCAGGTTCAAACCAACTCATCTGAAATTTAACTATAAATCCAGACAGCATTTTCCATAATTCTGAAAACGGATAATTCGTTAGAGGTGTTAAGCATACAAGGATACTATTTATAACTGGAGAAATCATGCTGAATAAATCCATCGTACCACTGTTCAAACAATACAACGACAATACTGCACCAATAAATCTTCAATCCAAAAGGACTTGATCTCAAAATTGGCATGTGAATATCGTTCTCTTCAACTAACGGTACATTATTCTGAGGCGTCTCCGCAAGCATCAGTGTGAATGATGAGACAGACCTTGAGCAAAGAGTAAGCAATTTCTATTGTACTAATAAAGTTGCTGCATTCACAAGATTTCAACTGCGACGTAATCATCCCTAATAGGGCTGTTGTATTATTGAGGAGGGCTTGGTATATCAGCGACAGTCAGCTGCCGGGTCGATACTCAGAACTCAGCTGACTGGCCAGGTGGCCGATGACCTACCGAGACAGCGTCTACACCTGCCGGCTGCTCCCACAACGGCGGAAAACAATGGAGAAGACAAGTTGCTGACACAAGATTCTGAGAACTGTACCATGCGCATTTCAGGGCCAAACGACAATTTTACATACACATACCTAATGCAGCAATTCCGGTTCCCCATCCTGGGGAAACGTTGGTCGAGAAAATTTCATTATTCAAAAAAATTAGAGCATGAAAGTGGCAATGCGCAACAAGCGAGGAAAAAGTGTAAGTGAAAGTACCGTACACAGATTGTGTATTAAATTAAGAAACCACTAGACGACCCATGCGAAAATTTCGCGGAAAAAAAAAAAAATTCGGTGAAAAGTGAGGTTGAATATCATGTCACCAAAGCTGAGTCATTACTCTTCATACTCCTACTTCATTTATCGATTTTGGTTGTATATCCAGGGAGATAAATGGCTAGAGACACAAAAAATACATTTTAGAAAAATTGACATTTTTGCCCTTTAAGGGTAGAATTACGAAAAATTCCTATCTTAAATTATAATGTTACCACGGCGGAGACCTGAATCTTTAGTATGATACCTCATTTATCTATATCGGTTGGATATCAAGTGCGAAATTGGCACGTGACACAAAAATGCGTTATAGAAGCATTTATACTTTTTCCATTTAAGGGTTGAATTTCAAAAACATTCTTTCTTAAAATATGATGTCACCAAATCTGAGACATTACTCCTCATAATCTTACTTGATTTTTCGATTTTGGTTAGATATCCAATGAAATAAATTGCTTAACACACAAAAAACGAATTTTAGAAAAATTAACATTTTTGCCCTTTAAGGGTCGAATTACGTAAAATTCCTCTCTTAAAATATAATGTTACCATGGCGGAGACCTTATTATTTAATATGATACCTCATTTATCTATATCGGTTAGATTTTAAGGGGGAGAAATCGCTCGTGACACAAAAATGTGGTTTAGAAAAATTTATACTTTTTCCCTTTAAGGGCTGAATTCCAAATACATTCTTTCACAAAGCTGAGACATTATTCCTTATAATCATACTTCATTTATCGATTTTTGTTAGATATCCAGGGAGATAAATGGCTCGAGATACAAAAAACGCACTTTAGAAAAATTAACATTTTTGCCCTTTAAGGGTCGAATTCCGAAAATTCCTTTCTTATAATGTGATGAGCCCAAAGTGGGGACGATAAGCTTTTAAATGACACCTCATTCATTGATTTCGGTTAAGTATGAAGGAAGATACAGGCTTGTGACAAAAAATACCTTATAGAAATAATATATATGATTGTTTTTAAAAGGCTCGATAACATGTTATTTTTAAGTAAACTTAATTATAAATTTCACGAAATTGGCTTTCAAATGGTAGAAATTAAATTAAAAAATCAGCGAAAAAACTGTTTAGAAAGCTGGAGGTCATTTTTGGCCGAAACCGGGATTCGATCCCGAGGCTTTCCCGTATTGAGCCACTAATGTCAAAAAGGACTGGTGGATCAGTTTGTATTAGTTTTGATCACAAGAGTGACAATTTCTACATAAATAACAACAGAACTGTAGTTACCCAGCGTTACCACGAAATCAAGGAACGGAAGCTGGTTTGGGTTCTCCCGCGCCATATGGGCGTTACCGGGTCAAGAGGTCAACGGCGCAACATTTGTCAAGGTGGTTGACTGGGTACCTCAAGATCATCACGAAGCGCCGGTGAACAAGAGTGAAAAGATTCTTATTCGTGACATATCCTTGTAATAATCAGGAGAAACCCACTGAAACAATAAGACTGGATTTGTTTCCCCATAAAGTTGAATTAATTATGCCGATACACAAGGATGTGAGGCACCCGGGAAATATGTATTCTTTTATTTTATTAACGTACACCAATATTGTTCAGTATATGCGCAAACTTGTTGTAGCAATGAAATGCTTGCAATTTACTACAGTCAGACAGGAATCGAAACTTCAGACAGGGAAAATGGACGGGTGCAACGCTTCCGTAGAAGTTGTTTCACAACAAGGAGATAACGGAACGGAACATAAATTAATTTCCAGTCTTATAGATCCAGGACATGCAAACTTCGATGGTTAGCTCCAAATTCCTGGCGAATATTAGTATATTTGCTTGGTTAGGATTACTGTACGTTCCAATTCCACTTCCTAATCATAAAATGTGTACTAATAGAGTGGGATAAATACATACCTAATTTGTTAGCTGTATGGACAAGTTGACTACTTTTTACAGTACAGAAAGACAAGGCTCAAGAATAATGAATTAATATGATACACGTTACAGAATACTGCACAACAGCAGTTTTGTTATAAACTTAAAAAAACACACTTATGTTTCTGCATATTTCCATATGTAGATTAATTTCAAAGACAAAGTGTATTTAAATTGACTTCACAATGCAAGACAAGATAAAGGAAGGCAGGTTTCATCCTCTTACAGCACACAACATTCTACATATAGTTCATATACAAATTAAAATGATATAAGCCCCACACACCTTTTTCAACATGCACAGCCTTGCAGAAAAGCTTTAAATTATTTATGTAATCAATTAGTGATGTATATTACTGAAATTCTCAAATGAAACAATTTTTCATAACAAATTCACAGCTCCCAACCTACACCTATTCTTTCGCTATTTTAATTTTGTGTCAAACTGCATCAGTTTTACTTCTGGCAGCAATTGCCTGAAGCAATTTTCCTAGCAACGTCATTAAAGTGATTCAACCCACTCACATCCACAACTCCGGAGGCTTCGGGTAAAATGCAGTTCAACACCCAATGAAACAAGTTAAGAATAATGTTTTAACTGTAAAATTCATCAGAAATTTCAGACTCCAATTCACACTACAAAAAATGGAATATTGAAAAAATATTAAAGTATTCAACTGACTCAAAGGAAAGAGAGAAGCTAATAAAACTGCAAGATTTAAAAAGTAACCAGTTACAGAAATTACAGTACTTGTCACTAGGGCTGCAAAACATCATGACCAATTTTGAATTGTTCAGATACATTCTATAAGTTTAATTTTTAACACCATCTACATAATATGTACAGTAAGTTGTTGACCAACATTTCACCAATAAAATAGTATGGTTTGTTAGTGTTTACATTTTGGAAATTTAAAAGAAAATTTGTATTAATGCATGTCCTTCAAATACACTACATTAAAACACATTAAATGAGAAAGAACTTTACAACTGTCACACATAACTATAATTCAACTAATAACATTCAGAAGATAAAGTGTTGGACGTTAATGTATGGGACCTTCACAAAAATTGTCTGAACTGCTCTGTCTTGCCATAAATTTTGGTTTGACACAATACCAAATTTTTGGGTGATACAAGAAACATATTTGTCTGTAGAGAATTTTTTTTAAATATTTAATGCCGTTACTGTTATTAATAGGGCCGGTCATCATTTCCTCATATATGATTCCATTAGAATGTTTCCCAGGTTGAGGTATAATGTTCATTATCCCTTTAGATAATTTTTTCCATTCCCTCACTCCTCTACCTACAAATGAAAACTTTTCTACTCACTTATGCCTGAATCAACTGCTAATTTGTTGTTTTTTCTCTTTCACATCCTGCTTCTAAATCTTCCACCAGCATTTTCAGACCTCATTGCCAGCATATGCCTTGTAGACCTACATGCCCATAATTCTGTTTACCCACTTTCAATCATGCAATGACTCTCAATTCAACTATCATTTCAGTTACTGAATGCATCTTTTGATAATTTCTTCAGAAAACGCTACTTCTAGTTATTAAATGCAAAAAACTTTCAAGCGCATTAACACAAAAGGACACTTCCTAACACATGCACTAGGATAATATCTAAATTTAAACACGACTATCACTTTTAGAATTATAAAATTTACTCCCAGAAATGTGTGTCTCAATCACTCAACAATTTATTTTTATAAATTAATTTAAAATTAATAAAAATTATTTGAAAAGAATTTTTAACAGCTGAATGCTGGGGAAGTCTCAGTTCTCACATAATTTTTAATTGGTTTAATTATCCAATAAATTTAATTTTTCTGCCCTAGTTCAGAAAGGCTTTGTAATGTATCGTAACAACCTAAAAATCACATTCTTGGCAGTCTCAAACAAAACATTAATTTACAACTTTACTTCACAAATGTAAATTTAACATTGTTTCAACTTTTTAACATGGCAGTATAACATGATGGTATAATTGTTGAAATGTGGAACATAGGTGGTATGAGCCTTGCTCATAAAATTCACATGGTTATTGAAGATATCTGAATCCAGGAAAAAATTCCTGAAGACTGGAAATGTGCACTAATTCACCAACTTCACAAAAAAGGGGATAAAACAAACATCAATAACTACAGAGGAATTTCCTTGTTATAAATTACTTACAAAATTCTATCCAAAGCACTTCTCATGACAATTGAAAAACAGATTATCTTATCTGCGCGTATCAGGCAGGATTTAGAAAAGGCAGGTCATGTGAGGGACAAATTTTAATTCTCAAAACCATCTTACAAATCCATAAAAACAGATAAACAGTGATCACCTTTGTAAACTTAAAAAAAGCTTATGATTCTATTGACAGACAAACACATTTTAATATTAGTATTTGTTGTTTAATAATACGCCATTACAACTGTTGGATATTGTTTTTATTTTCCGGACGCTTTTCGCCTCTCGCTGAGGTATCTTCAGCGTACAGTTTTGCTCTAATATGCGATTTGTTGTTGACTTTTGAATACAATGATTTTTAGATTTACCAGAATTATTCTTATATAGGCAGCATAATATTACTTGTATTCATGTAACAGTTTGATTACTAATATTTATTATGCTGCCTACATAAGAATAATTCTGGTAAATCTAAAAATCATTGTATTCAAAAGTCAACAACAAATCACACACTACAGCAAAACTGTACGCTGAAGATACCTCGGCGAGAGGCAAAACGCATCCGGAAAATAAAAACAATATCCAACAGTTGTAATGGCGTATTATTAAACAACAAATACTAATTTATCAAGCAACTGTAGAAGAAAATGGCCTACAATAATCAAACATTTTAATATACTAGAAGAATACAAAGTAGATACAAAATGAGAGAATTAATCAGACATTAATGGATACTATCTAGATAGTTAGATTCTTAGGTGAAGTATCTGACCCTTTTCAAATCAGAACTGGAGTTGGAAAAGGAGATGGACTATCACCCCCCTTGTTTAATCTTGTTCTGGATAAAGTAATCAAAGCCTGGGAGAAAGAAGTAAAAGGAGTAAGCACTGACAAGCTACTCACAAATAAACTTCACCTTCAGTGTTTTTTCTTTACAGATGATCTAGCAATTCTCCCCAACAACAGGAAAAAGGTATTCTACTCCCTGTAAAAATTCCATGAAGTTTCAGTTAAATGTGATCTCCAAATCTCACATGCTAAAAACCCACTATATGGAAGGATTTATGCGGTATCAAGATGGAAAACCCATGAAAAGACAATTTGGCAATATCTCTCAAGTAACTAAATTCAGATAGCTAGGAGAAATTATTGAACCTGCAGGACTAAATTGTGAAGAAAACAATGAGAGAATATATAAATTACAAAAAGTCAATATCCCGAAATGCAATGTTAAGACATCATAAATAAACTGGAGACATTATACGCATCGGAAACTTTGATTATTCGAGGTGGATCATTGATTAAAGATATTGAAAAGCAAGAAAGGAAAATATTTGTCCCAGTTTGTACAGGAGGAATTTGCATGAAAAAGAAATAAAAAAAAATATCACGTGAACTATATCAGAATTCGGAAAAAACGGATTAAATTCTTCGGCCATATTATCAGAATGAATAACAACAGACTGACCAAAATAATTCTCAACCTAGCCATTTCATTGAAAATGAAAACAATTGGATGACTGAAATTGAAAATTATCAACAGGAAATTGGAATCTCAGATATCATACAGGACATATGCAGATTTAGTGGCATGGTCAATAATCACAATTTTCCAACAAACAGTTTATTAGAAGGAACCCCTGGACGGAAGAACGTAGGAAAGAGCTCAGCGAGAGGATGAACATATTTTGAAAAAAGAAGAAAAACAGTTCTGCTAAGTAAGTTCATCATGCTCCTCAGTTCGGTATAGTAACGGAAGAAGGAGAAAAATGTGGCTGTATTCCCGTAAATAGCAGAATTTTTTTTTTTACTTATGGCTTACAACTCGTCAACATTATTTGAGGTGGGATGAGACTGGGGACAAGGAACAAGAAGGAATTCGGCCATGCCTTTTTGAAGGAAGTATCCCGACATTTGCCTGGAGTGATTTGGGGAAACCATGGAAAATCCAAATCCGGATGCCCGGACAGGTATTCAAATCAGTGTCCTATCGAATGCGAGGCCAGAACATCAACCGCTTACCCACCACGCAGTTTTTTTTCAAGTCTGCTTAACATAACTTTATGTAGCAATTCCACAGGCTCCAAGTATTACAAAATTGCAGCTATAAGCAGAGAAAATATAGCTTAACAAAAGTGGCTAGGAGTAAATGCACCATTTATCACATCTCGATTACTGCAAACTATCCTGGTTATAAAATATTTGATGTCATATTAAAGATTACACCACAAAGAATTATTAATGAAAAATGGTCTTCATCATATGATATAAAACATTCAAAAAGATTATGCAAGAGCATTTTTATTTTGTGGAATAATGGTGCAGCAAAAGGTGCATGGACTTCTTTTTTCAACCAAATTTCTTCAAAATTAAGACACCAACCATTAATAAACACCGATTTTTTAAAAATGTTCTCTCTGTGTGCTTCATTGATAAATTTTTGATAAACCTTCATCCCTACACACACACAAGATTTTTACAGTTCCCTTACAGCTACTCTACTCCCAATTTCAGAGCATGACAACGTGACCTGAGAACACTATACAGTTTTATAATTTTCTTAGGTTCATAGAATGAATGGTGATAGCGCATTCACTGGGACTCATCGAGGAATTGTCGCTTAGGTCTGAAAACTGTTGCACACGTTTGTTGGGTGATATTATTTAATATATGTCGCTCTTAGTGCTGTAAAATATATCCATCGTCTCAAATTCCGCTCGAAAAGTGCCGTGGCGAGTGACTGGGAGAAGGCATATAGCAAAGTGTAATGATAATGCTATTGTTCCTTTGAGTATAGTATTTAGTAATATGTTTCTATTACACCCATCAAGATAGTGTATAATACACCAACTTCACGCAAAATAATTTAAAAAAACTGTTGTAACATTACACATTAAGCGATGAGAGGACACCATTTGTTGTCATATGCAACTTCCAGCGATGCTAATATTATGTGCAACAAAATGCATCAATGATCAACAACGATGAAAACTACACCAACTTAACTTTTTTTTTTTCATGTCCATTAAGTTACAAAAGGAAGCATCTATGTCCACTTTGGTCCAGGCTACATTCCAACCTATGCACAGGCGGTGCTAATGATTCTGCTTGAAAATCATGATAACTTAAACGTTTAATAAATCCAAATTTCTAGAGAATTATGCTTTAACAACAAGAACCAACCATTTTGGTACAACCTGCATATCAACTATAAAAACTAAATTCCTTCGACCTAATGCTGAAACAAGGATATTGCTGCACTCTCAATCTTAACTTAAGCTACGTTAATATTGCCGCAACCTTCTTTGATAAATGCCGTAGAATATTTACTTCTCCAATATAACATGCTGGATATGTTTCTTGACTATGTAATACCTATTGTCATTGGATACTGCATGTTTGTACGTAAATGAGGCAACTAATGTTCGCTTACAGTTCAAAGTTGTTTTGTTCAGCTTTTTAATTTTTTCCTATGTATTCTTTTGATAGCAACATATTCCCAAATAATATCGTTCAAAGAATGTGTGCATGATCATTATACTTCGTTATAATGCTTCTCCCAGTCTCTCACGGTATAGCGTTATGGCAATTTCCAAGTGAAGTTTTAGGTATCTATATATTTTACAGCTCTAAGAGCAACATATATTACATAGTATCACCAAACGAACATGTGCAACAGTTTTCAGACCAGAACAACAATTCCTTGATTGCACTAGAGCCCAATAAATTGCACTAGAAAACTTTCACGGTCATATAATACACTTTTGCATGTGATCTTTATTTTATTACAATTTTCTAAATATTTTTACAGCTGAATGGACTGTATTTGTGATTATTGAAACATTTCATTTTAATGGTAAAGTACATCTGCCTCAAGATTACAATAAAACAGAAAATTGTAACATAGGCACCTCCTTTGCAGTTTTTACATGTATAATAGGGTTACCAGAATTTTTTCTCCAAATCCGGGGACGCTTCACAAGTTTTTCACCAAAATCCGGGGACGCTTTCGACATTTGTCTTAATTAATGCGTTGTACTTTTATAAGTTATATGATTAAAGGTTGGATTAACTTAAAAGCTACATATTATTTATATTTTTATTTAATTAATTTAATTTAATTGCAATGGAGCACAGGCTCCGTTGGCAATTTCCCTACAGCCCCATCTTCCCCCTACCTACATTTGCCCTTTACAAATTTTATCTTTAAATTCTTTCAGCGTTTTCGGTAAATTATTCATCATTTCTCTTGGTACCTCATTCCAATCCCTGACACCCTTACCTAAAAAAGAGAATCTTCCTACACCCTTGTGCCTGAAATCGAGTGCCAGCTTGTGGTCATGGTCATCTTTTCCCTTCCATGCACTACTTTTCATACCTACTCCAATATCTTTCCATGTCCTATCGCCAGTATACGCCCTGTACACTCCCATAACCCTCCTCACCCTCCTCCTGTCTTAAAATGAATCCCATTCCAGCTTCTTTATCATATCCGTCACTGATTGCATTCTGTATTTTAAATGAGGATCACAGACAGCCATGTTGCACACAGCAAGGAGACTTGATTTTTCAAAGCTGTTAATCCTAGGCATGTGCAAGGAAAGAATTGCGCTTCACATATCTTGCTTTAAACGAACGCATTAGCAAATCAGGCTTTTAAAGAATTCTCGCTTGATTAAAAAAAAAATTCTGAGGACAACAGTAAAAATCCGGGGACATTGCGGGGACGAAATCTGTCCGGGGACAGAGAGTTAAATACGGGGACTGTCCCCGGCAAACGGGGACGTCTGGTAACTCTAATGTATAACCACCATCGTAGAGTCAGCAAATTTATGGATTACCAAACAAATAAAAACAGTTTCTGATGAAAAAAAGATGAAGTGCTCTAATTCAGAGTTTGATTAATATTTAGTGATGCAGAGAAGGGATGCCTACATTATGCCAACAGCGATCAATTTTTAACTTGCTAGGGAAAAAAGTATAGTTAGAAATGGTCAAAGTGAGATTGTTGTTGATTATCATAAAGGACAAACACACATTTTTGCCAAACGTGTAAAAAAAAAATCTATGTTATTATACTGACATGTCAGTCTTCAAACAAATCCAGAAAATTATTTTCACATTTGAAATTTTTATACTTCTTATTTACAGATGAAATGGGGGCAGAGAGGAGAAAATTCTATTTATTATGTCATAATTTCACACAACACATGAATTTTTTTTAAATGACTAATAGTTAAATAAACCTATAGGGATTGAATGACTGTTAAATTTGTTGATTACTCAGATCTACTGCAGATCGTGATTCCACAGCTACATTCAATAATGAGGTCATAATACTGCTGTAGTTAATCAAGACATTTTCATGTAGGAATTCCGTTCTATCACTCAGACCATTATTTTCAAGCAGAAATTGGGTTTAATACTCCCTGAAGCAGCATGACACCATTTAATATGCTTCAGAAAGTGTTTCTAGTGGTATTTTGCATTTGACCACTGCAGTATTATGATGCCAATTTCATGCGAAATCGCGATCACCAATAATCCTGATTACTCTGTCTGCCATAGCTTTATTTACAGTTAAACTATGTGTCTGAAACTTAGGCAGCTCACAGTATAAATCATATATGCAAATCAAGATATGGAAGAGAGAAAAGTAAGTCAGGTATCTATAAAATTTTAAAGGCAGACCAAGATTTTAACAGGTGCGCTTTAATATTAAAGACTGGCACACAGAAAGATACTAGGCAACTCATGCTAACTGGTGAGAATAACTAGGACCAGCACATGTAGTAGTAAATATAACTTCTGTAAAATTTTGTATCGTATGATACAATACACATCATTTGATTCCTCCAGTTCTTCAGGTATTAATGCAAAAATTTTGGCAAAAATTATGCATGGCATATAAGGAAGAAGTTCGATTAAATTGAACTTGGTTTATGCCATGTATCAAGTTTAGCACACAACAAAACTCGGCTTTTCATAACTGGACTAAACAAAATTAACTATGCATGAAGTTCAACTATATAGAAAAGCAGGAAAACATGAAGTTTCATGGCTTAATTTGGTGCATTTTTATAACAAATATTTTGTCTGTATATATACTTTGCACAGGTTTACAGTTTAACCTGCCCCTCTCCCCAAAAAATTAATATTAAAAAATCACTGCAAGAATAGTAGAACTTTTCATTTAAGTTTTACCATACCATCATATTTGTCATCTGTGTAATAATAATTAGGATGTGATTCATTCTTGAATGCATGTGTTATAACTGATTATTGCAGTATTATGACAAGTTGTTGTAGTGCAATCATGATCTATACTAATTGCCATGTAGTAATCAGTATGAATTATAATAAAATCATGTAGAGAGAGTCTTTCAATACGCCAGATTGGCTGTCAGGTGGTATTACTGTTACCCTTGTTGGATAGTTCATTCCAAAGAAAGTAGTAATAGCCATGTCATATAACGAAATAATATTATTTTACCCTCTGAAGTTAAAATATAAAATGTACAAAAGAGCTGTCCTTTCCTGTGATAGAAATATAATTGTATCAATACTGAAAACACGAATGATTACACCAAATATATCCAGTCTAATAAAAGAAGATCTGAGGTATTTCATTGCCTGCTTAGATGAACTACGACCTTGGATAATTCGTAGCAATCTATCATGCCAACAGATTAATATGGACTATGTTCACAATATATAACTAATAGGGTTTTAAAACAATTATGAACGAGATACATAACCTCAAGATAAGTTAGCAATCAATTTATTTGAAAATTAAAAACCTCTCATGGAAATGAAATAAAAATGCTGATATTCATTTGGTGGACAGAATCTGTAAAACTCCCAAATGTAATATTTTTTAACATAGGCTGCACAAAATTAAATGTGATTACTGGAGATCGCGATTCCGCAAGGAACTAGCATCATAATATTGCAATAGTCAAACTCAAGCCACCATATTTTATGAAGTATATTCAATAAGCCTATTACCTATATGTATTACAGCAGAATTATAGCTTGAAAATAAAACATCTGCAGCAGTATTATGATGTCATTAGTGAATGTTATTGCAGTGGATTCATGATCTCCAGTAGACGCAATAAAATGAACAATAAATGAGAAACTCAAACATGTAATAGCACAAATCACAAATGAACAGTTTTTCACCAAGCCTACGGCACATAAGCATCACCAGGCTAAAAATTATATTGTGATACATTGAACGTATTAATGCACATGTGATTGAAGCTTAGATGTTCTAGTAGCACCATTAGCAGCTTGTGGTTAAGTTGAAATACAACTTGGACCAGAATGACAACTGCAACATCTTGTTACAGCCTAAGGCACGAGGAGTTGTTTTTACTAGTAATATGAGCTTTTTCTAATGAGTGCCATATTAGTGACAACCTACATCATGATGTCAACTGCTACTCACCACACTTCAACACACGAAAATTCATTTTGAAACACCATTATGAATAATAAATACTGCTGTTAACGCAAATTTTTTTCTAAACACGAACTAAAATATAAACAGCACTTTAAGTAAAAGAAAAAGTAATTAAAAGGTGTGATCAGCCATAAACACAAAAGTTTCCATACTGACTTGCACTCGTGTTACTATAGTTAGAAAAATAAACAGCCAATATGAGGCTAACCATACACATCAAAATATCCCCAGTAAAACTATAAACATGAGACACACTTTTCACCAACTCTGTACAACCAATTCTAACCTTACGTTCCTTATGTAGGACTGTCACATTTTGATCTGAAGTTGATAATTGCAAATTTACTGCTTAAACCAAAATCACTGATCAAAATTTTTAAAGCAAATTACATTTGTCATAAAAAATTAGGAACAATATTTGTAGTTGTAATAAAGATTTGAAGGTATGCAGACAGATAACGCCAATTTCCTGAATTTAATGAAAAAATAAGCCAGTCTGACTTATTTTAGAGGTGCTCACAAAAATTAGGGAAACACTTATTTGATGCATTAATCAAATACGAAATACTGCTGCATATTCAAACAGAACTAAATTCAACTTTTACTTTACGAAGTTTCAGTGCAAATCAAGAATTTGGAACCCTATGAACTATCAGTAGGTTAAATACCATACATAGTTGACATACAGCAATGAGGAAAGAAACACATTAAATAAAATCAACATCCCGAAAACAAGTTGCTGTTTATATCAACTCACCCAGCCTTAGTTCTCCAAAGTTTCCACTTCCAATTTTCTTTCCGACTTTAAAGTTGGGGCCGACCATCAACAGACCCGAACTGCTGGATACACTGTGCTTGCTACTAAGATGCATGCTAGTTCTCGTTCCTCCTGCACTGGTACGCGATACTCTCTTAGCTGCTTCTTCTCGCAAATCTTTGTCCATTTCCCTATTTCTACCTTCACGTCTCTGCATACTGTGGGGGGCCACTCAAACCGTACTAAATGGATTAGCACTGCAAATGGCTGCTCTTGTCACAGGTAGGCACCGAGCCTACAGACCAATCTTGCAGCCATGCAATTTTTCGCTGCACACGTTTGGCTTCTCCACTCATTCACCTCATTTACATTATTAACATGGACGCAAACATAATGGTTACTCAAACATCCGTACTTCTCGTCCATTGCTATATATATTGATAAAAATGCAGGTGTTCACAACTAGGGCAACGCACGCACACATCCATTATTTCTCATATTCCTGATCCTGTCGGGTCGCGGACTGATACAAGAGTACAACTGAAGTATAGTTACTTTTTCGTACTGAAAACTAAATTTTTTAAAAATTGACGTACATCATATAGGGGAATCAATAAATACGAAAAAAAATTAAACAAGGTTTATACTAAAGTCCAAGTTTTGGTAAGTACAATAGTTTAATATGATACATGACAGTAAATTTTCTACGAGTTCGCAATTGTAGCCAAAGATAAAATTTCCTGTTCCGGAGCCAAAATAACAAAGATGCAGTAAAGGTGACAGAAATCGATCCTTAAAACCATCTTTAATCTCACTACTTCAATGTTCAAACTATCTCAGTATTGTTACATATAGCGTGAACACAAAAATATAAAATTCTGTAATAATTATTGAAATTTTAATTTCATATAATCTTTACTAAAATGTTCGAACATGAAAAGAATACGTCTAACACTCACTTACATATACGAATCCTGATTTTAATTTTAACATTTATCAGACGTTTTAATATGTGTTGGGTGCTTATTGAAGATATGAATACATGAATATTAGACCCCTTTTTGAAAAAAATGAGTATGATTCATAGTCCTTGTGCAGATCAGTATTACTTCTAGCACAATAATTGTGTATTTACTATTTGCTTCAAATACGATACAATTGGAGATTACAAACGCCATTAATTCGTATTAATACTCGGCCACCAATCATAAAATCCCTAACTTCGTGAACAGCTTCCTACATGAAGTTTTACTACTAACCCCACACATATTTCTTATTACTCCCTTTTGGGCTCTGAATACTTTGTCAGTATGAGCAAAATTTTCACATAGATCCCTGAGGTACTCCAGATCTGATATGTAGAAAACAGTGAACCAAATGACGCACCATTAAAATGTTCCAGTGACACTTTCTGTTTTCTATTATAAACGTAAGAACAAAGCCATTTATTAATAATGCCATCTATACAATTTTACTTTAATTTTTGCATCAGAATTTGACAAGTCATAGCCGATTCCTACGTGCAGTAATTTAACATTTATTCCATTTAAAATATTTTCAAAGGATGTAAATATTGTTTTTTGAATGGCCCTTTTCGAAACCAAATAGTTTATTAGAATATTTTTATTGATAAGGTGTTTATAAACCCTGTTGCACCTTGATTTCTCAAAAATTTTGGGGATGGGTGTTAGTTATTTATTTATTTATCGTATGATTAATGAGGTACACAACAGGAAATGTACATATCACAAGCTTGTACAATTCATATCTCGAGATCTAATGATTTAATCCAGTCAACTGCACTAATCACCGCATCATGTAATTCCGCCATTGTTTCCTAGTAGGTCCGAAGAGGACAGTCAGAAACGATGTGATTGATTGTCTGTAAGGTGGCTCCATAGTCACAATTTGTAGAATCTACCCAGCCCCATTTGTATAATAAGTAGGCGCATCTGCTGAATCTTGATGTATAGACAGCTGAGGGTTTTGCAAGATATTTTTCCAGATTTTTAAGAGAGCTTCTGATCTTCTTAGTGATGGGGGTGAGATGTTGCATAGCACTGGAAGCCATATGGTATTCGTGCTGTGAATACATCCCGTAATTATTCTCATTGCCTGATTGAGTTGCACATCTATATTCTTTGTATGGGCACTATTGATCCAGGATGGGCAGCAGTATTCAGCAACAGAGTATGACAGAGCCAAGGCTGTGGATCTTAGAATGTGAGCACTGGCTCCCCATGAAGTACCTGCAAGTTTTGGAGAATATTATTTCTCGTTATGGGTGTTAGTAATGAAATAGGATGGCAATTCGATATTACTGACATATAATACTTTTGATAGAATGGTTTAACTACAGCACTCCTAAGACATTCTAGGATGGTGCTCTCAATTAAGGGTATATTAAACAGATAACTTAGTGTTTTACTTAATTCTGTACAGCACAGTTTAATTAATCTGCTGGAAATCCCATCACAATCACTCGAGTATTCGTTGTGAAGAGACATGATAACGTTTCTTATTTTTTCTGGATAACCTAAATTTATAGACACAGTGTCAAATTTTTCTTTGGAGACTATATCGACAAAATACATACTGTGAGTCACTGATCTACTTGTAGTAATTTATCAGCAACAGATAAAAAAAAATATTTATTAAATATTTCAGCTAATGGAAAAATGGATTTTACTGAATTTTGTTTGTTATAAACGTCATTACTGAGCTTACCATTTTTTAGAATGTCTCATATTAATTTTATTATCAGTGTCATTTATCTTATATTCGTACTACATACTTTTAGATTCTTTAATAACATTTTTCAGTATTTTCACTACTGCTTCTAATGTGTTCTAATAATAGCATCTTGAAGGTCCCTTTTACAAATGCCCACATTTACCACTAGTTTTTGTTCTTTTAGAGAAGTATGGCATCTTTTCATGGAAAAGCAACTTTCAAAGTAAGGCCGGCATTACGCTGTAAAAGTTTTTTGTACAAGATCTTTTATAAAAGATTTTATCATATTTATTTTATCAAGTATATTTTATGATATTTTTTCAGTCCCATTACACTAAATAAATTAGTTCTCTGAAAAGAATGGAGTAAACTTGTAAGCTTCTGCAGACCCAGTTAGTGCAACTGTCTCAATATGCATTTTATTGAAGATAAAGAAGAGAAGTAAACATATTTTGGTTAGAACGTGGATTACGAGACTTGATATGATAGGAGTTCATCAAAGTTTAGAGAAAGAGTTGCAATGTGAGGACATGCCAAATTATAAAAATTGTGGTTGATGCTGAAGTATACATCCCATAAATTCTGACCACAATATTTTCATAAATTTCTACATCAGAATTATTTTCCCATATATACTATTGGGTGTTTATTTTTACGGTCTATGTGCCATGGGTTGTACTCGATTGATGGTGACGGATCTACACCATTCTGCAATATAGCACACGCATTGGTCTGCGCATTACTTCTGTTATTATTCCAGAAACCTGTCAAATACTAGTTTCTTAACACATTAATTTTCTCTTTTTACGTCTTCTACAGTACAGCCTTCTATCATAGCACTAATTAACTTTTCGTAACTGTTCACCTTTTTATTCCTAATCTTATAGTCTATATGTTTCTGAGTTTACAACATTTCCTTCTGTTCATGCTTAGAAATAAAGATTTTTGTGGATTCGACAGTCACAACCAACTTTGCTAATGACCCTTACGCCATTTTCTTTGTTTACGTTTGCAGGGTGTTGAAATCTTCTATAAAATGTAATGCCAACGTCTTAAATTTTATAAAAGAAATTTTATAAAAGAAATCTTTTATAAAATATGCCCCATTATACTGTAAAATATTTTATGAAATATCTTTTATCAAAGATCTTTGACAAAAATCTTTTACAGTGGTAATGCCCATGGAGGAAGGAAATATATGGAGACGACGCAAGAGACCTTCACCACGCATTGAAGTGAAGCAGGGCGGAGGAGGAGTGGGGGGGCATGGCCGCTTCCATACAGACACGGGGAATATGTACAAAAACCTCAAGGGGACTCTAGGATAAACGTGACGCCGCAATCTGGTGATGGATTATTATGTAACTCGATATGAAAAATAAAAAATGACGAATAAAATTTTTTGATATCCTGCTTAGATTTCGAGATATTCTGTCCTAAATGTGAAATGGTTTTGGTTGAAATTCAGAAGAAAAAATTGGTCAAAGTCAAATTTGATGATGGATTCTTATTTAAAAAGACGAGTCAAATGAAAAATAAAGAATAAAATTTTTCGATATCTCACCTAGTTCTAGAGATATACTGTATCAAAAGTGAGGTGTCTTGAGTTGAAATGGAGAAGAAAAATTTCTCAAAAGTCAAATTTAATGATCGATTCTTATGTAACACGACGAGACAAATCGAAAATAAAGAATAAAATTTTTCGATATCTTGCTTAGGTTTCGGGATATACTGGGATTAGGTTGATATGCAGCCTGGACCAAAAATTAATTCTGCCATAGCTACAATGAATTACATGCAGAATGGATATTTCAGTTTTTTTTACTACCACTTGTGGTTAGGTTGAAATGCGGCCTAGACCAGAATAAAAATAGTTATCTTATTAACATACATCGTAAGCTTAATTGGAAATGTCTGGAAGTAGTTTCCATCGCGATATACGTTTTGTCACTAACTTGGTTCTCATGAAATTACTAACAGTAATAGATAAATTCTTTGTCCTTCATGGAACAACAAAACCATTCTGGTACCGACTGCATTTAGACCTAACCACAATCTGCATTAAATTGTCGCTACAGAATCAAACTATGTAGACATACCCACACACGCGTATTTGAATCGAAAACTTTATTTGCAGTAACAACATCGTTTGCTTCATCAAGATTCCTAGATTGCATAGCATAATTTAACACATTTAATTTCATCATACAGTATAAACTGCAACGTGACGAAAGAAAGCGCAATACTAAATTCACTGAATCGCGATGTAAAACACACCCCCTTAAATCTCATTTTCAACACTCGTTAAAAAGTAATGCTAGTCTATTATATGCAAAATAGCAAGGTATGCTGATTTTCTACACTACACTAACAAAAATTTGAGAACAAAGTCATCCCATTGAGAGCTATGACTAAATATTTATAGTCAGGCAGCGAAGTTTGCAACTTCTACAGCCCACTTCAACAACGATAATTAGAATTCAACTTACTTATGAAATGATATTCCAGGTTCTTTCCTGTCTGGCCTATTTGAGCAACCGTACGCAACACAAGATGGCATTATAAAACACTTATACACATTACAAAATGAAATAATCTAACACAATGTGAACATCGCAATTGCTTGGAAGCGCAATATCGCCGCTGCTGCCACTGTGCATGCGCGTGCCTGCTTCACCGATTTAACGTCACTTCTCCTCCATATATTTCCTTCCTCCATAGTAATGCCGGCCTAATTGAGGAGGATGCTAAAAAAAAATGTTGTATATTCATTGACAATTTGTGCACTGTAAGCATGTTGCCAGTTGTAGTATTAAGGAAATTTCTAAAATAACTTAGTGATTCCTCATTTGTTACCCGCTAACTTAAAAAACATTACTCATGGAACTAGTTTCTATTGAAGTGTTGATGGTTAATATCGATTGTCATTATCTGAAAGTCCATTAATAGATGACTTGAAAGTATAACTGAATTTTGATGTTTCCAGGGAAACATCATCTATTACTGAGTGGTTATTATAAATCAGTCTAATGGGAAAATTAACTGCCTGAGTTAGAGTATATGAACTGACTAACGATTCCATCAAGAATTTACAGGGTAGATTAAAATCACCACAAAAAACAATGTTAGCTATTCGTATGCTTAATAATAATAACAATAAATGTTGAAATTGATTGAAAAAAAAGAGTAAAATTACCTGAAGGTCTTCTGTACACAATTACCACGAGTCTTACAAGATCTTCAGTATCGAATTCAACACTGTAGTACAAGCTTCGAAATATTGATCAATACAATTGTATTTGCTAAAATTTATATCATCAAAACTATAACCATTTCTACAATAAGAGACAACTCTTCCTTTAATTACATTTGAAATAATATACACTCACAAAGTGACTTACTCCATCAATGTGACAAATTACTTCAGTAACACAAGCGACATTTTTAGAAACTTGTACTACGCCTACATTTAAGGCATGAAGATGTTAATTCTTTATAGTACATTCACTGTGGCATAACTTTTTTATGCAATAACTTGAAACTCTTTTCTGTACCATTTGGTCCTTCGTATTACGTTCCTAATTTATCTTTGCTCTTCATAAAAAAAATACTATGTCCAGTTACTAATCAACAGATAAATATCCAACAAAAGGATTATTTTTAAAAAATATCGAATGTCGCCAGTAACATATCTTCAATAGTCTACTATTATTTTCAAAGTATTCAAAAAACGTTGATTTTTAACAGTGAAGTTCTTGATCTCAATGGTAAGACCATATTTCTGAAAAGGCGGGCAGCTTTAGTAATAGTTTTATCGACCAAACCAGCCAATCATATGATCTTTTCTGTTATATGGTAACAACGAAATATTTAGGTTTTTTCATTTATTTTTTTAACCGATGAGGTGTCTTAATGTATCTATGGGTTGCTATTATTAAAATTATTTAATGTTACTAATAGATTAATTTCAATAAATAAAAAGGATTTTCTAAAAATGACGACAAAATTGAATTGAATAGATAACATATTGATTATTTATTTCCAAACAAGTTATGATCAGTATTATCTTAATGTTTTGGATGCAAGTACAAAAAATATGACAAAAAATTAACATTTTGGCTACAAATTTCTTACAGAGATAGTATTATTTAGAACCATGATATACAAATGACATAGTGTTACCAATGAATAAATTTTCCAACACCGAAAAAGAGCAGAGAATTCAAAACCACTAACATTGAAAATAAACTTTATATTATAGGACTTTTCAATTCAAAATTTAACCAATATAATAATAATATGTCGAAAATAAAAGTCATAAAACTACAGGTTTAGAAATCGCGACATTTATTTTCACTAGTAGTACTGACAAAAACAATCATTTTTAAACACGATTTACGTAGTCTAAGAATTCTTCTAAAGAAGATAGAGCTGTTTGATAGTTTTTCCGTCATGTGTTCAGCAGGGTATCCGCCGACAATACAAAATACGTTAAACAATGGGAAGCCAGTAATTTACAAGAGATAAACTAAGGAACATATTCTGACAAAAATTAGACTGTAATTAAACTAGATGTATGTTTGTTTTTAGAGAGAGGAAGAAAATTAACTTCGTAAATAAAATCGTAAGGAAGCCGAAAATATGCTTAAATGACAGAAAAATGTATATGATAATAATAATAATAATACAATAACAGTTTAACAATAAATTTGAAATTTAAGGGATTTTCATATTTGGATTTGTGGCCCATGTCACTAGCTACGTCATAGGTACTATATGTCATCATCCTCCATGCCAGAAAATGAGAATGAATAGAGGAGATTTGCGCAAAGTGAGACAAATGTTAAAGATCAGAGTAGAGAATTCTCAGGAAACGGAGAAAATTTTATTAGAAGGTACAACACATTAAGTAACATGTTATTTTTCTTTTTAAAAAAAAGTATGATGAGCGCATCAAATTGTTGGAAATGGAGTTAAAATTTGAATGTTATAGCAGTAAATGAAAGATTTCATCCAAATGAAAATTGTTACCGATTTAAAGCAAAGGTCGAAATAGCGAATTAAAAAGAATCCCGTGATAGTAAAATCTTTGCGAGGAACAAAATACTTTAAAAGATGCACTCATGGAACTAAAATGATGATTCTAAAATTGATAGCGATAAACAAAGCAATCTGAGACAAAAATTAGCATTACATAAAATAATCCGAATGAACAGTCTGCAAAGTGACGAAGTTTCAGATAGATGAAGTAAAAATGGAAAATAAAGGATTGCGTCAACTCGTCCTGGTACTATTTTTTTTTTTTTTTTTAGATAAACACCAGAATTTTGTATCGACAAACAGTTTGAAGGGATCGGTTGCGTTCGTGATAGGGAAGCCACCACCGGACTTGCAATATTTGTAAGATAACAACCAAGGGAACAGTGAAACATGAAAGAATTTATGTAAATAATCTACTACATAATTCCCTAAGCGCACTCACTCACCTCGATAGCTATTGACTGGAGAACGGTGTCTTCGTTCACAAATTAAAAACGACCAGAGATATCATTAGAAGAAAATCGAGATTTATGTCCACAATTTAATAGCTAAACAACTGCCACGAAATTAATTGCCATAATATATTCATTAAGTTTGCTTTTCGTAACATTTCATGGTTAAAAAATATTGATAAATTTTAGGCTGAAAAACGTGGATCCGTTTCTCAGTAACATGTTGCTAATGGAAGCAACATAAAAAAAAATACTAATGGTCTCTACAGTAACCACGAGTACTAATTGTCATTCAGACGTAGGCTAAATTTCAATTTAATTAAAACTTTCACTAATTTTGCTGCTTAACCAGGGTTTATGCATTATGATTTATTTGCCTCTTATGTATTTTATTGACCAGTTTCGATAATGGTCTTTCTTCATATTTACTGCATGTGAGTTGTTAGGTTATTTAAAGTGGAAATCACACCAAATATGTTACGGAATTGAATATTCTGGTAATTCATTTCTTCGGAGTTGCTCAACTGTTTAGTAATACGGAAAGTGTATTAAGTTCTCTGGCCGTTATAGACAGTATGACGAAAGCTTATATTATGAATGAGCATCCTCAATTAATGAAAAAAGGGCGATACTTTCGAAACAAACAGGAATTCTTCAAAACATTGGTCACGTTCATGTTTGGTCAGATCAGGTCAACCTGTTATAATCTTTGAACCTAAAAATTGGAACTATTCTAGACCCGTGACGATACGCAAAAAAAACGGTCACGCGCTTGCGCTAGCACTAAAATAATATGGTGGAACGATTTAGGGATATTCAATAAACATTGATGCATCGTATCAATTCGATGTTTATAATACGATACATCGAATTGATTCAATGTTTTGACAAAGAATTTTTGTATTCGATGCATCGATTTTTTAAAACAAAAACATCGAATCAATGTAAAAACTAACTCTGGGTAAAAAGACAAAGAACGATAGAATTTTTTCAGATTCCTAAATTTATTTAAGATTAAATTAAATAATTAAAATTTGAACTAATTGTCATCAACAGGTAGTGACACCTGTGTGCAACTAGCGGGACGCAACAAGAGTGAAAATGAACTTTTCTTGCGGTTGGCTCTCCTGTTGGTATGAGCGAATGAATAAAATTGATTTCTTAGGTTCATTCCTACTGTTTGCCGGTGTTTACTGTGAATCGAAATAAGATATATTATTACTCTGAAACAACTAAGTGTACCTACGTGATACTATTAAATATTTAGATACAAACTGGGTTGGCACAACATCTGATTGCCTGTTCGAAGTTGAAACAAGTATGTAGTAATTCTATTAATTTTATGAACACAACTCTACACTTGTGTAACAAACAAGCAGTTTTATATAATTTTGGCTTAGTATCGATACTTACGTTAATTACACCTAATCATTCCATTAATAAGTTATTTTTATTGACCTTTAAAAATCTGTAAACAAATTTACTAAGGTTTTGATTTACTTAAATGTTGTGAACTCCATCAATAGTGTTGCGATGCTACAGCGAAGTGAATTTATCGATAAATATTTACACAAGTGTTTTCTCTTTTTTAGTTGATTACAAGATAGCACCTCTGAAGGAAAGTAAAGCGTGAAAATTTTTCACTAAAATTGAAGGAAATGGAAACCTTGCAAAATGCAAACTTTGCCAAAAAAAAAAACTTGTGGCAATACACTAAACTTGATTGGCCACGTAAGAAATATCCATAAGGCTGCATTTTTATTAGTAAACAGAGAAAATTCTCAAGTTTACCCAATGTCGACACCGAAACAATTGCGAAAAAAATTAAAACAGTCACCAAACTTGATGTCCACAACTCTGAATCGCTGCCATAAACAAGTTCAGCTGATGTGACAGAATTGGAAAATATAGCTTTGACGTGTTCAACAGTTATCCATATCAATGATACTGTCCCTCCATCTTTGAAGCGCCAAAAGTCGATTGTGGACATTTTAGAAAATATACATGCTTTTCGGAAGGTGGTAACAAAAATAAAAATAAATGATGCCTTGGGTTATATGATTTGTAACGACAATCAACCATTTACGACTTTTGAAAATGAGGGTTTTCGTTATCTGAGGAAAGTGCGCCGCATTACAAGCTTCCCAGTAAGACGACGTTATCTCCCTGAGTTGATGACAAATATGATGCATTGTCAGCTGTTTTCAAAAATTAATTAGAAAATGTAGAAAATCTAACACTTACAACCCTCATGTGGACAGAAAATATGAGAATGAGAAGCTTTTTGGGATTACAGCTCATTTCGGTATAGATATTGCTTTTTTTCAATAACTCTTTGAGTATATCAGCATTTGAACACGCTACTTCAGATCACTTTGCTGAGATGATTCTGAATATTTACTGCAGTCCTTATGAAAGTGTCACAGAACTGATTAGTAGACTAGGCTAGCAGTCTCTGGTAGATAGACGACGAACTTTTCGTTTAAATTTATTGGTTAACATGTGTACCTCCACTTTCACTTACGAGTGTAGTGAAATACTTCGTCCACCAACCTATTTGAGTCGGAATGATAGCAAAGATAAGATTACAGAAATAAGGTGCTGCACTGATTCTTATATGAATTCTTTTTTCCTTCGTACCATTCTGGATTGGAATGCACAACAAAGAGATTATCTTTGGTGCTGAGCACCCTCTGCCAACCACAATTTTATATGTAGTATATATGTTGATGTAGACTTGTGTTGAATGGGATACTGACATCGATAAAGTTCCGGCTGTAATGACTGACAATGCGGCAACTATGATTAAGGCCGTCGAATTGGTTTTTGGTAAAAAAAACATATACCGTGTTTTGCGCACAACCTAAATTTAGTTCCACAGAATGCGGTACAACAGTGTCTAGAGCTATGAAACCTGATAACTAAGGTCAAGGAAATTGTAACAGGGTTTAAGCAAAGTAATACAGCAAGCAATGAATTAAGAAAAGCAACGAATCAAGAAATAAAATTGATTCAAGAAGTTCCGAAAAGATGGAAATGCACATATTATATGAATGAGAGGTTTTTAGAGTTACTCATTGTCGTTAATAATATCATTATTCACGATAAAAATGCACCAGTTGTGTTCAATGCGTCGGAACTGTCAAATCTCTCTTCAGGTTTACAAGTATTACGACCACTGGAAGCTGCAACCAAAGGTGACAGGTACTGCACTAGCAGCAAAGGGATTCCGTTAATCCATTGCTTAGTTATAAAAATCCAGTCCCTCAGACTAGACGACTCCCCAAAGAACTGAAATCGTTTGTGCTTAAAGAAACTGATAATAGAATGGGTGCTTTAGAGACAGTGACTCCACTCGTCATAGCCATATAGAAATCGCAAAAATCGAAGACTTAATGGCAAATAATACTCAAAATTTTGAAATATTGGAATCCGATTCAGATGAATCTGAAAAAAACGAGAAGCGAGTTTATCTTTATGGGAAGATCATCACAAATGAGTAAACAAGAGCTTGAAATTGATACAGTCTGAGAATGCAATTTCTGATGAATTATCTGTTTACTTGCATAGTCTAGTAGGAAGAGTCATTGAGAATCCTTTGGAAATCTGGAGTGACCTAAAAGTTCAGTTTCCTAAGCTTCATAAAATTGCCTTCAAGTATTTGACTATTGTTGGGACTTCCGTTCCATCCTAAAGTTTTATTTCGAAGGTTGCTCAAATTTTCAATCAGCAAAGGAATAGAATGAAAGGAAAACGATTGAGGAAACTTTTGTTTCTGCAAAGTTTGCCTAAGCACTATTGGTGTTAAGTGTTTAGATTTAAAATTAATATTTTTGGGAAGATTTAGTACTTAATATCTGGTTTTTTATTGAAATGGTCTTCTACCGTAATAAAATATTTCCGTTATTCTGTAGATTTTGTTTCACTTACAAAGCTCTATCTCACTCATACAACACTTCTTATCCAACACAATCACTTGGTACACTACAAATCCTGTACTAGAATGTTGATTGCTTAAAAAGTATATCAGATTCGGAAGCTAGTCTATAATTTCTAGCTGGAATCATCTTCGGAAGCAAACAAATTCTTTCCATGGAGGAAGGAATATATGGAGACGACGCAAGGGACCTTCGCCACATACTGGAGTGAAACCGGGTGGAGAGAAGTGAGGAGGGGAGGCCGCCATATTGCTTGACAGGAGAAACACGGGAAATAGGCACAAAAACCTCAAGGGAATCATAAGACAACCGTGGTACCGCAATTTGATGATGGATTACTATGTAACTCAACGAGACACATCAAAAATTAAGAATAAAATTTTTTGATATCGTGCTTAGTTCTCGAGATATACTGCCTCAAAAGAGTGGAGTTTCTGGTTGAAATTCAGAAAACGTGTCCCCAAAGTCAAATTTGGTGACAGATTCTTATGTAACACGACGATACAAATCGAAAATAAAGAATAACAATTTTCCATATCTCGCTTAGTTCGCGAGATATACTGTCTCAAAAGAGTGGAGTTTCTGGTTGAAATTCAGAAGAAACGTGTCCCCAAAGTCATATTTGTTGATAGATTCTTATGTAACACGACGATACAAATCGAAAATAACGAATAAAAGTTTTCGATATCTCGCTTAGTTCGCGAGATATACTGTCTCAAAAGTGAGGTTGTTAGGTTATGAGAGGTTCAATGATAACCGTGGCGCCGCAATTTGATGACGAATTCTTATGTAACTCGATGAGGGAAACTGAAAGTAAAGAATAAAATTTTTTGATATCTCGCTTAGTTCTCGAGATATTGTACCTTAAAAAATTGACGTGGTTAGGTTGAAATGCGGCCTGGACCAAAAGAAAACTTTCGCCATATCGATATTTGATGATGAATTCGGAAGTAACTTAATGAGCAGGAAATTCTTTTTAACTTGAATAACAAACTGTTTATTTCTACAGTCCTTAAATTTTAGTTGATGTTCAAATAGGTTATATTTTCACATTCTATTTCAGTAATTGATAAGAAAGATTTCAAAATCTAGAATATAGTTGTAGACATTTACAAACAGGAACAAGTCATATCTGAAATTTTAAAAATAGCATAAGTCAATGTTTAGAACTTTTAAAAAAATTAACACTTCAGTAACACTTACTTAGAAGATATTGTACTGTTAGTGGCCTATATAACTTTGCTAGAAAAATCAGTGCATTCATAAATCAGAAGCTAACAGCTAATAATAAATAAATTGTTTGTTCTCTTCTGGTACACACCGCATTTCAACCTGCCAACATTTCCATTAATATTGCCGCTAAAAAATCAAACTATGTAGACACATCTAAGCACAAGAAATGCATCGCTAACTACATTTCGGACAACAAAGTTTATTTCATCACGTTTAGTAGTTCGCACAGCATAAATTATTACAATTAATTTCATCGTGCACTTTAAACGTGAGTAAAGCATGGAGAATACCATATTCACTGTGTCGCGATGTAAACATGACCCGCTTAAATTAAATTTTCAACACTTGTCTACAAAAAGGCTAGCTTTTCAGGTTTAATATAGTAACATATGCTAATTGTCTACACTACACCAATAAAAATTTGAGAATGATATGATCTTATTGAGAGCAATGAATAAATTTATAGCGAATGGCACTATGTTGCAGTTGCCTGTCAGATACTTCAAGAACGATAATTACAATGTGACTTAATTATGAAACGCTATTCCAGGTTTTTTCCTATCTCGTCTGTTTGTGCAACCATATGCATCACAACTTGGCATTATAGAAAACTTTAGAATTTTAGAAAATGAAATATTCTGAGCAGCTGTCACAGTGCAAACAGCCCAATGTTTTGGTACTCCTACGATATCCGCAGCACAAGCACAGTTTTTTCACGAGGTTTCACGGATTTAGCGTTATCTCGTCTCCATATATTCCTTCCTCCATGATTCTTTCAAATGATTTTACAATATTGTCTCTGTCAATTGAAAAAAATTTCTGGGCGCTAGAATTTATCATGGAGGAAGGAATTATATGGAGGAGAAGTGACGTGAAATCGGTGAAGCAAGCACTAAACTCTCCCGCATGGTAGCAGCACCGGCAGCGACCATATGGCGCTTCCCAACAATTAAGGTGTTCACATTGTGGTAGATGCAGTGATTATTTCATTTAGTATTGTGTATAAGTGTTTAAAAATGCCAGCTTGTGTTGCGTACGGTTGCACAAATAGGCCAGACAGGAAAGAACCTGGAATATCATTTCATAAGTAAGTTGAATTGTAATTATCGTTGTTGAAGTGAGCGGTAGACACCGCAAACTTTGCAGCACGTCTATAAATATTTAGTCATAGCTCTCAATGGGATGACTTTGTTCTCAAATTTTTCTTGGTGTAGTGTAGAAAATCAGCAAACTTGCTATTTTGCACATAATAGACTAGCATTATTTTTTAACGAGTGTTTAAAATGAGATTTAAAGGGGCGTGTTTTACTTCGCGATTCAGTGAATTTACTATTACGATTTCTTTCGTCACGTTGCTGATTATATTGACAATGGATGATAAAATTAACTGTTATGTGAGAAGCTGTGAGTTTTATTAATTTTTTAAATAGCTATTTCAGGCCATTGACTTAGGTTATTTTTAAAGCTTCATATAAGACTTGTTTCTGTTTGTAAATACGTCTATACCTATTTTTACCGATTTTGAAATCTTTCTCATCTATTTATGTCGAAACAGGTTCATGCAGAAATAAAAATGGGCTTCATAAAAAAGAAGTTATTGGCCTTTGAACAAAATCAATTTGGGGAATGTGTTTCTAATTTAGTCTCTTTTTTTGTACAACATTCTCCCCCCCCCCGTATCTAAATCTAACTGAGAGATAATTTTTTTACAATTGTCCTAATAAGTAAGGCTGTGAAATTAGACAACACATCTTGATCAAGAGAATGTTCATTAAGGTGACTGAATAAACATTTTATTTCTTGTACCAGCCTACAAAATGTTTGGGTTGCTCATCCCTAGAGTGGGTCCTCTTACTTTTTTTCTGGTCTAGGACACATTTCAGACTAACCACAAGTGGTAGTAATAAAACTGAAATATCCATTCTGCATGTCAACCATGTAATCATTGTGGCTTTGACAGAATTAATTTTTGGTCCAGTCTGCATCCAAACCTAAACCCCTCAATTTGGATGTTGTATATCCCCCAAACTAAGCAAGATATCGAAAACATTTATTCCTTATTATCGAGTTTTTTCGTCGTGTTACATAAGAATCCATCATTAAATTTGACTTTTGCGAAATTTTTCTTCTCGATTTCAACTCAAGACACCTCACTTTTGAGACAGTATATCTCGAGAACTAGGTGAAATATCGAAAATTTTTACTCTTTAGTTTTTATTTGTCTCGTCTTTTTAAATAAAAATTCATCATAAAATTTGACTTTGAATAATTTTTTCTTCTGAATTTCAACCAAAACCATTTCAGATTTGAGACAGAATATCTCGAAAACTAAGCAGGATATCAAAAAATTTTATTCTTCATTTTTTATTTGTCTCATCGAGTTACATAATAATCCATCACCAGATTGCGGCGTCACGTTTATCCTAGAGTCCCCTTGAGGTGTTTGTACATATTCCCCGTGTTTGTTGGGAAGCGGTCAAGCCCCACCACTCCGGCCATGCCCCCCCACTCCTCCGCCGGCCTGCTTCACACTCATGCGTGGTAAAGGTCTCTTGCGTCGTCTCCATATTATTCCTTCCTCCATGGAATTTATCATTGAAGTTCTTTGATCCATGAAGCCATGGAGGAAGGAAATATATGGAGACGACGCAAGAGACCTTCACCACGCATTGAAGTGAAGCAGGGTGAGGAGGAGTGGGGGGGCATGGCCGGAGTGGAGGGGGCATGGCCGCTTCCATACAGACACGGGGAATATGTACAAAAACCTCAAGGGACTCTAGGATAAAGGTGACGCCGCAATCTGGTGATGGATTATTATGTAACTCGATATGACAAATAAAAAATGAAGAATAAAATTTTTTTGATATCCTGCTTAGTTTTCGAGATATTTCGTCCCAAATGTGAAATGGTTTTGGTTGAAATTCAGAAGAAAACATTGGTCAAAGTCAAATTTGATGATGGATTCTTATTTATAAAGACGATGCAAATGAAAAATAAAGAATAAAAATTTTCGATATCTCACCTATTTCTATAGATATACTGTATCAAAAGTGAGGTGGAAATGGAGAAGAAACATTTCGCAAAAGTCAAATTTAATGATCGATTCTTATGTAACACGACGAGACAAATCGAAAATAAAGAATAAAATTTTTCGATATCTTGCTTAGTTTTCGGGATATACTGGGAACATCGCAATTGTTTGGAAGCGCAATATCGCCGCTGCCGCCACTGCGCATGTGCGAGCCTGCTTCACCAATCTAACGTCACTTCTCCTCCATATATTTCCTTCCTCCATGCATGAAAGTTATCAAAGATTTTATATGAAGCAATTTGACGCGCACTAGCGGGTGAGGTTAAGAATATATTGTCTCTGGAGAACATTATTGTACTGTCGTCTGCTTTCCACTGTATCGTTTTTTTTGTTTGTTTTTAATCAGAGCAAAATAAGGATGGATTTTACATTGTCAAATGTGGCATACGCACCACAGAAAGTTAAAGGTGTCGCCTCTAAAGACAAGCACGAACGTACGCCCGGAAGCAAAGCATGTTCACAATCCTTTTTATTATGCATTTAACTGTAACCTCAAATTAATTTTTTCCTTTTTCAACCTGCATTTTTACTTTTGTCTCTAAATATAGGTGAAATAACTTTTCGTTTCATGTACAAAATAATTGCTAGTAATTTGTGTAAATGTAGTTGATATAATTAATGTACTTATTCTGTGACTGTATATTCTGGTGTATGCATTTGTTTTGATTATGTGTAAATAGAGAAATTTCCACATCGCAGGGAGTCAGTCTGTTATATTGGGATGTATAGATAATAATGTATTGTACATTGTATTGTAATTAATCTAATTACAATCATGAACCAATACATTTTGATTAAAAGGAAGGAGGATAAACTTCTTAATACAGGGCGTTCGCCGGGAAACGCAACCCACTGTTAGCGCTACAAGGAAGAAACTGCTCCCGGCGAGCGAGCGATCAGCTTCCGGCAATGTTCGACCGTCGGCCGCGGACTATTTCACAATAATTACGCTTCATAAACTTGTATGTGCTAAGCATTTAAATGTGTCGTAATTCATTAGCTTACCTTATAAAAGATGCTGGAAGTGTTGACCCTCTTGTGTAATGCACATTTCACATCTTCTGAACATATTTCGAGACACACGCTGGATTTCACCTTTGTCAATGGACATTATTGCTTGATAGATTTTTTCCTCAAGTTCTTCCAATGTGTGAGGATTTCCTTCGTACACCTTACCCTTAAGTTTACCCCAAAGGTAGAAGTCACAAGGGTTTAAATCCGGTGATCTGGCGGGCCACAACCCAAGGCTGATTACACGATCATAAAACACTTCGTCAAGTGCAGCAAGCGAATTTCTAGCGGTGTGAGCTGTCGCCCCATCCTGTTGAAAATAGCCGTACAATTTTTCTTCTTCAGTAAGTTTCTCGAAAAAACGGTTTCACAATATTTTCGATATATCTTGCGGAAATAAGAGTTTCACGGAAGAAAATTGGACCTATGATTCTCGAAGCACTAATCGCACACCAAAAACCCACTTTTAAGTCATGCAATGGCAGTTGGAGTAGAGTATTTGGTTTTTCTGAACTCCAGTGTCGACTGTTTTGAGCGTTAACATAACCACTCAGATGAAACCAGGCCTCATCAGAGCAAAACGTCAGCTGCGGATCAACAGTGCCATCGTGGACACCCTGCAGGTACCAGTTGCAAAATCTAATCCTAGGCCCCCTGGTCTATTTCTGTAATTTTATGCACCACAATTGTTTTGTACGGCTTTAAGTGAACTAGCTTTGTTACTTTCCAAGCTGACGTCTTAGATATGCCTGCCTGCTGCCCTAACTGACTTAATGATTTTTTGGGTGACTGTTCTAGTCGAAAAGCGATATCGTCAATTTTCTCCTCTGTGAGAATACGGTTGACCGACAGTCTCTTTTTGTTAAAAAATGAACCCGTTTCTCTTACTTTTTTAACCAGACGCAGAATTGTTGATTTAGCTGGCAGTAAAGCGCCAGGATATTCGCGACGAAATTTACTGCGACACTTTTTAAACGACTTCTTCTTCACATATGTATCGTAGAGAAATATTCTTTGTTGCAAACTGTAACGTACCATAATTTTACTCACACTCAAACACGGTACAGATTAGTAAGAGTATGAAGCCCTAAACCAGCCAAACCGCAAAGAAACGTTTATTCACAACACTGATTAATAAGAGACTGAAGTCACAAACTAGCTACAATGCAAAGAAACTGTTCTTAACCATGTAAGGGTCCCATTATACTGTGCCACTGCACTGTTGGGGCAGCGGAGGTGGCGGGAACCGCTGGCCCCGCTGACCGAGCAAGTTGCCGACGGCAACAGACTGGGAGGGTTGCGTTTCCCGGCGAACGCCCTGTACAATACAATACATTTATTTTCCATTGATCCCAATATAAGAGACTGGCTCTGTGGGATGTGGAAAGTTGTCAATTTACAGATAAACAGTTGCACAACAAAATAATAGGTACACCAGTAGATGTACAGTTTGTATCAAAGGAAATAGGAAAAAGTAATCAAACAAGTAGGCTAATGATATTTTTATCAAAGAAAATTCAGTAGAATCTAATTTTTCAATTGCTGATATATTTAATAAACATTTATTATCTGTTGCTGATAAATTGACTGCTAATAGCTCAGTGACACACAGTATGGATTTTGTCAGAACAGGGTTAAAAAAAAAAAAAAAACTCTATGTCTGTAAAATTAGCTACTCCAGAAGAAATAAGAAAAAGGAACAAAATTTCCGTGTTAGTGGCATTGTTAAACCTGGTGCTCCATTGAGTGAAATGGTAAAAAACTCCGAAAAAATGTATTCGAGTAACAGTGGATACAGTGTGATTATAGTTGACGATAATGACATCTACAAAAATGAGGCTAAATCAGCAACAAGATCTTTAGTTGAAATATTAAGAAAAATGAACACTATAAATGTGTATGCAGAGAGTATTCCACATAGACATGATCTGATACCATCATCATGTGTAAATAAAGAAATCGACACTACAAATTGGAAGTTTTAAAATATTGTAAAGCTTTCCAAAATGTCGAATATGTAAGAGAAGACTGTCCCAGAGAAGAATTTGCAAGACATGGAATGCACAGAAACTATAAAGGGAAAGTGGTATTGGCTGAAATGATATTGCATCATATTAAAACCATAAACGAAAATGAAAATTACTCAAAATTCGAAATGAAAGAACAATGGGTAAAGTACCGGTACCAATCCTGTATGATAAATATAATATTTCTATTCTGGACATTACAGAATCATCTACTACAACAGTGTTTGAAGCAACAACAGAATTCAAACAGGAAATGACTGACTCTGAAGATCTGTCACCGAGTGTGGTGGTGTAACGGCTAGCGTTCTGGCCTCGCATTCGGGAGGACAGTGTTTCGAATCCCCATCCGGGCATCCAGATTTGGGTTTTCCATGATTTCCCAAATCACTCCAGGCAAATGCCGGGATGCTTCCTTCAAAAGGCCATGGCCGAATTCCTTCCCATTCCTTGCCCCCCATCCTTTCCCATCTCTAAAGACCTCGCTGTTAGAGAGACATTAAGCAGATAAAAAAAATGAAGATCTGTCTACCAAAAATGATCAAACTGTTTCTAAAAGTGAAATGGACATCATAAGAAGAAAACAAGCTGCCAGAGAAAGACATCCACCATCAAGAAGTGAGGATTTTTGGTGGCCACAGAAGAAAATAATACATCCTTAGTGAGATATTCTCACAACCCACACAAAGAAGATGGAAACTCATCTGATCTGAACAATGATACCCACCTCACTTCAAGTCCACAGGTCGCACCTGTGATCCACAAGTGCAAAACAATCCTCACCAGTTAGCCTCAAAGGAAAAGTGGAAAAAACTAAAAAGGTATCTACTCAAATATCTGTTCTTCAGCAAAATGTTCAGTGTTCTCGTAGCAAAATAAATGAGTTAAATGTATTAGTGACCTCAAAAAACCATTCGTATAGTGTCTAACAGAACACTGGTGTAAAGCAAATGAAATTAAGTATGTTGACTTAGGTGGTTATGAAATGGCAAGTTATTACTGCCGAACAAAAGTAAAATGTGGTGGTTCTTGATATTTATAAAATCTGGTGTAAATTATAGAAATAGAACTAACCTTATGTCACTAAATGAGGATAAAAACTTTGAAGCTTGTGCAATAGAGATTACTGTGGAGGACTCAACTACCAAAGTTGTAATCATATCTATATACAGGTCACCAAACTCGGATATTGCCATATTCTTCTCAAAATTAAGGTTGATCTGAGATAAAGTGCATACTAGGAAAAGTAAAATCTTAATTTGTGGTAATATAAACATAAATACTAAAATCAAAGATAAGAGTACAATAGATTTGCTAAATATTCTGTATTCATATGGTATTGCCTCCCTGGTAGAAGATGCAACTAGAATTACTGAATTCTGAATCCACTATTGATCATGTCCTGACAAACCTGGATGTAAATTATTGTGATGTAACTGTAGAAAACTTAGGTCTGTCTGACCACCATTGTCAAATTATAAATTTAAATCTGGTAGTTCATGAACAACTCAAGCCAAAAATGTACATCCGTAGATTTCCAAAAGCCAAGGTTTATGAATTCTTAGATGACCTATTATGCCAGCCATGGGAAGAGATTTACACTACACCAAATGCAAATGAAAAATTCAAAAAATTTGCAACTTTTTTTAAATTAAATTTTGAAGACAAGTTCCCCAAAGTACTCTCAACTTCTGATCGAAGTAAAAACAAATGGGATAAAAATTTCACCCCAAAATCTCAGGAAAATGTATACGAAAAGTAATGAACACACCAGCCAATTTTTCCTAGCTTATCGTAGAACTTACAAAAAAGTGTATTGAAAAGTCCTAGCAGAGGCCAAGAAAAACTACAATAATAGGAAAATTATAAATTCAAGCAATAAATCAAAAGCTGTTTGTGATGTAGAAAGAAGAGAAACAGGGAAAACCAAAGAAACCTAAACTCCTGCCCAATAAAAATCTGTGACACTACGCCAGATAACGACCCAACAGAAATAGCAAACTATGTAAACAATTACTTCTCTAGCATAGCTGCAAAACTTCAGACTAAATTAAAAAAAAAATCAAACATATAAAAATTGTTATATCTCAGTAAATTCTATGGTTCTAAACCCAGTAACAGAAGAAGAGGTGGAAAAAAACAGTCCTTAGACTAAAAAATCAACAGGATTGGACAAGGTGCCCATGTTTCTAATAAAACAATGTATACATATCCTCTGAACCCCATTAGCGCACATAATAAATTAGTCTTTCACAACTGGTGTATTTCCTGACTACCTAATAAATTGCAAAGGTCCTACCTATTTTAAAAAATGGGAGTAATGAACATGTAGAAAATTACCGCCCAATTTCTATACTGTCATCTTTCTCCAAAATTTTTGAATCACTTATGAAAGATAGGTTAACCAGCTTCCTGAGAAAATATAATATCCTTAGCAAATCTCAGTTTGGTTTTCAGGCAGGAAAAGGAACATCATCAGCAATAACACAGTTTACAAAAAATGTACTTAAAGCTCTTGACAGAGGTGATCATGCAGCAAGTCTATTCCTAGACTTTTCAAAAGCCTTTGATACTGTTGACCACAACATCCTCCTGCAAAAACTAGAAACGATAGGCATAAGGGGTAGTGCAAAATCCTGGTTCCAATCATATCTAACCAACAGAATACAAAAAGTTGAAATCTCTGCAATCCCAGAAAACTCAAATATTTTATGTAAGTTCCTGTCTGAACCAAGATCTGTAAATATAGGCGTCCCACAGGGAAGTATTCTAGGTCCTATATTATTTCTAATTTATGTAAATGATTTTATATCCAGTGTCAGTCATGGGGATAAAATTGTATTTGCTGATGACAGTAACATCATCAGTGATCCCTCAGTCAATGAGCTCCAGGCTAAAGGAAACCAGCTCTTATAGAAGTCTTAAACTGGTCCCAAAATAATAAATTGACCCTCAATATAAATAAGACAAGCAGCATCAAATTCAGTTCAGTTTGCAGTGTTCATCAGATAGACTTAAAACTGAATAATGAACACATTGTATGTGTTGCAAATACAATGTTTCTGGGAATGACCATTGATCACTAGTTAAAGTGGAATGAACATGTACAAATTTTGGGAAAGAAAATATCCACAACCTATTTTGGACTTAGAATTCTAGCTCCTGTATGCAATGATGATTGCCTCAAAACAATATACTTTGCAAACATTCATTCAATAATATCCTATGGAATCATTTTTTGGGCTTTAAGCAAAAAAAAAAAAGTAAACACTATTTTCAAATTACAAAAATGGTCAGTCAGGATAATAGAAAAAACTTGAAGCAGAACCAATTGTAAGGACATATTTAGAAAATTAGACATCCTGACTGTTCCATCGTGTTATATCTTCAGTTCTATAATGTACAAGGGTTGAAACTTAAATAGTGGCAACACTTCTGTGGAGACACTATGCAATGGAATCTACTATTGTCGCTGATAGCACACATTGTTGACATCCCTACCTTACCTCCGAGCAAATGGACTCGCCCATCCCACGTCCCCGGCGTGCGCACAATCTAGGGAAACACAGTCACTTGTGAGCGAGTGGACTAACGTAACGGTGTCACTATGTTTTTGAAACAGGAACAACGGAGTTTGATCAAGATTGACGGAAATGCAGAAATGGATGCATTACGACGCTGCTCAGATGCACTTGGAGCGCTATGAGCGCAAAAGAGAGGCTTTTGTTATGCCGTATCGTAACACTGGATGAGATGTGGGCCACATCGTACGAGCCAAAACTGAAATGCCAATCCAACAAATGGCATCATTATGGGTCGCCACGAAAGTTGAAAGTGCGTCAGGGCCCCAGTATGGTGAAAGTTATTGTGATTCTCGTGTACGACTGTGATGGTGTTATCCTAATGCATTAAGTTCCTCCACGGCAAACCGTCAATGCACAGTATTACTGTTTGTTTTTGGAGCATCACCTGCGACTAACTTTGCAAAAAAAGCGGCAACATTTTCTGTGCAACCCACCCATCATTTTGCAGGACAATGCGAGGGTGCATACAGCGTAAGCTGTGGCTGCTCTGTTCAGTCGATGGGACTGGGAAGTACTGTACCATCCACCATACTCCCCGGACTTAAGTCCTAGTGACTTTGATTTGATTCCGAAGATGATGGTACCACTTTGTGGCATTCGCTTCAGAACTGTTCCAGAGATTCGACAGGCAGTAGACCGCTCCATTCGCACCATCAAAAGAACAGGCTCTGCTAACGGTATACTACGCCTTTCACATCGCTGGCAACGGGTTCTACATAACGCTGGTGACTATTTTGAAGGACAGTAACAGGTGCAAACATGTAATGCTTTTGTATCAGTTGTGAATAAATAGTTGCCACTATTTAAGTTCCAACCCTCGTATATAAAAAATAACTTACAAGACTTCACCACAAACAGTTCTGTCCATACATATTCCACAAGATCAAAAAATGATCTACACATAGAGAGGAAATTAAAAAGTAAAACTCTAAATAGTTTTTTCCACAAGGGAGTGAAATTGTATAACAAACTGCCAATAGAAATTAAGGGAGAAAAAAAACCCAGAACTTCTTAAGAAAAGGCTAAAGATGTATGTAATAGAAAATGCCTATTACTCCATAGAGGACTATTTAAAGTAGTCAAATTATATAAAACAGCTGTGTCTATTAAACTAGTTGTTTTAGATAAATTGTACAAAATCTTATGTATATTTCTATATGCCTTACATTTGTAGTTGAATATCCAAATTGTACACATAATGTATTAAAATGATAAAAACCAGTATACATGAAAATGTATCATATGGTGAATAAAATAAATGAAATGGTATAGATGGCATTTTTACTAAATGGCTTGGTTCTTACCTTCTAAATAGAAAACAAAAAGTGTTAATGGAGAATTTTAAGGCTGCCTTAAGAGTTCCACTGTTTTCTGAGTGGAAATTAATCAGATTTGGAGTACCTCAGGGTTCTATATTGGGGCCACTATTGTTTTTAATATATATAAATGATCTACCTTGTGTTTCATCTAAAAACTCAAAGTATGGCCAATTTGCATATGATACAAATATAGGAATTAAAAATACTCCAGATTTATCTACGGAATATATTTCAAATTCTGTCTTTGAACTTATCAATAAATAGTTTACAGCTAATGGCTTGTCTTTAAACTTTGATTAAACTCAGTAATTTGCAATTCAGTACATCACACAGATTAACACCAGTTATATACAAAAAATTTGCAGGCCAGTCGATTCAAGAGGTAGAGAGTGTGAAATTTCTAGGTTTGTATATTGATCATAGTTTAAATTGGAAATTACATGTTTCTGACTTACTAAAGCGATTGGGTGCAGCCACATTTGCAATTTGTAAAATTTCAGCTACAGGTGATCTCCGTATGAGGCAGCTAGTTTGTTTTGCTTATTTTCACTCCTTATTGTCATATGGAATAATATTCTGGGGCAATTCTACCCATAGAGACAAAGTGTACAGAGCCCAAAAGTGAGTAATAAGAATTATGTGTGGGATTTAATTTAATTTAATTGCAATGGAGCACAGGCTCCGGTGTCAATTTCCTTACACCGCCATCTTCCCCCTATCCTGCAGCCTCCTACTTTTGCCCTCTACAAATTTTTTCTTTAAATTCTTTCAACGTTATCACTAAATTATTCATCATTTCTCTTAGTAACTCATTCCAATCCCTGACACCCTTACCTAAAAAAGAGAATCTTCCTACACCCTTGTGCCTGAAATTGAGTGCCAGCTTGTGGTCATGGTCATCTTTTCCCTTCCATGCACTACTTTTCATACTTACTCTAATATCTTTGCATGCCTCATCGCCAGTATACACCCTGTACACTCCCATGATCCTCCTTGTCCTCCTCCTGTCTTGCAATGAATCCCATTTCAGCTCCTTTATCATATCCGTCACTGATTGCATTCTGCGATAATTTCCAGAAACAAATCTAGCAGCCCTTTTTGGCACCCTCTCCAACTCCTGTATTTGATACGTAAAATGTGGGTCCCATACTACACTTCCATATTCAAGCAAAGGTCTGACCAAAGTTTTGAACCCAACACCCTCACTTCTCTTATACATCCCCTCATCACTCTCTCCAACAAATGGAGAATTTTGAAACCTTTTCCTACCACCTGTCCAATGTGTCCTCTCCAGTTAAACTCGTTATCAAATGTAATGCCAAGATATTTACATTTCAAGTCTTCAGTAAGCAATTCTTTCCCCACCTTATATTCATAATTTTTTTTTTATTTGTTTATCTAATAAGCTGACTCTTCTTTGCATTTATCTTCATCCCATGTTTACCAACCCAACTAGATATCCTGTCCAGATCACCCTGCACTGTTTACAATCCTCTATCGTTTTGATTCTTTTATATAGCATTATGTCATACAAACAATCTAATCTCAGATAGTAAACAATCAACACAATTATTCATTAGAATAATGAATAGCAATGGTCCCAATACGCTACCCTGTGGCACACCCATTTTTACTTCCTCTTCTTTTGATACTACATTTCCTACCCTAACTTTCTGTTTTCTACCTTTTAAAAATTCTTCTACCCAGCAAATCACTTTCTCATCCACTCCAATAGTTTTTACCTTATTTACTACTATTTTATGGCTCACTCTGTCAAACTCCTTTGATAGATCTAGTGCTACACTATCAATTTGGCCTCCCTTGTCCATTTCATCTGAAATATCTTGCATATATCCCACCAACTGAGATTAACATGAATATCCTTGCCTGAACTCATGTTGCCTGCTTGAAAACCACTTACCTTTCTCATATATATTTCTGATGTGGTTGCATTTCAATCTTTCCATTAATTTACCTACCACTGATGTCAAACTGATTGGCCTATAATTCTCAAATCTATTTCTCACCTCTCCTTTATGTACCAGTACTACTATTGCACTTTTGCAGTCCTGTGGTAAGCATCAAGTGTCCAGACTCAATTTAAATAATATTTCAAGATAAGGTACAATGTCACATCTGGCTATTTTTAGGATATCTGTAGTAATATTATCTACACCAGCCCCTTTATGTTTTTTCAGCTTTCTTATTTCCTTCATGATTTCTTCAGGATGAAATTCAAATTTTTTAGTATCTTCATTTCTAATAGTGTTGTTAAGTTCGTTCTTCAAATTAGACCCTCCTGTTTCGGGTTTATTGTCCCTAATGCTGTCACTAAACCAGTTACTTAAAATCTCTGCTTTCTTCAAATCCTCAGTAACTTCTTCTCTATCCTTATCTATAAGCGTCTCTACCCCCTCCCTTCCCCTCAGTTTCCTGATATAGCCATAGAAATTTCTAGATGCATCAGTCAATGGTCCTCCTGCACTGACAATACTCTTCATATACCCATCTTTAGCTACTTTCTTTGCTGTTATTAAGTCCTTTTTTAGTTGTTTTAAATATTCCTTACTACCCTGCTGTCTCTTAACTCTGTTATGTTCTCTTCTTACCAACCTCTTTAACCTCCTCACTTCCCTATTATAGTACATAGGTTCTCTAATTCTCTTTATTTTCTGCCTTGGAATAAATTTTTCTTCTCCCATTGTTATTATCTCCTTGAACTCTTCCCACCTTGATTCTACTGTACTTGGGCCTTCCTTCAATTTGCTGAATTATTGTCTGAAATATCTCTTCAAATTGAAATCTGTGCCTTTTTATAATTGTACCTATTTCCCCCTTCAATTTTTGCTGCTGGTTTACTGAGTCCTCTAATATCCGTCAGAACTGCATCATGGTCACTTATTTCTTCAGTTACCTGACACCCTACATGGTTTTCATTGGGCTTAATTAAAAATATATTTTGTCCCCTAGTGTTTTGCTCAACCACTTGTGTAAATCATCCTTCCTTTATTAAGATATTTGCAAATCTTTGCTCCCTTGTGTTATTTATCTTATTTCCTTCCCGGTTTACACCTGGTAAATTTAAATCCCCTCCATTGATGATCATTTATTCTCACCTCTGAAATCTGAGTATGAATTTAATTTCTCCCCAAGAACCTCATCTTCTTCTGTCACTCCTGCACTGCGGTAAACAGCCAACACACTGATTTTTCTTTTTTATTACCCCAGAAATCTACCTCAAGTAACTCATGGTCTTGATCTATGAACGCCAGTGAACTGTGGTAGTTTTTGCTAACTTGTATGAAAACTCCTCCACCAATTGCTCCTCTATCTCTGCGGTACACTCTGTAACCATTAGGAAAAACCTCACTGTCTATACTTCTTTTAACCAACTCTCTACCCCAGTTATTACTTGTGGTTAGTAATAGAACTTCATGTAGAGAGCTGTTCAAGAAGTTAGGGATTTTAACATTAGTGTCTGAATATATATTAATGTCCTTTGTAGTCACAAATTATACTTAGTTTGAAACAAATAGTAAAATTCACAATTATGGCACTAGAAGTAAAAATGATCTTCACAAGGATTACATGTCATTGTCATTTGTTCAAAAAGGCATCCGATATTCAGGGATACATATCTTCAATAAGCTCCCAACACATGTTAAATGTTTAGCAAATGATAAGAATAAATTCAGGAAAAAATTGAAAGAATTTTTAATTGACAACTCCTACTCTGTTGAAAAATTTATTTCTAAGGTATCTACAAAATAATTGCCAGTAGCTTGCCTAAATGTAGTTTACATAATTAATTTACCATGTATGATATGACTGTACATCTCCTGGTGTATGCGTTATTTTGTTATGCAATTTTTTACGGTACCATGTATGCTATGACTATACATCCTGTGTTTTAGGACAACCAGTTTGACATCAGTGGAAGATAAACTAATGGAGAGATCGATATTCAATAACATATGAAATGTATGTTAGGAATGTAATTGGTATTTAAGTCTACAACTTGGCTTTAAGCAAGGATATTCATGCAAATCTCAGTCACTAGGCTATATGCAATATATTTAAGAAGAAATGGACAATGGAGGCCAAATGGATAGTGTAGCACTAGATCTTTCGAAGGGTTTTGATAGAGTGAGCCATAAAATGGTGATAAATGAGATAAAAACTATTGGAGTAGATGAAAAAGTGATTTCCTGCATAGAAGAATTCATAAAATGTTGAAATTAAAAAGTCTGAGTAGGAAAATGCAGTATCAAAAGAAGTGGAAGTGACGTGTGTACTGAGAGGGGGGTGCAAGTGCTATGAAAGAAAGTACACAGAAAAAGATTAAGAAACAAAAATTTTATTATTAAATTCACTGTTTAAATAATAACTTAAGGCACCTAGGAAGTAATCCAAATTTGTTCAGCACCTTCTCAATAAATTCAGTATCCTTAATAGTGGTTCAGATTCCATGTTAAACTGTAAGTCCCAGAGGAAAGGAACTGGCTATCCTACCTCTGACACAATGGCTTAGTAAGCCTCCTTTGGGAGGATCCAACCAACCTTCGGGTTGTGGACTAAGTTAAGTTTAATAAGTAATAAGTGTTATAAATAATGTAAAAAAAAGACAGATGCACCTCCCTTAAAGTAATCCTGATGGTGCCCATGGGAAGTGAAAATAGGTGTGCTACAGGGTAGTGTATTGGGATCATTGCGATTTGTTGTTCTAATGAATGATTGTGTTGATTGTTTACTGTCAGAAGTTAAGCTGTTTGTAGGTAAGATCAAACTGGTAGAACACTGTGAACAGCAGGAGAGTGATCTGGACAGGTATCTAGCTGTTTGAGGACAACCTAAGATGAAGATAAATGCAAAGAAGAGTTGGCTTATTAGGTATACATATACAAAACTAAAGGTTGATTATGATTATAAAATTGGGAAAGAGCTGCTTGTTGGTGTACCAGAGAAGTAAGGGAATTGGGATAAGAATCTTTGGCCAGACCATTGCTTGATGATGGTAGTGTAGTATGGGGTCCACAATGTAGGTATTTAGGGAGGGGGGGGGTGCAAAGAATGTCTGCTAGATTTGTCTCTGGAAATTACTGCAGAACACAATCAGTAATGATTTGATTTTGATACAGGAGCTGAAATGGAATTCATTTGAAGAGAGGAGGGTGAAGAGAGTAATGGGAGTGTACAAGGTATATATTGTTGGAAAGATTTTTGTGGAAGAATTAGGTGTGGTGCATGGAAGGAAAAAAATGACTATGACCATAAGCTGGCATTCCATTTCAGGCACAAGGGTGTGCGAAGATTTTCTTTCATAGGCAAGGGCCCAGGGATTTGAATAAGTAATTAAGAGGAATTATGAATAATTTACAAAAAATGCTGAAAGCATTTAATGTTGATATTTGTAGAGGGCAAAAGTAGGCAGGTAGATGATAGGAGAAAAATGGGCATGTTGGGAAATTCTGGAGCATGCAGCTCCATCACAATAAAATTAAATGTAGCCTGTTTATTACAATGTTAACTGCACCTTGATACAACAATGTAAGATGCAGTGATTCTGGAAAAATCCTGTACTTTGTTTGGCTTATAAACAAACGTGCAGAATATCAAGTAGGAACAACAGAGAAATTTATTGAAATATAAAAGAAAATAAGAAACTATTGGTGATGATCCTTAATCTTCTGAGTATAAAGGTAGGTATACACATTGCCACAAAGGAAGGTTCTCTAATTCTTTTCCAGAATATTTAATCCTGAACCTGACTACTTGAAAGAAATTAAAAAAAAGAGTTATATGAACACCTTTTTAGTAATTCAAATTTGAAGACAAAAAAGCATATGTACACATAAAGAACGAAGATAAAAATTGATCTATCAAGGCAAAAATTGAACTGTGAATATAAATGCAAAAAGACTGAAAGAAAAATGCATTTTGGGAGCATGGAAAAATCTAAAAACCATAGTTGTGGACACAAGAAGTACATAACTTTAATTAATATGGAAAAGAAAGATGAAATAGATACATCACTCCATATTGGTTATATCTTTACTGTATAGCAGTTAACTGAGGAAACCGCCTTGAGGATTCTCCGCAATAGATTTCTGATATTTATTAATAATGTTAAGTCATGAGACAGCATTTTATTATTTGCACTATTTGATGTACTGAAGTAGCTTAAATTAGAACTCTATCAGAGCCATTTAAAAACTAGGAAGGATGGGCAAAGTAAACCCATCACTCACCATAGATGATGGTTAGGAGTGCAATAACGAACACAGACATACCTTGCACTAAGTAATGTATCTATAATCTCATTAAAATGGTTTGGAAAGGGATTTGTCTCCTACCATTTATTAAACAATTTTTATTAGGCTAATCTTATTAGCAACGCATTTTTCAACTCTACGTCTGACCATTTTCATAAAGAAACAGAAAAGTCTAATAGTTGAAATGTTTAAAGTTTAAAATCATGATCATTTGGAGGTGTAATTTATATGGTTTAAAAGTTTTATCAAGAGTGATATTTTAATTTTAAGGTGTAATTTGCCATGAGGTTGGATGGAATGAACAAAAGAGAAAGTGTTAAATGGAAAATTTTCAATTAATGAAAAGAGTTAATCCAAATTTAATTGCAGTAGTATGTTATCAGCATAGGTGTATGCATTCTGTTTAAAATTGAAGTTGATGAGAGAATTCTAAATACATTGTTCAGTAATATTGGGAAAATCAAAATTCTTAATGAAATAGGTGGAAGGTAGAATTAAGCGCAGAAAATAGAGAGAAAAAATCAGAGAACAAGAATGTGATAATAGTGTAGTGAGAAGTTTAAAATTTATGGGAGAAAAGTAAGATTTACAGATTCTGATTATTAGATATTGTTTTAAATTTCTTGTACATAAGATGACATTGATAGCAGAATGTTTGAAAAATAAATGAGCTATCAGAAAATATTTTTTTCTAAGAAATATGTGTCAATCCCACTTAAAAACAAAAAGGTGTTAGTGGGATATTGAATTTATAAACTTTTGCTTGATGTTACACAAGATTAAAAGTTAAGTGAAATTTCTATTAGGAAATATTGCACAAAAATCACAATAGTTAGGAAGCAGCAACATACACTAAATGAAAGAGAAAATTTTAAGAAAACCGTTGATACAAAAATCTTTGGGGAGAACAGAGCATTTTAGAAGTTAAATGTATATTACTAAAATGAAGGTTCAAAATTTAATAACACCTGAATAAAGTGATATTAGGAAAAATTTATGATGACATAAAATGTTCCAAATAAAATTTAATTTAATTTAATTTAATTTAATTTAATTGCAATGGAGCACAGGCTCCGGTGGCAATTTCCCTACACAGCTATCTTCCCCCTATCCTGCACCCACCTACATTTGCCCTCTACAAATTTTTTCTTTAAATTCCTTCAAAGTTTTCGGTAAATTATTCATCGTTTCTCTTGGTAACTCATTCCAATCCCTGACACCCTTACCTAAAAAAGAGAATCTTCCTACACCCTTGTGCCTGAAATCGAGTGCCAGCTTGTGGTCATGGTCATCTTTTCCCTTCCATGCACTACTTTTCATACCTACTGCAATATCTTTCCATGCCTCATCACCAGTATATGCCCTGTACACTCCCATGACCCTCCTCATCCTCCTCCTGTCTTGCAATGAATCCCATTCCAGCTCCTTTATCATATCCGTCACTGATTGCATTCTGCGATAATTTCCAGAAACAAATCTAGCAGCCCTTCTTTGCACCCTCTCCAACTCCTGTATTTGATACGTAAAATGAGGGTCCCATACTACACTACCATATTCGAGCAATGGTCTGACCAAAGTTTTGTAACCCAATTCCTTGACTTCTCTCGTACATCCCCTCATAACTCTCTCCAACAAGTGCAGAACTCTGAAACCTTTTCCTACCACCTGTCCTATGTGTCCTGCCCAGTTAAGTTTGTTATCAAAAGTAATTCCAAGATATTTGCATTTCAAGTCTTCAGCAAGCAATTCTTTCCCCACCTTATATTCATAATTAACCTTTTGTTTTTTATTTGTGTATCTAATAAGCTGACTCTTCTTTGCATTTATCTTCATTCCATGTTTACTAACCCAATTAGATATCCTGTCCAGATCACCCTGCAACTGTTTACAATCCTCTATCGTTTTTGATTCTTTTATACAGCATTATGTCATCTGCAAACAATCTAATTTCAGATAGTAAACAGGCAACACAATTATTCATTAGAATAATGAATAGCAATGGTCCCAATACGCTACCCTGTGGCACACCCATTTTTACTTCCACTTCTTTTGATACTACATTTCCTACCCTAACTTTCTGTTTTCTACCTTTTAAAAATTCTTCTACCCAGCAAATCACTTTCTTATCCACTCCAATGGTTTTTACCTTATTTACTACCATTTTATGGCTTACTCTGTCAAACGCCTTAGACAGATCTAGTGCTACACTATCAATTTGGCCTCCCTTGTCCATTTCATCTGAAATATCTTGCATATATCCCACCAACTGAGATTCGCATGAATATCCTTGCCTGAAACCATGTTGCCTGCTTGAAAACCAATTACGTTCCTCACATATATTTCTGATGTGGTTGCATATCAATCTTTCCATTAATTTACCTACCACTGATGTCAAACTGATTGGCCTGTAATTCTCAACTCTATTTCTCACCCCTCCCTTATGTACCGGTACTACTATTGCACTTTTCCAGTCCTGTGGTAAGCAGCAAGTGTCTAGACTCAATTTAAATAATATTTCAAGATAAGGTACAATGTCACATCCGGCTATCTTTAAGATATCTGTAGTAATATTATCTTCACCAGCCCCTTTATGTTTTTTCAGCTTTCTTATTTCCTTCATGATTTCCTCAGGATGGATATCAAATTTTTTACTATCGTCATTTCTAATTGTGTTGTTAAGCTCGTTCTCCGAATTAGACCCTCCTGTTTCTGATTCATTTTCCCTAATGCTTTCTCTGAACCAGTTACTTAAAATCTCTGCCTTTTTCAAATTGTCAGTAACTTCTTCTCCATCCTTATCTATAAGTGTCTCTACATCCTCCCTTCCCCTCAGTTTCCTGATATAGCCATAGAAATTTCTAGATGCATCAGTCAATGGTCCCCCTGCACTGACAATACTCTTCATAAACCCATCTTTGGCCATTTTCTTTGCTGTTATTAAGTCCTTGTTTAGTTGTTTTAAATATTCCCTACTACCCTGCTGTCTCTTAACTCTGTTATGTTCTTTTCTTACCAACCTCTTTAACCTCCTCACTTCCCTATTATAGTACATAGGATCTCTACTTCTCTTTATTTTTTGCTTTGGAATAAATTTTTCTTCCCCCTTTCTTATTATCTCCTTGAACTCTTGCCACCTTGACTCTACTGTACCTGAGCCTTCCTTCCATTTGCTGAATTGTTCTCTGAAATATCTCCTCAAATTTGAAACCTGTGCCTTTTTATAATTGTACCTATTTCCCCCTTCAATTTTGGCTGCTGGTTTACTGAATCCTCTAATATCCATCAGAACTGCTTCATGATCACTTATTCCTTCAGTTACTTGATACCTCAAAAGGTTTTCATCGGGCTTAATTAGAAATATATCCAAAATATTTTGTCCCCTAGTGTTTTGCTCAACCACTTGTGTAAATCCTCCTTCCCTTATTAAGATATTTGCAAATCTTTGTTCCCTTGTGTTATTTATCTTATTCCCTTCCCAGTTTACACCTGGTAAATTTAAATCTCCGCCGATGATGATCATTCTATTCTCACCTCTGAAATCTGAGTATGAATTTAATTTCTCCCCAAGAGCCTCATCCTCTTCTGTCATTCTTCCACTGCGGTAAACAGCCAACACTCTGATTTTTTCTTTTTTACTACCCCAGAAATCTACCCCAAGTAACTCATGGTCTTGATCTATGAATGCCAGTGAACTATGGTAGTTTTTGCTAACTAGTATGAAGACTCCTCCACCAATTGCTCCTCGATCTCTGCGGTACACTCTGTAACCATCAGGAAAAACCTCACTGTCTAGTACTTCTTCTTTTAACCAACTCTCTACCCCAATTATTATTTGTGGTTCATGCATCTCTATTAAGTTTGCAAATTCGATTACTTTGTTCATTATACTTCTACAGTTTACCATTAACACCCTTACTATTGGCTTTACATTCTTTTATAGTCTATAAGACAGTAGCAAATTTTAAATTGGGTATTGTTGCTGAGCCTATAAATACCCAGTTTTTTTCACTCATGGCTCTGTTGCTTACTAGGAGACCCTCACGCTATTTGATTTTGCGATTGCGGAACAAGGAGCAGGGACTTTTAAAAAATTTTAAAACCATGTCAAATCTGAACATAAAATTTGAGCTGTCGAGGAACATTTTGGACTTCAAAATACTTAGAGTGATGTGAACATAGAAAACCTTCATGAGTGAAACCACTTTCAGTACTTAATAGGATTTTATCATGAGCTGGAACTTTAACTTCATATTTCACAAAATTTGGAGTACTTTATGAAAAATTTCTTTGGCTGTTAGTGAATTGTTAATTCATAGTGATCTGATTTCTTCTTTAAGAATTTTGAAGATTCTGATGCCAGCTTAAGATTTATTGAGCTGATACCAGGATTCAACTCAAAGAACATTTTATAGAATTTATCAAATTAGCAAGTACAGTGACCTTTTTTTATTTCAATATGTTTACCTGTTATCTGTTGCAGGATTATTCAAACAGATTGGTGACCTTTTTAACAAATTATAGCATTTTTATTGACGGTATCAGCTCCGGTCAGGGTTTAAGCAAATATCTTACCATAACCCCAAGAAAGACAAAATTTCACAAGTATTTCAGAATAAATCTTAATCATGACAGCATCAAATACAATTTAGTTTTTTCGCCATTGTGATCATGTTATCACTGACTGATTGAAGTTCTGATTGTGATATGCTGATTCTGGGTTGTGGACATGACAACATTTATACAACAGTTTGGATCTTGCTTCAGGAATATGAGGCCGTACCCGAAAATAACCGGAATAGCATTGCTGTGGGTGGAGCTTGTGTAGTACGTGTCTCTGCCGCTAGGCGTTTATAGCACAACTCATTGTCAGTTCAGTGCCACCTGTGTTGTCAACCTGGCTTGTTCTGTTAGTCTTCAATGGTTGTTTTTGTTAGTGCTGATTTGTGATTGTTTTGTTTTTGATGATGGAAAGTTGAAGTGAACAATGTTCAGCTATGAAATTTTGTTTTCTACTCAATAAAAATGGTGCTGAAACTGTTTTAATGTTGAAAACAGCTTACAGAGATGACGCTATGGGAAAAACTAAAGTGTATGAGTGGTTCACTCATTTTAAAAATGGTGACATGTCGATTGATGACAAACCTTGTTCTGGGACATCCATCAACTGTCCGAATCGACAAAAATATTAAAAAATCGAGATTTTGTGCTCTCAGACCGTTGACAGACAATTGATCAACTGTCAGAGATTAGTGGGTTATCTTGGAGCTCAGTTCAGCGAATTTTAACCAAAGATTTGGGAATTTAAAGGATTGCTGCCAAGTTTGTTCCTCGGACTATGATTGACAATCAAAAAGAACGTCGAGCTGAAACATGTCGTGCTTTGAAACAAAAGCTTGAAATTGATCCAGATTTTCTGTCAAAGGTCATTACTGATGATGAGTCATGGTGTTATGGTTACAACCCAGAAACAAAGCAACAGTCAAGCCAATGGAAGACGTCATTGTTACCCCATCCAAAAAAGTGTCGTCAAGTCAAATCAAACATCAAAACAATGCTCATTTGCTTTTTTAAATACCAAGGATGTAGTTCATTCAGAGTTTGTTCCCACACAGCAGACCATCAATCAAACCTTTTATTTGGAAGTTTTAAAAAAGATTACGCAACAAAAGACCCAATTTGTGGCAGACGGGAGACTGGTTCTTCCACCACAACAATGCACCTGCATACACAGCTGTCTCTGTTAGGCAGTTTTTTGACTAAAAATGGCATGGTTCCACTGCCCCATGCACCTTACTCGCCTGACCTGGGTCCGTGCGGTTTTTTTTTTATTTCCACACATGAAAAGGGCATGAAAGGACACTGATTTGACAACACTGAAGAAGTCAATAAAAAAACAAGGGAGGAGTTATCAGTTATTTCTAAAGATGACTAAAGAAAATGTTTCGAACAGTTCAAGCACTGGTGGGACAAATGTATTAGTTGTAATGGAGATTATTTTGAAGGCAATAACGTTGTTTCATAAGAAAATGAAAAATGTATAGCTTTTAAAAATAATTCCGGTGTTTTTGGTACTGCCTCATATGTGGTATCTGGTTGATCCTCCAAGTATCTGCATGAAGCAAGAGTATCTCTGCATTGGCCAACTCCAACTTGGAGTCTGTTCAGACCCAGGTGGCAGATCAGAGTATGGAATGTGGTAAGAGGATTGGATGTGTACAGACGCAGACTAAGCACATAAGCCAAAAGTTCAACTATGTGGAAATGGTGGGGATGGAAATTGATTGGGAGGGGCCGGGTGTTTTTGGTGGGAGTATATTCACTATAATGCGATTCAAAGTAATATGAGACAAAATGAATCAAAATTATTTTTAATAAAATAAAGCATAAAACTGTTTTGTATCTAGTAAATAAAAAAAAAATGTTTGTTAATGGAGGTGTTCCCATCTATGGAATTCCAAAGATGTAATAAAATCAGGAAATTGTATGACATTCAGGAGTTGGGAATGTGAAAGTTATGTGGGCTGTCACTAGACAGTCTACATTGCAGTATAAACTGTTTGCCTGTGACTGTTCATCCTGATGGACAGTTGGTAAACGATGAGGCAAAAAGAAGAAACTGTGTAGTGAAGATCGATAAATTTGGTAAATGAGTTGTGTTGTGCAAGTGGCATATCCAATAATAAGAGAAGATTTTCCTGTGATAATACTGGAATAGATAATTGTGGGTGTAGGAATTCTGCTAGCTTTATGTTGAGGTCTATGGGAAGTCTAAGAAAAAGAAGGGAAGGAAGTAGAAAGTCACAAATGCACATCCTGCTTCCCAAAATCCTACCCACTGCACTGTGCATATTCTTCAGTCGGTTACCCAATCTCCTAAATTAGCAAATGGATCTTTCCCATCACTTCACCACCACTCACCAAATTCTATCAGAATGTACAGCTGCAGGCAATCAATTTTTACTAGCAACATATACCTTGCCAGTTCATTTAATTCTAACAATCTCAACATCTGTTTTACACTGAGAGCTGATACTACTACTACCCCTTTGGAACCCAGTAAATGGGAACTAGCCCAACAGAATATCCTTGACACCAAGAATTGCCATGGCCTCAATCTCCATTAATATTTCATTTAGCAGATCCAGAATAGATTACTTTATTAAAAATATTTTAATTCAGCTTATTTTATTTTTACAGGCCATTACAGAGATTATAGTTTCTGGTAGTTATGACTGCTCAACTCCTACCACTGCCATCCCCTCCCTTCCCATCTGGTTCTTTTTTGGTTGAGTCACATCCACCACCCTTGCCATATGTCTTCCTCTAGTCATGATTGAGGTTTAAACAAAATATTGTAAAGTATGTTCATCGTGGCCCTCTTGCCTTCAAGTGTGGTGGTGTTATTTCCCTACCATTTCGTATTTTCAGTACCTTACAACATAACCATTTAATTTTACCCAAATAATACCTTCTATATAATTAAGCACAAAAAGGGTGTAGCAAAAAACTGAGATTACCAAAGACTTGAAGCAAGTGGGTTGAATTTTCCCAATTAATTTGAGAAACATAAATTGTATTATCATAAAGACTTTGAAAAACTGAGAAAAAGGTGCTCCAGAATAGTAGTAAGTGCTAGAAATGAATGTATCCTAATAGACGATCAGTTTCTTATAGCAGTGATTAGTGTGATATCATATTTATGGATTCTGTAAATTATTGTGACTGGACTTGAATGTTTAAGAAATTTGTGGGGGATATTACAAATAGGTTGTAAATATAAACTAGAAGAAAGCAGAATATCTGTTTGTATGGATGCAGTCAGATGACATAGAAACTGAGAAAGAAAAAATCGACTTTGCACTTTGAAACCTGGGAGGATACTGAGTACTAATCTGTGGAAGGGCACCAAGTGAAGTGATGAATAATTTACCAAAAATGCTTAAGGAATTAAAAATTAAAATTTTCCAATTAAAAAAAATATTAATAAAGTAAAAAGGAGTAATTGCCACTGGAGTGTTACCTCGATCTCAGTTAAATTAATAATAATAAAAAAATACCCACCCATGATTCCCACCATGTTGATTTTCCCCAACCACAAACTACTGACTTTGGACGGCGTCACCAGTTGGATGTCAACCTCTACCGAGGCAACTACCTCTTTTGTTGAAGCCCCAAAATTACAAACTCTGTATGTTTATGTGTTTTATCATGTTCTCGTGCTGCAGCAGCCTTCGTCTTTGGTAAATGGTGGTTATTCTCTTATCTAAATGTATCGGATGGGGAAATGAACCATGGCTTACCTTCTTGAACACATATAACAGATATCAACACAAAAGACACTGACATTTTGATGTCTTAGCCATTTATCAGCAAGTACATTGTGGGGCGTGGATGCTGTAGGAGACTGCCTCAGATGATGATCACTGAGTGGGGAGCATGGGCCATGGTGAGGGGATAGGGATGGGGCATAGGCTTGAAGGGAGTGCAAGAGAATTGCAAGGCTTCAAAACTAATAAAATGAATGCAAAGGAAGAGGATGACAAATGAAACTTAATTACAATAATCTCTAATAACATCCGTCTTTAACACTTCTATGAGTACCATACCCATATCTGAGTGTAAGTGGTTACCTAGGAGATGTTAGCCCCCACAGTGGAGATGAACTAAGGTGGTTTCCTGTTGTCATCTCCAGTGTGACAGTGTTAATTGTGCGTAAAATCTTCCCAAGCTTTCCACTGGGATAGTGTGTCCGTAAAAATACAAAGTGACATTTCAGAGCCTGCCTCTGGCTCCATCTTCTGGCGAAGTGGAAGATGGAACCAGAGGCAGCCTCTGAAACATCACTTTGTATTTTTACTGACGCACTATCCCGGTGGAAAGCTTGAGAAAATTTTACGCAACTAACTCACCGAGAAAACCTACATTTTTTCAGTGTTTATTGTGTTTTTGTAAGTGTGTATGACTGTAATGATGTGTATGTTTTCTGTGTGGAGTGTTGTTGATTCAAGCTGAAACAGTGGTTAGGTGAAACCTACACTCACCACATTCAGGCATACTCTTCCAAAAGGACGCCAAGGGGTCTGCCAAGCTTGACGTTTCCATCTGGTGAACAAATCACCATCAACACTGTTGCATGCCCTTACCACATGTGCACTGTGGCGAGGTTTCTGATTTAAGCCATGATCACCACCTTTCCTACTCTGCCAGCCAAGCTCCCCCCCCCCCCAATACTAAGTTAGTGTCAGTTCCAAACACCATCATGGTCCTGCAGCCAACTGAGCTAATGGGGCAGGCCCCTTTAACACATGGAATGTAACTTTAGATAGCTTGTTACAAAAGTTTAGTTTTGGTAATAAATTTATTGTGTTTTGCATACCATGCTCCTACTTTAGTCATCACACTAAACCAGTAGGTAACCAACTGTGAACATAGCTTGTCAGTAAATGATTATATTTTTGAAAATAAGAGTCATCCTCTCACCACCTGTGGTAAATTATCCCTTTCTGTAATTTCAAAATAATATTAATAATAATAAAATTAAGAATAAATGAAAGGTAAAAGATATTTTAAATAGCAGAAATGTTCTGATCTATGTGAATAGAGTGTACATCACATTGTTTTCCTAATGAAAGGTTTATACAATTTTATTATTATTATTTTGGATTACACATTGTAGAAATCAAGGTCATTAGAGCTGGGAGAGGACTGGGGGGCTAGGAACAGGAAGGAATTCGACCATGGCCTTTTGAAGGAAACATTCTGGCATTTGCCTGGAGTGATTCGGGGAAACTGTGGAAAACCCAAATCTGGATGCCTGGACAGGAATTCGAGTCACTGTCCTCCAAAATGTGAGGCCAAAGTGTTACTGCTCACCCACCATGCTTGGTAGTTTATACAAGAAAGTTCCATTGTTCCTACGTATTCCTGAGATTTTGTGTATTAGGATAATTTGCAGTTATTTATATTTAATCTTTCCTTGCTTTGTCCTTATTAAATTAACATGGATACAAACAAAGTAAGATAAAGAAATCTAACAGGCCATTAATGCAAATTTACAAGTTTAATTATTAAAAGTAGAACTAAACAGATACTATATAGATGGTGGAGTAAAACCAAATTACAAGGCAGGAAAAAAATATGACAGTTTTTACTAAATAAACTGCAGATTATCCCATATTAAATAGGGTAAAATGTTCATATTATATAATGTTTGATGATGATAATGTGAATTAAAATTATTTAATAGTATATTAGTACAAATAGGGATAGAGGAAGAAAGCATATCACTTACCAAAGATAAAGGCATTGATATAAAAATATAAGATGAATAGAGTTCATAATATTTTGGGTAACCCATTGATCATGTAGAAGATGACACACATGATAAGGGTGATGGGTAAGCACATATCAAGTTAAGGGATACTAGTGAACTTTGTATCTAGCATTGGCGACATATAAGGGGTATTGGGGAAGAATGTAAAGTTAACACTGGATGACTTAGAGACAAATTAGGGGTAGTAGGGAAGAGCACATAGTTAATGCTGGATAAATTTGGAAAACTATGGTTGTTGGAATATGGGAAAATAATAGTAATATGAGTAATATTAAGATTAAAAAATAAATAAATATATATAATATTAATAGTTTTGATCAAAGTAAGAACGCAAAATATATGGTGGGTTTACTGTTAGTCTGGTTTTACTGGAAGCTACAGTCAGAGGTCTAACTGTGGTGTAGGATATGTTGAATAAGGTAGTTCTTATCTTTGGAGTTCACAAGGAGTGGTATACTCTCCCTAAGACCCACAAGGCTGGCAACTGGGATCACTCATGGAACAGATTCCAGAATTGGGGATCAACATCTCCAAAGATTTGTTCTGAAACTCCCTTCATACATTAAAGATATCATACACTTGTGGATCTGTCCACATTTCCTTGCCTTCTATCTGCAAACTTCTTCCTTGTCTCTGTCATTATCACTCCCCTTTATCCGAACATCCACCACTGTCTAGGATCTCATTAACATAGAACATACCATAAACATGTGCAATACCCCCCCCCCCTCCCCCATCTCCCTCTGGAGACTACCAAGCACATCTCTTGTTCAGACTTCATAGCTGATACCCTCACTGTGTGTCTCATCAATTCTAATAAATAAAAATTATTACCAGTGATATGTGTTTCCTGCTGCCTTCACCTTTGGTAAATAATACTTTTCCTATTCTTAAATAAAACCTATCACTATCCACAGATGAAGGCAGGAGGGCAGCAATGAACACACAAAGATGATCATATTTTACACTATTTCAGTTTAAAAATATGATGAGGGCAGCAAGAGTAATAGGAAAGCAGTGGCTATACCGTGTGATGAGAAAGGTATGGAATCAGGGTGCAGCTCCTGAAGACTGTAAAAAAGGAATAATTATACCTATATTCAAACAAGGGAACAGGAAGGATGTGCCACTGTGCAAAAGTGTATGAGAAGAGCATTGAAAAAAGATGCATGACAGGATGGAAAAAGGGCTAAGGGAAGAACAGTATGGCTTCAGATAAGGGAGACCGATGATAGATCTGATATTTGCTATGGAACAACTGCAGGAAAAACATTATGAGCATGGGAAGGATCTATTGTTGGTATTCCTTGATACTGAGAAAGCATATGATTGTGTACACAGAAGTAAAGGCCTTGGAGAAGATAATAGTTCCCAAAGAAACCATCAGGGGAGTGAAAGAACTGTATCAAGGAAGTGTGAGCTATGTGAAAATAGGGGAAGGAAGAACAGATTGGCTGAAACAAAGGAATGGACTAAAACAAGGAAGTGACCTATCACCACTACTCTTTATTGTAACCATGGATGATATAATGCAGAGGGTGGCAGTGAGGATGGGAGAGGAAAACATGAAGGTGATGGCTTTTGTGAACGATCTGATGATCTGGGGAGGTGATGAAGAGGAACTGCTGTGGCAGTTGGATGTATGTACAGACAGTGTGGAGGAATATGGCCTGAAATTTAATGTAAAGAAATGTTAGTACATGGTAACAACCAGAAAGAAAAATAGATTAACACAGGGAATTGTGATGGCATGGGAACAACTAGAGAAGGTAAACAGGTTCAAGTGCTTGGGGAGTGTATTAGAGGAATGTGGAGGAGTAATCAATCACACATACTATGAGTCTATCTTGACTTACGCTGCTGATATATGGACAATGAAGAAGCGGGACATCAGCAGAGTACAAGCAAGCGAAATGAAGTTTTTAAGAGATAGAATTGGAGTTACTAAAATGAACAGAATAAGGAATGAAGTGATTAAATTCACTACATAAGAGGAACCCCTACAGGAAAGGGTAGAGAGGACCAGACTGAGATGGTATGGACATGTAAAGAAAATGGAGATTCAGAGAATCCCAAAGAAAATCCACAAAATTAAGATGCATGGTAAACGACCCAGAGGAAGACCAAGAGATGGATGGCTGAAAAGAGTGGAGAAGTGTGTATGGAAGAGAGGAAAGGACTGGAACAAGGTGGTGACAGAGAGGTGGTGTGAAGAAAGAAGGAAATGGAGAGGTTTGTGCATGAAGCAGACCCAGCCAGAGGCTGGAAACTGTTGAGGATGATGATGATGATGATGTATGGTAATGAAACATTGGAAAAGGTATCAGTAGTGCACACCCGGAGACATACCACATTACTCTGTTTTAACTGTGGCAAACTCTCATTCTTGACATGTTGTGAAACTGTGTGTGTGTACATCCGATACCCTTGTTATGTACTTAGTCTCTTGACATGAATAAGATTTCACAACAAAATATTGTAAAGTGTATTCATCTGTTTTGTGTTCATCATTGCTCTTCTGACTTTCCCCTTCATTTCTTGCTGTCTAGGCATATAATTTGATATTACAATATTATACATTCATTTTCCATAGGCTCTGTGCAATGTGAAAAGTTGTCAGTTTACAGATAAATAATTGCATAACAAAGTAGATAAATACACCATAAGATGTACAGTCACAGCATAAATGGCACATTTCCACAAACTACTGGAAATTATTTTGTAGATACTTTAGAAATAAATTCTTCGACAGAATAGAAGGAATTGTCAATTAAAAATTCTTTTAATTTTTTCCTGAATTTAATCTTATCATCTGCCAGACATTTTTAGATGTAATACAATCCTATCGGGTGTCCAGCCAGATGGTGTTGTATAAACAAAACATTTCGACAGCTAGCTCTGCAGTCTTCGTCAGGTGTCAGGTCTCTTCTAGCTGTAGCAAGCTGACTGTCACTGCCGGTTGTGTTTATACACACCTGAGAGGATTATATTGCCTCAGGAAAGTCCCCACTCACACATCATTTTAACTGGATAAAGGAAACACATCATTTTAAGATATGTAGGGAGCTTATTGAAGATATTTATATCTCAATAAATGATGACTTGTAATCCTTGTTAAGATCATTTCCAGTTTTAGTGCCATAATTGTGTATTTTACTGTTTGTTTCAAATAGAGTATAATTTGTGATTAAAAATGTCATTAATGTGTATATACACTTGTCCATGAATGTTAAAATTGGTAACTTCTTGAACAGATCTGTGCATGAAAGCTACTGCTAACTCCAAAAATAATTCTTATTACTCACTTTTGGGCTCTAAATGCTTTATAAGCAGAATTGACCCAGAATATTATTGCACATGTCATGAAGAAATTAAAATAAACAAAATAAATTAGTTTTCTCATACTCAAATCACCTATTGCTGAAATTGTATGAATTGTAAATGTGGCTAGACCCAATCGCTTCTGTAAGCTGGAGACATGTACCCAACAATTTAAATTATAAAATTTGCACGCCAGTCAATTCAAGAGGTAGAAAGTGTGAAATTTCTAGGTCTGTAGTAGTCAATTCAAGAGGTAGAAAGTGTGAAATTTCTAGGTCTGTAGTAGTTAACTTCACACTTTCTACCTCTTGAATTGACTGGCATGCAAATTTTATGTCTGTCTGGTTTTAATCTATGTGATGTACTGAATTGTATATATTGAATTTTATCAAAGTTAAAAGACACGCCATTTGCTGCTAACCAATTATTAGTTAGGTCAAACATATAATTTGAAATATCCTTGGTAGATAAATTTGGTGTGTTTTTAATTTCTGTGCTTGTGTCATCTGCTAATTGCACAAATTTTTTGTTTTTAGATGTAACACAGAGTAGATCATTTATATATATTAAAAACAATAGTGGCTCCAATATAGAAATCTGAGGTACTCCACATGTGATAAATCTACACTCAGAAAACAATGGACTAAATAATGCAGAGTTAAAATGTTCCAATGACACTTTCTGTTTTCTATTCAGAACGTAAGAGCTAAGCCATTTATTAACAATGCCATCTATACCATAATACTTCAATTTTTGCATCAGAATTTCATGCTCCACAGAGTCAAATGCTTTGAACAAGTCACAGAAAATTCCTAAAGGCATTAATTTTTCATTTATTTCTTCCAAAATATTGTCAGTAAATACAAATATAGCTCGTTCCGAATGGTCCCTTTGAAAACCAAATTGTGATTTTGTTAGAATATTTTTATTTTTAAGGTATTGGTAAACTATGTTGTACATTGCTTTCCTAAAAGCTTTGGAGTATATTGTTAGTAGTAGTAGTAATAGTATTTTATTTGTCCTTTAAATCATATACATTTACATAATGCATAATGATATCAGACATGTCAATTATAAATTATTTACATAAATTATTTCAGTTTATATATTTCAAATATTATTCTACAGGAGTGTTACTGAAGATATGACATCAACAATTTCCCAAAATATCCCCTTTTTGATGTTGCTTTTATATTATGGGGTAATTTATTGAAAAGCTTAATCTCTATATGAAATGTTCCATTTTGATAATGAAATAGAACAGTAATTCAATTCAACTGACTTATGCTCCTTTTTATAGAGACCACTTAAGTCTTTCTGAGAGGTTACCCTCAGGTAAAGATATTTTAAACAAATAACTTATTATAGGTAAGAATGAAAGAAAAGAACTGCCGCCAGGCAATATTTACGTGGAGAGGACAGATAAAATTCACCCAGCACTCACCAAAGTTGAAGGAAGGCAACACAAAACAACACACGACCAAAGAAAATACAATATTTCAGTTAAAAACCCTTTTACAAGTTAACAGAAGTAAGTGGCTGGGTTGAACGCAAGCCTTGCGCAAGCGCAGCCACTGACTTCTGTTAACTTTAAAAAGGGTTTTTACCCGAAATATTGTATTTACTTTGTTTGTGTGTTGTTTGGTGTTGCTGCTGTCTTCCTCCCTTCAAATTTGGTGAGTGTTGGGTTTCTTTATCTGTCCTTTCCATATAAAAAACTTACTATGTTATTTAATTCTGTGGAGCTCAGTTTAACTAATCTGTTGTAAATCTCGCTGGCCTTGTGGTTAGGTGACTGGGCGTTGGGCGTTTTGACCATTAATGGGAATGTGGCTTTACATGTGACTGACCTCAGCGTTTATCTCCTCTCTTATCTTCTTCCGGATACCATCTTGACTTCTTGCAAGCTAACTAATTAATTCAATCAGGATTGTCTGACACCACGTGAAGGTCACGACCCTTTTACTATTGGAATACTATATACTCAAATAATCAAGACGGAATGTGGATAAACGGTTTAATGGAATCAAGCTGCCGATAGTACATTTGACGATGATACCGAGAAGTAGAGTCCACACTTATTCTACTGGATCTCTAGTCTGATCGTAGAAGATATTAAGTGAAAGTCAGTCTATTAATACTGGATGGAACTTAAGATCGTTACGACGTCCGAGGCAGGGCGGCTAAGCTTTAAGCTAGCGGTTCGCTACCCGATGTTGCTCCTAAGCTCGCTGGTAATGAATAGAATGATTTACTGGTTGTACAGGGCCCACTTCGGCTCTGATTTGCGTCACAAGAAGGTATTGCTGACATGCTATTCAGCATTCCTGAACGGGGCAACGACTTTGCTTGCGTCTGCGCTGAGTGACTGCAACTCTTCACTCTAGCTTCGCCAATGTCTCCAACATTTATAAAATCATTCTTACTTAATAATAAAGCCCAAAACGACCATTACACTACCTCCCCTCTTCGGGAAAGATACGTCCCGTATCTTCAAATTTCAGGACTTTAAATATGAATCTGAATAAAATAACCCTTCTTTGCAGTAAAAATAAGAATCTCCAAAATTATCAAAATAAAACTGAAACTATGTTGTTAAATAATACTCATAGCCAGTGTAAGTGTGGATTCCACTTTCCCGGTTTACAAAGTTTCTGCAACAAAGTTAAATTGTAATTGAAATTCAAAATTCTTGCTTGTGCTGGTCGTTCCAAACCTGCAGTTAAACAGAATCATTAGATATTTGTATCTGAACTTTGACTACAATTTAAATCAAAATGAGTTCTCAGAAAAGAAAATATAAAATCATTATGAATTTGCTACCGGTTCATTTCCAATAAATATCTGATAAATTTTTGTGTTTGCATATGACATGAAACATAAGGTAACAGCGTTTCTGGTAATTAAATAATCTATGAATGTATGACTGTGAGTGAAGTTACAATACTTATAAGAACTTTTTAACAAATGATGTACTAAGTCATTTTTCAAATTTACTTATATAGGAACTGAAACTAAACAATGATAGAAATCTTGAATAATCAGCTCATTAATGTTAAAGCTCTATGATTGAAATATGAATTTAATAATTCTTCAATTTGTCGTTAAGTAGTTATTTTTAGTGTGATCCCTTGGATAATCTCTTTAGTACTTGTAACACTTAACCAACTCACAATCCTCCTAAGAATTTACTCTCTCACAGTCTTATTGATGCGTCAACAACTTAAATCTCTAGTTGCATAATAGGTAATTCCCAAAGTATGAAAAATTCTGAATAAAATATATCCACCATTAGAAAATAAAAATAACATGATAATAAATGAATGAAATATTCCTTGAAAATGAATAGGCTCTGATAATAAAAGAAAAGATTAATTGAAATGCATTGTACTCATTCGTTATAAGTTCGTGTCGGCACAGGTTCAGTCACTGGATGCGCTCTCAGCTGCTGACGATGCAGTGTTGGGTTACACAGGCATCTGTTGAGGTTGACGGCACCGTGCTCGATCGTTATCAAGCTGTAAAATCGTAATTTCCAAGCAGTAACAAGTTCTTGTATTTTTTATACGATTTTTGACAGATTTCTTGTAAGCATGGAATGTTGTCCATTGTTAACAAATTTCAAGACAAAATGAATATGAATAAATATCAGCACAAATTGGAAATGATATACCAATATTTTGCAACTGAATAAAGTTTAGTGCCATTGGATAGGAAAATTGCCATAAAATTTCTCTGAAATTAATTTGTATTAACCAAGAATACTTTGTTTCAATTTTAAAATTACTTCCAAGTTTTCATAAATTACTAGCTCTGCAATTGGCAAGTTACTGAAATGAAATGGTATAGCTAAAGTAAAAAGATTGTTAGATTTACAAAAATAACGAAATGAACTACAGAAATAAAATCACACATGAGAGCTGATTTGTTTTCTACATAGTAACATAACAGTATTTTCCTCTAAGTTTCCTTTTTTTTTTTTTGTTATTTATCTGTTTGGTCCCTTGCTAGCTAGTCATTCCAACATAGTGTTCTTCTTTCGTCCCCGTATTATCATTACATTCTTACATTAAATCTTCGCTTCCCTATAGCTTCTGTTTTTTCTCCTATTGCGCTGGCTTATTATCTCCAGGTCATCAGCTGTTACAGTGTACTGAGCTTTACATTTCGCGCTTGTTTACATTTCTCGCTGGAGTACTATTTGCTTACGTGCGGTTTCTCTCTCCGCCACTCGCATTTACTGACTGACACTTTTCCTTATAGGTCACCGTACTCATACAAGTTTAATGCATACGAATTATCAAAACAGTTTTAGTTACAGTCTTGGTGATTTACTTTAATATCTCGATCCCTAATTAATTAAGATAGCTGATGCAAGAAGAGAAAAAATTAAATTAAACTGTGAATTTTTTTTTCCGGAAGAAAAATATTCTTTAAGACCTTTACTACACTTTTACTAGTAATTTCGGCTAGATACTATGTCACTTAAAGAGATTGTTTGTTGTAACACTGTCCTACATCTCAATTCTATCCACGGGTTTATTTTACTTTCCCTAGGGCAACCTACTATAGGACCCGTCACTTCAGGAACAGCCGTATTTCCATTGTTGACTGACCTATTACCGATCATCACCTCTCACCTACAGTGTACTAAGACAAACCTGTCTTCACATGACATCGTACACTTCATCTTTCAAACCTAAGGTTGATATTAACTCCTTTAGATATAATTAGAATTTAATCGCCAAAATTCAATTTAAAAGTAATGTAGTGGTGAAGACGGAAATGCGTATACTCGTTCAATACGAAAGGTATAAAAGACATTTGTTAAACATTTCTAAAAAGATGAAAAAATGTTTACAGTTATTTCTTCCAGAATTACCAAAACTTGTATCCTCGAGAGATCGTGTAATTGATAGCATGTTGTACGTTACAATCTTACTTCCGACTTCATTTCGTTAGTTCTTACAAATTCACTACTCGGTGGCTTATGTTTACTATCGTGCTTGATCAGTTATGTATTCTTTACCGTGGCTCACATTCTGTTTTCTGTTAACACTATCTGACTCATCATTCTACTTCATCTATGTGGCGTGCTCACACTTTCACGTTTAACCGCTTATCTGGTGCTTTGGCTCGCGGAATTAGATCGTATGGTACTAAATCATCTGGATGATTAGTCCTGATCTCCGATTTCCGCCCTTTACGCATTTTACACAACGTTTTTCGACATGGAGGATTATGTGTCTAACTCATTTTTTTTTTTTTTCTTCCTAGTAGCCTTAGGCATACTTTAACGCTTCCGTGACTATTTGCCTCCATTCTAAACTATGCTTAGTGAGTTCCTGAGACGCTCAACCACTATTGCATAGCACGTTGTCAATAATATTTGTTTCACTTTTACTTTATTCCCCCTACTGCAGCTTTACGGGACCCATATCTCACTTAGTTTTCATGATACTAGCACCAGTTCAATATCATGTATACCCATCACTCACAATATTAAACAACAAATATTCTTCATTAGTTCCCTTCTTTACCATATCATTAGTTACCTTATGCATGCATGCTTCACTCAACAAACATTTAATTTCATCGATACAAAATTCTTCGCCACCGTCATCGCCTAAACGATGAAGTATATACCTCTGTATCGTTGCTACTGTATTTATCATTTTTAAATATATTGGGCTACTAGACTGTCACGTAAAATTCCGATTCTTACAGCGTAGTACACTATTCCTCTGTGACTAGGCTTGACCTTAAATGGGTCGTATAGCCATACACACAATTACGATTTCACATACTGGTGTATTTATTAGGCAGTTTGGATCCGTCTTGCAGTAATTATTTTGGGTGTGCACTTCCCAAATAATCACATGAATCTGTGTGAGGCCCTTTAAACGATCACGAAGGATTCACTCGCGTGATGTCACTCAGTAACCGTTAATACACCAAGTATGGATGCTCAAACCGTCAGAAATTCCACGAACAATCTGCCCTTCAGATTTTAAAAGCCACATTTAGATAAATATCTGCCACGTTTACATAGCCACTATTCTTTACAGATAAACTTGGCCTCACTTTTATGTATTCTTTCAAACGCTAAATGGTTTTAATTGCAAATTATTCTTATTACATAATTACATTACTTTATTAGATCTGAAAGTTCATTATTACTTATAACATCTTACTTGAACTGCTTCCGTTCAATTTTCAACACTCACGTCAAAGTTGCTAATTTACATATACCTACTTAAACATTTTATGCTTCCTCTTGTCAGTTAATGTAATTGATCAGACACTACTCATTGCCAATGATATTGTACAGCGTTTTCCGCGAAACTTCAACTCAACATAAACACTTTTCAATACACCTAACACAAAACATTATGGTATAATTCATACACATTTTAGACCTATTACCAATTACGCACGCGCATACAGATTAAAATGCTAATCATTAGAAAAAGTTATTTCAAAATGTTGTAAGACAATTATTTTAATTACAGTACAACGGAACATAGAAAGAGTACTTTTAATTTAACATACAAAATGAGCACTGTTTCCACAAAATTTTGCTGCAGTTTACCAAAAGTATTAGCTCAAGACCATTTATTTATCTTGCAAAACAATTTTACTGGAACTGAATAATAGATTTTCGGCCACTGATTTTCCGCCGAACGCGAAAGCAAAACCAGACATGCAATTTATAAAGAGTGCATCTTTGTTTTCCGAGCTCAATTATGTTACAAAGATAGCTCACATTTAAATTTGGACTGAACGTCTTGTAGACTATGAAAACTCGACTAAAACTCATTTTGATCTTGCAACTCTAATAGTTTACAATTTAGTTCTAAAAGGAAAAATTTCCAATTTAGTGAATTTTCTTCTGGGACATATAGGATTTTTTTTTTTTTTTTTTTAAGTTATTTCATCATAACTAGAAAATCTTAATATACTGCGATATACAATTCTACCGAAAGTTTCGCCGTATGACGACCCATGTTGGCGGTTTTTACTTCGGCAATAATACTTCGTACAACTTCCTATTTAACAATTCAAATCTACCCATAGCACGAAACAAATTACGAACACTGATATGCCTCGAAGAGCTGACGAAAATAATTATAGCAATTACTCAATGAAATTATTACTGCATTTTGAATGAATGGCATTGTTTAAACAAATGTACAATTAACTAACAGCTGTAATTTAAAAGTTCACACACGATAATATGCGGAATTCAGACTATTCTAAATTAGCTTAGCAAAACCCGAAAAACAGAAATGACTAAGGTTAGTCGATAGTCGAAGATTATAGTGATTGATCGCAAGGCCATTGAAAAAACGATCAATCTAGCTCAGAGATCTATGGTCGCTAAAGCCACACATGCAAGAAACATGCTCCTGGATATTTCAAGTTACTTAAAAATTACGATGGAATGATCCATTTACTCCCCAAATATTCTCTACCACTACGTGCACAAATTTTATTTAAAATCCACTTTTTATAGCTACACATAGGTTTTCCCTACTGAAATACTTAACATGATTCTATTACTTAAAACACTAGTTAAACGTAACACTCTATCAGCATATTCAAACCACCAATTTATTCTGATGCAATAACTACTCTCAAATTCCATAAATCGTTTCATTCCCTTTACTTATTTCTCTCTATCAATTAATATCTTTCCCATAAATGCACTTAAAACATTACTATTCACTCCATACTTATTTAGACTTGCTCTAATTAATTTAATTAAACTTACATACATTTATACAACTGAACAGATTTTTCCTTACCTCAAATTTCATATTTTTTGTGCTTGTTCTTTCGTTAAATTATCACATTTGAAGTCCACAAAAGACACTATTTTTATAAACAATTATTTTTGATTCTCCCAAAGTTTGCAGATTCCCAACTTCGCAGATCAAACTTCTACAAATGAATTCGCGTTTATTAACTGCATTGAAATAACGGTTCGATTACTTTACTCATGACTTCCAATTAATACAAAATTTTAATGTATACTACACTTGAGTTTTCCTTCCACATGGAACTGAACTATTTCATTTCAGCACTCTTACTTTTGCACCTTTTATTAGATTTCAGTACGAACAAACTCAATTTTTACCGTTTGCATTTTTCCAACAGCAATTCAATAAATTCGCGTTCAAATATCAGCTAAATTTATAGAATTTTTTTTGTTACATTCCCCCGAAATTCTAAACAAGGACAAGATTCCAAGCTTACCTTTTTATTTCTGCTGAAAAGCTGCGCCGTGACGAGAAGTGTCGCTGGCCGCGCCGGACTGGCTGCACGCGCTGTCATCTGCATCGTGAAGTGCTGACCGTAGCCGAAAGCCGCTGCGTGGCTGCGTTGAGCTGCCTCGCCCGAGGTTGCCGTGTGCTGGCCCGTCAACTGCCGCACCTGGTCTCCGGAGTCTCGAACCGACGATCCCCTGGTTCCACGTCCTCTGCTGGTTCTTCGCCGTTGTCTTGCTCTCCGCCGGTCCCTGCATCTACCGCTAGCTAAGCCGCACCTACTCTCGCGTCGTAACGTCTACATTTACTTCGTAAAGCCACAAATTTTCGAGGTTTTCCCACTTAGGGTCCGGTGATCGTATCCCGACTTCTGAAACCACTGTAACAGGCTGGCCTTGTGGTTAGGTGACTGCGTTGGGCGTTTTGACCATTAATGGGGAATGTGGCTTTACATGTGACTGACCTCAGCGTTTATCTCCTCTTCTTATCTTCTTCCGGATACCATCTTGACTTCTTGCAAGCTAACCAATTAATTCAATCAGGATTGTCTGACACCACGTGAAGGTCACGACCCTTTTACTATTGGAATACTATATACTCAAATAATCAAGACGGAATGTGGATAAACGGTTTAATGGAATCAAGCTGCCTATAGTACATTTGACGATGATACCGAGAAGTAGAGTCCACACTTATTCTACTGGATCTCTAGTCTGATCGTAGAAGATATTAAGTGAAAGTCAGTCTATTAATACTGGATGGAACTTAAGATCGTTACGACGTCCGAGGCAGGGCGGCTAAGCTTTAGGCTAGCGGTTCGCTACCCGATGTTTCTCCTAAGCTCGCTGGTAACGAATAGAATCATTTACTGGTTGTACAGGGCCCACTTCGGCTCTGATTTGCGTCACAAGAAGGTATTGCTGACATGCTATTCAGCATTCCTGAACGGGGCAACGACTTTGCTTGCGTCTGCGCTGAGTGACTGCAACTCTTCACTCTAGCTTCGCCAATGTCTCCATCATTTATAAAATCATTCTTACTTAATAATAAAGCCAAAACGACCATTACACACCATAACCACTAGATTATTTTCTCTTAAGGTACATCATAATTTTCTTATTTCTTCTGGAGTAGCTGAATTTACAGACATAGATTCCAATCTTTTCACTGAGCTATTGTCAATTTATCGGCAGCAGGTAATACATTTCATTTCAGTTATTTCCATACCTGTAGATTTTACAAAATTGGAACATGTGAATATTTATACATATATAATTTCTATGAGTATTTTAGTATTTTACCAACATAAATTATTATTACATCAATAGTCCACTATCAACATTAATAAATATTCACTTTAATTTACATACATCTAATGTTTATAACAGAAAATTATTATACCAGAATTCATTAAGGAATATAAGACTATATTAGCTAGGCAAGTTTTAGGTTTCCCTTTCAATTCTGAGCCACTTAACAACTATATTTCCTTGGAGGGTTTGTTGAACAATATTACCCTTTTTTGAATGGATCTTGTTTAACATATTGATTATTTACACACACTCAACGGTAGTTGTCTTTACCCCTTGTATCATGGTTGTGAATGGTGCCGTTGTTTGTGGGCTATTTACCACCGGGAGTATAACTTTACAAATGTACAGAGCATAGTGTTAAAATTTTATTTTGCTGAAAAGCAGGCCTGTATGTAACTTTCTGCCGTATGCCAAATATAAATCTAAGTGTTTATATCAATAATTGAAAAATTAGATTCTACTGTTTTTTTGTTTTTTTTGGATATACATGTCATTACTGGCCTGATTAATTTCCCCTATTTCCTTTTTTAAATTGTCCCATATTGTCTGAATTTATTTTCAGAGTCATGAATTTCATGATGAAAGTACATACTTTTAGATTACTAAAAAACATTTTTTCAGCATTTTGCAGTACTGCTTAGTAAACTAAAGGTTAATTATGATTATAGGGCGGGGTCAGAAATGCTTGTTGAAAGCTTGAAGTTAACTATCTTGGCATACTGTTTGATAACAAACTCAATTGGGCAGAGCACATTGGGCAGGTGGTAGGAAAAGGTTACAGAATCCTTCATTTACTGGAGAGGGTGATGAGAGAATGTATCAGAGAAGTTAGGGAGTTGGGTTTACAAAACTTTAGTCAGACCATTGGTTGAATATGGTGGTGTAGTTGGGACCCATATTTTGGTTATTAAATACAGGAGATCGAGGGGGTGCAAAGAAGAGCAGCTAAATTTGTTTGTGGAAATTATTGCAGGACCCAGTCAGTAATTGATATGATAAAGGATGTAAGGACAAAGGCTGATACCGGGGCTGAAGTATCGCCTTAGTGCCCTTAACTTACACTCTTGTAGAATCACAGTTCTCAGTAATACTTGCTTAAATTTGATTTGCTTTAATTTGACCATGTAGCCAGGATGACTCAACTGAATGTCTAGGTCACCACAAAATTTGATACCCCCAAATTTTGAAAAGGGTTTTATGCTAACTACTGAAGAACACAGGTTCACTGTTAGAAAACTCAAAGTTTTATTTTCAAAGTCAAAGGTTCAAAATAGCATTTACAGTTGAGCAGGCATATCGAACTCTCTTTTCCTAAAATTACAGATTGTGGAGAGAAATCTAACCGACCGAAACCCCTTTAGCAAAATTAAAAGTTCTTAACAGTCATTGAAGTTGCAATATAACACGACACGAAAGTTTCCACATGTTCAAACTAGTCCGCATGGCGAGCTACGGACAGACGCAGGTTCACTCACATAGTGCTAGACAGGAACAGACCGCGGACAGCAACAGACAAAACCTAATGGCGGCGGGGGTCTTTTATCGAAACCACGAGAACCAGTGACGTCAGCAACTGTATCACATCTTTTTGCCTCCGCGTAGCTCAAAGTATGTGTAATTTATTTCATGATCCCAACTATTAAAAATGTTCCAACTTTGACAATACCCGGACTTATCTACTAGAAGTCCAGCGGCAGTCTCTTTAGAAATTTAGAGTAATTAATTTTAAAGTTTTAACTGTTAAAGACTCCGCGTAGTGATACATTCTAATTTGGGTAAAATCCCTAAGCGTTCTAGAACTTTTTACGCGCGTGCACAACAATCCGCGACAATCTACTTTACAAAAACTTAGTTACCGGACAAATGCTTAAACTTTTTATGAAAACCCCTATATGTATGAAATCGTCTTAATTAGGGCTATCTGCTCATGTAATTTTTAATTTAATATCTCTTTTAATAAAAAGCTTATTTTTTTCTCTTACTTAAAATCGCTAATTAATCTTTACCAAATCATTTAATTTTACTACAAAAATATCGGGGATAGTGCTGACTACAGCTGGTGATAAAAGATCAGTTGTCGCTTTACTGGATTTAAAGATATTGCGAATCTTAGAATCTCACTATTCTGATCGCGTGTTTCAAAACTTGAACAAAGCGGAATATCTCTTAAACTAAACGTTTCCCGATATGATAATTACACTTTAAAATGATTTTTATAATGAATTACAACTGTGAGCAAGATTACAGGGAAATTACTTAAAGTTGAAAACTGTACTTCTCGAAATTTCTAAGTCCCGCCTAAGCAAAACTAGAATTTGCCAAAATTCTAAGGTGCTTACAAGGAGCTGGATTTGGACTCATTGGAGGTGTTAAATAATGTTCACCACACAATAACGTCTGCTGTAATAATAATACGTTTATTGAGGCACACACACTACAACTTTATATCCACATGTTTTCAGTTCAACAGCCAGACAACGACTCCGCTCACTCATGTACAATTCCAAAGATACATCTCCAAAGATACATCAAGCACCAGAACATTCCTCACAGATATAAATGTACAATACTCAACACGCCTCCTTACATTTATATCTGTGCTTCTATTAATTCACATTCAACATCTCTCTAAGCCTTTTGAACTTAACTTTACACAATGCCTTCGTAAATATGTCAGCAATGTTTTCGTTAGAGTCTATTTTCACAATGTCTATTACACCATTTGTATAACACTCATTTACAAAATGATAGTGTACTTCAATATACTTGGAGTTCTTTGAAAAATTACCATACTTCGCAATATTTATTGCTCCTGAGTTATCTTCATATACTTGGACAGGTCCTATGATATTTACATTATATTCAGCAAAAGTGGAAGATTTAACGACACTTCCTTGTTTTGGACTTTCGATCTACAATATCACCTGCCCAATCTGCATCAACATAGCAATCCAAAGTTTTTACATTTTCATTTCTACAGAAATTTAATTTCAAATTTTTCGTTAAATACAAATACTTTAATACTCTTAATGCATACTTGTAATGAACTTTACAGTAATAATTCTGAAATCTACTTAAGTAATTAACACTGTAACTGATATCTGGTCTAGTTCCTGAACTGATGTACAAAAGAGCACCTATTAAGTTTCTGTATCTAATGTCGTGACATACTTCATTCACAGGTTCTAATTTTAAATTAACTTCCATTGGTGTATCATACAATTTTGAGTTTACAATTTTATACTTTGAGGCTAAGGAATTGATGTAATTTTCCCTGACTCAAACTCATAACTTTTTCTTCCAGATTGTAATCTATATTAATTCCTAAATAGGTTTTTACTTGACCCAAGTCTTTCATCTTGAATTTCTTCGACAACAGATTCTTGATTTTATCTATTTTCCTTTTACTGTTACAACAAATTAATAGATCATCAACAAATATTATTAAATAAATTACATCATCTCCATCGATCAAAGTATACAGACAATAATCAAATTCACATTTTGCAAAACCTAGATCACTCATAAATTCATCAAAACTAATCATACCAAGCTCTAGGGCTTTCTCGTAAACCATACAATGCTTTATTCAATTTACAAACCCTATTAGTACCATCTTATACCCTCTTGGCTGATTTATATAAACCTCTGATAAAACTTTACCATTAAGAAATGCAGTTTCAACATCCATTTGCTCTATAGCTAAACCATTTTGACAACAGTATGACAGTAAAAGTTTCAATGTCTGCATCTTAGCCACTGGTGAATATATATCATCCACAACTTTGTTGAAAACCCCTTACAACTAGTCTTGCTTTATAAGTGTTATCTGTTTTTTTTTTTTTTTTGTGTTAACCCCTCTTTACATCAAGAGAATTTACATTCTCTGGTTTCTTTACTAGTTTCCATGTTTTGTTTTGATACAAACAGTCAATCTCCTTGTCCATTGCTTGTTTCCAATACACTGACTCTTTACAATTAATCGCTTCCTCGAAATTATCTGGACTATCAGCACAACAAAAGTTTACATAAATGATATTGCTACAGACATAATCAGTTAAATCTATCTGGCATTTTACATTTTCTACCTGATCTAGTCAATTTACATTTATCACTGTTTAAACCTCCTTTAACATCTCCTTCTTTCCTCTCCTCATCTACAGATTCATTTTCATCACTAGAATCACTCTCTGAATCATAACCCTTTAAGTGGATAAGTTTAACATTATTATCTACAATATCAACATGTCTTGCAACAACAATTTTATTATTCACTAATACTCTGTATCCAACTTCACTATAACCTAATAAAATTCTCATATGAGCTTTACAATCCCATTTAGACTTTCTCAATTGTTCAGGTACTCTTACAAAAACTTTACTACCATATAGCTTCAGATGTTTCACATTTGGTTTCTTTCCTAGTAAAATTTCATAGGGAGTTTTCTTTTCAATAGTATTAGCTAAAGTTCTGTTTTTAAGATAAACTGCTGTACAAACTACTTCAGGCCAGAACCTCCTATCTACTTTTGCTTCAGCTAGCAAACACCGTGACATATCCATGATAGATCTACTATATCTTTCAAGCCATACCATTTAACTCATGTACATAGGGAGGGCAAACATTTAAAACAATTCCTTTTTCCTTTACAAATCGAATAAACATCAGAATTTAAATATTCCTTTCCATTATCACATCTCAGTATCTTAATAGTTTTACCTGTCAAATTTTCAATTTCATTTACATATGCAACTAGACAATCATAAACTTAACTTTTTGATTTGATAGGGTAAACACGAGCTGCTTTGCTATAATCATCTATAAAAGTTAGAACGTATCTTTCACCATTCAAACCAAGAGTTGAGTGAGGCCCATTTATATCAGTGTGAATAATTTATAAAATTCCTTCTGCTTTGCTTCTATTATTTTCAAAAGGTAAATTGCGCATTTTGTTTTCAATACAAACTTTACACTTCATATATTCAGACTCTAAACGTTTAGGTAAACCAACTGCTAATTGATCTTTACACAAAGTATTTAAATAGTTAAAATTTACATGCCCTAATATGCGATGCCATCTCTCCTTTTCAGTCATAGAATCACTGTTACTCACAATATTTAAATTAACATCTTCATTAAAAATGCTACTTGTCATTTTATACAGATTACCTTCCTTCATAGCAATTGCAATTAGCCTGTTATTTCCATCAAAAACTTTTGAAACATTTCCTACAGATACAATCTTGTGCTTGTCTGTAACTTTCGCATAACTAATCAAGTTTCTACTCATGTCTTTAACATAAAATACATTTTCCATATTAATTTGAATCAATTTACCATAAACTGAAAAATAACTAACTACATTTCCTATCTTAGTTGCTTTCAAAATTTTCCCATCAGTAATCTTTACCTCTACAGGCTTTTCTAAAGTTACACACTCAGAAAAATACTCTTCATTATTTACAACATGATCTGTACAACCACTATCCAATAACCAATGTAAGGACAAAGGCCGATACCGGGGTTACAGTATAGTCTTAGTGCCTCAACTTACACTCTTGATAGTGACTCTTGATTTGACCATATTGCCAGGATAGTTCAACTTGAATGCTTCAGGTCGCCACAATATTTGTTGACCCACAAATATTAAAAAGGGTTATCAGCTAACTACGAAATAATAACGGTTCACTTTTCCAAAGTTCTTCAAATTTATTCAAATAAAAACCAAAAGTTCAAAATAGCATCCTAAAAGTTGATTTGGCTAATCGAACACTCTTTTCCAAAAGTTACAGGTTGTGGAGAGAAATTGAAACCGACCGAACCCCTTTAGTAACTTAAAAGTTCACATTAGTCATTAAAGTTAAGATATGATATGACACCCAACATGGTCGCAAACAGTTCACTGACGAGCATAGCCAGTCACGACACTACGACGAAACCGAAGTAATGTTCCTTCACATCTTGTTCCCGAAGTACGGATCAAACGAAACCGAAAGTAAGAAGCGACAGACTACATTTTCTAAGTTCTGATTTTACAAATCACTGGTCAAGTCATGCGCGTAGTTGCTCTCTCACTTCCCGGCGTACGAATGAGACAACGTGTGCTAACCACACGAACTATTATAGCCCGGCGCGCGCCTATGACCTTGGCAAATCTTTCTTTAATTAATATCTGCAAAAGTATATGATGGTTTAATCTGAGATTTTTACAGGGACTTTCTATCATCCTGTTCTATCGATTTTAATTTAATTTACTATTCCAAAAGGTTTCTATTATCTTAACACTAAACTCATCACGTGACCAATCTTGGCGGACTTTATGGACTTTCCCGAACTTCTCACCCGACAATCAGCGACAATCAATTTTCAAAAACTTGATTACAAGACAAATGCTAAAACTTTTTATGAAAACCCATATATGTATGAAATCGTCTTGATTAGGGCCTTCCACTGATGTAATTTTTAAATTAATATCTCTTTTAGATAAAAAGCTTATTTTTTCTCTTAATTAAAATTGCTAATTAAATTTTACCAAATTACTTAATTGTAATGCCAAAATATCGGGGATAGTGCTGACTACAGCTGGTGATAAAAGTTCGGTTGTAGCTTTACGCGATTTAAAGATATTGCCAATCTTAGAATTTCTACTTTTATGATCGCGTGTTTTAAAACTTGAACAAAGCGGAATATCTCCTAAACCAAACGTTTCCCGATATGATAATTACACTTTAAAATGATTTTTATAACAAATTTTAACTGCGAGCAAGATTACAGGGAAATTACTTAAAGTTAATACTACACTTCTCGAAATTTCTAAGTCCCACCTAAGCAAATCTAGAATGTGCCAAAATTGTAAGGTGCTTACACCAATCAATTTTAATATTTTCTTTGTTACCTTTGTTCATTTTATTTTGCACCATCAAGCTCCTAACCTCTGTTACAAAACTGCCTGTTGCACTTTCACTTTGGTGGTATACTTCACCATGCCGATACTGGCCGTTTCTGGATCCCGTTGCACTTACACTTTCACTTTGTTGACATTCTTGACTTCGCCGATACCGGTCATTTCTGGATCCCTTGTGCTTACTTCCGCTCCACGGTTGATCATTGTTGTGACCTCTGAAGTTTCCACTTTGATGGTTACTTCCTCTGCTGCTTCTTTGATAGTGCCTGCTGTGATTCCATGTGCCTCTTTCATTTTCTTCATTTCGACGACGACAATCTCTCTTGAAATGTCCTCGTCTTCCGCAGCCCCAACACAATTGTTCCTGACGAATTGTACCAGATTTTCTCATACTATGGAATGCATTAGTTTTTACAGATTCACTTTCACCTTTGTCTTTCAAGTCCATTAATTGAATTTTACTTTTAACAAATTCAACAGTTTGATCTTCTTCTTTCAAAACATCGACCAAGTAGCACAAACAGTCCGGCAAAGTTCTTAACATGTAGTTTAATTTTTCTTTCTCAGTCACTTTAGCCCCAGCAGCTTTCAATTCATTTACTGTTCTTTCAAAATCACTAAAGAATGTCGCTGTTTCATTGTAGTCTTTTAACTTCAATTTTTCCAGTTTGTTGCTACAAATTATTTGGAGTGCAGTCGATTCCTTGGAGTATAATTCGTCGAACTTATTCATTATTTCATATGCATTCACTTTATCACTCACAAACTCAAGTTGCTTATTCGTAATAGCACTATAGATGTAGTTTACTGCCTTCAGATTTTCTTCTTCCAAAATTTCAGCATTATCCATACTTGTTTTCTCTCTTGAAGCCACTGTATAACATTTCTTCATCTTTAAATACATCATTATTCTTCGATATGAATTCTTCTTGGGTTTGCCGCCGAATTACATTCGGCGGCAAACCCGAGAAGAATTCATATCGAAGATACGCCGAGAAAGACTTATATCTCATATCATTATTCTTTTCTTCCAATTTCCATAGTCCTCGCCGTCAAAGCACTGTATTACAATGTCAGACATTATTACTTGAAATCAAACTTTCTTGAATACACGAAAGCCACAGACCTTTTTTTCAACCATTTAACCACTCAACCACTCAACCACTGAACCACGCTCTGCTACCATGTTAAATAATGTTCACCACACAATAAGGTCTGCTGTAATAATAATACGTTTATTGAGGCACACACACTACAACTTTATATCCACATGTTTTTAGTTCAACAGCCAGACAACGACTCCGCTCACTCATGTACAATTCCAAAGATACATCTCCAAAGATACATCAAGCACCAGAACATTCCTCACAGATATAAATGTACAATACTCAACAGGAGGAAAGGAGGAAGGTGAAGAGTGTGCTGGGAATGTATAGGGCATAGGTTGGTGATGGGCTTGGAGGGATATTGGTCAAAGAAATAGGAATAGTGCATGGAAGGGGAAAGGCGACCATGACCACATGCTGGTGCTCAATTTCATGCACAGGGGAGTGGGAAAGTTTTCTTCTTTTGGTAAGGGTGTCAGGGATTGAAACAAATTACCAAGAGAAGTGATAAATAATTTACCAAAAACGCTTAAGGAATTTAAAATTAAAATTTTCAGATTAGAAAAGTAAATGGGGGAGGAATTTAACATTCCAATTATAAAAGAAAATTTTAAAATATGTATGTATATAAAGGGGTAATTAAACAACTGGGGGAATTGCCACTGAAGCACTAGTGCCTTCGCAATTAAAATTAATAATAATAGTGATGTGTTTTAACATTAGCATTGTGATTGTTCCTAGAGGCAATATATAACTTCCTTTTATAAACTAATGATGTTCTAATGCCCACAGTTGTCCATGGTTTTTGTTCTTTTTGAGAAACATGACACCTTCCATGGGGAAGTAATTTAACACTATATCACTAAAAATGTTGTATTTTTCATTCAAACCTTGTGAACTGTAAACATGTTCCCAGTTTGGGGTATCAAGGTACTTTCTAAAAAAATTAACTGATTCATCATTTATTACTCACTGAAGTTTGGAAGCATTATTCTTGGAGCTAGTTAAAGTATTGATGGTTAATGATCCGAAACAATATTGATAGATGGCTTGATTGTATATCTGAATTTTGAGTTATCTAGGAAAACATTATCTATAGCTGAGTAACTACTATTAATTATACTAGTTGAAAATTAGCTACCTGAGTTCCACTGAATGAACTAACTAATGATTCCAGCATTACATTACTATTTAAAGAATCTATATTAAAATTGCCGGCAAGACTATATTAACTACTTTTCTGCTCAAAAATGTTAATAAAAGTTCATACTGGTTCAGAAAAAGAGCAAAGTTTCCATAGAGTGCTCTGTTTACAGTTACTATTATGAAATTTTTATTTTTGAAATTTAGCCATGTAGCACATGCTTCAAAATGTTGATCAAGACAATACTTATAATATTTATATCTTGAAAAACTATAACCATTTCTAATATAAGTTACAACTCCACCCTTCCACAAGTTTGTTCTATAGGAATGATAAGCTTAATTAAAGTCAGTTATATTTGACATACCTATTCCTGTAGTTATATGGTGTTCAGTCGAGCATAAAACATCAATTCTATTGATGGCATTTAATTCATTTATGTGAACTAGCATTTCTTCCACTTTGTTTGATAACCCTCTGATATTAGGATGTAATAAATTAATCACTACACAATTTTAAATTTTGGTTTCAGAATACTCATTACTGCGTATACTAACTTCTGAAAATTCTGATGAATACTTGACCCTAATTTGAAAAAGGGGCTGCCCTAACACCATTAACCATTCCTTTCATGAGAAGCAGTGGCTCCAGTAAAACATGCAGCTATCAACTCTGAAAGAATCCTCTTCCCTCTACTACTGAGGAGTAGGCCATACCTAGTATAACCCCATCTATCAATAGCATCTACAGGTACCAAACCCATGCCAAAACTGCTGTGAGACATAAGGAGCCATTCCAGCTCCAGATTCACTCACCTCACAGCAAAGTTAATATGTGGCCAATCATAGTGTCTCAGGACTGACAACATACTGATCTGAGTGTGGCATGTTGCTTTTGCTATTTTCTTCTAGTCATCTCTAATACAATAATTATCATCCTTGTCTAGGCTATTTTACTCAGGAGGAAACCATCTCTCTGTCTGTAATTTGATAGTATTATATGGTCTTATATAACCTTTGGTTCTTTAAAGCAGCAACTTCCTGTTATTTTTTGCATCCCCATGTTATCATTCATATCTGATTCATCTACGTTTAACTACTATTTCTAACCCCAAGCATATGAGGGTGCTTTAGAACTCTTACCACTCCTCTGTCCTACTTCTGGAGGCTGCTGGCAAGCAGCGAGCAACTCCTTGTACTGGGTTAATTCAATTGCCAATACCTCGTCTGTGCAAGCAGGCTGTACCATGAGTGTGAGTTTATAGTATTGAGAGGGACATGAGGAAAATGATATAAACCAGGATGTAACTGATGGAAGTCCTGAGTTTCCATGATAAGCCATAGTTTAACCCAGTTGTTAAGTGGCTTAACATGGACATTGGCAATGGCTTGAGGTTTGTCATGCGGGTTGTGTCTGTAGTATCCATTGATAGACGGGGTTTCACTAGGCATCACCTGCATGTAAAATGTGGTAATTTATGACTTGGAACCTAAATCTGTTAGGTAGCCAATTTCCAGTCATAACAGTGTTAGGTGTTTTACCCTTTTTAGGTTAGAGGCTATTAGTGGAGGGATATAAAAAGAGGAATACATTATCATTTATTATAATTATTATCATTAATAGCAATGAAATAGTTCAAGCTGATGAAATAATAAAAGGGAAGGGGGTTCTTAACAAGGATGGAGAAGAGTCATTTTAAGAATATAACACTCTTAAAGTTCACTGAACTTTAAGGGTGTAGCGAACAAGGTAAGAGACTTTGGTAATTTAATGGAAAGGTCAAAACCACACAAAGTTACAGTCTTGTTAAAAGGAAGGAATTCTAGTCAATGAGTTTGTTATGGAATGTTGCATAAAGTTAGAATAGGAATTGGTGGAGGCACACTTTTTAAAATTATTTTGCCAGTAGCTTATACTTCAATGATGAAGAGTTTGGAAATGATTGTGAGCAAGGAATGGGAGGAAATCTGGCCTTTGATGGCCTTATCACTGGGGGTGATTTTCAGAAACTGTGTAACTCCCAAATGCAAAACCAGGATGTTACTGCTCACCCACCATCCTCAGTCATACTTGTTAGAAAAAACTGTTATAGTTAGATGATGTTACTAGATCATGGTTTCATTCCTCCCAGCTGAAGGCTGGGAGGCGGGCTGCTGGAGAGTCACAAAGACTTCACAATATCAAGTTACCAGTGGTAGATGGTTGGGTTGATACAAAAGAGAGACAGAGAGAGAAAATAGGGTCATGGCTCTGTAAAATAATGAAAGAATGGATGTAAAATTGAGGTGGAGAAATTAAATTCATTTTCAGTGTTCGGAGGCGAATGTAAAATGGCCATTGTTGGTGGGATGTTAAATTTACTGGGTGTTTTTGCTGGAAGGAAATAAGATAAATAACAGAAGGGTCCAGGCTTTTCAAATACTGTAGTAATGGAAGGATGCTTATAAAAGTGGAATAGCAGAGCACCAGGAAGCCAAACATGTTGGACATCTTCTTAATAAAGTTGATGGTAACTTAGTGGAGTCTCATGTTATTGAAGGAATAAGCGATTATGAAGCAGTTTTGATGGATACCAGAGGATTCAGAATACTGGTGGCCAAAACTGAAGGTGATTTTAGGTACAATTGTAAAAACCAGGCAAGTACAAATCAACAAGTCTTGTGAATTGATCAAACTCATATCTTGCATGTGATAGGCTCGGCAGAGAAAACAATGTACAACACATTTTCAATTTAGGTTGTAGACTCAGCTCCATGGCTCTCAAACACTACGCCACATTGCAGCACATGCAGCTACTACTATTGTGCAGTTGCAATTGAATTCATTTTAGGCTACTTGAGAATGCAATGTACTTTACAGTTAGATCATTTTCAATACTATTTTGATAGTACCTATATGCCAAAGTAATTTCAAAATAATTTGTTTTAGTTATTTTGCTCACAGCTTTCAAAGTATAATATTTATTAATAGTATTTGAAATTTAACTATAAGTTACATTCAATATTATGGAAAAAATTTCAAGACGCCAAAGTAGTACAAGGTTGAGATAGTCCTGATAGCAAAAATGGTCGAAAATTGACAACTTTGCCAACTGCTCGTGTTTTCATCGAGTGCAAAAAATTTGAAAAAATAAATAAAAAGTCCTCTATTCGATGAGCTGCCAACATAAATAGAGATGGGTTTTTATTTTTTTCCCCCTCACCTTTTTCTTTTCTGTACAATAATATTATAATTTTTTTGTTTTTTAAAGTTCGATATATGGTTTTAGATCAACAAAAGTGAAATTTGAAGTCTCTAACTTATTTGGTTTAATTGATAGAGCCCTGTGACTGACAGGCAGACAGGTAGCACTAGATCTGTCTAAGGCGTTTGACAGAGTAAGCCATAATATTGTAGTAAATAAGGTAAAAAACCATTGGAGTGGATGAGAAAGTGATTTGCTGGGTAGAAGAATTTTTAAAAGGTAGAAAACAGAAAGTTAGGGTAGGAAATGTAGTATCAAAAGAAGTGGAAGTAAAAATGGGTGTGCCACAGGGTAGCGTATTGGGACCATTGCTATTCATTATTCTAATGAATAATTGTGTTGATTGTTTACTATCTGAAATTAGATTGTTTGCAGATGACATAATGCTGTATAAAAGAATCAAAACGATAGAGGATTGTAAACAGTTGCAGGGTGACCTGGACAGGATATCTAATTGGGTTGGTAAACATGGAATGAAGATAAATGCAAAGAAGAGTCAGCTTATTAGATACACAAATAAAAAAAAAGGTTAATTATGTATATGGTGGGGTAAGAATTGCTTACTGAAGACTTGAAATGTAAATATCTTGGAATTACTTTTGATAACAAACTTAACTGGGCACGACACATAGGAGAGGTGGTAGGAAAAGGTTTCAAAGTTCTGCACTTGTTGGAGAGAGTGATGAGGGGATGTACGAGAGAAGTCAAGGAATTGGGTTACAAAACTTTGATCAGACCATTGCTCGAATATGGTAGTGTAGTATGGGACCCTCATTTTACGTATCAAATGCAGGAGTTGGAGAGGGTGCAAAGAAGGGCTGCTAGATTTGTTTCTGGAAATTATCGCAGAATGCAGTCAGTGACAGATATGGTAAAGGAGCTGGAATGGGATTCATTGCAAGACAGGAGGAGAATGAGGAGGGTCATGGGAGTGTACATGGCATATACTGGCGATGAGGCATGGAAAGATATTGCAATAGGTATGAAAAGTAATGCATGGAAGGGAAAAGATGACCATGACCACAAGCTGGCACTTGATTTCAGGCACAAGGGCGTGGGAAGATTCCCTTTTTTAGGTAAGGGTGTCAGGGATTGGAATGAGTTACCAAGAGAAATGATGAATAATTTACCGAAAACTTTGAAAGAATTTAAAGATAAAATTTGTAGAGGGCAAATGTAGGTAGGTGCAGGATAGGGGGAAGATGGGTGTGTAGGGAAATTGCCACCGGAGCCTGTGCTCCATTGCAATTAAATTAAATTAAAAAAATCAGCAATAGGGTACCATTTCACATTGGGTACAGCATACCAAAATGACCACATATTTCCGAATACTAGTGTAGAGGACAGGAAGTAGGAGCAGCTCAAAAAGATAATGAGAATGGAAAAGAAATGTTTATCCCAATTCAGAAAATATAGGAAAGTACAGAACTCACATATTGTAACAGAGAGTTGATAAAGCAAAAGTTGTAGGTAAGAAGAGACTAAAACAAAGTTAAAAGACAGAAATAACTGAACAAGGAATCAATAGAAACAAAGAAGGAAGCTAAGGATGGGTTTATAAAGAGTATTATGGGTGCAGGGGGCAAATTATTATTATTTTATTTAATTCTGTTGGAACTCACGCTTCAGTTACGATTTCTAAACACATTCATTGTTCCCCTTTCTTGTACCTTCCTATTTTTGCCCTGTATGATTTTTAATTTTTCTTTCTTTCAGCATTTTTGGTAAATTATTCAATTATTCTGTTGGTAATTTATGCCAATCTCTGACTCCTTACCACTGAAAGCAAATTTTCCCACAACCTTATGCCTGAAACTGAGTGCCAGCTTTGATACTACACTGACTAGCCAGAACATTATGCCCACATAAATAACAGCCGGTATATCCACCTTTGGTGCAGACAACAGCAACAAAGTGTCTTGGCATGGAAGCAATGAGGCCTTGGAAGGTCTCTGGAGGGAGTTGGTACCACATCTGCACATACAAGTCACCTAATTCAAGTGTCTTGGCATGGAAGCAATGAGGCCTTGGAAGGTCTCTGGAGGGAGTTGGTACCACATCTGCACATACATGTCACCTAATTCCCATAAATCCTTTGAGGGGGTTATGAGCTCTGATGCAACATTCACTTCCATCCCAGATGTGTTCGATAAGGTTCAGATCTGGCGAGTTGCAACTCGCCACTGTGTTCCTTGAACCACTCCATCACACTCCAGGCCTTGTGACATGGTACAGTACCTTATTAAAAAATGCCACTGCCATTGGGAAACATGGTCGTCATGAAGGGGTGTACATGGTCTGCAACCAGTGTACGATACTTATTGGCCATCATTGTGCCTTGCATGAGCTTCACTGCACCTATGGATGCCCACGTGAATGTTAATTGAGTCACTTCTTCAATACTTGTTTCCGTCCCATAGTACAGGTGTCAAGAAACCGTTCCCTGGAAAGCGATGAATTCGTACCCTCTCACCAGCATGATGAAGAAGGTATCAGGATTCATCAGACCATGAAATGCTCTGCCACTGCACCAACGTCCAGTGATGATGGTCATGTGCCCATTTCAGTTGTATTTGCCGATATTGTGGTGTTAACATTGGCACGTGCATGGGTCGTCAGCTGCGGGGCCAATGTTAGGAGTGTTCGGTGCACTGTGTGTTCAAACACACTTGTACTCTGCCCAGTATTAAAGTCGGATGTTAGTTCCACCACAGTTCGCTGTTTGTCCTGTTTTACCAGTCTGCCCAACCTATGATGTCCAGCATCTGTAATGAGGGGTGGCCGCCCAACCCCTCGACATTTGGAAATGGTTTCACCTTGGTTTCGCCACCTGTTGAAGACACTCACCATAGCACTCCTCGAACACCTGACAAGTCATGCAGTTTCCGAAATGCTCATGCTGAGCCTCCAGTCAAACTAAGGTAGATTGCGTGCTTTCCACATTCTAAACATGGATAGCACACTCACTGATACTACATGCACCATGCGTGTGTCTGACTAGCAGTCATTCCTTTTCAGGTGATGCTGCTATCACCTGGACAGGTTTATATTGATAGTAGGTAGGTAGTCATAATGTTCTGGCTGATCAAAATATTATTGCAGCAGGGGGACAACTGACTGATGCATTCAGAAATTTCTGGGTGTTGAGACAATTATAGATAAGAATAGAAAAGAAGTAACTACGAATTTGAAAATAGCAGAATTAATAAATAATCAGTTTAATAAAACCATAAGGGGCTATGATTCGAGATTCTAGATGCTGTGTAGACTGTTTTTAGATTGTGTGCTTGGCTTAGCTAAGATTCCGTGATGAATACCACATCCGCTTTGTATTCTTCAAGTACCCTTTGCAGGTCGTTCATTTATGGTGTAGGCTTCTATCGTACCATTGTAAGATGTTTATTGGTCTTCTCCTAGCCATTGCCAGCTGTTATACTAGGGTTCTCTGAGTTCTGCGTAGGCAGGCCTATCTATTTCATTTCTTTCTTGTATTACCGGTATACTTCCAGTGGCTATGTCTTGTACTTTTTTGAGTACTGTTGCTGACATTTTGCCCTTCATATGTTGGGCTAGATCCTGCATTATTGTTTTAGTTATTAGGGTGATCATCTCTTCAGTGCTTTTTGTGTTGACTACATCCTCGGTGTGGGCCTCCAAAGATACCACATTTTTTTTTTAAATCTTTTTGTGTCGATCCCCAGTACCTTGTCCATGGTGACTTCACTGAATGTTTTCTTCTGTACTGTGGGAAAGTCACCGTGCTCATATTTATACTCTGGCACTCCAACTGTTGTGCTGTCTGTTGCTTTAACTATTTTTCCTCCTGTTTTTATCCTGCCATTGAAAGAGTGATTGCCTCTTCAAAAAAATAAAATCATTTGCATTTATTTGCCAAGTGTCGAAATCTTTGGCATTTAAGATATTGTGTTGCAGGGTATATGTACTTGAATTTCGCCACCTTGAATCTGAGGTAATATATTTCGATGTATTCTGGCACGTACTGTCTCTGAAACGTTATCTGTATCGTATTATTATTATTAACTGCGATGAAGCTAACACTCCGTTGGCAATTCCCCATGTCACCTATGTAATTACCCCTTTTTATTTTATTTTTTAATATTTTCTGTTATAATTGGAGTGTTAAATTTCTCCCCCATTTACTTTTGCGATTTAAAATTTTAAATTCCTTAAGCGTTTTTGGTAAATTATTAACCGCTTCACTTGGTAACTTGTTCCAATCCCTGACACCCTTAGCAACAAAAGAAATTTATCCCACTCACTTAGGCCGCATGAAATCGAGTGCCAGCTTGTGGTCATGGTCGCCTTTCCCCTTCCATGCACTATTCCTAATTATTGCGCTGTCCTCGTCTTTCCATGCAGTTGTGTTTTCTATGTGAAGCGCTTTGGTCGATGATTGGCGCCTCGAATTGGCATTTAGTTTTATCTCTTCTTTCGATAAGTCCAGTAGAACTAATTCGATCACTCCTCTACACTCTACTATGTGGTACGAACGCCTTCAAGCCCATCGACTGTAACAAGATATCGTTAGCTACGAATTTGTTGGCTAGTCTTGCTTCTGCGAATTTCATGGCTATTCTATTCTTGCTTTGATTATTTATTCGTTTCAGTACGGTGTCATTGTAAAATACCTCCCTAAGCAGGGCCGGATTAAGACAGCGCGAGGCCCGTAGTAAATGTGAAGAAGAGGCCCTTGATTTTTGCCGTCCGGAGAAATTGTAGAGCTTAATAAAAGGTGTCTAGCATTTGCTACCTCCTGCTACGTGGTTAATCCGGTACTGTCCCTAAGTTGTGTTGTGCGATGCATACTTCTCTCGCCTGCTGATTCTACAATCACTATGAATGGGCCTTATGTGTGGAGCTTAATACAGCCTGTTGCGTTGTTTAAACATATTCTTGCTGTCTTTATTTGCTTCCCTAGTTTCCAGGAGTGGTAAGCTATCTTCTCGCTGCAATCGTTGTCTTTTGCTTCTAGATGCTGGACGTGTTTGGAACATATTTTTCTGATTCCGTCCTTATTCTTATTTTTAGTCGTCTCCGGTAAAATTTGTTCTTCTTTTCTTGTTTTGTGTGTTGGTTTTTTTTCTCTTTATCGCTCGTCACTTCTTCCCGAGGTTGCACGATTCTTCTTCTTCCTCACTATCATTCACTCGTTCTCGTAATTTCGTTTTTACTAGCTATGGCATGTTCATTTTAGTACACAAAAGTTTCTTTGTTTTCTTCTTTTTGAATATCCGTTCCACCACTTGCCTTTGTCATCTCCCCTCTCTTGTGACCGTAGACAGGGCCGCATTTAAGCATAGGCTACATAGGCTGTAGCCTAGGGGCCCGCACCACAAAGGGGGGCCCGCACCACAAAGGGGGGCCCGCACCACAAACAACCCTCGCCTGGGCAGGTAGTAGAGCTAAAAAAAAAAAAAAAGTCGCCCATAAATTTTTAGGTCGAATTTCGAAATTTAAGAATCCCAGGGGGCCCGCACCACATGTATAGCCTAGGGGCCCACAGAGCCTAAATGCGGCCCTGACCGTAGATGTTTTCTACAATCCAAAGGTCCTCAATTAGACGCTTCAGTACCACAATCAAACGATCATTCCTTTGTTATTGAATGTTGGAGCATACTCTTCTGATGGCGTCCCTGATCTTTATTCTTGTTTTAAGTGGTCTCCTGTTGACACTAGTTACTACACAACAGCCTGAGTGTACCTTTTCATCTTTCTCTCTCCGATCTGAAGCAGGTACCGTAGCGTTGCAGTGGTCGTATTTATAGAACTTATTTTTTTTAAAAAAGGACACATTTAAATGGAACAGTCAACTAAATGTTATTTGCCACAGTGTTAGATAAATTAAAGCATTTGCCGTTAAATAATATAAGGTATTAAACATGGAGGAAGAAATATTCCTTATTAACATGATGTTGACTCCTACGTTTTAACTAATCTCCTTGCTGTTCCGCAAAACAACACACGAAGAGTCGATTTTAGCATCGACTTCGGAAGAAAGCATCCCCTAACAATAATTATTGTAACTTCTTAAATTTCTGACAATTCCTTGATTAAATTACAGGTTGCTACTTTTTATTTTATTAAACTGTTCGTCGATTCTTTAACACGTCTAACTTCTTTAATACATCTAATTGCTTAATACAAAAAGTTTGCTATTAATTAATGTAATGTTGATTAGCTATATTTATTAGATGATGATAGATTAAATGTTCCCCCCACACGTTAAATTGAACAATACTTCCCATGAGATGAAACCTTAGGCCTACTTAAAATGCCATGCCGAAATCGAACCATACACTGAATATTTCCACTCTAACTTAAAACTTAAAAAAAATCAAAAAAAAATCAATCTAATATTCAGAACTCGTGCGTTATCATGACACTGGGCCACTTGGCAAAATAAATATTTCAAGATTGTCAAATTCTCACTTAATAATCTATCAGCGTCCAATATCAATTTAAAAAAAAAGCTTGAATTTTTTTTGAAATAATAAAACAATTTAGTGGATACTTAATCCAAGTATGGTTAATTAAAAGTACTGTCGAAATAATACAGAACATGATGAAATAATGTGCCATTGCATTACGTAAATTTACTTAAATGTTGAAAAACGACTGTAGAGGTTATTCAATATTAGTGCAAAAGTTTAAATTATTTGATTTCATCCCTTTTTGTTGTTATCTATGTATTTTATCAAAAATTTATATTGAATGCATAAACGTCTTAATTCTAAGAGCTAACTAAAAGGGCTATGTTACACTTTAATATTTATTCCGTCTTTTTCCTTATCTTCGCACGGTAAACCAGATAAAGGAAGTTATATCGAATTATATGTTACCTAAGAGATTAGCAGCATTGGCCACAAGACCACAAGAAATATTATCTCAGTCTTCCGGACCGCTCAAAGAACCTGATACCTTCCGCTTTTCGGCTCAGCTCACAGCCTCATATACAAGCTAACTATAGCGGAAATATGATACCATATGTTATTATACCACGCCAATTGTTCGAATAACGTTATACTTGTTGCTATATGTAACTTGTTTGTTATTTTCACAGGATTTAACAGAATCTTTTCATAGTCAAAAGGCATAAAATGTAATCATCTACTTATACACTGAAGCTGAATATCAGTAGTGACATATTGTAGCTTTTCTTCGCCACTTTTTTTTAACCGTTTCTTGTCTCTTATGATTCTCAGTGCTGGATATATGGAGGCTTAAATCGGGGCTCTTGCCCCGGGCGGCAACTTCAGAGGGGCGGCAAAATCATGTTTGAAGGGGCGGCAAATGGTAAATTCATGTGGCGACGACTTTTTTTTAGCTCTACTGGCCCGAGCGGCAACCATCAGGGGGACGGCAAAATAAAAGAATGCCTCTATGATAACCCGGACAAATTCGTGTTTGAAGGGGCGGCAATCTCAAGCTTTTCCCCCCTGATCGGAAAATACGTAGATCCGCCACTGAAACACCTATTCTCATTTAATATTGAAGTGAACTACACTTAATGGTTCCTTGAGGTTTATTACTATGTACACAAAACACTGGTAAACAATAACGAATGTGGTACAGTTAGCGAATGACCGTCGAGAAATTTAGCCTGGTCCTGATCCGGGGTAGAGAGAGACGGCTTCTACTTCTCGCGAACTTCCGGTGGTCTTCTGTAGTTGAAGCTGGTTCCGCGGTCAGGCCGGAACTGGCGGTGGAGCGGCCGGCTACGCTTATATAGGCGGCCTGGCGCAGGAATTCCGTTGTGTGGTAGTACGGCGACCTCTGTAAGAAATAGTCCCACTTAGCTTCTAGATGATTCTATTTGTTTTCCTGGTTTGTTTTGATGTCTCTGCGCCTGTTTGGAGTCGTATATGTACCCGGCGTGCAGGCGCGTTGTGTGTGAGGTCTGCCTGGCAGGGGCCTTTACTGGCAGACTGAACATACCTCCCTCCCGGGGGGGGAGGGGGGGAAGCGATGTCTGCGACGTCTGCGAGGTCGTCTGCCGCGGCGCCCTGGAGCAGGCTATGAAGGCTACCTCCAGGGGAGTACGGAGCTGTTCCCCTGGCGATGCGAGCCGACCTGCGTCGTGGTGCAGGTTGTGGTGGAGGTACTTGTGGAGCTAACGGCATCGGTTCGTCGGCGTCGATGGCCGGGGGCTGTACGGGGGGCGCTGAAGATGGTCCCCGCAGGTGGTCGAGAGGCTGCGGCTGAAGGGTGTCGGAGCGACCGACAGGTTGTGGCGTCGTTGGTGGCGCTGTAACTGTCCCTGAGCAACGGTTAGACGGCAGGAGTGGTGGAGGTGGCAGGGAAGGAGAGGAAGAAGTGGATGGCCGTGCCGTGGTGGAAGAGGATGGTGCCGTGGGGTAGCGGGGACGTAGTTGGTTTCGATGGCGTCGCACTATCCGGCCATCCAGGCTGACGTCGAACAGTTGGCGGCCCCGGGGCCGCTGGATGACCCCCGGAAGCCAACCGGCCCGGGAGCCAAACCCGCGGGCCCAGACTAGGGAGCCCGGGGTGAAACGGAATGGGCCCGAAGGTACCTGTACTTTGGGCGGGGGTAAGAGGAGATGGAGGAGAGTGCGAGGTTGTCGGCCATGTAGCAATTCCGCCGGGCTTTTGGCCCCCACTGGAGTGGTTCGATAGGAACTGAGGAAGAGTGTCAATGCCTCTTCGAGTTTGTGACTTGTGGTGTATTTGGTCATTTGGGTTTTGAATGTTCTGACTAGCCGTTCCGCCTCCCCGTTAGATTGGGGGTGGAAGGGCGGGGTGAGGAGGTGTTGGATATTGTTGGCGGTACAGAAGGATAGGAATTCCCGACTTCGAAATTGCGGTCCGTTATCTGTGACGATAGCGTATGGTAATCCTTCGATGGAAAAGATCTTCGTGAGGGCTGAAATGGTGACCTCTGTGGTGATTGTGGAGCAACGGACGACATATGGGAAGTGGGAAAAGGCATCCGTCACTAGGAGCCACTGGTGGCCTAGGAATGGGCCAGCGAAGTCGAGGTGAATGCGTTCCCAGGGTCCGGACGGTGCCGGCCAGGAAAGGAACTTTTGAGGGGGGCGGGGCAGTTGTTGGGCACAGATGGTACAGCGCCGCACCATCTTCGTGACATCCGTGGTAAGGCCGATCCAGAATACATGGCGTCTGGCAAGGGATTTGGTGCGGGCAATTCCCCAGTGTCCTTGGTGGAGAGTTTTGAGGATTGTCGGTTGTAGGGATCTCGGAACGACGACCCTCGGGGTGGAATTTGGTTCTGTGCGGAGGAGCACTCCCTCTACTACTGAGAGCTGGTGGCGGATGGAGTAGTAGAACTTGAGGTCTTGATGATGGCGTGGAGGGGAACGTGTTTGCCACCCGTGTTGGATGTGGTGTCGGATGACACGGAGGAGGGGGTCCTCCCCTGTGGCTGCCGCGACTTTTGAGGCCGTGACTGGAAATGTCTTCAGTGCTTCTTGTATGTCATCGTCGATCTGGAACACCAGAAGTTCCGACTTGTCGAAGGCAAGGTCTGGTCCCTGCGGTAGTCTGGATAAGGCGTCTGCATTGGCATGCCTGGAGGTGGTACGGAAATGCATGGTATATCTGAACTGGGACAGGAATAGTGCCCAACGCTGGATGCGGTGGGATGTTTTGGTAGGCAGACGTGTGGACGGATCAAATAGTGATAGGAGTGGCTTGTGGTCGGTAATGAGATGATAAGAAATCCCACATAAAAGGGAATAGAATTTGGAGCAGGCAAAAACAATAGCTAGCGCCTCTTTCTCGATTTGAGAATATTTAAGCTGAGCAGCCGATAGGGCTTTGGAGATGTAGCTACGGGGCGTTCCGTGCCATCTGGTAATTTATGAGACAGAACTGCCCCCACACCGTAATCGGATGCATCTGTGGCAAGTATCAAGGGGAGGTTTGGAGTGTATGGCATGAGGCATGCTGCGGACTTGAGCTGCTGTTTAAGGGTGTGGAATGCGGTCTCGCAAGCTGGGGTCCAACGGAACGGGACATTCTTGCGACAGAGGTGGTACAGGGGTGCTGCCACTTGTGCTGCTGAGGGTATAAATTTTCTGTAGTATGAAATTTTGCCTAAAAAAGATTTCAACTGATGTAGATCCTGAGGCCGAGGTAAGTTGGAAATAGCGTCCACATAGGAAAATGCTGGGGAGATGCCTTCCTGAGCGATGATGTGACCCAGGTAGGAAATGGATTGTTGAAAAAATTGACACTTGGAAAGGTTGCATTTTAATCCTGCTGCACGGAGGCGGAGGAAGAGTAGGCGGAGGTTGGTCATGTGTTCGGCAGCGGAGGGTCCCGTGACGACTATGTCGTCGAGATAGTTGATGCATCCCGGAATATCCTGGAGAAGTTGTTCGAGATACCGTTGAAAAATCGCTGGAGCACTGGCCAAGCCGAACATGAGCCGGTTGAGTTGGAAGAGGCCAGAGGGGAGTGTTGATGACTGTGTATTGTCGGGACTGGATATCCAAAGGGATTTGAAGGTATGCTTCTGCCAGGTCAATTTTTGTAAAGTAGGTACCTCCTGCTAGTTTACGGAAGAGGTCGTCCGGTCTCGGAAGTGGATAGTCGTCTACCAGCAGATGCGGGTTGACGGTGGTCTTAAAGTCACCACAGAGACGTAAGCGGCGTCCTGGCTTCTGAACTATGACCAACGGCGTGGCCCAGGGGCTGAACCGCACCGGCTGGAGGATCCCTTCGTCTTGGAGACGTTGAAGTTCTTCCTGAAGTGGTTGTTGAAGCGCTACGGGTACCTGGCGTGCCCGGAAGTATCGAGGCCGTACGTCCGGCCGGAGTTGGAGTGATGCTTCGAAGTCCTTTGCACAGCCGACGCCTGGTGAGAACAGGTCCTGAAACTCGGTGCAAAGGGCGTCCACTTCAGGAAAAGGAACATGCTGAGATACGAGGTGTATGTTATCCTCAATTGAAAATCCGAATAAGCGGAAAGCGTCCAGTCCAAATAAGTCTGCTGTGAGAGAACTGTTAACTACTAAAAAGGGGACTGAACGATGTACAGACTTATACATGACGTTTGCTGTGAACTGTCCCAGGAGTGCTATTTCCTGTTTGTTGTATGTCAGGAGGCGCTTGGGGACCGGCGAGAGGGGGGGCGAGCCAATTTGCACATAAGTAGTATAATTAAGCAATGAGACTGCTGCTCCTGTGTCGACTTGTAGGCGCAGGGCTTGTCATTGACCGTAACGTCAATAAAAAGTTTGGATGCTGTGGAAGTGTCTACCTGATTGATATCCATAGGTGCGCCGCTCAACCTGTCTTGGTAAGACCCTGGGCGGCGAGAGCCGGGATTGGCATTGGTGGTGTTGGTGCGGCAGACGGACGCCAGGTGTCCTTCCTTGCCGCAACGTGAGCATTCAGCCCAACGATCCGGACAATTTTCCCTCTCATGTGCTGAATAATAGGCGGGGCAGGAGGGTAGGCGGAGCGGGCTGCGGCGTCGGCGCTGCGGGATCCGCTGCTGCTGCCGAGACTTGGTGCCCCTGCCGGAACGGGCCGGTTCGATGTCCTTCTGAGGAAGCGGTCCCCGGTTGTGGTGTCGGGAGGAGCGCGACTGGGAGCTCTGGATGGTGGCGACGTCCTGTGTGTCCTCTACGTCGGTTCGGATTGCGGCCACATCCGCCCAGGACTCCAGGCGGCGATCTGCGGCCGTAGATATTTCGAATTTGTAGGCAAGTTCGATGACCTGCTCCAGGGATGGGTCCTCTAACTTGAGGGCGTCATGCCGGAGTGCGGCATCTGGTGCAGCCTGTATGATGTGATCACGCACCATGTCGTCGGCGTAGGATTCGTGGGAACAACGAGTTTGAAACTTACATTTTCTGCTAAGGCCTTGGAGTTCGGCCGCCCACTGGCGATACGTCTGATCGGGCTTCTTCCGGCATTGATAGAATTCGACGCGGGCCGCGACGACATGGTACCGGCGTCTGTAGTATGCATTCAGTGTCGTACAGATGGTCGTGAAGGTGAGGGTGTCGGGGTCTTGTGGCTGAAGTTTGGTGAGCAAGACATACATCTTTGATTGGTTCCAGGAAAGGAAATATGCACGCTGGTCTTCTTCTTTGGATATGTGATGAATTGCGAAGTGTTGTTTTATGCGCTTCTCGTAGGTCTCCCATTCTTCGACGTCGTCGTTGAATGCTGGGAACGGAGGCGGGGCCGTGGGTTGGCGGAGATTCCTGACTTCCGCAATCAGTTGTCTCTGAGATTCGAAGAACTGATGTAGGAGTCCTTGGAGGAACTGTTGCCATTCCGTAGGTGCTGCTGGCGTAGCCATGATGGTCGAGAGTTCTTATCCCAACCTTGTCGCCACTGAAGTGAACTACACTTAATGGTTCCTTGAGGTTTATTACTATGTACACAAAACACTGGTAAACAATAACGAATGTGGTACAGTTAGCGGATGACCGTCGAGAAATTTAGCCTGGTCCTGATCCGGGGTAGAGAGAGACGGCTTCTACTTCTCGCGAACTTCCGGTGGTCTTCTGTAGTTGAAGCTGGTTCCGCGGTCAGGCCGGAACTGGCGGTGGAGCGGCCGGCTACGCTTATATAGGCGGCCTGGCGCAGGAATTCCGTTGTGTGGTAGTACGGCGACCTCTGTAAGAAATAGTCCCACTTAGCTTCTAGATGATTCTATTTGTTTTCCTGGTTTGTTTTGATGTCTCTGCGCCTGTTTGGAGTCGTATATGTATCCCGGCGTGCAGGCGCGTTGTGTGTGAGGTCTGCCTGGCAGGGCCTTTACTGGCAGACTGAACAAATATTACCAAAACTTTCTTTCTAAATGACAAAAATCATGAATGTGCCCTTATTTTTCTTATTTGTTGTTCTAATACCAGTCATAGAAGCAGTAGCGTAGCTAGGTTAAGAAGGGTCCCGGTGAAAAAAAGATGATCCAGATTTGCGATATTTTTTTTAGCTATACCAAGCCATGTGAGGTTTGCTGGCAAGGGCTCCTCCCTGAGATTTGCGGCCCCACCCTCCTCCCCCTCACCCCTGAGCTGAGCTTGGGGTCCACGGTGCACGGCACCGCCTAGCCAAGGAGGAAGGAATATATGGAGACCAAATAACGCTAAATCTGTGAAACCTCATATAAAAACTCGTCTCCTACTGCGCATGCGCGGCGGCCATAGGAATAACCCCAAAACATTGGGCTGTTTTGCACTGTCTGCTGCTCAGAATATTTCATTTTCTAATATTCTATAGTTTACTATAATACCAAGTTGTGTTGCACACGGTTGCACAAACAGACAAGATAGGAAACAAACTGGAATAACGTTTCATAATTAAGTCACATTGTAATTATTGTTCTTGAAGTGTCTGATAGATAATTGCAACATTAGAGCCTATTGTTATAAATTTATTCATAGCTCTTAGCAGGATAATGTCGTTCTCAAATATTTGTTGGTGTAGTGTAGACAATCCGCATATGTTACTACTTTGCACATAAAAGGCTAGCCTTATTGAAAAAGTGTTGGAATTTAAGCGGGTCAAGTTTACATCGCGATACAATGAATACGGTATGCTGCATGCTTTAGTCTAGTTCAGTTTACACTGAAAGTGTACGATGAAATTAATTGTGATAATTTGTGCTGTGCGAACTATGAAACGTGATGAAGCAAACGTTGTTGTTACCCAAAATTTAGTTCGCGATGCATTTCATGTGTTTAGGTGTGTCTACACAGTTTGATTTTGTAGCGACAATATTAATGGAAATGTGGGTAGGTTGAAATGCAGCCTGTACCAGAAGGGACAAACAATTTATTATCAGTTGTAAGTAATTTCATAAGCACCATGTCAGTGACACAACGTGTATCGCGTATCGCAATGTATACTACTCCCACTTAAGCTTCTGACTTTTGGAGATGGCATATCTCGTGAACTAAACGAGATATCAAATTTTTTTATTGCTTACTTTCGTCGTGTTACATAAGAATCTGTTATCAAATTTGACTTTGGGGATAGTTTTCTTCTGAAGTTCAACCTAAAAAACTTAACTTTTGAGACAGTATATCTCGAGAACTAAGCAAGATTTCGAAAATTTTTATTCGTTATTTTGATTTTTGTCTCGTTGTGTTACATAAGAATCTAACACTAAATTTGACCTTGGGGAAATGTTTCTTCCGAATTTTAATCCAATACACCTAACTTTATAGACAGTAGGCCTATATCTCCAGAACTAAACAGGATATCAAAAAATATTTTTTTTCATTTTTGTTCTGGCTCGTCGAGTTACATAATAATCCATCATCAAATTGCGGTGGCACGTCTGTAGTATGATTCCCTTGAGGTTTTTGTGCCTATTCCCCGTGTTTCTATGGCCGACCAATATGGCGACCTCCCACCCCACTTCTCTCTACCCGGTTTCACCCTAGTGCGTGGTGAAGGTCCATTGCGTCGTCTCCATATTCCTTTCTCCATGCACCTAGCCCTCCGATAACTACGCCACTGAATAGAAGTGGACTTATTTTCTTATGTGTTATGCCCTAGTTATTTCCTAAACCGAAATTGATTTTCATCTAACATGTTCTCCATTTTTCATTCTGTTCTTTCGTGTATTGTTTAGTTAGTGAGGCTGAAGCATTTGCTTTGTTCAGGTCGTACTTTTCTTCGCATGTATGGATATAATTATTTTCCTTGATATCCTGTGTATGTCGTAATATGGTAAGCTAAATCAGTGAATAAACAATTTTCGTAGCTAGTTAACAAACACCACCGAAATCTCAAATCCTAACTATGCTACAAGGTGCATTCAGTTCGTCAGATATCTTGCTAACTGATAGAAATTCATTTCTGCCAAGTTATTAAACAGACGGATTTTTAAACCACTTTTCTACAACGTATTTACATAGTGTCTGAGATCTGTTCAGTCACTGATCATGTTACACTACATCTTTTCTTAATCAACTTGTATAAATTTATTATTCCTTCTTCACCCAGTTATTTAAACCAAATTTGAAAATATCACCAAATTGTCATACCATTCGACTTAAGTATAACGCCTTTGATGTTTATGTATCATAATTTAATTTCCATAAAATTTTGTTTGACTTTATAAAATGCCGCGTTTGGTTGCATCGTGGTAAAAAAACAACTAGATTCATCCTTTCAACAATAAAATACATTAAATTCTCATTTTTATAAGCATTCCGATAGATGCTGTGTAGATACAGAACATGCACATGTTTTTGAAAAAAAAAAAAACACCTGGAAGCGACATTTTTCTCGTCCAAGACATTATGATTTAACGCATCGTCTCTCTGTTAAAAACATGCTCGCAATTTACACCATATTTTGCCGAATTCCCAGCCTTACTTATCGTGGGATGTTGCTGTTTTGAAAGATTATGTTTTAATGCTGGTAATAATTTCTTCAGATCAGTTCCGGATTTACAGGAAAAAAGGGGGGGTGAGTTGGAGCAAACTGGGGCACTTTCCCCGGTCGGCATCTTTATGGGGGCGGAAAAATAATGTTTGAAGGAGCGACAATCTCAAAATTTTTGTCTCAGCTGCGAAAATTCCTAGATTTGCCACTGCTTCTTTAGACTGACCAAAAAAAAAATCAGTTTAATCACGTAAGTATCTGACTAATGTCAATTTAGTCCTCATTTGCATTGAGAAACCAGTAAAAAGATATTAATTTTGTTTGACGTTCCTGTTTTTTACATTTCAACGATACCACTATCGCAAATGAATTCAACTTAAAGGACGGAAAGAAAGAAAGTTGGAATGGGGAGACTGGAGGAGGGGAAAGAGAGTTGTGGGAGGGGTATATTAGTGATAAGGAGTGTAATAATAATGGTGGAAGAACTAAGAGACGTGCATGGAAGAGAAAAGATGACCATGACCACAAGTTGGTATTCTATTTCAGGCATAGGAGTGTGGGAAAATTTTCTTTCGTAGGTAAGTAGGCCAGGAATTGGAATTGATAAATAAATTACCAAAATACTGAAAGAATTTAAAAATAACATTCGTAGAGGGCAAAAGTAAAGGGCACAAGAAAGGGAGAAAATGGCTGTATAGGGATATTGCCACTGGAGTGTGCGGTCCATTGCAATTAACTTAAATCGAATAAAACTATTCCATACCTTGTCATTTTGCTCTGTCTCTTCAGCCTTAACGGACACAAAAAATCACTAGGTTATGGGAGCGAGCTAGAAAATCCATTTACATCATCCAACAGTATCTGAAAAGAGTGGACTTGGTAAGTGAGCCATAAAGATTGGCATTCGGGAAAATGTTGGTTCGATTCCCTATCCTGCTATTCAGATATCGGTTTTTCTAGCAATAACTGCAGGTAAATACATGAATGGCTCCTTCGGAAAACCTATAACCGATTTCCTTTCGGTCCGCTATATCGAATCCTTTTTGAATGCAATCTTCAAAATGATATATCAGAAATTTCCGGACGCAGGTATACGTGGTTCTAAATCTGTCTAGATTTGGAGAATCCGGTCCTAAAGTATTTCTGAATTGCCCTGTGCGTGCGGTGCAGACTGTGTTCTCGAGGTGATGTAACACTTGACCGCGGCACGTGCTGCACCCAACGAAATAATGGAGATGTGTTTTGGATGGAGGACACACCAGCTTGGACAACACTACGGAACTGTTGTTGAATTATCTCCCAGCACTGTGCCACTCGGGCTGGGGACTCATATGATGCATAAATTTCATTACTAGCAGGGGCGTAGCTACTATGGGGCTAGGCTGCGCAGTGCACCGGGGCCCCAAGCATACCTCGGGGGCCCCCAAGCGCAGTTCAGAGGGCCCACGGGCCTTCACGGGCAAACTGGTGACTTTTTTTAAAGCTCAACCGTCATCTAAGGGGGCCCCCTGTGACACAGGGAGCCCCTTACTAAGAGCCCTCACTGTTCAAGGGCCCACCAACCATTACTCAGGGGGCCCCAGCCTCATTTCAGGGGGCCCCTACCAGCAACACAAAGCAAAGAAAAGGTCGCCCATCTGGCCTGAGGGCCCAAAATAAATTTTTCGCACCGGGGCCCTTGTTGACCTAGCTACGCCACTGATTACTAGTAGCTGCTGTATGTAATAATTCCTTGAAGTTTCAGTTACTTTTGTCCACCATACTCGGGCGCTGGTTGTTGAGGAAGTTAGTTATAGTATCCGGTGCCAGTTTACAGTTCAGTCATTGTAACCGTTGTTTGGTAAGTGGTATGCCCAACTTTTTTGTCATTTTTGTTGAGACCAAGCATAGAAATAGTAACAATAAGAACCTATTGTTCAAAAGTAGCTGGTTACAACTTGACGGCATTTATATTTATACACACGAGGATCTTTTCACATATTGTATACTAACTTTTCCCTGTGACTTGGTTTACGTGAATTGTTAATATAAAGACTGTTCTTTCAAACAGATGAGTGGCAATGTTTTTAGAGTTTTGAGTTGTTAGTAGGAAGATAAGACAGTGTGCCTGATTCCACACTATGATCTGTTATTGTGGCAGTATAATGGCTTTGGAGGTCACACATTTAACGATGCATTCAAGTTATCAGACAAATGCTAAACAATCATTCTGACGGATTGTACCTCACTATATCTGAACCTGAGACGCTCTGGTAGAGAAATCTGCAAGGTAAGAGTTTTCTAAGCTGCTCTGAATCTGTAATTGTAAAATTTGAACTAGCTGAGTGGCGCCCACAAATTAATGTGATTTTGTTTTGTGTGATGGGAACAAATACGGACGCTTTTCATATTTAGTGATACCGGTACCATCTTAATTTTGTTGATACAGTAGAGGATATATTATTATGCTGGTTTTATTTTGATAAACGTTCATGTAAACTGTAAATGTGAGATAGGTATTACGGGTGCTTAGTGTTTTGATTACGATGTACTATCTATTTGTCTGCGAAAGAACAAATGTTTTGTTGTAAAACATAATGATTTCATGTTTGGTAATTCCGGATTATTTCCCTCAGTTGCTGATAATATTGATAATAAATACTACTAAATCAATTGAATTTTGTTCGTTTATAGAAGCATCTTCAGCGGTTTCTCCCGTTAATAATTGATAAAATTGCGATGGAGAGCCCGCTCCGGTGGCAATATCCATACTCACCCCTATTTCTCCTTTCCTCTTCCAACTTACTTTTGCCCTCCACTAATTTTTTACTTTAAATTCCTTCAGTGTTTCTGGTAAATTATTAATCACTCCTCTTAGCAATTTATTCCAGTTCCTCACACCCTTTCCTACGAAAGAAAATTTTCCCACACCATTATGCCTGAAATCAAAGTGCCAACTTGTGGTCAAGGTCAGCCTTACCCTTCCAGGCACCCCTCTTAATTTTCCCACCAATATCTTTTCATATCACCAGTCCTTCTATCCTCCAATGAATCCCACTCCAGCTCCTTTATCATATTAGTTACCGATTGCTTTCTGAGGTAATTTCCAAAGACAAATCTGGTAGCCCTTTCTGGACCCCCTCCAATTCCTGTATTTGATACCCAAATTGTGGATCCCAAACTTCACCACCATATTCCAGCAGTGGTTTGACCAAAATTTTGTACCCCAATTCCCTTCCTTCTCTAGTGCATCCCATCATCTCCCTTTTAAACAAGTGAAGGATTTGAATGCTTTCCCCATTACCTGTCCAATGTGTCCTGTCCAGTTAAGTTATGCCAAGGTATTTTCATTTCGAGTCTTCAATAAGTCTTCGAGTCTTCCCCACTTTATAGTCATAATCAACATTTAGCTTTTTATTTGAGTGCCTAATTTTGTATTCATGTTATAATATGGTCAAATTATTGTATTTTGGTTATTGAAGTTGTGACATAAATTATAATGTAAGATTTACATTCCATTCTACGTATCATAAAGAAATGCAAAATAGAAAATGTAATTCTTAAACTATAATTTATATAATTAATGTACAATTAGCTGGAGAAAGCACTGAACATGCTTCTATAAAAGAAGTGAAGCGTGTTTGGAAAAAACATAAACTATCAAAATTCAGTTGGTTTGGCAGTATTTATTTATCAGTATGATGATTTTAGATTAGTGTAAAATACAATAATATTCCATTATAATTAGTTAACGATAGTAATCATAACAATACAAAGCTTTTCCGTCTGGTAAGTCATTTTTTTGATAGTTATTTCAAGGGTGAAATCAACGTATAATCTGCCTGCGAGACGAATAATGAAGTTTATATTCGTAGTGAATCAGATAAAGTACACCGTAAAAGAAATAAGAAAACGCTGTTGGCTATTTATAACGCCAAGAACTAGGAGAACGTGGGAGGGAACAGTTGATTTGGAAAAGAGGCTCTTGATTTTGAGACATCACATTGCTACAAAACTTGTAGCTTAAATTTTAAAATATGCACCGTAAAATAACTTTTTTTTTTTTTTTTTTTTTTTTTTTTTTTTTTTTTTTTTGAACTAAAAAGCTCCTGCCGTTGAGACAAGATGGCCGGACAAACAAAGAGAAATTTGCTTGTGTTCGTTTTTTTTTTTTGACAGACTTTTGTGTTCATAAGCAACGAAACGGATTTCTAGCAAGAAAATAAAACACTTTTCTCTAAGTATCAGCAAACTGCAATCCCTTGGTCTTTAGGATTTTTAGAAGATTCCCAAGATCCTAATACATCCCAAGCGGTGGTTGAGAATCTGAGTCTCTGAGCTTGCAAATCTGTGAGGTGAACAGCCTCTGAAGTAGCTCTTGGCCTCTCCGGGGAAGCAGAGGAGGGCTTTGGCGGGGAAAGAGAACCGTATCTTGAAGATACCTACCAGTTGACAAGGAATTCTCCGGTTACCACAAATACCATGGTAGATACTAGGGAGTTTTTGTCACTATTTACAATTATTCCATCCAAGCAATCTTCCACTGTACTGTACATATATTTAGAGGCAGGGGCGGATCCAGGATTTTGTTTTGGGGGGGGGGGCTTGAGCGGACTTTGGTTTGGGGGGGGCTTGCCTTCAGTGGATTTTGGCTTGAGTCGGGAAAAAGGTAGTATTTAAAAAAAAAAAAAAAAGTCTCAAAACTACAATGTCGGGGGTGGACCAAGATACTTTTGGGGGGGCTTGAGCCCCCTAGCCCCCCCCCCCTGCATCCGCCCCTGTTTAGAGGAGAATCGGGTAATATGGAATACCATTTATGTATTGTTGTACAAAATAGTAATGAAAATAATTTAACACCTGAAACTAAAACCAATACAACCTTCAACTTCTTGTGATAACATATATCTAATAAAAATCTCTCAAAACAGATATTTTTAAATAGTAAAATTTTGTTTAAAAAAAATTGTCGTTTGGAGGGTAATATGGAATAGGCGGGTAATACGGAATAGAAGGTTTCAAATAACGTAAACTATCTGTAATTGAGAAAAACGGATTTAATGATACTTTTCAGTCAACATCATTATCATCTTTGTCGAATTCAATAGCTTTCGCTTGTTTCTTTTTCGGCTATTCATAAAACCAAACATAATTAATAAACTAATTCAGAAATATTTACTTTCTCAATTGTTAGTTTATTATTTTCAATCAATATTGACAAAAATCGGATTACTCTCACTTATATTTTATTAAAAATGTATTTCTACTCTGTAATTATTTTTCGGGTTGTATGAAATACCACAGTTTTATGTCTGGTTTTGTGGAATATTAAGTATCTCATATTACCCGAATCGCCATATTGGATAAAATAGGCTTGATGGTATTATAAAAAAAGATGTCAGCCAGAAAAGAGAACTGTACAACAAACCATCACTCTTTTAGTACACATTACACTAAGACAAGTGATCAAAAAAATAAATCTAATATTTTATATATATTTTAGAAAAATTATCTTCAAAAATTCTCGATAGTGGAAAGACAAACTTTGTCGGACAGCAAAAACAGTTCAGCTCCCAAATGACTGTCCTTCATCACAAAGCATCATAGGAGTTTTGAGCAACAGGTGATGGTACTTTCACTATACAGCAGCATTTGGCAGAGGAGAAACCTCGGTATCCCATATTATCCAACTATTCCACATTACCCGATTCTCCTCTATATAGTTACTTTTAGAGATTTCCCTAGTAAAAGCCTCAAGTTCAAATTAAAAATAAAATTGAAGATATCAAGTATAGTGGTTGAGAGTTAACATTCAGGCCTGACATCCAAGAGAAATTGGGTTCGTTCGCCGCTCCAATTATTCTGAATTTGGTTTTCTCATAATTACTCTATACGCGAATGCTGGAATGGTTTCTTCAATAGCTATGGTCCATTTCCTTTCCGTTTCTCGGCTGCAGCCCTCTCCCGGCTTTAATAACGTTGAAAGCTTTATAAATGTAATCTTAGCCATCTTCTTTTTCAACAAGCCCAGTACGGTGAGACGTTGTCCACAGCTTCTTGGATCTTCTGATGACAGCATCTACTTGTAGCGACCACATTGTTAACATATACACATAGAATAACAGGTTGTATCTATCTAACGAGTGGCCCCTTCGCACTGTTCATATTATAGAATCTTTCAACAGAAAATGTTATACACCAAGAAGTAACGCTGGAACCACTGACTAGCAGATAAGGATCTCAACTGAAACATCATTGAAATATTGTTGAAGACCTTATTTTCAGCAGTTGTTTAGTTAATTGACTGTTAATAAATAACTCAGATGATTATAGCCGTACTCGTTTCACGATTGGTCGAGACATCATCAGCGACGAATGCGCGATGAAATTCAGACTCAGTATTTTCTAATTATTAAGTCATGTAATAAATTACCAGCAAATGTTACAATTTAGTAATCTGTAAATATTAAGTTTAAATTTCAATGCAGATTCACAGCCGATGATGCCTCGTTGAGAGGTGAAACGCATACAATTAAGAAAAATAATTGGTTCAAGTCCGAAGCTTCTCTAACGCGTACCGAGCCAATCATTTAGGCACAAATCTCCCTAAATTTGATTTGTGCACGGAATGTCCTCTGTTTATGTCCCTGCATCAAGCGCTAGCTTCCATATTAGGTTAATCTATGAAAAAGGCGGAACGAACCAAAGCGTTAAATTGTCATCCAGGGTTTCTATCTGTATATCAACAAATAACTAGAATGCATGCCTTTAACTCTCTTTTCTGGCCTCGCATTCGGGAGGATGGTGGTTCGAATCCCCGTCCGGGCATCCAGGTTTGAGTTTTCCATGGTTTCCCAAATCACTCCAGGCAAATGCCGGGATGCTTCCTTCAAAAGGCCATGGTCGAAATTCTTCCCATTCCTTGCCACCCATCCTTTCCCGTCTCTAAACACCTCGCTGTTAGATAGACGTTAAGCAGATTAAAAAAAAATAAAAAAAATTTGAACTCTCTTCACTGATCACAATCATACCGACAGATGAAGACATTTGTTTCAAGGGATTGCGTAGTTATTATTTTAAAAATAATTAAGTAGTTAAATTTCGCGCTTCCTTATCGAGCTGTTAACAGATTGGTGGGTGGGCGATAATGTTCGAGCCTAGAATTCGGGGAGGACGCAGATTCAAATCCTTTTCCGGCCTTTTCCTTGGTTTACGGAAGTAACTCCATGCAAATACCAGGATGGTGTCATTAAAAAAGCCGTGACCTGTTTCATTCCCGTTCCTTACCCACATCCTATCCAATCTCTAATGACTTCGACGTCGATAAGCCGTAGAGCTCGGGGGAAAAAAAATACGCGTATTAAAATTATGGCCAATTAAATTTGTGCCTTAGCTTAGCTTATGCCAATGCTCCTGGTAATGTTACTACCAAAACTTTTTACTGAAAATTTCCTATAAAAGTATATCCTTATCTACAATCAGTTTTATCGCATAGATTTGTGAAAAAGATTTTGTGTTCATGATACAGATTACATTGCTAACTGGTTTGATTGTTTTGCCAACTGATTAGGGAGTGTCCATAAACTACGTGTCCCGGTCTAGGCAGGGAGGTGTTGGGTAGGTGGGCTACGTGGGAAGAGGGGTATCCGAGGCAAGTCATCCTGCTTTTCATTAATATTATTTGTCACAGAACAAGGTACAGAATACACAACAGGATGTGGATATTTATTTCTTTCATTTAAATATCTCCGCATGTAATTTAAGTCTCATATATACTCACAGTACAGCAGCGCAAGCGTGTCATAGCGTTGGGTTGCACGCGACAGGCGCATTCGAACTAACCGATACATGAGGGCGCATTATGATTAAAAAAATATTCTACCTGTCGTCCCTAGACCCAAATTCGCTTATAGATTTCACCCATGATTTTCCAAGGCAGTGACAGTTCGTATTGTTTTGATGGTTTGAAATAAAGCTGTTTTGATTAGGATCGCCCGCGTAGGACCACAGCGGTCGTTGGTAAAATTATTCTAATTTTGTTCTGTCATGCGAATTTCAGTAACACTTTGATTATAGTTCTGGTTGAAGTGTTATTCCTAGTGTGAAGTGACGTTGTGCAATAAACTTTACTAGGCTTGTCGAAAATGATTTTCCAACGAGTTTTCACTATCCAATGAGTTAAAGAAATCTTTTAACCAGATCAAAGAATTATTCCCTGGTAATGTAGAAAGGAAGGTGACAGAACTGCAGCAAAAGAATACAAAAAATTTACGCGACGGTTTGTTCTGTTTTATTAATTAATGAACAGTGATGATTGATATAAGGGGAATGTTTTTGGTAACAATCAAGAAGAAAAGGATACCTGAATCTACCTGATATTTTTCCCAATAATTGACCATTTGTAGTAGTGGCTAGTGTCAAAATTTCGTTCAGAACGTAGAGAAGAGTACATAATGAAAATACAAGTTGTGTTCATTATATATGCAATAATTTTAAATATTAGTCTCCCAAGAGAAAAGAGCACAAAATGTCCTCTGGAATCAATAGGGAAAAAGCTACGTGCCACACAGGATGGGGCAGGGGGGGGGGTTCCGACGCTTAAGCCACGTTAGGGGGCGTCCATAAATTATGTGACGTGAAATAGGGGGGGGGGGGTCTGGCGAAATCTCACCAAGGGGGAGGGGAATGGGTCAACGGAAATGTCACGTGAGGTTTTAGAAATTTTTGTTGGATTGTAGAGCTAAAAAAAGGGTCTACAAATGACGCGAAAGTCGATTTAAGGGGGGTATTTCGTCGAAAAGTGTGGGTGTAACCGGCTTTGGATGAGTGAGATATGAAAAAAAGTTGCGAGGGCGATTTCAAGGGGGGGGGGGGCTCTGACGAACCAGATCTCACCAGGAAGGGGGGGGGGGTGTCCGGAAATCCGGAAAACACCTCACGTAATTTATGGATGCACCCTGAGGCTACGTAAGGGAGGAGGGATTCAATAGTTTTTTGGTCGCTCCCTTATGATGCAGTGCCAATTTCAGATTCTATCATATTGTGAACATAGTTTATTTGTCAAAAATAATTTGTTCCACACTTACCAATGTATAAAATACAAGTTTGCTATTTATTTCCTGCATCGTCTCCGCATGTACAGTATTCTACATCCCACTTTTCGTTTTATTAGATGCGACGGCTTCCTGTTGACGAGTTGGCTATGTGGAGAGCCTACCACAGACCACCTCCTCGTCCGCTCTCCATCACTGTCAACCAAATCTCTTCAGCCCCGCGGGCGCCTTAATGGCGCCAATTTCTCTGCCTTCATGACACCGACAAATTTCTTCTCTTTCTCCAGCCTCCATTATTCATACTTCATTCCCCAACTTGGTGCTGCGTAAGCCTCTTTAATCCAGCTGAATGTTACCGCTCTCACGTATCTTCCATTAAAGGTTGGTCTACCCCATTGGCATCCATCTCTTCGGCTCAAGACGTTGAACTGCTATCATGGTGTTCGGCTCCTGACACGGGGTTAGTTGTTTCTAGCGCTGGTGACTGAAAAAATGTTCACTGTAGAGACTTTGACGGCGATGTATGAGACATGGTGGTGTACGATTCCCTATCACCGGATCCTGTCAAATCTCTGCAGTGCGTATGGAGTGAGGGGATACAACACTGTTGGTGTTGATTCATAGGTCGAATGGGAACGTAGCTCTTGGCGCAACCCTGGTGCCTTTTGGAATAGTAGTCCTCAATGGGCCGGCCCAGTGTTTTTTCCTCTCTCTTCATCTCTCATCCCCGATTCTACACTGAACAGGCATACCATCACACTTCCACACTGGGGTAGGTCGTTTATTTCTTCGAGACGTTCCTGTATAGCAGTCACACTGTCCATACTGAACGCCTATGTCTGAATACCGAGTCTGCTGCACACTTTGACCTAATTGACAACTGTGGGGTGAGTTGCTAGAAAAAAGGTTCTGAAAGAGTCACAACGGAAACATATAATAATTCCAAGTATCCTGAACGTGCTTTTATCAGCCTATTAAACATTATGACGATCTGAATACAAACGAATCATTAATTCAAATACTAATATAGTAAAATGAGCGCTGTATGGCGCATGCATATATATATTAAAAGATGCAGTGGGTGAAGTATTCCGCTATCTAATTTTTTTTTATGATGTGGAGAATATCAATTTGTCATTCGTAGAGACAATGAAGATGACGTGTTTATTTAGATGACTGCTTGGATTTATACTACAACAACATAAGATTCAGTCCCGGTATTTTATTCCTAAATAATGATTAAAAGTAACGTAGACTGTATTAATTAAACCATCCCAGTTTTATTGATCAAGTGTGGTGCCTTTGGTACAATAAGGGAAAACTTGAAAGTTTGTAATAGTAAATAATGGTCGGAAACATCACTTAATAGACTTTCTTAAAAATGTCAAGATAATCGACGGGCTTGTGTATGTGGACGCGAGTGTTTTATTATTTTTGGAACATACCATGACTCTACTGGTAGAAATGTTTGAAAACTATAAAGCACTTCAGGTAGAATCTTATATTAAACACGAGTACCAGGGCGTTTAAGTTAAAATATCAACCCATGAGAATTATTTTCAGACTATTCCTTAGATATCCAAAGTGGCTGCATAAGTTGCATACGAATATAAACAATTAGAAATGAACGCAGAACAGTAACTAGCTGGTACTCGACTTAAATGTTTTTGATATTTTCGACAGTGCTTTTGCTGGCGTACCTACCGGTATTTGCTTAGTTGCTACCGAGAGTGGTGGGTGAACGGTTAACGTTCTGGCCTCGCATTCGGGAGGACGCGGGTTCGAATCCCCGTCCGGACATCCAGACTTGGGTTATCCATGGATTCCCCAAATCACTCCAGGCGAATGCCGGGAGGCTTCCTTCAAGAAGGTCATGGCCGAATTCCTTCTCGTTCCTTGTACCCAGTCCCATCCTGCCCCTAATGACCTTAACCGTCGACGAAACGTAAAAAAATAAAAAAAATAATAATAATAAAAAAAAAATTAGTTGCTGGTAATTTTTACAATACAGAATGCGAAGGTGCGTTAGGATAGAGGAAACCAACCGCTTAAGATCTCAATACGGATAAAACTAAATGATGGTTATATTATCGCTTGTTAAATTCAGCGTTTGATAATTTGCAAGTAATGCAGTGCAACGTTAAAACTTCGGGGCAAATAAATTTAATTGAAAGGCATTAAAATGTATGACTTTTTGTCTAATGCATAATGAATGAATAATTAACAACAATATTGCTATCGTTATTTCCATAATTAATTTGTGAATTTTGCGATGCGGTAATTCCACACTTCATCCTACAATGTAAAATCTATCCGACGGTCTGTTCTGCATCGCAAATGAAGTGTTCACTCCCGCGCCTATAAATCAATATGGCGGTAATACGAGCAGTGCCTGTCAGACGTCAGGATACGTACGAGAAAAATGTGACGGATGAGTAATAACAGGTCCAAGACAACGACTGTCAGATGAAAATGGATTTTCTAAGTTACGATCATTAGATCCGAGTAGATTCTGAATTTTGTAAATCAGTTTTAATCTCCTTGATGCTTCTAACCAGGATTGGAAAAGTGCGATAGTAGTGCCGGTACATAATGGAGGGGTGAAAAATAGATTCGAAAATTATAGGCCAACTAGACGACCCACGCGAAAATTTCGCGAAAAAAAAATTCGGTGAAAAGTGAGGTTGAATATCATGTCACCAAAGCTGAGTCATTACTCTTCATACTCCTACTTCATTTATCGATTTTGGTTGTATATCCAGGGAGATAAATGGCTAGAGACACAAAAAACACATTTTAGAAAAATTGACATTTTTGCCCTTTAAGGGTCGAATTACGAAAAATCCTATCTTAAATTATAATGTTACCACGGCGGAGACCTTAATCTTTAGTATGATACCTCATTTATCTATATCGGTTGGATATCAAGTGGGATAAATGGCACGTGACACAAAAATGCGTTATAGAAGCAGTTATACTTTTTCCATTTAATGGTTGAATTCCAAAAACATTCTTTCTTAAAATATGATGTCACCAAATCTGAGACATTACTCCTAATAATCTTACTTGATTTTTCGATTTTGGTTAGATATCCAATGAGATAAATTGCTTAAGACACAAAAATGAATTTTAGAAAAATTAACATTTTTGCCCTTTAAGGGTCGAATTACGAAAAAATCCTTTCTTAAAATATAATGTTACCATGGCGAAGACCTTATTATTTAATATGATACCTCATTTATCTATATCGGTTAGATAATAAGGGAGATAAATCGCTGGTGACACAAAAATGCGTTATAGAAAAATTTATACTTTTTCCCTTTAATGGTTGAATTCAAAAACAATTATTTCTTAAAATATGATTTCACAAAGCTGAGACATTACTCCTTATAATCCTACTTCATTTATAGATTTTTGTTAGATATCCAGTTTGATAGATGGCTTGAGATATAAAAACGAATTTTAGAAAAATTAACATTTTTGCCGTTTAAAGGTCGAATTACGAAAAATTCCTCTCTTAAAATATAATGTTACCATGGCGGAGACCTTATTATTTAAATGATACCTCATTTATCTATATCGGTTAGATATTAAGGGAGATAAATCGCTCTTGACACAAAAATGCGTTTAGAAAAATTTATACTTTTTCCCTTTAAGAGCTGAATTCCAAATACATTCTTTCTTAAAATATGATTTCACAAAGCTGAGACATTACTCCGTATAATCCTACTTCATTTATCGATTTTGATTAGATATCCAGGGAGATAAATGGCTCGAGAAAGAAAAAACGCACTTTAGAAAAATTAACATTTTTTCCCTTTAAGGGTCGAATTACAAAAAATTCCTTTCTTAAAATATAGTGTTACCACGGCGGAGACCTTAGTCTTTAATATGATGCCTCATTTATCTATATCGGTTAGATATTAAGGGAAATAAATCGTTCGTGACACAATAACGAATTGCAAAAATATTGATCCTTTTGCCCTTTAAGGGTCGAATTCCGAAAAATTTCTGTCTTAATATATGACGTCGCTAAAGCGGAAATCTTAATCTTTAAAATAATACTTCATTAAACGATTTCAGATCGATATCCAGGGAGATAAATGACTTGTAACACAGAAAACAGCATTTTAGAAATATTGACATTTTTGCCCTTTAAGGGTCGAAAATTCCTTTCTTATAATGTGATGTGCCCAAAGTGGGGCTTTAAAATGACACCTCATTCATTGATTTCGGTTAAGTATGAAGGAAAATACAGGCTTATAGAAATAATATATATGATTAGCTTAACGTCAGTGGTACTAGGTAAATTAATGGAGAGACTGATATGCAACCACATCAGAAATATATGTGAGGAACATAAGTGGTTTTCAAGTAGGCATGGCTTTAGGCAAGGATATTCATGGGAATCTCAGTTGGTGGGATATATGCAAAATGTTTTGGATGAAATGGACAAGGGAGGTCAAATTAATAGTGTAGCACTAGATCTTTCAAAGGCTTTTGACAGAGTGAGCCATAAAATGGTAGTAAATAAGGTAAAATCTATTGGAGTGGACCAGAAAGTGATTTGCTGGATAGAAGAATTTTTGAAAGGCAGAAAACAGAAAGTTAGGTTAGGAAATGAGGTATCAAAAGAAGTGGAAGTAAAAATGGGAGTGCTACAGGGTAGCGTATTGGGACTATTGCTATTTATTATTCTAATGAATAATTGTGTTGATTGTTTACAATCAGAAATTAGATTTAACATCTGGTTGTTGTGGGCCATTTCCTCAATTGCGATAAATAATATTTATATGAATAATTACGCCTATGCAATTGAATATTTGTTTATTTCACCGAACGCGTTTCACTTCATGTCTGAAGCATCTTCAGCGGTTCGTTCTGTGGGGTATTTTTACATGAATTAGTTTCTTATATGCTAATTTGTACATGGGGCTTATGTTAATAAATATATACAATTCTCCTTACAATTTTCCATCAATTACAGTATTTGGCATAGATTATGCCGGTAATATCATTTTGCATCTTCATTTTTGCGAGTATCAAGTCACTTGCACTGAGCACTGAATTTAACATTTATTCTGTGTGTTGTACTTTCTTACGATAATTACCGTGTGTGTTTACTGTGGTGTATTTGGCATGGCGGTAGGTTTGTTTATCGTTTGTCTTCTGTTTCCTTGGTGGATGGCGCGCTTTTAAATATACGTTTGTGTTCAGATTAGTGTGTTTGGTATATTTTTGGTTATATCTTTTGAGGTGGGTGTTTGTGTTTCTTATTTTCTTTTAAGAACTGTGTACAGTGTTGGGTCCGTCAGGTTCGTGTATTCATTTATTATGTTTTTTTATGTTTTTTTTTTCTTTTTAAAATTCATGTAAAAATACCCCACAGAACGAACCGCTGAAGATGCTTCAGACATGAAGTGAAACGCGTTCGGTGAAATAAACAAATATTCAATTGCATAGGCGTAATTATTCATATAAATATTAGAAATTAGATTGTTTGCAGATGGCATAATGGCATAAAAGGATCAAAACGATAGAGGATTGTAAACAGTAGCAGGGTGATCTGGACAGGATATCTAGTTGGGTTGGTAAACATGGGATGAAGATAAATGCAAAGAAGAGACAGCTTGTTAGATTCACAAATAAAAAACTAAAGGTTTATTATGATTATAAGGTGGCGAAAGAATCACTTATTGAAGACATGAAATGTAAATATCTTGGCATCACATTTGATAACAAGCTTAACTGGGCAGAAAACATTGGACAAGTAGTAGGAAAAGGTTTCAAAATTCTGTATTTGTTGGAGAGGGTGATGAGGGGATGTACGAGAGAAATAAAGGAATTGGGTTACAAAACTTTGGTCAGACCATTGCTTGAATATGGTAGTGTAGTATGAGACCCACATTTTGAGTATCAAATATAGGAGTTGGAGAAGGTGCAAAGAAGGGCTGCTAGATTTGTTTCTGGAAATTATCGCAGAACGCAATCAGTAACAGGTATGATAAAGGAGCTGGAATGGGATTCATTGCAAGACAGGAGGAGGATGAGGAGGGTCATGGGAGTGTACAGGGCATATACTGGCGATGAGGCATGGAAAGATATTGGAATAGGTATGAAAAGAAGTGCATGGAAGGGAAAAGATGACCATGACCACAAGCTGGCACTTGATTTCAGGCACAAGGGCGTGGAAGATTCTCTTTTATAGGTAAGGGTGTCAGGGATTGGAATAAGTTATCAAGAGAAATGATGAATAATTTGCCAAAACGTTGAAAGAATTTAAAGTTAAAATTTGTAAAGGGTAAATGTAGGTGGATGCAGAAGAGGGGACAGATGGGTATTTAGGGAAATTGACCCCGGAGCATGCGCTTCATTGCAATTTAATTTAATTAATTCAAACCAACAGTTATTTTTTGAACCAATCCATTTAATAGCAAACAAAATTGGTAGTGGTGTATGTCTAAACATTACGCATAATGGTGGCTAAGGGCAACAAGTTACGAACTTGAGGTCTTGCATGATAATGACATGAAATTTCATGTACAGCTCTTTCTCGTTCATGTTGAGATCTGATGGGATTGTTAACCATTTAAAGCCCTTATGTGTCAATAACACAATAACAGTTCCAACAAATAAATATGCCATTACAGAATATATATGATGAATTTTGTATTAATCTACAGGAGGTCAATACATATTGCTGCTATAATTTTCGCGACAGTCGAACAACTCAAATAAAATGAAATTTAAAGACTAAAAATGAGGCGTATGTCAATGCTAACTTGATAACTAGAACAGGATTTTTTTTTATTAGGGCTTCATGACTCGTGGACGTCGAGATGATTAAAACTTTTTTTTTAATTAATGATTTACGCCTCGTCGACGTCGAGGTCATTAGAGGCGGGATAAGACTGGGGCAAGGAACGGGAAGGAATTCGGCTATGGCCGTTTTGAAAGAATTATCCCGGCATTCAACTGGAGTGATTTGGAGAAACCATGGAAAACTCAAATCTGGATGCCCTGACGGGGAATCGAACCGGCGTCCTCCTGAATGCGAGGTCAGAGCTTTAAACGCTCACCCACCACGCTCGGTCATTAAAACTGAGAGATAGTTGGGAGCAAGTGGCAGCGAGAGGGAAGCAAATCGGCCGAGGTATTTGTGAAGGAATCACACCGGTGTTCATCAGGGGTATTTTTGGAAAACTTTGGGAAATCGAAATCTGGGTTGTAAACCAGGCCCTCTCCCTACTGAATTCGAGCCTCGAACATAACCGCTCACTTACCAGACTCGGTAAGAAGAGAGGAAGCTTATGGGAAGAATAGAAATGATGTCGTCAAATCACATACTTCGTGAGAATTGGTTTACCTACTAGATATCGACATACCTAAAAGTACCAGCAACTCCGTTTACCAGCCGGACAGTATGGAAGCATATAAGCTCAACATGGAGTTTTGGAAAGTTAAAAGACTAAGAAACGAAGCTGATTAAATTAAATAGAAAACTTCATAGGCGTACGCAAAAATGATTACAACTGGCTGAGGCGTGATGGCTCTGTTAAAAATAGACACTCTTCTTCAAAAGCTTCAACAGCACTTTCATACGGAAGATTATTGGAACATAAAAAAGTAATGATATAATGAATAGTTATCAGATATTTCGTAAGGAATATCTTCTGATACGGACTGGACACAAAAGCAATAAAAATGCGGAAATGTTTGAACTTATTAATTTGGTCATAAAGCATGGGAATGTTAAAAAGAAATTAAGGAGAAGATTGAGATGAGATCAAGGTAACTTCTCAAGGCAATAAGGAAGATGGACAAGTATTCGTGGTGTTTACTAACGAAAAAATAAAAAGAGTTGGAAGGATTGGAAAGGAAGCGTAACAACATACTGAAGATAGTCGAAACGCGGAGAAATTGAAATTTTTGGTTGTCGTATGACAGGAATATGGAGGAAGATCATTTATGTAAACGGTTGATAAATAATGTCTGCTACCTTTTGTGAGAATAAGGCGTGTTTCTCAGTTGTTTTACTTATTTTCAACACATCAACCCAAAAGTAGGTGACATTTTTTTTTACATTAATTGTGGGTAGAGTTCACGATAAAAAATGGAATAGTTGTAGCCAACTACTTTTCTGGATACAATGGTAAACGACGAAAATTAATCCACGTGAAAAACAACAGATGGTACCGACAAATCGAAATTTGATATCTTCGAAAAAAATTAAAATTGTCTGCAATTAACCATACCATTTGTACCCTTTCTGATTTTTTTCGAAAGCCGCACAGTTATTCACTTGTCATAGAATTGTCAGGAATTATGGAGTAGGTGGGGAACGAAATATCTTAAAATGTGAGATCAGCAGCAGCTATAAGATTTTATTAGCTTATTACAGAAAGGCACGTAATGCTATATTATTTTTATAATTTAGTTAACTTGCTTGAAGTTTAAAATAAATGTTAAAAATGTTCAGTAGGAAATATATTATTCTGTAGTGGATTTATTTTTGACAAGTAATGTGCTAGACATACTATATTTCCTCCTGTCTCGAACATTGAAATCACTTGTTTGTTGCTTTCACATTACTTGATGTTTGTTAACATTGAACCTTTCTTTATTGTCTTTTTGATTCTGGCGATTCTCTTTTGTAGATGGGTTCTATTTGATATTTTACCGTACAGTGTTGATTTCCTCTGCTTTATTATTCGCTTTAGGTTACTTTTTTGTTTTGTTTTGGAATCTACTCATAATTTCATTTCTCATTGTTTACATCAATTTCACTTAATTTTTTTGCTCTCCACAATCAAATTTTAAAACTATTCAATTAAATTTTTTCCCTTTTATTGGTTTTCGGGATCTTTTAATGCATTCCAATATATCGAGCAGTCCTAATTTTGACCTCTGCAACATCGCTATGACATTTGCATACTGCCTGATTCCGTCAATTTTTGAACATGCGTAATGAACAATGCTGGTGACATACAGCAATCGGTGTCTTACTCTTCTTCTGAATCTCATCACTTCTGTTTCCTGTTCTTCTGCTAACAGTACCAATTTCTACGCTGCCTACAACTCAATTATCAGTTTCCTATTATTCTAATTTTATATCAATATCTTTAAAAAATCTTCCTCATCATGCAAAAGTTTACTTTTTCAAAGAATTATTCCGATTTATAAAAATATATATATTGCAGTACACTTTTTTAACTTCATTTTTCAGTCATACTCAGCTAAATAGCTTTCTGGTTTCTCAATTTCTAAAACTAATTGTCTTTCACTCTACTGCCTTCTTATTCTCATTCAGTTATAGGTTTGGGCAACATGCATCGCGAACAATTGTAACATAATTTTTGATTCTTCGGCGCTACACTCTTTAATAAGAAAACCAAAACGAGCTTGAGGGGTTCATCTGTTGAAATAACTAAATTAATTAGTAAATTCTGTTAACAAGATCGGTCCTTGATTGCACAGTTTACTAAGGCCCTTAATTAGAAGTTATTCGATCACACCATTGCTTTTATTTCCAAAATGACAATCAGAAACACTTTAAAATGTTCTAGAAGTCTTTAGATTTTTTAAATTTACTTACCTCGTCGACGGCGTAACGGTTCATAGAGGCGGATGGGACTGGCGACAAGGAACAGGAAGGAGTCAGCAATAGCCTTTTTGAAGGAAACGGCATGGCAGTCGCTGGGAGTGATTTTGGGGAAAACATGGAAAACCAAAATCTGGATTACCGTTACGGGGATTTCACTGAGTTCTCCCAAATCGAGGCCAGAACGTTAACGTTCACCCACCACGCTCGGTCTCTAGATGTTAAAAATATGCGAAATTTCGAAATGTTTTTCAGCGTTATCTGGGTGGAAAAAGGTGCAAATTAATAACAATGTACAGAGTTGTTACTGTGTGTTCTGAATTTGAGTGTACAGATCCATCAGTTGTCACTGGTGATATATTTATAGATGGTATCTGAGTGCGTCCATGTAATGAGCGAGTCAACGTTCCATTTACATAACGAAGCGATATGGTTAAGTCATCCGCAGGGTCACTGATAACCCATCCGACATCTCGTCAATTATCATTGCCGACTAACAGGAATGGTGGGGAGAACTGAACATAGAGGAGAATGCACTATCTCAATTTTTGGCGTTTGTAATAACATTTCAGGTATTTAATTCACTACGAAATGTGTGACTGTAATAACTTTCCAATGGTATATTAATGAAAAAATACATGGAACACCTTAGGGCAATAAAATGAACAAATCGCTCCACGTTTGGAAGACCGCATCCATCACCCCAACGACATCCAAATCGACACGAAAAAACTAAACATAATTAATCAGAAAACCAGCCAGGGTGGTTGCGGACATTAAGGCGGGTCCCCCATTCTTCACCCCATAAACTACACACTTCACAAACAAAAACACATACAGGGTGATTCACGAAGATATGCACATATTTGAATATGTTACTTTACAAATAAAACTAAAGGAAAACGTTCATATAAACATAGGTCCGCAAATGTTTAGTTACGGACTTAGCGGCTAATAAAAGATTTTGCTTGAAATTTAGCAACCTCGCTAATATGAAGCCATCGCAAAACTGTACGAGCTTACAGTAAAGCACAATTTCCATTTATTTTGTTGTTAGTGATCTGGTGAATGTAATAAAACAAGTGCCAGACGTGCTATCTGCATTAGCAGATTCATACACGTGCAGCTAAATGCGTTGAACTCGGTGGAGACATTTTTGAACATTTATTATGAATGTATTGTGAAATTGTATGTACACTGTACAAATTCCTCAACTCTGAGCTATCTTTATCTTTATCTTTATATATATAAAAATCTCGTGTCACGATGTTCGTCCGGGATGAACTCCGAAACTACATAACCAATTTAGATGAAATTTGGCTTATTGTGTGTGATTTAGTCCAACTTAAAAGATAGGATAGTTTTTATCTGGATTATAGACCTCAATATTTATTATTTGCGAAATAAATGTTCATTAAATGTTTGTCATAGGACAATGGTTTGTAATTATTTGTAAGCTCCAAGGCTAAGCGGTCTGCTGGCTAAGTGGTTAGACCGTCTGACTGGAGATGGAAGGGTCCCCGGTTCGAGTCCCTGTCTCGGCGAGGATTTTTATAGACACTTACCCGGCATAACCCACGGCGCAGCATGCTGTATGAGGTGAAATACGCCAGGACGGTACTGTGGTTCGGATTCGACGTTAAAATGTAGGTCCCCTGTACCAGGCAGGATGGGCGGGCTAGGTAAAGGCGGCTACGACAGGGGCCGAATGCCCAGCCAGTAGAAACCATGTCACCAGGTCATTACGACCACACGTAATTATTATTATAGTTTGATAAGTTTCTAACACATGGCGACGTGTTAACTTATCTATACAACACTTGGTTAGATAGGTTGGGTAATCATCCAGTAGATCACGTTCTGTTTCAATTTATTTATGCTACAGTTTATTCCTAACAGATGGCGGTGTGTTAATTTATCGAACCATCCAGTAGATGGCGTTGTATTTCTATTTATTTATGCTACGGTCTATTCCACGCCATATGTACGAGTTTCTTCAATTTTAATTGTGCTGTGAATTGTGTTATAATTATACTGTATTGTTGTTCATCGTTTGTGTGTCTTTATACCTAACGACAAAGTAATTACACACATGAATATAACATTGAAGAAAACGTTACGATAAATTCGAATAGTGTAAGCATTTCTCGCTAACTTATCATTTTTCTTCTTCTTTTTGTTATGGTCAGCTAGACTCCATGTGTCAATTTCAATTCCTCTCCTGTTGGTTTTTCTTTCTTCCTCCCCAGTACTCCTTCATTATTGCACTCCTCGCTATCCTTGAATCCTGCCATAATCAAAGTCTGCTATCGAAAAAATTTTCTTTCCATACCTCTTGAAAGCCTGGTGTCATCCATGCTATAAATGTATCAAAAATATATCATTCTTCTTTTTCTGTTATTTTTTTCAATGTTATTTTATATTTGCTCATTAAGTTCTTAACTTCCATTTAACTGTATTTTTCAATGGACCCAAAAATTCCGGTTTCACCACTGTATTATAGTGTCTTATTTTAAGGCTTTCAGAAAGGCACGTTTTGTTGTAATTCAAATATTTTTCAGTGAAATGTCGCCAAAGAATCTAACCTCGACAATGCGTGTAGCGGAGAGGCAAGACGCACGACGAGAGAGCTCATCAATCAGCAACACAAATCGCGGCAAGTAAGGAAGTTCAAAGAATCAGGACAGCTGAGCATCGTATGCAAGAATCTCAAGAACAGCGTGATGAACGTCTGTGACAGAATATATCGAGAACAAGAGCGGCACGAGAACAGCACATAGCTACATTTAGAGAAAGAGAACGAGAGAGACAGTTAATCAGCCGTGCTTTAACACGTGTATCATTTGTTCGTCTTGCGTTCCAATATGCACCAGCCATTGATTACTCTGCACATTCTAAAACTGCAATCGGTGCAGTGAGCAAAAATATGCCAGTATTATCAGGCGTTGAAATTCCGCAATGAAGCAGCCGGCATGTGTTGTGCATCAGGAAAAGATGTATTATTACCACTACCCAATCCGCCAGAACATTTACAATCATTCTTGCTGGCGAATCAAACGATTCGAAATTGTTTCTGCGCAAGACACGCAAATTCAATTCTTGCTTCCAGATGACGTCTTTTGGGGCAACAAAAATTTGCGATCTTACATCTGATGGACGTCATTTTGAAACTAAATTCAAAATACAAGGCCAGGTGTACCATAAGATTGGGTCGTTGATACCGATGCCAAACGATGACCCGAAGTTTCTCCAAATCTATTGGAAATTGTGAGGAACGCTTGAAAACTAGGTGCCAGTATAATTTCATCGAACAAGCAGAAGAGAGAGCAATTGTGGTATTGTTGGAAAATCTGTTTGGAAAATAATAATCAACTTATTCAATTGTGTCGCCACACTTAAAAATGACAACTATCAAATTGTCATCAAAGCTGACAAATTACCATCAGGAGAACACGCTGGCAGATTCAACGCGCCAACCGTAGATGAAGTTGCAGTTTTTAATGGTTGGTGACTCTAGTTGATTAAAGTCACACGTCAAGATAGAACTGTTAGTATAATTTCGGATCTACACCGTTCGTATGACGCACTCAAGTATCCACTGATATTCTGGCAAGGGCAGAATGAATATCACATCAACATCAAACAGCGTGATCCAGTTGCTGGTAAATTTAATATTCAACTATTTAATTCGTTATTTTATTAGTACAGTAGACCCGCGGTATTCCGACCAGGGGCCGGATTATAGCGGGCCCACTATATTGATTTCTTATTCTTTTTTTTACTATTTAATTTATTATTTTTTCTAGGTAATAAAACAAATAAAAAAGTTACTTCAATGAAGTACTACGCCCCCCGATTGATGATTAGACGTAATTAGGATAACTATATCCTTCGATATCGTCAACTGTGCCTTCAATACGTCGTGGATATGTACGCCAAGGTTGAAAACAAGCATTTGCGATTTATTCGATACAACCAGGCTAAATTACGATCGGAGGAATACATCCTCTTACGAGATACTGTTATCGGCAATATTTATGAAATTTTAAACGCCAATGATATCGGTAATGCATTTATTTTACCTTCAAGCTACATCGGCAGTTCACGGAACATGCAGGAATATATACAAGATGCGATGACTTACGTACGTCATTATGGTCGTCCAGATTTGTTTATTACATTTACATGTAATCCGAATTGGGAGGAAATACAAACTTTGCTATTACCAGGCCATCAATCAATGCATCGTCATGATGTCACGGCACGTGTGTTCAAACAAAAATTAAAATCATTGATTGATTTAATCGTAAAACATTCAGTTTTCGGTAACACACGTTGCTATCTGTATTTGATTGAGTGGCAAAAGCGAGGTTTGCCTCATTCTCACATTTTGATTTGGCTTGAAGTTAAAATCCGTCCAGAAGAAATTGATCAAATAATTTCAGCCGAAATTCCGGACCCATTAATTGATCAAGAATTGTTTGATATTGTTACCAGTCACTCGATCCACGGACCGTGCGGTGCTTTTAACATGACATCGCCATGCATGGAAGGTGGAAAATGTAAGAAGCGTTTTCCAAAGGAATATACGAATGATACTATTACGGATATCGATGGTTATCCGTTGTATCGCCGCAGAAACGCTGAGAATGGTGGCCTAACATTTACAATGCGAATGTCAAATTCTAGAAACCAAGTTGAAATTGACAATCAGTGGGTGGTACCATACTCACCATTGCTTTCAAAAACGTATAAGGCTCATATTAATGTCGATTTTTGCAGTTCTGTGAAATCCATTAAGTACTGTTTGCAAATATGTTAATGAAGGCAGTGATTTGGCCGTATTTGAAGTTCAAAATGTAAATAAAAATGACGAAATAACACGATACCAAATAGGTAGATACATCAGCAGCAACTGAAGCTATCTGGCATATTTTTAGTTTTCGCATCCATGAAAGAGACCCTTCCATCCAGCATCTTGCAATACATCTTGAAAACGGTCAACGTGTATATTTCACCGAAGAAAATATTTTCCAAAGAATACTTGAGCCACCAAAAACGACAAACCACAAACTGAATTTTTCACATTGTGTCAAAAATTGATGTGTTCCACCAATTCGCAAAAACATTATTATATACCGATGTTCCAAGCTATTTTTCATGGAACAAATTAGGTAAAAAATGGTAGCCACGTAAACAAGGAGAACCACATCCTTTCGATCGCAGCTATATTCAAAGCAAAGACTTTACACAGTGCATCCAAAACAACGTGAATGTTTCTTTCAGCGTTAGTTATTGGTGAATGTTCCCGGACCAGCTTCTTTCGAATGTTTACGAATAGTTAATGGTCGAGTGTTCAATACATGTCGAGTGTTCAATACATGTCAAGATGCATGTCGCGAGTTGCAGCTGCTGGTAGACTACAATTATTGGGACCTCACACTTGCTGATGCAGCGTTGACAGCCACGCCGAATAGTATTCGTCAAACTGTTTGCAATTATTTTGACAACATGTTATCCAACACAATCTTCGAGTTTGTGGGAAAAATATAAAAACAGTATGACTGAAGATATACCTGAAATTTCAGTTTACTATAAATAAATAAAAAATGATTTATATATTTTATAAATATCAATTTTTATATAATTTCAATTAAGTAATTTGTAATGAAATGTAAATTAATTTTTTTTATGATCGTTTGTCTTAAGTTTCAGCTCTCCGTAACTCTTTACCAATTACATTTGAATTTCCAAATTCGACTACAATGTTTTTGTCTTTATTAGCGAATATTAATTTGACTACTTGTGGAAGTTTAGAATAACATTAATCCAACGTACTATAATTAGTAAGTCACAGCAACGCGTGACCGGGTCAGCTAGTATATATAAAAATCTCGTGTCACGATGTTCGTCCGGGATGAACTCCGAAACTACATAACAGATTTAGATGAAATTTGGCTTACTGTGTGTAATTTAGTCCAACTTAAAAGATAGGATAGTTTTTATCTGGATTATAGACCTCAATATTTATTATTTGTGAAATAAATGTTCATTAAATGTTTGTCATAGGACAATGGTTTGTAATTATTTGTAAGCCACCAAGCTAAGCGGTCTGCTGGCTGAGTGGTTAGGGCGTCTGACTGGAGATGGAAAGGTCCCCGGTTCGAGTCGCTGTCTCAGGCGAGGATTTTTATAGACACTTAACCCGACATTAACCCCCGGCGCAGCATGCTGTATGAGGTGAAATACGCCAGGACGGTACTGTGGTTCGGATTCGACGTTAAAATGTAGGTCCCCTGTACCAGGCAGGATGGGTGGGCTAGGTCAATGGTGGCTACGACAGGGGCAGAATGCCCAGCCAGTAGAAACCATGTCCCCAGGTCATTACGACCACACGTAATTATTATTATAGTTCCATAAGTTTCTAACAGATGGCGATGTGTTAACTTATCTATACAACACTTGGTTAGCTATGTTGGGATAATCATCCAGTAGATCACGTTCTGTTTCAATTTATTTATGCTACAGTTTATTCCTAACAGATGGCGGTGTATTAATTTATCGAACAATCCAGTAGATGGCGTTGTATTTCGATTTATTTATGCTACGGTCTATTCCACGCCATATGTGTGAGTTTCTTCAATTTTAATTGTGCTGTGTATTGTGTTATAATTATACTGTATTGTTGTTCATCGTTTGTGTGTCTTCATACCTAACGACAAGTAATTACACACATGAATATAACATTGAAGAAAACGTTACGATAAATTCGAATCGTGTAAGTATTTCTCGCTAGCTTATTATCTTTCATCTTCTTTTTGTTATGGTCAGCTAGAGACCACGTGTCAATTTCAATTCCTCTCCTGTTGTTTTTTCTTTCTTCCTCCCCAGTACTCCTTCATTATCGCACTCCTGCCATATTCAAAGTCTGCTATCGAAAAAATTTCTTTCCATACAGTTCACTGGTATTATTTCGTTTCAAATCTTTCTAAACCTCTTGAAAGCTTGGTGTCATACATGCTATAAATGTATCGAAAAAATATCATTCTCCTTTTTCTGTTATTTTTTTCAATGTTATTTTATATTTCCTCATTAGTTCTTAACTTCCATTTTACTGTATTTTTCAATGGACCCACTGTATTATAGTGTCTTATTTTAAGGCTTACAGGAAGGCACTTTTTGTTGTAATTCAAATATTTTTCAGTGAAATGTCGCCAAAGAATCTAACCTCGACAATGCGTGTAGCAGAGAGGCAAGACGCACGACGAGAGAGCTCATCAATCAGCAACACAAATCGCGGCAAGTAAGGAAGTTTAAAGAATCAGGACAGCTGGGCGTCGTATGCAAGAATCTCAAGAACAGCGTGATGAACGTCTGTGACAGAATATATCGAGAACAAGAGCGGCACGAGAACAGCACATAGCTACATTTTGTGAAAGAGAACGAGAGAGACAGTAAATCAGCCGTGCTTTAACACATGTATAATTTGTTCGTTTTGCGTTCCAATATGCACCAGCCATTGATTACTCTGCACATTCTAAAACTGCAATCGGTGCAATGAGCAAAATATGCCAGTATTATCAGGCGTTGAAATTCCGCAATGAAGCAGCCGGCATGTGTTGTGCATCAGGAAAAGATGTATTATTACCACTACCCAATCCGCCAGAACATTTACAATCCTTCTTGCTGGCGAATCAAACGATTCGATTTTTTTTAACTGCTTTACGTCTCTCAACAATGAGGTCTTTAGAGACGGGAAAGGATGGGGGGCAAGGAATGGGAAGGAATTCGGCCATGGCTTTTGAAGGAAGCATCCCGGCATTTGCCTGGAGTGATTTGGGAAACCATGGAAAACCCAAATCTTGATGCCCGGACGGGGATTCGAACCACCTTCCTCCCGAATGCGAGGCGAGAACGCTAACCGTTACATCGACACGCTCGGTGATTCGAAATTGTTTCTGTGCAAGACACGCAAATTCAATTCTTGCTACCAGATGACGTCTTTTGGGGCAGCAAAAATTTGAGATCTTACATCTGATGGACGTCATTTTGAAACTAAATTCAAAATACAAGGCCAGGTGTACCATAAGATTGGGTCGTTGATACCGATGCCAAACGATGACCCGAAGTTTCTCCAAATCTATTGGAAATTGTGAGGAACGCTTGAAAACTAGGTGCCAGTATAATTTCATCGAACAATCAGAAGAGAGAGCAATTGTGGTATTGTTGGAAAATTGTTTGGAAACTAATAATCAACTTATTCAATTGTGTCGCCACAATTAAAAAATGACAACTATCAAATTGTCATCAAAGCTGATAAATTACCATCAGGAGAACACGATGGCAGATTCAACGCGCCAACCGTAGATGAAATTGCAGTTTTTATGGTTGGTGACTCAGTTGATTAAAGTCACACGTCAAGATGCAGGAAAACATCCTCTTACGAGAAACTGTTATCGGCAATATTTATGAAAATTTAAACGACAATGATATCGGTAATGCATTTATTTTACCTTCAAGCTACATCGGCAGTTCACGGAACATGCAGGAATATATATACAAGATGCGATGACTTACGTACGTCATTATAGTCGTCCACAGGGGCTCAAGCCCCCCCCCCCCCTCAAACGTATCTAGGTCCACCCCTGACATTGTAGTTTTGAGAACTTTTTTTAGCTCTACGGATTTGAGGCCCGAGGAGGCTCTAAATACTACCTTTATCCCGCCTCAAGCCCCCCCCCCCCTCAAAACCAACATCCCCCCAAACCAATGTCCGCTCAAGCCCCCCCCCCCAAAAAAAAACAAAATCCTGGATCCCTCCCTGGTCGTCCAGATTTGTTTATTACATTTACATGTAATCCGAATTGGGAGGAAATACAAACTTTGCTATTACCAGGCCATCAATCAATGCATCGTTATGATGTCACAGCACGTGTGTTCAAACAAAAATTAAAATCATTGATTGATATAATCGTAAAACATTCAGTTTTCGGTAACACACGTTGCTATCTGTATTTAATTGAGTGGCAAAAGCGAGGTTTGTCTCATTCTCACATTTTGATTTTAAAATCCGTCCAGAAGAAATTGTTCAAATAATTTCAGCCGAAATTCCGGACCCATTAATTGATCAAGAATTGTTTGATATTGTTACCAGTCACTCGATCCACGGACCGTGCGGTGCTTTTAACATGACATTGCCATGCATGGAAGGTGGAAAATGTAAGAAGCGTTTTCCAAAGGAATATACGAATGATACTATTACGGATATCGATGGTTATCCGTTGTATCGCCGCAGAAACGCTGAGAATGGTGGCGAAACATTTACAATGGGAATGTCAAATTCTATAAACCAAGTTGAAATTGACAATCAGTGAGTGGTACAATACTCGCCATTGCTTTCAAAAACGTATAAGGCTCATATTAATGTCGAGTTTTGCAGTTCTGTAAAATCTATTAAGTATGTTTGCAAACATGTTAAGAAAGGCAGTGATTTGGCCGTATTTGAAGTTCAAAATGTAAATAAAAATGACGAAATAACACGATACCAAATAGGTAGATACATCAGCAGCAACGAAGCTATCTGGCATATTTTTAGTTTTCGCATCCATGAAAGAGACCCTTCCATCCAGCATCTTGCAATACATCTTGAAAACGGTCAACGTGTATATTTCACCGAAGAAAATATTTTCCAAAGAATACTTGAGCCACCAAAAACGACAAACCACAAAATGAATTTTTCACATTGTGTCAAAAATCTGATGTCCTCCGCCAATTCGCAAAAACATTATTATATACCTATGTTCCAAGCTATTTTTCATGGAACAAATTAGGTAAAAAAATGGTAGCCACGTAAACAAGGAGCACCACATCCTTCGATTGCAGGCATATTCAAAGCAAAGACTTTACACAGTGCATCCAAAACAACGTGAATGTTTCATTCAGCGTTTGTTATTGGTGAATGTTCCCGGACCAGCTTCTTTCGAATGTTTACGAACAGTTAATGGTCGAGTGTTCAATACATGTCATGATGCATGTCGCGAGTTGCAGCTGCTGGTAGACGACAATTATTGGGACCTGATACGTTGACAGCCACGCCGAATAGTATTCGTCAAACTGTTTGCAATTATTTTGACAACATGTTATCCAACACAATCTTCGAGTTTGTGGGAAAAATATAAAAACAGTATGACTAAAGATATAACTGAAATTTCAGTTTGTATAAATAAATAAAAAATAATTTATTTATTTATTTTATAAATATCAATTTTTATATAATTTCAATTAAGTAATTTGTAATGAAATGTAAATTAATTTTTTTATGATCGTTTGTCATGTAATTTCAATTCTCCGTAACTCTTTACCAATTACATCTGAATTTCCAAATCGACTACAATGTTTTTGTCTTTATTAGTGAATATTAATTTGACCACTTGAGGTAGTTTAGAATAACATTAATCCAACGTACTATAATTAGTAAGTCACAGCAACGCGTGACCGGGTCAGCTAGTAGTATTAATAAAGGCAGATCACCTGACACATTAATACTGTTTTAGTTAACTCATTTACCCACATCAAATTCTCTACAACTTCTGTGGAAAACTTTGTGCAAAAGTTGGGCCAAGTAGTTAATAAATTACAAATTTTCCCAAATTATTTCTTTGCTTCTCTGGAATTTCGAAAACTACTGCAGATACACGTCTGGGACTTGTTTTATCACATTCACCAGATCAATAACAACAAAATAAATGGAAATCGTGCTTTACTGTAACCTTGTACAGTTTTGCGATGGCTTGATGTTAGCGAGGTTGTTAAATTTCAGGCAAAATCTTTTATTAGCCGTCACTCCGTGATTGAACATTTGCAGACCTATGTTTATATGAACGTTTTTCATTAGTTTTACTTGTAGAATAACATATTAAAATGTGCGCTTGTCTTTGTGAATCACCCTGTATATCACGGAAAACATGAGTTACACGAATCGCTGACAGATGACGACACTACTCAAGGAACTGATAATCCCTGGTTCTAACTACCTCGTGGAAACAAAGGACAAATTCTTAACTGCAAGCCATAATGAGAATCGAGGCTTTACGTGATCTGATAGTGACCTTCTCCAAATAATTTTTCGGTCAAAATATTTTAGCTTATTTTGTGACCTGGTTCTATTAACTGCATCAGAGCCAAGAGCGTAAACACCGTATGCTCCATAAACTACGGAACTCCATTTTGGCCCCCTGTGAACCTCCCCCCTCCCTCCCCGAGTTGCCCCACGTGGCTTTTGCCTATAACCCTTCCACCGCGTGGCACGTAGCTTTACTCCTTATTGATTTCAGAAGGCATTTGGTGCTGTTTTCCCTTTCAGAATATGATAATTTACATACTGAGATAATTAAATGACTGAAATAAGTATTCACAAGCTGTTGAGTGTTCTGTACCTTACTTTAACCTTGACAAATACTGTAAATAAAAAGCTTGGCTTGGATCCCTTCCCCATCGTAGCCCAGATTTCCAGTTATCCCCTCCCTTCCTTCCCTAGACCGAGCCACATAGTTTATGGGCACTATCTTACATCAATTTCTGTTTCTAATTGTCGTCGAAACAAAAAGCAACATGCAGATTAAAACGATATACATAACTTTCTTCATGGACAGAAAGCTAAAACATCTCTGGTCGTAGCTAACCGGACAGCGAACGCCGGACGCGTGACGTCACATAGGTATCGGGGTGATGTCCAGTCGCCAGGCTGAACATCGTTACAAAATCTAGGTTATGAGCGCTTAACAACTGCGATGAAATGAACTGCCAGAATACTGCGCCCAACTTATTATTTTTGACGGGCTTGGAACCTAGTTTCTTAATGCTGTCCGGAAATATTTACCAATAAATATCTTATGAATCACCCACCGATGGAAGAACAGGGCTTTACTGGTTTTCCCGTGTCTGCTGGCTTGCGCCCTCCCATTCATCATGCGCCAGACCAACTAAAGGAAACTACATAAATTAGCATCGCATTGTCCACTAATTGCTTGTTTGCATTTCTGAAGCCCTCATCGAAATTAAACTACTCTCAGCACAGCGCCTATCAATCACGTTGACTCATGTTCGCCTACTACGTGACAACACACTAACGACACTGCAGGGTGGCCAACTGCAAGGACGCGACTAGGGCGACGAAACTGTATTTTGTTCCATACAGCTGAAATCTTGCTTGACTTCTATTTCACGTGCGTGAGTGAGGATGGATAATTCTATCTGATAGTACAGGGTAATTATAATTAAAGTTTAAGTTTCAAAACGCTCTAAAAAACGAACCACTGATTAGAATGACGTCAAAATTGAACGGTGTATTATTGAAGAAGGGTGTAAGAACATGAATGCAAGATGGCGCTTCTCCGCACATTGCAAATCGAGTGAAGCAGTTGTTGAGGCGGTATTTCGGAAATGCTAGAATGATCAGTAGTCATTTCCCTACAGCCTGGCCGGCCCGATCACCTGATCTTAATCCGTGTGATTTCTGGCTGTGGGGTTATCTGAAAGATGTCTTCAGTACTCCGATTGCCAACGTAGCTGAATTGAAGACACGCATTGCGCAACACATTCTGAACTTGACCCCGGTGACACTTCGATTGGTTGTACAACATGCTGTTTCCCGATTTAATCTTGTTGCACACAACAGTGGACAGCACACTGAACATGTTTTAAGCCAGTCTCGCGAAACTTAAAAACCGATTAGATGGATGATTTTTATGCGGGTTTTGGCCTCAGGACACTTAAAAAGCGATTGGATGGATGCTTTTTTGGTTCATGTTCTTTCCCCCTTCTTCAACAATACGCCGTTCAATTTTGATGTCATTCTAAACCGTTGTTTTTTTTAAGAGCGTTTTGAAACTTAAACTTTAATTGTAATCACCCTGTACTTGCGCCAGATTTGCAGTTTAAGCTTCAAAAGCATGTACTGTAATTGCTAATATACACACAATTTCTGATGGTTTGCCAAATTTATGTACTAAACATTAAGTAATTGGCCATTCATGAACCCAGCTTGCACTATTAGATGTGGCATCGTATAATCAGGGAAGGTATGGACATATAGATATACCGAACTGACCAAATACAGAACAGAATGAGCCACAGCAGTATGCCCGTGATGTTAAATGATGTCTCAGAAAAGTAAAGGAAGATACACACACGCTTAAGAAGAACGGGGTAGCGTAGTGATTAGTGTTAAAAATGTTATGCTTGAGGTATTTAATGACTTCCATCGCAGTTCGTTGCCTAAAAGTCTCGCGGAAAAACCAAAGAAATTCTGGTCGGATGTAAGAAAAATCAGTTGTAGGGACAACAGTATGTCAGCACTAATAAACAACGGATTTGAAGATAACAGAACATAATGTACTTAAGACTGAATTTAAAAATTCGTTCTCTGACGAAAATATGTACTCACAGAACAAAACCAAAAGTATCCTAATACACAAACTTTTCAGGTAAATACACGAGTACAGTAACAGTGAGAAATTATGAACCAGTTGTCCTTCCTCACGACACCATTATTACGCTTTCAGACCTCTTTAACTATGGAACTCACAGAACACAACCTCATAACAGAATAAAATATGTATAGGTATTGTAAAGCAATTACACCACCTTAAGTGGTGGGAAAGTTTTCAGAGTACGTGACGGAAAACGAACCATTTGTGTCCAATATACATTACAAATACTTAGCAGAGGAAAAAGATCTTTTGACTGGAAAATACCGCAAGTAGTCTCAATTTTCAAGACAAGAGATCGAAAGAATCTTAGGAACTTCCAAACCTTATCTCTAACATGTCTGCAACAGAGCTCTGGAGCATGTTGTATTCTCGAACATTATGAAGTTTCTATACGAAAACGAACTGCTTACATCGAACCAAAACGTATTTGGGACGACAGTAAGTGTGAAACACTACTGATCCCATTTTCGCATAACATAATTAAAGCTATTGATGCAGCATCACAAGTTGATGCAATATTTTTGGATTTTTAGAATGCTATCGACTCTATACCACACAACCATCATTTAGTGATTCGAACGTACGGTATATCGGATCAGCTTTGTGAAAGGATAAGATAGTTTCCAAGTGGTCTGTCGCAATATGTCGTCGTTGACGGAGAAGCCTCTTCTATGCTAGATGTTACATCGGGCGTCCCTCAAAGTAATTTAATAGTAACTCTTTTTTTTTTTTTTTTAAAAAAAATATATATAAATGGTCTTAGAAACAACGCTAATAGCAGTTTACAGTTGTTCTCTGATGATGTAGTCATCTATAGTAAAATAAGGAATTTAACCGACCGCTTAAAAATTGAACGTGATCTGGATGTTATATCGTTTTGTGCGATCAGCTACAACTTAATTACTAAATTACAAAAAGTGGAAGGCAATGTACATAACTAATAAAAAGAATACGTTTGTTCAGGAGAACAAAGTAAACACTTCAGTTATTGACATGGTTGTTTCACTGAAGTATTTGGGCGTAACAGTACAAAGTAACATGAAATGGTACCTGCACATAACTTCTCTCGTAGGTAGAGCTAATTTTAGACTGTAATTCATAGTACGAATTGTAATGGCCATAAATAGAAGGTAACGTCAAAACTTTCGCCAAATTTGGACTATTTTTGTGCCATTTGGGATCCGTATCGTAAGGAATTTATCAATAGTATAGAGAAAATACAGAAAAAACCGCTCGATTGGTGACTGCTTGCTACAGCCCTTACGATAGCGTCACAAAGTTGATTCATAGACTGGGCTGGAATTGTCTGGAAGATAGACAACGCAGGTTCCATTTGAATTTACGAGGGGGTACCAAAAATAACCCGGATTATTTTTTAAAAGCTATATATTTTCAATTTTTTTACAAAACAACCTTATCCCCTTCAAAATACTCTCCATAACAACTAATACATTTGTCCCATCGGTGCTTCAACTGTTCAAAATATTTTCTGTAGTCATCTTTAGAAATTGCTGATAACTCCTCCCTCGTTTTTCTCTTGACCTCTTCAATGTTATCAAATCGGTGTCCTTTCTTGTCCCTTTTCATGCGTGGAAATAAGAAAAAGTCGCACGGAGCCAGGTCAGGCAAGTAAGGTGCGTTGGGAAGCGGAACCATGCCATTTTTAGCAAAAACTGCCTTACAGAGACAGCTGTGTGTGCAGGTGCATTGTCGTGGTGGATGAACCTGTCTCCTGTCTGCCACAAATCGGGTCTTTTTTGACGAACGCTGTAGCGTAATCTTCTTAAAACTTCCAAGTTAAAGGTTTGATTAATGGTCTGATGTAGGGGAACAAACTCTGAATGAACTACGCCCTTGGCATCAAAAAAGCATATGAGCATTGTTTTGATTTGACTTGAAAACATTTTTTTTGGACGCGGTAACAATGACGTCTTCCATTGGCTTGACTGTTGCTTTGTTTCTGGGTCTTAACCATAGAACTATGACTCATCACCAGTAATGACCTTTGACAGAAAATCTGGATCAATTTCAAGCTATTGTTTCAAAGCACGACATGTTTCAACTAGACGTTCTTTTTGATAGTCAGTGAAAGCCCGAGGGACAAACTTGGCAGCAACCCTTTTCATTCCCAAATCTTCGGTTAAAATTCGCTGAACCGAGCTCCAAGATAACCCACTAATCTCTGACAGTTGATCAATTGTCTGTCGACGGTCTGAGAGCACAAGCTCTCGAATTTTTTCAACATTTTGGTCGATTCTGGTAATTGATGGGCGTCCAGAACGAGGTTTGTCATTAATTGACATGTCGCCATTTTTAAACCGAGCGAACCTACATCGTACACTTGAGTTTTTTCCGTAGTGTCATAGTGTCATCTTTATAAGCTGTTTTCAACAATAAAACAGTTTCAGCAGCATTTTTACTGAGTAGAAAACAAAATTTCACAGCTTTACGTTGTTCACTTAAACTTTCCATCATCAAAAACGAAACAATAACAAAACAGCGCTAGCATAAAACAAATACTGCAGAATAACAGAACAAACCAGGTCGACAACACAGGCAGGCACTGAAGTGGCAATGAGTTGCGCTGTAAGCGCTTGGGTGGCAGAAACGCATACTACACAAGCTCCTCCCACGTTAGTGCTATTTCGGTTATATTTGGGTACGCCCTCGCATTGGCAAAGACGCGAACAATCCCTTTGATTGACTAGAGCGACGAAATACTTTTTTCACCAAGCACTTTGGGTTGCAATTGGCAAGTGACATACGATTAGAGAACTCAGGTGTCATGCGGATGCTTATATAAATTCTGTCTTCCCTCGTGCTATTCTCGATTGGAATCCGGAGATAGTTTTTGTACAAAGCACCCTCTGCCACCCATAATTTTGTGAATTGCGTAGTAGAGTTGTAGAGCCACCCAGTGAACAACAACTATAAATAAAAAAAAGCGTGAATCGTTGATATTGGTTACTAGAATCAATTAAATTAGAAGTTATTATCATTGTTGTCAAATCAGCTGCGATGAAATGTTTATCCCGATGACAGTTTCCCCACATACCAACTTTTTCACTATGTGAAATTTTTACGGCAATTTTTCCAATTTTTAGGTAAACTGTTCAGTACCTGACTTGATAGTTTATTCCATTGCCTCTGGCCTCGCATTCAGGAAGACGCCGGCTCGAATCCGCCTCCAGGAATTCAGATTTTGGTTTTCCATGGTTTCCCAAAATCACTCTAGGAGTCTAGGTGAATACCGGGATGCTTATTTCAAAAAAGGCCATGGCCGAATTCCTTCCCGTTGCTTGCCCCCAGTCCCATCTCGCCTCTAATGACCTCGATGTCGACTAGGCGTAAAACCATAAGTAAATAAAAATATATTCCATTGCTGACTGCCTTACCCACTCCCATAAGCATGTTATGTTTGTTTATGGTCATTATGTCTCACTGCTTACTTTCTTCATCCGCCTCTTTTCTTCCAATGCCCACAAACTACATTTCCTTTACGATATCAGATACTGATTTGATATACGATAATTTCCACGAACAAAACTAGCTGCCATCTTTTAGAACCACTCTGTCTCCGATATTTGATTCTCATAAAGTAATTCCTACTATACCATCTCATTTGAGATAGGGTTGGATTAAGCTTTTGTATTCATTTTCCTAACTTCCCTGGTACATCCACACTCACTATCTCTATTTGTATATGAAAGGCCTCTGTGATGAGGAAGATTTTATTGCTGTATATACACATACAATCAAAGTTAAAATCTACTACATGTTACAAATAAAACAACTAAATTTTGTAAAAGTTATATCAGATTCTTTGAATTCTTTTGAACAGATTATTTAATGAAGAAACATTTTGTTTGTGGAAATTACCATCGAATACAATGATAAAATTATATGATGTTTTGGAAACCATTTGAAGACAGGAGTGTTGCTTACGTTTACTACATGCATTAGTAGTGAGAATTGGATCGATATTATGCAAGTAATTAAGAATTACTTGTTGAAATTACCGAGGAAACCCTGCAAATCATTCCTTAGGCAGTTACAAGTTAAGAACAGGAATGAAGCGTATGCAGATGAAATTGTCAACAATGTATTATCGCCTCCGTTAATAATTAATTAATAATCATAACAACTCAAAAACAGATGTGAATCTATATAATCGCCGTCTGACGTGACTGCAGATCCTGAAATAGTTGTTCCGCTGGCCGCTAGATGGCAGTGCATTTCACTCTGCAGGCTTGCTAAGACTGCAGTTAGGTTTATGCAACAATCCTTGTCACTAAACCAGTAACAACAGTTTATTCGTACACTTTTTGAACTAGAGCGAACATGTTATAAGATTATTACCATATAAAGAATGAGATCGACTCGTATTTACACATCTAGGAATAAGGAAGAAAACTTTCTATTATCATACGTTTCCCAGTATTATATAATTTCATCCCAGACAAGAAATATACTTTTATTTGTTTCTCAAGCACCGCTACCATGGCTGTTCTGGTACATATATATAGACATATATACATATATTGCTGAGATTTTTAGAAAAATATTTTGTTCTTTCATTTCTGGTACACTTGTCTGATCTTCAGGATTATTATAATCCTAATTTGTTTAAGATCCACATCACATGTTTTACATGATATCAGGGCCGTATTAAGAATATGTGACACATATCCAAGTTCGTGATTGAGATTAGATAATTTTATCTGATAGAAAAACTTACGATTTCCAAATGTCATTAAAGGAGCCATGTTTTTTGACTCATTAAACGGGCGAATCTCCATCAGTTTCGTATGCCTTCACTCCATACGCAATGTCGAGAAGTTTGAGATTTATACCATAACTTCATTACACGATTTAGTGCTACGAATCGTGCATGGTCACCTTTGCTGCTTACTGGCAAAGATCCGAGTGACGAAAAATTCTTCCACTACAGAAAGCCTTTCCATATGACGTTGTGGGATGTGCGTGCCATACATTGTTATGCTGTCTCAGTGATATCGGCAATGGGATAGTTACATTACAAACAAACACTGGCAACCATTGGTGGATCTAGGAATTCCCCTTCCCTCTCCCCCTCTGTCCTAAATCCGATTCTGCTGGCAACGCAACGCAGTTATGACAAGTATAAAGCATTCTTAGGGATCACAGATTAAAGGCAATTACAGAAAAACGTTGACCATTGATTTAGCACTCTAGTCTATATGTACTTGCTTTGCTATGTCTACATTGAGTTGGGTATTCCCCGACTAATCTCTATCACGTTAGTTAGGTTGTGTTAGTTTTTGTTTCAGTTTTATTTAGCGTCAAATCGTTCTTGAAAGTTGTCGATATAATGCTATGTTCTGTTGTATCTATCACAGACTACGGAAGTGCCACTGGAAAAGAAGACTGTTTATACACAAAAATATCTGGAAGAATGGGAAACTCAAAACGAGTTTAAAATGTAGTTACGGCTTATGGTTAACGAACCGAAAAGAGCTTTTTTGTACCTTTTGCCATTGTGAAATATTCGCAGGAATTAATGATATAAAAAAAACACAATCAAGAAAAGGCCAATGTGATACAATTTCCAAAAACAGACGGATTGAATTTTTGCAAGCATCTAAAGATAATATAGATTCCTTTAAAGGTACGTTGTCCCTGTTTATTGCAGAACGCACATCCATAATGCAAATCGACCACCTGACTGAAGCTTTGAAAAAAATGTGTTACTGATTCGAAGTCTGTAATGAATATATGCATAGAACGAAATGCACTGAGGTAATTAAAAATGTTTTAATCTCCCATTTCAAACATGTTTTTGGACGATGTTAGGTTTCAAAAGTATAGTGCACTATTAGATGAATCTACTGCCGTAGCAATTAGATATTTTAGTTGCACGCAAAATGCAATGAAGTCTGCATTTCTAGCATTCGAACCACAGAAGAGCGCCAATGCTTGTGGAAATGTTACCTTCTTGATAATCTCTCGTGGTTTCCTGCTGTAGAACTTGATTGGAACTGGGGTAGGTAATTCCTCTGTCATGACTGGGATAAATAATGGCGTATATAAAGTATTGAAAATCGCAATGCGGCTTACCCAAATTAATTCTTATTATATATGTTTGCCACTCACTGTAATTAGCAGTGTCACATGCTTCAGATCAAACGTTGCCACGAAATATAGATGATAAATAATCTTTTAAATCTAAGACTGGTGATTTATCTCATCCTTCCACATCTACAGGTTCTGTAGCTACAATGATATATCAAGATGAGGAAGAAATACTGACTGAAATAGTTTATGAATAATGTTATGTTGAATTTAATCAAAATACTACTTATTAGAATATTTTTTTATTACCTACGTTAACATTTTCATATGATTTGTTTAGTGATTTCTTGGGAATCTTTTAGTTATAAATATCGCATATTCTAGGGAGTTTTGGGACCGGTCTAGTGATTCTATTTTTTTTAGGTGGTAAAAATGGATTTTTTTTTGCTGTCGTCAGTTTTCGACTCGTTTGATGCAATCCTCCATCCCTTCCTATCATGTGCTAACCTCTTAATGTCTACATATCTCTTACAACCCACGTCCTCAATTATCTGCTTCATATATTCTAATCTCTGTCTTCCTCTACAGTTCCTTTGACTGTTCCCTCCACTAACAAATTAATCAATCCAATATGTCTCAAAATATGACCTACCATCCTACCATTCTTTCCGTAAGACTCTTCCACAAACTTCTTTCCTCACCCATCATTTCCAAAATTCGTTAATTTCGTACTTTTTCCACTTAATTTTCAGCGTTCTTCTGTAGCATCACATTTCAAATGCTTCAATTTTATTTCTTTCTGGTATTCCTAAAGTCCATGTTTCGCTACTATAAAGTGCAGTGTTTCACAGATAGAGTTTTAAAAACTTCTTTATAATTCCTAGATCAATGTTTGTAGCTAAAAGATTTCTCTTTTTCGTGAAGGCTCTTTTTGCTATTGCTATTCTGCTTTTAACATCATTCTTGCTTCGACCATCGGTTGTAATTTTGCTTCCCAAGTAAAGTAGCAGACTTCACTTAATTCTCCTATTGCATCCGATCCTATTTTTATATTTAATCTACTGGTATTGGTATAATTTCTGCTACATTTCATCAGTTTAGTCTTGTTTTGATTTATATTCAGTCCAAAATCCTCCTTCAGTATTTTATTCATGTTATTCAGTAACTCATCCTCAGCCCGTTATGCTAACAAGACAATGTCATCAGCAAATCGTAGCATACTGATGCCACATGAATTTTTTTTTATTTCCTTTTATTCCTTCTTCTAAATACAAGTTGAATACTAAGGGGTAGACTACAACCTAGTCTCACACCCTTTTAACTGTTGCATGTCTCTCATGGTTCTCTACTTTTATTATAGCTATTTGGTTCTTATATAATTTATAAAGTATTCTTCTATCTCGATATTTTAGACCTGTCTTCTTTAAAATTTTGAACATTTTGAGCGGTCTATAATTCAGAAGTCAGTATGGAGGGCTAGTAGGATAGACATTCAAGTATGTAGGGTATTATGGTTGTGCTGAGGCAAATTCCTTAGCCAGTACGAATGGACTAGACGGAAGATGTAACAGTTAATACTTATCTTCAAGGATTTTGGCTAATTGCAGAAGTCTATCGTTTAGATTTTAATGTTTTAATTGCTGAAAGTTATAAAATAAGTTTAAATTCGTTTAACAACGTGTGGTCAGTTGTTAGTTGTAGTACCTTTCATTGGAACTGAGAAATATAAATTAAGTTTGTTTTGTAAGAGTAGGACTGAATACGAAATACGTGTTCGAGACAGCGTGGGGCATTCTGTCCAAAGCAGCGGTATAGGTCACAGCCATTACTGGCAAGTGGAGATTTTACAGGACAGTATAGATATCGATTGTTAAGCATATATTGTCGAAGTCACAAACGCAGTAGTGTCTGTTCTTTGGTGAACACGTGTTCTGTCGAAAACGAACCCCGCTTGCCTGTTCACGGCTGATCGGACCCCACAAAAAACTACAAACGACTTGGTCCACCCGTACCATCAATCATCCCACAATGTATGCAGGCAGGCGAGCCAGGTACCAGACCACATCTGTATGTATGTAAATAAATGTATTATACCCTGGACCCAGGTCTTTACTGCTTCCGAGACGAAAGACAGCCGAGCATGGGTTCAGGCAACCAATTAACGTTACTAATAATATGCGGCATCTTAATGAAAAATTAAGCTCCGGTTTCAGCGTGTTGATTTATATTCACTCCGTCCGTGCTCTCGCTCTTGTGTTTGTAGATTGCAGACAATAAACGACTACTGCTGCAGTCGATATAATCTACAGTCGGAGTGACGGCTTCATCCGACTCGCATCTCGGCTGCGATATATCGAACTGTTCAAAGCGCAGGGCAACGATATTATTGGCTTGGTATATCGTTAAGATAAGGTGACCAATCTTCCTCCTTTAGGGAGGACAATCCTTTTTTTAGTAGGTTCTGTCCCTCTTCAAAAAGTGTCCTCCTACCTGCTGTCCTTTCCGACATTTTAAAACTAATCTATTAATCTGTGTATTCAGAGATACCGCGCCGAATTGTTGTCATATGACGGTACAGTCCGCAAAGATGTGAGTATGAAACGCATGCGTAGGGTATAGAACTTCACGTGTCTCGCATTATTTCTTTCTCAGTAAACTCAGGTAAGCACAATTCACGTTTCATTAATTCATTAATACAATTTTATACAACCTAGTTTTCAACACAAGTGTAAAATAATTTAAATATAGATTTAGTAAAGTTTTATCGCTTTTGTTATTCAAGTTTTAGTTTTAATTATTAATCTTATTTATTCATAATGTTTTTCAATCGTTCGTGGAGTTATATATTTTATTTTTAATTTAATATTGGGGTTGAAAAAATCAAGAAAGATGAAATGCCATTTTAACGAGTAATTGAAAAAGGAATTTCCATTCCTCATCGCAAAGAGATACACCATTACTTTCTGCAATATTTTGGACAAGTGAGAAATCAAGATTGAATGTTGATACTCTAGCTGCTTCACTTATCGTAAATTTCAGTATGAAGGATATTTCTTGCTCCAAAATTTCTAATATATTATTAGAAAATGATATATTGACAAAAATATTAATTCATTGGAAAAATACTAGTTTAATTAAATAAGTAAAAGGGATGTAAGCATAATTAGTGTTTTTTTGTTTGAATTAATAAAATGTATCGTTATTTACGATGTACTTTTTCATAAATTTTTTCGTCCTCCTTTTCATTGTAAAAATTTGGTCACCTTAGTTAAAGTGACTAAGTAGATAAGGCGTTTGACCGCAGATCCAAAGGTTATCGGTTCGAGTCCCTGTATCTGCTGGGATTTTCATAGGATCCCAACCAGAACATCACCTCTAGCATAGCTTGCTGTATAATGTAAAGTACGCCAGGAAGCGTCCGTGGTTGGGATTCCATGTTAAACTGTAGGTCCCCTTCACCCAGCAGGATTACAGGGTTAGGTTAGGAAAGGTACCGACCACCGCACATCCAATACGAAGCTAATTATACTTCCTTCGGAAGGTTCAAACATATCTTCGGGTTGAATACAAAGCTTTTAGATCATGGTTCTGAGAAAATCGACTTTCAACAGGCGAGATTTTGCGGCAATATTTTGTATTCTATTAAAATAACTGACAATAGTAATTTCAGACACATGTTTAACAGATTTTAATATTACCGGTATTCCTCAGAAACACTGTCCAGCACTAATAAATATCTCCTCGCGGTATTTTGTAAATAAAAAATAAAATAAAAAATCCAATATTACCATTTCCGCTTAAGTAATAACAGCTGAATGGAAAACCTAGAATCAGTGATGTTTGTTAGTGCAGTGGATGAAGTGATTGCTTGTAATATTAAACATCCCCGGTTCACACACCGTAGGGAAATATTTTTAATGAAGATATCAAAACTGATATAACCTTCTTCTGTCTGAATAGTCACTGTAGTGATATTGGATCACAATATGGATTCCAGGACCAGTTTTGGGTCTGGTAAAGTCTGATATTTCTTTTGTTTATTTATGATTGTAACATTATTAGATGTGCTACAACTGCATTTTATTTCATACTAGCGTAAGCCCGTGACCGTTTTTTGCTTATCGTCACTGGTCTAGAATAGTTCCAGTTTTTATGTTCAAACATTGTAACTGGTTGACCTAATCTGACCAAATGCGAACTTGACTGTGTTTCACCCTTGACGAGTAAAATCACTTGAATTTGAAGAACTCAGTAGTATTAATAAACGTAGGTATTAAACACGGACAGGGACGATCGCGCTATGATATAATTGTTTCAAAGGTTCACTCTGTAAAATTTAAAAAAAAAATCCTTTTTTTTTTTGGGGGGGGGGGGGGAAGGGCCTGGGCTAACACTCATAATGTAATCATCGGTCATAGTGTTTGTAACGACAAGAGAACTTAATACACATTTCATATTATTAAGTCCGAAGAAATTAATTGCCAGAATACTCGTTTCGGTAACATATTTGGTCTGACGTCCACTTTAAGCAACCTAATAAATCTTTCTTAAAAAGGCGTAATTGGATTTTTTACAATAAAATTTTCTTACTAAAGTTTGAAGTAAAAAATTTCGTCGAAGAGAGGAAGCGGGGGGGGGGGGGGGCTAAGAACGCTTACCTGGGGCCCGAGAATACTAGCGCCGGCCGTGGCTACATCACTTTTGAAGACCTTAAAAAACATGATGGCCAAGAAAAGACAATTTTCAGGGCGGTATCTGAAGCAAAATGTTTACTAGAGAACGACGGTCATTTTGACGCAAGCTTGGTAGAGGTTGTACAATTTCGTTCAGCCACTAAAGTCAGTGAGCTTTTTGCATAAAAATTGGAGTACCGCAGGGTAGCGTATTGGGACCATTGCTATTCATTATTCTAATGAATAATTGTGTTGATTGTTTACTATCTGAAATTAGATTGTTTGCAGATGACATAATGCTATATAAAAGGATCAAAACGATAGAGGATTGTGAACAGTTGCAGGGTGATCTGGACAGGATCTCTAGTTGGGTTGTAAACATGGGATGAAGATAAATGCAAAAAAGAGTCAGCTTATTAGATACACAAATAAAAAACAAAAGGTTAATTATGAATATAAGGTGGGGAAAGAATTGCTTGCTGAAGACTTGAAATGTAAATATCTTGGCATTACATTTGATAACAAGCTTAACTGGGCAGGACACATTGGACAGGTGGTAGGAAAAGGTTTCCAAATTCTGCACTTGTTGGAGAGAGTGATGAGGGGAAGTAAAGGAATTGGGTTACAAAACTTTGGTCAGACCATTGCTCGAATATGGTAGTGTAGTATGGGACCCACATTTTAAGTATCAAATACAGGAGTTGGAGAAGGTCCAAAGAAGGGCTGCTAGATTTTTTTCTGGAAATTATCGCAGAATGCAATCAGTGACAGATATGATAAAGGAGCTGGAATGGGATTGATTGCAAGACAGGAGGAGGAGGAGGATGAGGAGGGTCATGGGAGTATACAGGGCGTATGCTGGTGATGATATTGCAGTAGGTATGAAAAGTAGTTCATGGAAGGGAAAAGATGACCATGACCACAGGCTGGCACTCGATTTCAGGCACAAGGGTGTGGGAAGATTTTCTTTTTTTGGTAAGGGTGTCAGGGATTGGAATGAGTTATCAAGGGTAATGATGAATAACTTACCGAAAACGTTAAAAGAATTTTAAGTTGAAATTTGTAGAGGGCAAATGTAGGTGGGTGCAGGATAGGGGGAAGTTAGGTGTGTAGGGAAATTGTCACCGGAGCGTGTGCTCCATTGCAATTAAATTAAATTAACTCACGTACAGGGAACATGAACAATGACTATTAACGAAAGTGGTCAGTAAAATACGTAAAAATCAAATAAACTGTAATGTACAAACTTCGGTCAAGCAGCAAAATCAGTGAAAGTTTTAATTAAACTGAAATTTAGCCTCGCCCGGAATGACAATTGGCATACGAGGTTACAGCAGAGACCATAAGTGGTTTAATTTTTAAAAAGTTTTTTATGTTGCTTTCATTAGCAACATCTTAGTGAAAAGTAGATCCAAGTTTTTTCAGCCGTAAAATTTATCGATATTTTTTAACTATGAAATGCTACGAAAAGCAACCTTAATGAATGTAATATGGCAATTAATTTAGTAGGAGTTGCTTAGCTATTAAATTGTGGACCTAACCTCTAATTTCTAACCTCTAATGATATCTTTGGTCCCTGTTGATTTGCGAGCGAAGGCTGACACGTGATACAGTTCACCAGCCAGTAGCTATCGTGGTGAGTCAGTGAGCTTAGGAAATTATATAGTAGTTTTGCATTTAATCATACGACATTCATATACAGGAAAATGTCTCTGTTGTTCCAAGCCTGAAGCTACATGTCGTTGAAGTTGGGCGGCAGCACCAAAGAAAAATACAGTAGTAGCGAAACTCCTATTTTGCTTACTTACTTTTTCATGACCGGAACTAGTTTCTCAGCCTAGTACGAGTACTAAGCTACTTCAAATGCTTCTTTCTAGTGAGGCCGTAGGTCGTCTGGGGTACAGGTGGCAGGACAATTTGGGTCGACCAGCAGGTGTTCCATAGTTTGTGTTGTTCAGTCTATATTTAGTGTTCTTAATGCAAAAAGCAATTGTGTCTCGAATAAATATTCTCCTGAAGCATCATAATCGGAATGAGTATTATCCCTGACACGATAATGAAACGTCTGTGCACAAAAGCTCGACTGTGGACTTAATTCTTTTACTGCTTCAAATATCCATAATATATCTACTGTCGAATCCCCATAGGAATAGTAAAATTATAAACAGTTGCAGAAAATTTCACGGATTTCACAGGACCAAAATTTGTCTCTAAAATTCAAGTTAATTTCAATTATCGCTGAAATGTGTAGCAGAAACAATGCAGACAGGTGCGTTCCCAAGGCGCGTCCCTAGGCGCGTGGTTGTGGACGCCTTTCATCTTTGCAGTATATGCTACCAGGCAGGGCGCTTCTCGACCCACCGCCAGGCGGTAAAAGATGAAAGGCGCGTACTGCCCACCACGCCCCGTGGGAATACGGCTTTATATACGCTACTGTTTGTGTAATTTGTAACACCAGGAAGGAGATATGTGATTGCAATTACATTTATTCCACGGATTATGAAATGAATGGAGTTACAGAAATATACGTGCACTTTAAAGTGAGAATTCCGAACGGTAAAAAGCCACCACGTACTGCAAAAGTACTGTAATACTGGAATAGAATGGAAGAGAACCTGGGTACGCTCTTGGGAATACACTGCCACGCGGTTTGTAGGCGCGTCCACAAAACATCGACAATGATTGCCGGACAAGAACGAACAAGTTGAGGACCGAATATATCCCAGACATGTTCGATGGGCGACAGGGAAGTAGTGACATTCGTCGTTCTTCGAAGAAGGCCTGCCATTCCTTGCCATATGTGGCCGATTATTCTCCTGCTGAAGTATGGCATGTAGAAGGGGGCGGTGCAGTCCCTTGGGCTACAAAACCTTCTTGACGTAGGGATGCTGTTTGCATTGTTATCAATATGAAGGAATCGACATCGTATGTTACAGTAAATGGTCATCCAAACCGTCACTCTTGGCGTTTTTCACCCATGCTGCTCAACAATGCAGTCTGCCCGACTAGGTTCCTAATACAATAGAGTCTAACAGGTACGCAACCATGACTGTTGGACAAGTAGGAGTGGGACTCACCCGAAAACACTACGTATTGCCATTCAGCACGCCAGTGACGGTGATCACGTGCTCATTGCAGTCTGAGGCGTTGGTGGTTTCTGGTCAATCGAAGCCGAAGCAATAGCATGCGTGCCACTGTAGCTGTGACCACGAAAATTGTCGGATGAGTGCGAGCGCGATGTTGCCGCACTTCGGAACATTCTCGGTTAGCGCGCTCTCTAACACTGGAAAATGTCAACACTGAGCGTCCTGTGTTGCCTAATACGAGCGGCAACGGACAAACTATTATTACAAGCTAGCAGGTGAATTTAACTGTTAAGTGCACGATTTGGTAACGGTGCATGCGAAGCCGTCCGTCAATGCATCTGGTCAATGTTACAGTCCAGCTCTCAGCAGACGTCGTCGAATTATCGATGTAGACAGGTCCACACCAGCTGCAGTGCTCCAACACCGAACCAACACTATGAACGAAGCTGTTCTGTCGGTTACGACATGCGGACAAGATGGCGGTCATTATACGGTATGGTCCCATTGTGTGGTCCAGTATTCACTCGTTGCCGTGTAGGATTCTCTTTTGTATCACACGTGTATCACTATCGCAGCACCGCGCCCTGTATGGCCACAATGTCACGATACCACGGGCTGTTTCCCGGAGACCGATGATTCTGCCACGTTCGAACTCATTCATATTTTGCCCTTTGACGCCTAAGAAGCATACTGGCGCTTACTTGCACGTTTCTACTTCGTTTGACGGCTCTACACCGACTGAGCGTGGCGTAAGACAAACCTCTCCTGCCAAACGTGCACGCCATCTCTCTGCAATTTTAATCGGTTTTTACGATTCCTCTGTTCTACACATCTTCCGATTTCGTAGTAATTCGGACCATTCCTTTCTGGTGTTGCAATTTTCACAATTCCTCTTACGTGAAGGAATATTATAATCAAACTGTTTATCTATTCTGCTAGCAAGCAATCTTGTTTTTAATTAATTCATTTTAGATATTAGCAATTGCAACATCGAAAATTATTATTATTTACAAAATACGTCGTATTTATTTAGACGTTTTCAAGGGAGTTATTTTGGTAGTTCTGGAAGGTGACCCGGCGTAATGCTATTAAAAACTGCTAAATATTTTTCTGACGGTCACATTGTAATTTTACAGAGAAATTTGACTCTGAGACAATTTAACCGTTGCCTTCCCAGCGCGGCTGGTATTATCCAGCGTTAATTATGTGTAACACGTCGGTCTCGCATAGTGACGATCGCATTAAACACGGGATCTTCATCATGAGCCACATATTTTCTCATTATTGAAATTTCGTGTGGCAAGTGAAAATATGCGTTCACAATTAAGATAATAAATTCATAGTTAATTGTTCGCTGAAGTAAGTTTGGACGTGTGACGAACAAATGTGTTCTTCTTTTATCTTTATATACACAAAAAAAATAATATTCTTCAGTCTACACTTAGCAGCAACCATAAAGACACTTACAACTTACTTTTTAATGTGATTATCCATAATACATCAAAGGCAGAAAAACTAAAGACAATTATATATCGACACATCTAATCAGATTTCAAAAGTTAATTGTACTGTTATTTACTATTCTACATTTATCTAATGAATGAGCCCCATTAATATCACAATGAGAAAATATTTTTGTCGATAACTGCTATTGTCTATAAGATAAATTAATACCATCTGTATTTATTCTCTATGGAAACAAAACTGTAGTAATATTAACATTGAAATTAGAAATATTTATTTCAGGTTTACATCCATTAATCTTCCTTGTTATTAGCACTACTTGTTCAATGCAATTTCATTGCATTATTGACTCCTTTAAATACTTTTTCAATTTATTTTTATTTCTTTTAAGATTATGTTTTCATTTTTTTTTAAATTCTGAATACTGTAATGTATTAACAACTGGATGTTGTGGGCAATTTCCTCAATTCAGAGTTAATCAATTCATGATACGCCAGTGAAACTGAATTTTGTTTTATTTTTTCATTGTTTTTTAATACATCTTCAACGGCATATGTATTTCTGTTTTATGTTATCAGAGGTTCTGAGAACATGAAACAGAATCACATATGCCGCTGAAGATGCTCGAAAAAAGTATCCAGGAAAAATAAAATAAAATTTAATTGTATTGGCGTATCACAAATCTTCATAAAAAATTTAAAGTATTATTCTGCTACTAAAATTAATAGTTATCAGGAGTCGTTTGAATTTAGAAGGTGGGTGAAGAGAGTGATGGATATTTGTAAGGTATGTTTTAGCGATGAGGCCTAGATGGATATTGGGCGAAGCATGCCAAGGAACAGAACATTGTGACAAAAAAGCTCATTACAGGTAAGGCAGCTACACTCCCCGGATCTTCCCGTAAATAATGTCAACCAAAAGAACGTACTACTTCATGTCACCATCAGATTGTCACATAACAACAATTTCATAAATTTTCGGTGGAATCAACACTGTATTACGTGAAGTATCTACCTATAACCTATATTTGTAAGATTTTTATTAACCTTCAAAGAATATACATAAACCTGGTTTTATGTTTATATTAGGGGTCTGTAGAGTATTTAATTGTTAAACGGGTTGTGTCTCCAAAATTTTTTTAGGACCACTGAGATAAGGCCAGAATACTTTATTGAGGAAATAGCAAAAAAAAATGAAGTAATTAAAGTAAAAAGTTTCGTGTTGAAAACATAGTGTTATTTCCACCATAGCGTTAGTTCCATCGAAACCTTTGTATACTTAACTGCTACACTTCCCAAGACAGGAAAATTAGTGGTTATTTATTTAATTATAATAAGAAGATTATAATAATATCAAGCTGCAGATTATAAATATTTACTGCTGCAAAGCATATTTCAGTCGGTTAAACTGTCTCCAAATGTACTTCCACATTCTTAACCGTATTAGATCCCACAGAATTTCGAATTTTGGTCAGACCTTTAGATATTGAGTTGTGACACTTCATTCCTGATATTTCTAATATTGCATATTAATTCATTTTAAGGGAGGATCCAACCAATCTTCGGGTTGTGCCTAAGTTTTTCTTTTTCTTAAACTTTTTTTTCCCCTTGTTACATCTCCAAAACTAAGATTTTCATTGACATATTTACTTCAATACATGGAAAAAATAACCACTTGTTAGTATCAGACTTGAAAAACAACTGTTTCGGAATATATCAGGCTAACACGGTCACTGTAAATAAGTTTCATCCAGCGCTACACTGGTTTTAACGACGAGTTGTCAGGGAAGATTACCACACTGATTCGGGTCCGGAGCACAGGTTGACAGACTTTTATATTCGCCGTGATTACCATCGCAGCGTAAGACCAATAACTAACGAGGCATACAGCTCATCTCAGCTTGCGTCGGCCCGTGGGCGGTCTGTCTGTTGTTCGCTCCATTGGCGCTGTCGGTTTCCGTTGGCTCGGCTCAAAGAGGACCAGCCGACAGGAAGGACCACCCGGTCCGCCGCAGAGCTGCCAGGATATAAGATCTTCCTTCTCTTCTGTGATAGATTAACTCAACAAGTATTACACCGCATGATGGCAATTTCCATAATGATCCTGCAGTGGGGAATATGATGTAAATAGGGGCTGCTTTGCCCAACATTTTTGAGTGTTTTCAGAAAACGTATTTTTTTAGGCTTTTAATGTTAATAAAAACATACTGAGTTTAGCATGTGACTTGCGTAGGTTTTTTGACAGTAGAATTTGACCATTGGAGTTTATTTTTATAATATGTCTACGTTATGTTTATTTTTTTTGCAGTCATCAGTCTCTCAACTGGTTTGATGCAACGCTCCATCCCTTCCTCTCTTGTGCTAACCTCTTCATCTCAACATATCCCTTACAACTTCCATCTTCATTTATCTGCTTCATATATTCTAATCTTTGTCTATATCTACACTTCTTTCCTTCGACTGTTCCCTCCACTAAGAAATTAACCAATCCCACATGTCTTAAAATGTGACCACCATTCCGTCTCTTTTTTCCGTAAGACTATTCCACAAACTTTTATTCTCACCTATCATTTCAGAAACACGTTCATTTCGTACTTTATCTGTCCACTTTCAGCATCCTTCCACTTTTCCAATGATTCAATGTTCTTTCTTTCTGGTATTTCTAAAGTGCATGCTTCATTGCCATAAAGTGCTGTGCTCCACACATAGTGTTAAAAACTTCTTTCTTCGATCAATATTTGAAACTAAAAGATTTATTTTTTTCATGAAAGATCTTCCCGCTAGTGCTATTCTGGTTTTATCATTATTCCTGCTTGGGCCATCAGTTGTAATTTTACATCTAAGTAGCAGAATTCATTTGCTTCTTCTATCGCATCCGATCCTTTTTTATATTTAATTCACTATTAGTGCTATCATTTCTGTTATATTTCATATCCTTTGTCTCTTTTTCGTTTATATTTAGTCCAAAATATTTTTTTGTTTTGTTTAAGTGGTGCAAAGTTATCCATATGTGCCGCAGACTTTGCTCCACATTGAGAAATTCCTTGTTTTCAATTGAAGTGCATGTCTGGTTCAATGTAACAAGGTCCAGGGTGAAAGTTATCCAAGAGCAATGAAAAAAAAACCAATAAAAATTACTTATGTCCAAAAAAAGCTATGATTAAACAAAAAAACTTACACTATAACATCGAACTTCCACAATTTTTGCATTACGCTTTACAAATTGAACAAATTTTCAAATCAAACATTAAGTAAATAATTAAGATTTAAAAAGTTAATAAACAAAATAAATGACTTCATCCAATCATTGAGGATGCCTGAGTCTGGAACTGTATAAAGTGTTCTGGTTTTGGACACAGCTTTAGGCTCCAATCACATCCTCCCACTTATAATCTATCACACTTGTAATCAATAGTAGAATCTATACTCTAGAGAAGAGTCTGTTATTACGATTTGAGTAGGTTCCAGACCATTTCCATGATTTTTTACACTTTTTCATTGTTGCCATTGTCGTCACACTCGCAGATGACGCCTAGGTATAGGTTATTGTCATACTTCACTGTGACGTAAAATCTCGTGTTTTATCGACTGGCTTCATCAGAAAAACATTGGAAAACGTATGGAACAAACATTGCCGACAACGTGGAGTATAATCATTTCAACCCTATTTTTTATCTGTCATCAGAAAATCAATTGAATTCAGTTGCTTGAAACTGGATACTTTTTACATCGAATTACCTTTCTACTCCAATAATGAAGGCTTGACGAGTAAGTGTTTTGAAATTAAACATTTCAGTGCATCTATGCTCTACAATATTAGCACAACAGCAACCTAAATGAAATCTCACATCAATAACTGATGGCTGGAGGTGAAAGCTACAATACTGCTCTCTGCCGGGAACCAAGCAGCACCTATTTTCTACTAACAAATTCCTCTGACAACACAGGGCCGGAATAAGACAGCGCGGGACCCGTAGCAAATGTAAAGAAGAGGCCCTTGATTTTTGCCGTCCGGGGGGGAAAATTGTTGTAAAGCTAAAAAAAAAAAGGTCGCCAATCTAGCCTAGGTGCCTAGATGCCTAGGTGCGCCCCCCCCCCCCCCCACCCACAGGTAGTGCGAGGCCCATAGCATTTGCTACCCCTGCTACGTGGTTAATCCGGTACTGTGACAACATCATAAAAATGTTTCAAAGGCAGTCTTACAGAAGCAAACTAGCCCCCACTTATAGTATCATAGAAGCTGGAAGAGGATGGGTAAAAATAAAGAAATAATGCGGTAGGGAACACATGGAAAAAACTAAATAAGGAATTATTAGTAGCAAAAGCGGAAGCTAAAAATGCAGTCATCAGTATTTTTATTGTTGGAGGGGAAAAGTAAATTACGCATCTAGAAATTTCTACAGCTGTATTAGAAAATTGATGGGAGAGAGATCATTGAAATGATAATGTATAAGGATGGAGAAGAATTTGGCTAGGTTTTTATTGCTTATTAAATCAATTGTAAAAAATCGGATTAAATGATTCTTTTTTTTTTTGCTGTCGTCAGTCTTTAGACTGGTTTGATGCAATCCTCCATCCCTTCCTATCCTGTGCTAACCTCTTCATTTCTACATACCCCTTACAACCCACGTCCTCAATTATCTGCTTCATATATTCTAATCTCTGTCTCCTCTACAGTTCTTACCTTCGACTGTTCCCTCCACTAACAAATTAACCAATCCAGCATGTCTCAAAATATGACCTACCAGCCTGTCTCTTCTTTCCTGTAAGCTTCTTCCATAAACTTCTTTTCTCACCCATCATTTCCAAAACTCGTTCATTTCTTACTTTGTCTGTCCACCTAATTTTCAGCATTCTTCTGTAGCACCACATTTCAAATGCTTCAAGTTTCTTTCTTTCCGGTATTCCTAAAGTCCATGTTTCGCTACCGTAAAGTGCTGTGCTCCACACATAGAGTTTTAAAAGTTCTTTCTAATTCCTAGATCAATATTTGAAACTAAAAGGTTTCTCTTTTTCATGAAGGCTCTTTTTGCTAGTGCTATTCTGCTTTTAACATCATTCCTGCTTCGGCCATCGGTTGTAATTTTGCTTCCCAAGTAACAGAACTCACTCACTTCTCCTATTGCATCCGATCCTATTTTTATATTTAATCTGCTAGTATTGGTATCATTTCTGCTACATTTCATCACTTTTGTTTACTTTGATTTATATTCAGTCCAAAATCTTCCTTCAGTATTTTGTTCATGCCATTCAATAACTTCTCAATATCCTCAGCCCTCTCTGCTAACAAGACAATGTCATCAGCAAATCGTAGCATACTGATTTTTTCTCCCTGAAAACTTATGCATGGAAATTTTTCTTTGACTTTCTTCATTGCTTCTTCTACATACAAGTTGAATATTAACGGGGATAGACTACAACCTTGTCTCACACCCTTTTTAACTGATGCATGTCTCTCGTGATTCTCTACTTTTATTACAGCCACTTGATTCTTATATAGTTTATAGAGTATTCTTCTATCTCGATACTTTAGACCTGACTTCTTTAAAATTTTGAACATCTTGTCCCACCTAACATTATCAAAAGCTTTTTCTAAATCAACAAATGCCATAAAAGTATCTTTGTTTTTCTTGATCCGCCCTTCAAGTATTAATCTTAAAGACAGAATTGCTTCCCTTGTACCGCGATTTTTCCTAAACCCAAACTGATCTTCACCTACTATCTCTTCTACTACCCTTTCCATCCTTCTGTATATTATTCTGGTCAGTAATTTTGAAGCATGTGATGTTAGACTAATGGTGCGATAATTCTCACATTTGTCGGCTTGTGCTTTCTTTGGAAGTGTGAAGATGATATTTTTATTAAAATCAGTTGGAATTTCTCCTGTTTCATAACTTTTTGATATCAGCTTGAATAATCTTTCGATTCCTTCCTCTCCTAGAGATTTAAGAAGTTCTGCAGGGATCTCATCAATTCCAACTGCCTTATTTGCTTTCAAGTCATTCAGAGCTTTATTAAATTCTGTCCTCAAAACAGGATCTCCTAAGTCATCAATGTCGACATCGCCTTCCTTTTCCAATACACTATTGTTCAAGTCGTCCCCACATACAGTTTCTCAATGTATTCCTTCCATCGGTTAGCTCTATCTTCTGAGCTTAAAAGAGGTTTCCCATCGGCAGCTTTAATGTTCATACCTCTTTTCTTCATTTCTCCAAAATTCTGTTTGATCTTTCTATATGCAACATCTACTTTTCCTACGACCATTTCCTTTTCTACTTCTTCACACTTTTCTTGTAGCCATTTTTCTTTTGCTATTTTGCATTTCCTATTTATTTGATTTCTAAATTGCCTGTACTGCTCTCTTCCTGCTTCATCCTGAGCATTTTTGTACCTTCTCCTCTGATCCATCAGCTCCAAAATTTCTTCTGTGATCCAAGGTTTTCGGGCAGCTTGTTCCCTAAAGCCTAATGTTTCTTTGCCAGCTTTCATTATTTCGGTCTTTAATGCATTCCA
>JARYHS010012519.1:88007708-88035982 GCA_031002005.1 Vandiemenella viatica
TTAGATAGGGTTTTGAATGTTGTGCAGACCCTCTTTCTGGTGGTAAAATAGGGTAGGCCTACGTTTCGTTTTAGTGTGAAGTAGAAAAGCTGAGGAATTCAACATAAAATTTCCACAAATTACTAATATCCGTTTTTCGTTGAACGCGATTCATATAAGAAACTTGTTGGGCTTAATTCGCTCCTGTAGTAGCAATGCTTAATGTGATTTTACATTGGGAGCAGCATCGTATTATTCGGCAGAATTAAGCATTTTTTTATTTTTTTATCTGCGATGTTTTAACTTAGTAACATGATCGGCTAAATCCTTAATCCGTACAATAAAACAGTGTGCATATAAAAAGTTACTGGCAACAACCAGTGATACAATATAATACGTCATAACTGTTAATAGCATATAGGCCTATATATATAAATGGATGTTGGTATATCCGAGATTAATAGACTTTTGACCGATCACCACACATATAGGTATAACACATATATATATATTTATTTATATAGGAGTTATCTGACCAAAAAAAAATCAAAAAAACCACCCACTCTCCCCTTTACACCACCAAATTTTTATACAAACTAACAGTTTCTATCCGTTTTCGATGGAATTTTGCACACGTAGGCTTTAAAACAAATATAAAAATATTTACGTCTGGTTTACAGAAACCCAATCTCTCTACCCCTTTCAACTCCCTTATTTATTGCCAATGTTTTCTTTATACATCCCCACAGTTTTTATTCGATATCGAAGGAACTTTGCACACGTATACTTTAAAGCAAACAGAAAAATACTGTCTACATTACATTTACGAAAGTCCAACCCCTCTCCCCTTTTCCACTCCCTTAATTTTTGTCAATGTTCTTTATACCTAGCTACAGTTTCTTTCCAATTTTGAAGGAGCTTTGCACAAGTACACTTCAAAGAGAAAAAAAATTATATATTCTGTTGACAAAACCCCAACCCCTAACTCCCTTTACCCAATATAGTTTTTGCAAATTTTCTTTATACAAAGCTACAGTTTTTATCCGATTTCGATGGAAATTTGCACACATATACCTTAAAACAAAGATTACTGTTTACAGTTGGTTTACAAAATCTAATCCTTTTCCCCATTACCCCCATAAGGAAAATTTACACGTGCAATGATTCAATTTTTTTAAAATATCTCGAAATCGTTAGGGAAATCGGCAAAAGTTGATGGCGATGAAGAATATTTACGACAATCCGATCAAACGGGATGAAACATCACTTTCATATCTATTCCTCGAGAAACGCCGGGTTCTCTGCTAGTATACATATAAGTAAAAAATTAGGTCCATATAAGTTAGTGGCCCATAAAATTATTTTTTTACTATTTTCTAACCCTGTTTTATATGATAACGGGTTAATGCAGCTTTCTGAGAAATCTACAAACTCCTTTAAGAACGACGCTATCATAGATAGCGAAGTTATTGCATCGACAGCTTTGCTTTTATCGTCTTCGTTGAAAAGAAAATCAAATTTTACGTATCGTGAAAATCGGTGGACAAATGAATGTGGTGACGTCGTCTGCTGCCGCTCCTCAATGCAGCGGGCCTTATATGAAGTCGTCTGCGATACGGCGCGGCCATGAAAGACGAACCCTATGTTCTGAGCCACCACGCCCCCAGCTCATTGTTTCAGGACAACAGAGAGCTGAGCTGTGCGCAGCGCCCAATGGTGGCGTCTTGGTGAAGCCTTGTATGTGCGCGCAACCGCCATCATGACAAAACATGGCGGCGGGCGCAGCAGACAATTTCATGCTTCGCCTCCTTTACCCAACCAGTCTTTGTAGATACCGGAAAACATCCACGTTTCTTTACAACGGAGCTGCCTCAGATCCGGTGAACAGGGTTCAGCATCACGACAGGCAGTACGTCGACTCACATTCCTTCAAAACATTACATTTCCGAAATTGTGATTTTTAGCGTAAAACAGAGTTTGTTGAAGAATTGCAATTTATTTTTTCTAACAGTAGACGGAGTAACCAAAAAACTCATAATTAATAAAGCAACCAAGGAAATATTAAAACATTAATACATTAACGGTTTCTTTCACTACTTGAAACGATCCCAACTGTGCTGCCTTTGTAAAATTCCATTTTGGTATCTGCTTTAATCCTTCGAAAAGCTGATTCCGCTTAATACTGCAGCAATGTAATGGTAATGTAAGAATTTGTTGTTCTTGCATATTTTTTTAGTTGTAACTAGATGACTCTGCGAAAATTTCGCGAATAAAATGTATTTATAGCAAATGTCTATTGCAAAATACTGAACCGTGCTGAAATTTCGGAAATGAAATACCATGAATAGTGAGGTTGGTGTTTTACAGTAGACTGAAAGAAGAAGCGACTCATTTGTTGGAATATCGTTCTTAATTGTGCTATCCTGCGCGTCGTATATTTTTACGTAAACACCTAAAGCTACCCCGGATCCAACTAAGAGAGCATTCATAAACTATATAGCTCCATTTTGGCCTCCCGTGAACCCTCTTCCCACCCACGTAGCAGCTCTTTTCCCTATTGATTTCAGAAGACATTTTGTACTGTTTTCTATTGTCAAACTATCGTAAATTACATACGGAGATAATTAAATGAGGGAAATAAATATTCGCATGCTATTGTGTGTTCTGTTCCTCATTTTAGCTGTGAAAAATGTTATGAAAGGAAAGCTATGTGGCCTGGCTCGGAAACACTTCCTCCCCCCACGTAGCCCACATGCTTGTGTGTTCTGTAACTCATTTTAACTGTGGCAAATAATATAAATGGAAGCTACGAGCTACGTGACCTAGCTCGGAACCCCACGTATCCCAGCGTAGCTTTCCAACCAAGCTCCCTCACCCCTAGATCAAGCCACGTAATTTATGGACGCTCCTTAATCTGACCAATAGACAAACAGTATAGCCGCCTATTTAGCGGTAACGCGATCAATCGTTATCGACCCAGAGAAGCCTAGCGGTTTGACTTTGAACTATCTCATTCGACTGACCTTCGTAATTAATACTTTTGCCCTTTAAAGGTCGAAGTCCGAAACATTCGTTTCTTAATTTATGCTCTTAATCTTTAAAATGATACCTCATGTATAGATTTCAGTTAGGTATGAATGAAAATACGAAGGTTGTAACAGAAACACCTTTTAGAAATAATATATATCATAAGAGCACAAAAATATTATAGCACAAGACAGATAGTATTCTTGACAGTGTGAAGTTCTGTGTTTACAAAAAAGTACTACGGAAGTCAAAACAAACATTATACAGTTTCTTAAACACTTCAGCGGTTTGAAGAAATGTATGATAGAAGCTTCTGGTGCATTGAGATTCTGCAGGGTGAGATAGAAATTTCACGCTGCGCTGTGGTGAGATGTAAATAAACATTTTCGGAGCCACAGAGAGCTCCCAAGTGGTTCGCGAGGAGAGCTTCTCTGAAGTCACTTTCGGGATGGGGTGCTGACGTCACGCTGCAAGTGCTGCCATCTGCATCCTCCGCAACCTCACTCGAGACGGGAGAGATAGGAAGTCGAGTCGGACTTGCATTTCCCTCTGGAGTAGAAGAAACTGTAAACAAAATGTTTCGTTTATATTTACTCCAGTAAGACAAGTTGGAAAACTAATACAGTCTCCAACAGAAATTATTAAAATTTTCAGTTCAGCATATCCTAGAACTAGGTACAAAGATTAAGAAAGAGTTATAGGAAATGTAAAATAAACAAATATGATTAATCTGATCTGGAAATTAACACTGCCAGTTTACAAACTGATTTTAATTTTAAAAAACAGCAACAAGAAAGCGAAGAAAATCGAAGCTATTTCTTACGACTTCCCGTGTTATAGAGCATCCTACACGTTGGCGTTGTCCTATTAACCATGATGATATGTATGGCTTTTAGAAGGAGAATGCTAGATTTATCACCCCGTTTTCGCATCATAAATACAGGGTCATTCAAAAAGGAGGAGCATATTGCTATATTTATTTCTCACAAAGCATAAAAGATACAAATACGTGACACACATCAGTGGATAGAGGAAGGTTTAAAGTTTGTAACCCCAAGTTATTAGTTCCATTCGCTGCCACCAACTGCGCTGTTGTCTATGTTATCTTGGTTGTCCGGGTTGAACCACGTCAATTTATGTAAACCTAGTCCTCTGAAGAAGGCCACAAAATTATGGCCGAAACGTTAGGTTTTCATAAATTGACGCGGTTCAACTTAAGCTCGTTCCCACGATCTCTTGTAACGAAGGCGAGGCGAGACAGGACGGGACGAATACTCAACCACACGCACGGGAACAGGGTCGCCTCTGCTAGCGGAGATGAGACGCAGCTACCCACTCTGAGTCGGGAAAACATCACAGGCGCGTGCAGTGGTGCACTGTTGTCATCGGTTTGCAGCAGCGGTGCGCACCCCCTTCTGTTGTTGTAAAGTGCTCTGTGCCAAACGTCACTAGGCGACGTGGTGAGGAGGTGGCGGCGAAGTAAGCGAGGGCTAACCTGCGGCGCGCGCTCGTCCTTACACTTCGGCTAATGAGGTCCCGTCCCGTCTCGCCTTCGTTACAAGAGATCGTGGGAACGCGGCTTTAGACAACCAAGATAACATCGAAAACGACCGCGGATGTCTGCACACCCACCTGCGCTGTTGTCTGTTTATGTGGAAATGGCGGCGCCACGGGAGAAGTCGATTTGTGTGCTGCATTATGCAAAAAGTGAATCCATTGTTGTGCAGGATGCATTCCTTCGTAAGATGAATAAAGTGCCACCATGTCTTAAATTGATTTACCTTAGGCATAAGAAATTCGTAGAATATGGGTGCAGATGCAAAGGAAAAGCACTGGTCGTCCTCGATCGTCAAATGTAGAGTGTTAAAGGTATGCGAAGTGCTTTCGCTAATGGTGCTCATGTCAGATGGGTACGGTAAAACTTTGAACCTTCCTCTATCTAGTGATGCGTTGCACGTATTTGTATGCATTGTTAAAAATAAAAATGGTATTTCTTTTTTAATAACCCTGTACATGTCACACAAACGCTATTATACGACACACATTAGACTACTGCTCTGCAGAAAAAAATGTATATTTTAAATAATTAATTATGAGTCGTGACTGGGCGTAAGTCTCGGTAGCAAAGAACCTACACTCTTACTTCTACAGTACACGAATTTTCACTCTAATTTCTTTCATTATCTGGGCTATATTGCTCTGTACGACCTTTGATAATATATTTATTTTGCTATCTACAAATGATAATTTTCCCATTCCTTCATGCCAGAAATCAAGTGTTAGTTTATTAACTTGGTCATCTCTTTCGGTCTTCATATGAATCCTCATTCACCTACAAATGACCATCTAGATCTCACCATCAATGCGTTTCTTAAATACATCCATTCTCAAAATTAGCGTTCCGATCTTTATCACCAAAAAAAAAAAATAGAGAAATGTACATGCAAATATGACTTCAAAAATGAGTAAATATGACCCCAAACATTTGTCCAAGAAGGTTTTTAAATGCTCATTGTACACTTTCTTAAGTGGGTTGTAACAGCCCTCATACCTGAATTTTGAATAGTATTGTACTGTATGAAGTATTTGTAGTGAGCTAAAGTTTGCTTGAATATGATCTGGTATGTTTGTTTAGTAATTTCTTGTAAATCAGTGTATATAGACTTTGTTTTATGAGAGAAAATTATTTAAAGTCCATTTAATATATTTAAGAACCAAATGGTGCAAGAGAATTTCTTAAATGTTTGTAATTCCATGTATTAATGCAAGTTATGATGTCTACAGGACAATTTTCTACAGTTTGAGATGCTTTCTGCAAATCATTTTGTATTTAAGTATCTCTAATTACCATTTCTGATCATTTTGTAATGTTGTTAAGTAATTTTGTATTAATTCCGATTGTTTTTAATATGTTTGATTGTTTGAGTGATTGTTAATGTTCGAGAAATATCGGGCGGATACCTTTGAAGAATTCTCGTAATTTCGATAAACAGATCGGCTGGACAGATTCATTCATTCAGTATTCAGTTTTACAGAGAGATTCATCCAGTTAGTTTTTCAAGTTGAGTTCACAGAGATTTTATTTGCGACGGCTCAGAAGTGCATCTCTGTATTGTATCTATGCTTGTGAATATCGCTGACTTCGTTTTGAGCAAATAAACAAATCTTCAACATAACCTTTTGGTGGACTTTTTAATTAATCAATATATATAAATTAAACCACCGAAGACCCTAATAGGGTTGTTAGCTAATACCATCATTCCACAGAGTTCTTTAAAAAAAAAAAAAATTTAAATAAAAAAAATCTTTGTCGAGCTTGATGCCGTGATTCATTGTTCTTGTGTCTTGCTGTATAGTAATGCTGCTGCACATGAAATGGCTTTGTTGAAGTCACTTTAATTTCATATAATATACAGAAAAGAACTCTTTCATCAGTACTAAAATATTCCTCTCCAAATTTCTTTACGTAGCTCCGTAACTTTGCACTTTCAAAAGATTTGTTTTCGGCTTGGTACTCAGTGATCCATTGCAGTTTTTACACCGACTGAGTATTATTTTAAAAAGTATTGACGACAATGAGACATTCATTGATGTGGTTCAACACAGGAACAGCTCTAAATATAACCATATGACCATAAATATTATAGTAATATGACCAAAACTAGGTGAATGACCTGAAAATGCATTTATATTCTATTTAAAATACATTCAAAAACATTATCAGAAACGTTCATTCAGAGTGTAATTCTGCATTAGAGCTCAAAAAGAATAAAGGAAAAAGTATGATCCGACTCTACTCATCACTAAGGTTCGGATCTTTATGACCAAAAAAATAGAGAAATATGGAGGCAAATATGATCTAAAAAATACAAAATATGACAAAACATTTAAATTTACTATAGGCCTACATCAAAGCATGTTGAATTACACATCATTTAGTGTATCTAGTAGTGTTGCTTTCATGTAGGCAGCATAATTGCTTCTGTGCACTCGCTGCACCATTGGGAAATTAAATTTTAAATCGTTTCTTGAAGTCACTTTAATTTCACATAAATTACAGGAAAGAACTATTTCATCTGTACTAAAACACTCATCTCGAAATTCCCTTTACGTAACTCTGTAACTTCGCACGTCCAGAAAATTTGGTTTTCAGCATCAAGGTACTCACTGATCCACTGCAGATTTAAAACTGAGGATTATTTCCAAAAGTATTTAATTGTGACATTGATTGATGCGGATCGACACAGGCATGTATTGTCGCGGTTAAATGGCGGGCGGAACATTAACATTTAGAAAATGACAATAACGTATAGCATTAATTTTTGTCTGGTGATTTCTGACCAATTCAGTGACAAATGGTTTGGTTTTTCCTCCACTGTATGATAGGAGTACAGTTCTGTGAATAATTAACTTAATTCCTTCTCATCACTATCTAGTGAATTCTAGGTACTATTAAAAAATTATAAGATTTATGACCATAAATATTATCTAAATATGAAAAAAACTAGGAAAATGGCATAAATATGCATTTATATGCTTTATCTATATACGCGTATATAAAGATGAATGTATGTATGTTTGTTTGTTAGTTTGTTTGTTCTTCATACAAATCCATTTTTCATCCTATCTCGATGAAACTTTGCACATTATCATTTGAAACAAAGAGAAAAATACTGTCTACATTTGGTTGAAAAATTATCTGTATAAATAATACATGTTGTCTCATAATTTCGAAATACTACTGAATGGCGATAGACAGACGCGTTGGATATGGACGTCTGTATACTGCTTTTTTCGGTGTACCGATCAGACAGCTCAGTGGTTAAAGCGCTTGCTTACAAATGTTTGGGTTGTGGTCTCTGGTTCAAACCTCCGTGGAGGTTAAGAATTTTAAAAATTGTTTTTGATCGTAAGAGTCACGCCTGTACCATAGGTTATTCGGATTGAATGTTAAACTGTATATATCACAAAGTTAGGGGTGCAATGCGAGACAAATCGTAGGTAGTCTTGCAATGTTATAGGTGTACATTTTTTTAAGGTATATTGATCCCTCAGGGTTGATTGCTGTCATTGTGTTTGTGCCATGCAGTAATCTATATATATAAAGATGAATGTATGTATGTATGTTTGTTTGTTGAGTGAGTGTGTGTGTGGTGTGTGTGTGTGTGTGTGTGTGTGTGTGTGTGTGTGGTGTGTGTTGTGTGAACCGCAGTAATAATACTATAAATACGGAAGTAAGTCCTCTGTCTTTTTGTTACGTTTTGACGACAATTGGCTATATCGATGTTGATGGAATTTGACAAGAAAATCTGTATGAAGGGCACAGGACATTTTCTCCGGTATGTTTAATAGTTTTAGTCACGAAATTTTGAGACCTTATCAAATGGTGACAGAAATATGTGGAAACTGATTCTCTTTCAAGAGACTAGTTCGACGGTAGGAATGATATATAGTGATAGCTTTCCTGTCATATTATGCCGACCTCCGTGTTGTTTGGGTCCAATCATTTGTCACCAACAACTTTCTATATTCAATTCTGGCAAAAAAATTCTAATCCACACGTACGAAGTCGCGGGTACGAGCTAGTAAAATATATCTATATCTATAAAACGAAAACCGGAAATATTGGTCATATAAAAACTCGGAAACTACGGCGCGGATTTCCATGGAGTTTTAACCGTTTTAAAGCTTAGAATCTTTATTCACTTGTCTGGCATGTCTTTATGTTTCAACGTTAAATAATGCAGGAGCATTAAATGAAATTCTGAACGTATGGTGAGAAATTCCACAGGAGGAATTACTAGATGCCGCATACTCCGCACTAAACACACAACACAATGTCTCTGACCATAGGCATTAATTAAAGCAATAAGATAACTTACAGTAATAACTATTTTGCACACTAAACAAAACTTTAAGTATTCTTTCCTTTAATTCGGGATATCAATTTTTAAGCGACATAGATAGCCGTAAAAACAACAGAGGTTTTCTTTAAGCACGATCTCTGGCCTTCAGCATTAGTCTTCTGTTTGCGATAATATTATTCCGCATTCACTTTTGATATTTTATCTGCAGAGTTAAAGGATCTGGAGTTTCGAGCCACAAATATATCCATTCACTTCGCCATTGAATCAAATGTGAGTTTTTAACATAATCTAGTGTTGTTCAGTAATGTAGTAAGCTTGATATCTTTTCGGACGAATGAAAATAGTATACGTGCAAATAAACTTCAGCCCACCAGTTTCTTGGTAGGGGGCGACTGAATGAAAGTTTGCTTTAATTCCGAAAAAGTTGGCGCGTATATTATGAAACTTTGTACAAATGTTTTGAGGCAATAAAAATAGGGTACGGTTAAATCTACGCCAACTATACCGGGCAAAGCCGGGAACTCCGCTAGTAGTTAAATACAATCAGAAACATTCAACCAGTGTTTAAGTCAGCATTACAGCTCAAAAATAAGGCAGGGAAAAAAGTATGACTTGTCATAAAGATCTGAATCCTACTCATCACTCTCCTCCTGTCATCCGACGACTTACAGCACAGCACATTCATCATGTCAGATATTGATTGTGTTCTGTGGTAACTTCTGCAAACAAATATAGCTGTGCTCATTCACATCAACTCGCGCTCCTGTACCCATAATATCTCACTACAGATAAACAGATTCGAACCAAGGTTTTCTATCCCTGTTCTCTCACTTCCGTGATACATCTCCTGTTCTTCCTCTTCAGTACGATGGAAAACTTCCCTACCACATAATCGACGATCAACACAAACTTCATCCCTAATAACCACAGATGTGATCAGAAGAAACGAAACAACAAAAGTATACGTATCCTAAGATCTTGTTGATTGCAACTGCAAAGCGAAGGGAGTAATTTTCGGCGAAGTTCTTAAGCTTAGAACCGACATTTCAGCGACGTTTGGTAGGGTTACTCCAAACACCTGTCCTAAAAACAAGTGAACACAACAGAAGTTAATTCTAATTTTTGATGTACTTAACAATGACAGAAGAGACTTTGATTGGCAAAACTTCCTGTTTTATCAACAGATTCACTCGGCTAGTTTCCCTAGAAAATTTTATTAACGACATAGGTTAGTTTCTCTCAATGCGGTTTTTTTGCGCTAAAATCGTCAGACGTTGCCTAATCCGTTGAAATCAGGATCACTTTGGTTTTGACTGAACATGGAAAAACTTATTCTGGCTTGGAGAGTTATATGAATCACTTAGATAGTACACCTTTATTCAGGGCAGACGTTAGGGGAGGCGTAAGCCGGTGAAATGTACCCGGGCCCAATGCTTACCCCTGGCCCCAAAATCCTAGTGCCGGCCCTGCCTTTATTTAGTCTTGGTTTAGTACATAATAGAACAACACACATTGTAGTGTACCCGCGTAAGGATTGCCACCAGTTAATATTAATCTCTATCGTTAAAATTTTGTATATAAAAAAGTACTTTGTTCAATCTACCCTGGGCGCCATGGAAGTAGTCCTTCCAGATTTTCAATAAACATTTAGAAATATAATTATTTGCTTTTTGAATTATAAGGAAATTTGTAATAATTTTTGTATACTGACACATTTATTGAAGGTGATTTGAATTGACTAACACATGTAACAATAAAATCAAAATGTACATAAAACAAAAAAATTGCTAAAAAAACAATGAAATGAAATATCATGTACAAAGTCCGACTAACTCAAAATAAATTCGGAGAGCACAAGTCTTTACAGCTTTCCGCTTTCGGGTACACTGCACCACAGTCTGGTTCAGTTTTTCCTTGCGAATGAAAGTTATGTAATTACCATATAATTGATGTTTATGTGGAAGTCAGCACCGTCCGCTCTTCTGGTATTTCTGTGCTCAACAAATACAAAACAAAATTTAATCGTCGCACTGTGTTAACACTGGACGAACACTTGTTTTGGCACACATTCGATGATTATCCTTTCGAATGGCGTCTCAGTGGTCCAGCTGCAATCGCCTCTTCAAAGCGAGGGTTCTCACATGAAAACAAACAACAAAACTTGTCTGAGCTTATCATCAATTAATAGTTTTATCATTCCATGCACGCAAGAATACAGCCACCCTGTACCAGGGTCACCCCCGCACTGCCGTTCCCCTCTGTCAGGTACCGCTAACCCTTTATTTGTCCCAAGCACCACTGCAAGCGGTCACAAAGGAAGCGTGGCTTAGGGGATTTCTCCCCGCGCATACCTCACAAAAAATGCACCTAACAGCGTCCAGTAGACAGGCGAAACAAAATTGTCAGTGTGGCGCTAAATCATGCCTAACCAAACAGATATGTGCAAAGCGTCCCGAAAAAGGACCGGTTCAACGTTTCAATTTCAAATAAAATTGACAGTATCAATGATATCTGCAAGTGATAATAACTTGCACGAAAGATTTAAAACTGACGGTTTTGCCAGGGAGTACTGAGTTAGTGAATGCGTATTATCGATTGTCCTTAGCTTCCTGAAATCACTCCTTTTGTTTATTTTAGGTTGGTTTTATTTTCTTATGGCTTTACACCTGATTTTCTAATGGCTTTGACGCCGAGGTCATTACAGGTTGGAAAGGACTGAGGGCAAGGATCTAGAAGGAATTCGACCATGGCCTTTTTGAATTTCAGGATTAATTCAGATGTGTTAACTATGACAGTTTTCTTGCCTCATGCTTGATATCGATTACAAATTAATTCCAATTCTCTCACTAAGTCAATATTCCTCCACCTGACTAACCCCCCACCGCCCATTTCTCTTCACCAGTATCACTCCAGAATTTATTCTACATAAGTTTCCCAATCTAGTGCCACCTCACAATCTTGTCTGTCAGCCTTTTATTTGTGTTTCCTGTCTAAAATAGTCTAAAATTGGTTGGATTATGCCGCCCTGATCTTTATTAAGCCAGTGGCTCCAAAGATGGGGTAGCTCATTCTATTTCTTCGCCAGCTACAGTGTGGTAAGCAATGTTAACTAAGGAACATTCAAACGGTAACTTGCTTACATCAAGCATATTTTCCAGAGGATGAAATATAAGGGCCTAAAAATTTGGGTCCATGACCGGAACTCGCGAGATCACCAAACATCTCACCATCGAGCCAGTAGATCATTCAGGTCTGATTTCTACTATTCCAGGTATTCCAGTATAATCGAAAACACAGTTGCGACAACATAGTATTCAAAGGTTTGGCTTTTGATGTTAAACGTTATTACGTTAGTCTTTAATGATTCTAAAGAAATAGTTAACCATGAAATGAGACGTTTCTATATGCAAGTGGCTGATGTAAAACGAAATGAAATTATCTACTGACTGTTTATTTATTCTGATATATTTGTCGAGATATTAAGGGACGTGAGCGAAAGAGCTGGGTAGACTTGATGGTTACTAAATTACAACTGCCATAGTCTGAACATCAGGAGATCAGGAGAGTGGTTTCTATAATAAACATTGGTCTCATTAATATGAAATTTGCCATAGTTTCAGGACGGTCGAAAAGTTCTCTGCTTTCGACTGCATATGACAAAACAATCTGCCAGCTGTGAAACAAAAAATTCAGTGATCATCTACAAACAAATATTAGTACATTATTACATGTATTTATCCTTGCAGCATACAATATTAAATACTTAGCATCCATAAGAACGAGGATGTGAACTCATTATACTATCATGATACAGTCAAAATGGTTAAGGACTATCAATAGAAGAGTTGTCTAAGCCAGTGTTTAACTCAGACAAAGCTAGAAAACAAAATGGAATCTTAAATATAAATGCTAAAGTTTAAGCCATGTTTTCCAGAGGAGCCGGGCTCGATTTCCCTTCAAGTCATAAAGATTTCAGTTTTCTGTAGTTTATTAGACAATGTCTAGATGGTCCCTTGAAATTGGTCATAACCTGTTTCCACTGCCTGCTCTAACGGAAAAACTGTAAACGAACCATAACACTACGCGTAACACAAAAATACCAAACTTAATCAAACTAACAAAATTTTGCCACTCGTTACTTTGTATACCTGAAGTAGTATTAAACTGTTACCGGCCATAATAAAATTATTTACTGTTACTCATGTCTGCATCAGACCAATAATCCCAAAATATTACAAACGCCTAGGCCGTTTTAATTTTATATCATTCGTGATAACACAATGGATCTTAGATTACGCACATACCTTTGAGAATCTGGTTTTTATAGAATACTAGCTGTTACCCGCGACTTCGTACGCAAGGACTTGAATTTCATTGCTAGAATTGGATATAGAAAGATGTAAGTTACGTAAGATTTGTCCCAAACAACTCCGAATCAGTATAATATGACGGGAAAGCCATCACTATACCAATCTACCGTCGAACCTGTCTCATTAAGAGAATCAATTTCCAACATGTTTAAAAACATAAAAATACGAAGGTGTTGGAGGACGGGATTAACCAAGGGCAGCTTCGATTTCAGCTTTGTCTTCTCTTCTTTCTTCAGCATGAGCATGAGATTCGTGGTTACTAATAACTTTAGCTACTCGTGCTCTGCTAGAGCTACACCTTAGGTCTGGTTTACGCCTGAGGCATATCAAAAAAGAAGACAAAATAAACTGATGACAGAAACTTTTAGGCAGACCGAAAGAAATAGTACAGTGCAGCGCAAATCAACATCTATACTAAATAATAAGTTTTGTCTGAAAATGAAATTTAATAACAGATCATACACTGACTGCAAGAGAACTACAGCGTGAGCGACCGATTTAACATTACAGACTTACACGCACACCCATCTGCCTGTCACCAATCAATTAGTTATCAAAATTTTATGAATAAAACTCTTATTCATACCGTAAAAATGTATCCTGTGTACTTCCTAAAGATACAAAGTATTTCCTTGTCAAATTCCATTAATATCGGTATAGCCATTTAGTCGTCAAAACGTAACAGAAAGACAGAGCCTCAGTTTCGCATTTATTACATTATTAGTGTAGATCACACATAAAGCTGCCTACAAGAGAAACAAAGCCTGGGGGACTAGTATAGCGTAAATAAAGTAAACGCTAACGAGACTGTACGGCCGCCTACGATTTGCCACGCATTCCACACCTGAAATTATGGGACCTGCATTTTAACATGGAATTCTTACGACGGACCTTCCAGGCTTGGTTCATATGATGAAAAATAATTCTTAAAAAAATTTTCTCCCAGGGTGATTTGAACCGGAAACTATACGGGGACTTCAGAAAGCAAGCCACTGCTCTACCAGCCCACTCTACTCTCAAGTATTACAAAGATGAATACATGTTATGCTTCTGTCTACATCTACATCTACATCTATACTCTGCAATTCACAATTACTGTGGGTGGCAGAGGGTGCTAAGCACCAATCCTAATTTAGAGTATTCCAATCCCGAACAGAACGAGGAAAGAAAGAATACATAAATGTATCAGTACGGCATTTTATCTCTCGAATCTTATCCCTCCTGTCATTGCGACCTAAATAGGTTGGCGGAAGAAGTAATTCGTTGCACTCGTAAATTAGAGATTTTCGCATATTCTCCAACAAATTTAAACGAAAACGACGTCGTCTGTCCGCCAAACAATCCCAGCCTAACCCACGTATCAGCTCTGTGACACTTACATAAGGACTGTAACTAGCGGTCACGAATCGAGCGGCTCTCCTCTGTACTTTCTCTAACGTGTCAATCAATCCCTTGCGATACGGATCCCAAATGGCACAACAGTATTCCAAATGCGGACGCACTAGTGTTTTGTACGCTATTTCCTTTGTATGAGCATTGCAGCTTCTCAAAATACGACCTATAAAACGTAGTTTTGAATTAGCTTTGCCTACGACTGAAGTTATGTGCAAGTCCCATTTCATGTTGCTTTGTACTGTTACGCCTAGATACTTCAGGGAATCGACCGTGTCAACAACTGAATTGTTAACTTTGTACTCGTGAGCAAACGGGGTCTTTTTATTACTTATTTGCATTGCCTTGCACTTTTCACAGTTAAGTGTAAGCTGCCGTTTATAGCACCATTCCGAAATGACATCCAGATCGCGCTGTATTTCTAAGCAATCGTCAGAGCACCCCACTTCCCTATAAATAAGTGCATCATCAGCAAAAAATCGCATCCTGCAATTAACGTAGTCACCGAGATCGTTTATAAAAATTAAGAAAAGAAGTGGTCCTATTACACTTCCTTGTATATCACAGTTCTGTTAATTTTTCATAATTCCATGACAACATGTATTTTCTATACACAAAATAGTATCCCTTGTCCTTCCTAAAGGCAAATAGCATCTCCTTGTCAAATTTTACCACGATTGGATTAGCCGTTTAGCCCTGAAAACGTAACAAAGAGAGAGACAGAGTTACATTCGCATTTATAATATTAGTGTACATTTAAATACGATATTTTGTGGAGATGCCATCGGCAGCATTGCTATCAACAACACACAACAAAATTATTTCAGGGACTCAGAAACGTGAAAACCTGTTAAAATCACGAATTTCGAGTTTCTCACGGTTACAATACCTCCTCAGTTCTAACGTACTGGAAGAAAGAAAAAGTTATTGAGAGCAGACGGTGGCGTGTATTTTGTTTCATGAACTTACAGGTTAGAGAACTCACCCGGGTCTCTATATGTTTATTTTTTTCTTGTTGCTGCTCTTGTTGATTCACTCTTTCTCGCTGCTACCGGGCTCTCATCTCTTCTAAGGACCCTGCGAGTCTGACGAGCGCTTTCATACCCTCATCCTGCGGTTCGCGCTCGCCACCTGTCTCGAATACCAACATCGTTAAACGTTCCGAACGCTGACTGGGCGATTTTTTGTCGACCCTTCCGTATCCTTGCTTTAGACCTGGTGTGCAAGAATATGAATGGCGTATGACTCTACAGAACATCGGCGTTAACTCGGCCGTTTAACAGCCTGGCGCGAATCGGTAAATATTACGAATTATTCTAATGAATTATTGTGTTGATGTTTGTTTGCAGATGAAATAATTCTACATAATAGTATAAAAACGGCAGAAGACTGTGAACAGCTGCAAGGTGATCTGGACAAGATATCTAGCTGGTTTGGTAAACGAGGGATGAAGATAAATCAACAGAAGAGTCAGCATTTTAGGTATACTGAGTACAAAGGTTGATTATGATTATAAGGTGAGGAAAGAATTGCTTGTTAAAGACTTGAAATGTAAATATCTTGGCGTAACATATGTTAAGAAGCTTAACTAGGCAGGATACATTGAACAGGTAGTAGGAAAAGTTTCAAAATCCTTCACTTGTTGGAGAGAGTGATGGGGGGATGTTCCACATACTTGGAGGAAGGGCTGCAACATTTGTCTCCGGAAATTACTGCAGAACATAATCAGCAACCGATATGATAAAAGATCTGGAATGGCATTAATTGGAATAGAGGAGGAGGATGAAGAGAGTCACGCGAGTGTACAAGGTGTATATTAGTGCTGAGGCGTGAAAAGACATTGGTGTAAGAATTAGAAGTAGTGCTTTAAAAGTAAAAGAAGACCATGACCACAAGCTAGCACACGATTTCAAGAACAACGATGTGGGAAGATTTTCTTTCTTAGGCGTGGGGGTCAGGGATTGGAATAAGTTACCTAGAGAAATGATAGATAATTAACAAAAAATGTTGAAACAATTTAAAGTTGAAATTTGTAGAGGCTAATAGTAGGCATGCACAGAAAAGGGAGGAAAATGGGTCTGTAGGGAAATTACCAATGGAGAGCGTGCTCTATCGCAACTAAATTAAATGAAAAAACTTGTAGTTAGTTGCAAGTAACTAAGAAAAAGAGAAAAAGATATGTGCATTCTGCATGTGGTACATTTAAACTGCTGCACGGAATTTCTAGGTTTTTTTTTTTTTTTAATTTTGCCTGAGTCTTAAGTTGTACGTCCCCACCTTTTCTTTTCCCTCCGATACGGCCACCAAGGATCACGTGGACACTGGTCCGCTGTTTACACAGGTCGCTTTTTATACAGGTCGCTGTTTATACAGTTCGTTTTTTTAAATAACCAGCTGTCTACACAGGTCGTTGTTTGCACTGGTCGCTGTTTACACAGGTCGTTGTTTACACTGTTCCGATGTTTATACAGGTCGCAGTTTAGTTTATACAAGTCGTTTTTAACACAGCCAGCTGTTCACACAGGTCGTTGTTTACACTTGTCCCTGTTCACACAGATCGCTGTTTACACAGGTCACTGTTACACAGATAATTGTTTACACAAGTCACTGTTTATACAGGTCGTTTTTTACACAGGTCCTTGTTTACACTCGTCGCTGTTTACACAGGTCGTTGTTCACAAAGGTTGCTGTTTACACAGATCGCTGTTTAGTCAGGTCGCTGTTTACACATGTTGCTATTTATACAGGTCATTTTTCACACAGGTATCTGTCTACGTAGGACATTATTTACACTGGTCTGTTGTTTACACAGGTCGTTGTTTATACAGGTCGCTGTTTATACAAATCTCTGTTTACATAGGTCGTTGTTTTCACAGGTCACTGTTTACACAGGTCACTGTTTACACAGGTTGCTTTTACACAGGTCGTTATTTACACAGGTCGCTGTTACACAGGTCTTAATTTACACATGTCGGTGTTTACATAGGTCGCTGTTTTCACAGGTCATTGTTTATACTGGTCCGCTGTTTACACAGGCCGTTGTTTACACAGGTCACTGTTTACACAGCTCGCTGTTTACACAGGTCCACATAGGTCGCAAGTGTGAATCATGAGATGGAATCAGGAATTGAGTTCCTGCCAGAAGTCTAACGAGGCCTGATAGGTCCCACGCACCTAATCTTCTGGAGCAGGGTTCCCAACCTGAGGTCCACAGACAAAATAAAATTAATACTGTACATTTTCTTTGCTGTCGTCAGTCTTTCGACTGGTTTGATGCAATCCTCCATCCCTTCCTATGTTGTGCTAACCTCTTCATTTCTACATACCCCTTACAGCCAACGTCCTCAATTATCTGCTTCATATATCCTAATCTCTGTCTTCCTCTACAGTTCTTACCTTCGACTGTTCCCCCCACTAACAAATTAACTAATCCAGCATGTCTCAAAATATGACCTACCATCCTGTCTCTTCTTTCTATAAGCTTCTTCCACAAACTTCTTTTCTCACCCATCATTTCCAAAACTCGTCCATTTCTTACTTTGTCTGTCCACTTAATTTTCATCATTCTTCTGTAGCATCACATTTCAAATGCTTCAATTTTATTTATTTCCGGTATTCCTAAACTCCATGTTTCGTAAATAATAACTAGGAAAGCATAAATGGAGGTGTAAGAACACACGAACTCTGGCTACAATGCATCAGATGCGAGTCAAGCTATGTTCTAGTCCAGTCAATTTCGAATTGTTATTAGGGTCGGTCGCGATCATAGTCTAATATTTAACACATTGACCGCCACGTGAGCCAATGATGGCTCACATGTGGCATAGCAATACATAGTCCAAGTTTCCTCATGGCAGTCAATGTGTTAAGGGGTCTGTCGTTGTAAAAGGTTTGGAAAAACTGTATTAGAGTAAAGTCTTGTGTCCCCAACTGTCTGCGAAATGTGTAAATTAGTCTGTTCTGTATGATAAATGTATTTTTTTGTTTGCGAAACCAATATCTCGAAGACCGGAAGAAGATTCTAACTCAAGTCCACCCGAATGCGAGGCCAGTTCATTACAGCTCACCCACCACGTACGGTGTCAACAGGCGCCTTTTAATAAATTTCGTATTAATTTCCGTTCATTCAAAGAACTCAATTGCATTGACTTTGGAAGAGATATTCTTAGAGGCCGATTTGTAGAATCATTCGTCAGCATAATTTTCAAATTTTGATATCATTTAATTTATTCCAAAAACAAGCAGGAAATCAAGAATAAGCAACAAATAAAGTAGCAGATCTAACAGAGTGTTCTCAAGATCAAAATTAGTAGAATGGAAACTTATATACGAGGGTGGCCCGGAAACTAAAGAACCACATTTTTTTTAACAATTATTTATTTAACACAATGAAACTTGTACACAAGTAATAATGATGTTTCTTCTACACTCCCCATTTTTCCATGGCCTTCTTCCAGCGAGAAACAAGAACGTGTATACTCTGGCGGTACCACTCCTTGTTCTGTTCACGAAGCCATTTCTTCACTGTGTGAATCACTTCTTCGTCATTCTCAAAATGTCTCCCACGAATCGCATTCTTCAATGGCCCAAACAAGCAAAAGTCTGAGGGAGCTAGGTCAGGACTATAGGGCGGATGGGGTAACACTGTCCAACCCTGTTTGGTGACGTGATCCAACGTCCTCTAACTTGTTATAGGGCGTGCGTTATCATGTTGAAGCCAACAATCACCTGTATTGTTATGGCTACCAAGTCGCTGGAAACGCTTATTGAGTTTGGTTAAGTGTTCACATGAGCCTCAGAATTAATGATCGAGCCTCTCGGCATCACATCACTGAGTATGACACCTTCACACATCGACATGACACATTGATCATGACCTTACCAGCGGAAGCAGTTGCTTTTAATTTTTTCTTCTGTGGAGAGTCAGGATGGTGCCATTTCATCGATTGCCGTTTTGTTTCATCACCAGTCACAGTTGGGGACAAGAAGGCTTCCCCTCAGCTTCAAAACGTTTCAGCAACTCAGAAGAAATGTTTTATTTCTGAGAGTTTTGTGTTCCTCCGTAAGACGGCACGGAACCCACCGTGAACACTTTTGCGTAATCAAGAGCACTGAAGGTTACACCCACATTTCTTTTGCTGACTGACAGCTCCCACGTCAACTGCCGAGTCTTTATGCGTTGGTCCTCGCGAATGAGCACATCAGCACGCTACATCTTGTCAGGTGTTACAGCCATGGGTACCCTTCCCGACCGCTGCAAATCTTGGAGCTCTGCAGAACCGCTTCCAGATGGCCTTCCCCTCTATGCCCAGCGACTTACCGTACTTCCGTCGACTGCTGATGCTCCATAAACTGCACATAAACGTTTGTGAATGTTTCCAACCGTTACTTAGTCCGCAGTGAGAAATTCAATGACGACACGCTGCTTATAACGTACATCACCACAGACGCCATGTTAAACCACTGCTGCAAGTACGCTATCTGTCGGAAGAAACGGAAACTTTGCGCGCGCTCTGAAAACTTCAAAGAATTCGTATCTAAAGTTTCGCATTCGTACCATTGTTAAGGGCTGAGAAAAAAAAATTGGTGCCACCATCGTACAAGAATAGAGCTGTAAAAGTAACGAGAAATTCTGTACCCGTATTTATTCGTTACTAAACCAATCAATACCCGTTACTTTCGAATCGTTACTCGTTACTTTCGGTACAATCGAACAATAGCATGAAGCATTGTACCGAGTCGCGCCGCGTACGGGTTAACTTCGTTACTATCGCATCGTTTCGTTACTTTCGGTACAATCGAACACTAACATGAAGCATTGCATCGCATCGTATCGCATACGGGACGACTTCGTTCGTACTTGGTAAAGTTAAATTATTTATTTAATAAAATAAATTTAGCTAAGTTGTAGATTAGGATAAAACTTAAAGTCAAATAATTAGCACATGGATCTTACGGAAAACCTCTGAATGTACACTTGGTTTACTGTAATGAATATTAGGCCTATATACGAAAGAATAATCCAATTTCAAAACAAACACCTGTTTGCATACAAAAAGAAAAATGAACCTGACAGTGACAATAACTAATGACGATTATTTTTTAAAATAGCCTGCTCAAAACCCTGCATAGAAGCCTGATGTGATAATGGGACATGTATTTAACAAATAGGCCTATTATAATCTCATTAAATTATTTAGTTTTTAAATAGGAGATTTCACCACTGTCTTCCTTTATGGTTTTCATATATTTTTTTAAAAATTGTTCATCTTTTTGCGATAGGTTTGTTAATAATAAATGTGGACATACTATCAAATTGGGCCTGCAGGCAAAATACTATTGACTCCCGCATTAATTGTTTCATTTTAAAACTACCAATATTCAAAACTATTAAATCAATAACAAACATGCGATTAGATTAATTGTTGTTGCGTCGCGGTTACAACAAACATTAAACATCAAAGCCAGAACTGCATTGATGATTGATCACATGAATTCAGCGGAAATAATACAATAACTAAAACCAAGCAAAAGGAATAAAGTCATTGTAACTTATTCTTTGTTTATGGAATTCTGGAACTGCAAAAAAGGGTTGCTAGATTTGTTTATGGCAATTATCACAGAATGCAATCAGTAACAGATATGATAAAAGAGCTAGAATAGGATTCACTGGAAGACAGGAGGAGGATGAAGAGGGTCATGGGACGTATATTGATGGTGAGGTATGGAATCAGATTGGTGTAAGAATTAAAAGTAATGCTTGGAAGGTAAAAGATGACCATGACCATAATCTTGCACTCGATTTCAGGCACAAGGATTTAGGAAGATTCTATTTTAAGGTAAGGGTTTCAGGGGCTGGAATAAGTTACCAGGAGAAAATATGAATAATTTACCAAAAACGTTGAAAGAATTTAAAGTTAAAATTTGTAGAGGGCAAATGTAGGTGCATGCAGGAAAGGGGGGGAAGATGAGTGTGTAGGGAAATTGTCACCGGAGCATGCGCTCCATTGCAATTTTATTAAATATTATTAGAACATAACAAGTGCAGATATGTATATCAAAAACTATTAGAAAAAACTTCTATATTGTGAATTACACTATAAAATAAAATAGAAGGTATCAATTCTTAAAATAAACAAATTTCAAAAATGCTTGAAATCAAAAACCTCACTAATGAACTATCAATGAAAAAACAATAACTATCTCAAATTATCCATACAAATTCTAATGTTAAACGTAATAAAAAGTACAAAATTAGTCTTTACGTTGGCAAAATTAGTTACCTGCAGGAACGTGTTCGTATCTATACGAGAAATGCGAGTAACAAAACATGCGAGTAACGAACTGAATTTGTGAGTAATGATTCGGTACTTCGAGTCAGGCGACGAATCCGTTACTCAGTAACGAATACATCGTTACTTTTACAGCTCTATACAAGAATAACACCAACAACACAGAAGAGATTAGTGTTCTGATATATGCCGCCTGATGAAGTAACGTAATTTTGGAGAGCTTTCTTTTTAGTTCTACTGTTCTTTGATGGGCGGCAATCTGAAATAAAAAAATTACGTAAGAATCCTATCGATCACCCCTTAGTGAGATTTTGCCGATCCTCCCTATTCTGATCACTTTTAATTAATGGACGTCCCCTAAGTAATTAGAGGCGTGCGGTGATAGATGATGCAAGGAACGGACAGGAATTCGGCCATGGCCTTTTGTAGGAACAATCCTGGCATTAACCTGGAGTGATTTCGGGAAACAATGGAAAATCGAAATCTGGAGGGACGCGAGGGGTTAAAGTCTACAACTCTACATCTTCACAAATGCCAGATTACAATGTTTCCGGCCACAAACCAGTAATACTAAGAATACCAGAAAGGAATAACATTCTGTGGAGCTATTTTATTTAGTGACTAGCCACAGGGAATATAATTTTTTCTGCCAAAGTTTCAGCTACAAACCGAGGCTGAAGAATTTTTGCTTACTCATATTCTTCTCCTAATTTGGTTACTGCAAATAACTGAGATCATAACATTTTCATTAGGATATGCTAGGAATAGGATGTAAGAGTTATGCACAAACGCTGATGTGTACAATTAACAGGTGCGTATGCAAACTGCATACAAATGTGTTTACTGTAAACAGTAACTGTTAACATTGGCTACTGTTTCTTTTCTATTATTCGTTTTATATATACAGGGTGTTACAAAAAGGTACGGCCAAACTTTCAGGAAACATTCCTCACACACAAACAAAGAAAATATGTTATGTGGACATGTGTCCGGAAACGCTTACTTTCCATGTTAGAGCTCATTTTATTACTTCTCTTCAAATCATATATATTATTTCTATAAGGTATTTTTTTGTCACAAGCCTATAACTTCCTTCATACTTAACCGAAATCAATGAATGAGGTGTCATTTTAAAGCTTATGGTCTCCACTTTGGTTAAATCGTATTTTAAGCAAGAAAGTTTTCGGAATTCGACCCTTAAAGGGCAAAAATGTAATTTTTTCTAAAATGCTGTTTTCTGTGTTACGAGTCAGTTATCTATCTGAAACCGTTTTATGAAGTATCGTTTTAAAGATTAAGATCTCCGCTTTAGTGACGTCATATATTAAACCAGAAAGTTTTCGGAATTCGACCTTTAAAGGGCAAAAGTATCAATATTTTGCAATGCGTTTTTGTGTCACGAGTGATTTATTTCCCTTAATATCTAACCGATATAGATAAATGAGGTATCATATTAAAGAATAAGGTCTCCGCCATGGTAACATTATATTTTAAGAAAGGAATTTTTCGTAATTCGACCCTTATAGGGCAAAAATGTAATTTTTTCTAAAATGCGTTTTTTGTATCTCGAGCCATTTATCTCCCTGGATATCTAACCAAAATCGATAAATGAGGTAGGATTATGAGGAGTAATGTCTCAGCTTTGTGACATCATATTTTAAGAAAGAATGTGTTTGGAATTCAACCCTTAAAGGGAAAAAGTATAAATTTTTCAATAACGCATTTTTGTGTCACGAGCGATTTATCTCCCTTAATATCTAACCGATATAGATAAATGAGGTATCATATTAAAGAATAAGGTCTCCGCCATGGTAACATTATATTTTAAGAAAGGAATTTTTCGTAATTCGACCCTTATAGGACAAAAGTGTCACTTTTTCTAAAATGCGTTTTTTGTATCTCGTGCCATTTATCTCCCTGGATATCTAACCAAAATCGATAAATGAAGTAAGAATATAAGGAGTAATGTATCAGCTTTGTGAAATCATATTTTAAGAAAGAATGTTTTTGGAATTCAACCCTTTAAGGAAAAAAGTATAAATTTTTCTATAACCGATTGGTGTGTCACGAGCGATTTATCTCCCTTGATATCTAACCGATATAGATAAATGAGGTATCATATTAAAGAATAAGGTTTCCGCCGTGGTAACATTATATTCTAAGAAAGGAATTTTTCGTAATTCGACCCATTAAGCGCAAATTGTCAATATTTCTAAAATACGTTTTTTGTGTTTCGAGCCATTTATCTCCCTGGATTTCTAACCAAAATTGATAAATGAAGTAGGAGTATGAAGAGTAATGACTGAACTTGGTGACATTATATTCAACCTCACTATTCATCGCATTTTATTTGCGAAATTTTCACACGGGGCGTCTAGTCACATTAAACATGGAATGGAAACACACAGCAACAGAACGTACCAGCGTGACTTCAAACACTTTGTTACAGGAAATGTTCAAAATATCCTCCGTTAGCGAGGATACATGCATCCACCCTCCGTCGCATGGAATCCGTGATGCGCTGATGCAGCCCTGGAGAATGGCGTATTGTATCACAGCCGTCCACAATACGAGCACGAAGAGTCTCTACATTTGGTACCGGGGTTGCGTAGACAAGGGCTTTCAAATGCCCCCATAAATTGAAGTCAAGAGGGTTGAGGTCAGAAGAGCGTGGGGGCCATGGGAACGAAACTAAAATGAGCTCTAACATGGAAAGTAAGCGTTTCCGGACACATGTCCACATAACATATTTTCTTTGTTTGTGTGTGAGGAATGTTTCCTGAAAGTTTGGCCGTACCTTTTTGTAACACCCTGTATATATATATATATATATATATATATATATATATATATATATATATATATATATATATATATATAAAGAATGAAACATATTGCTTGAATTTTTTATAAAGGTTTATGACACGCCAATGCAGATATTTGTACATTTTGACAGTTATATTTCATTTAAAAACCATATTAGGTGTAGCTGAAATTAATTATATTTCATGTTCTTAGAGTCAGCGTTTGCTTTGTTGGATAGTTTTTAATAGGAACCATTATGAATCTTCCCAAAGCAAACCTTTACTATGAGACGATGATACAGAATCACATATAAGTAAAATTAATTTCAGCTGCATTTCATACTGACATAATGTACAAATATTACACAGATGTCGATGAAGATGCACTGGAAAATGGAGCGAAACGCTTACGGCAAAAAATAAAATAAAATTCATCTCCATTGGCGTATTATTAATCTTTATAAAAACTGATTAACTTGCAATTGAGGAAATGGCCCACAACATCCAGTCCATATTGTTTCACATCCTGGTGACTGTTTTCAAGTGGACTTAAAGTGAACAAAATCTAAAATAATAATAAAAAATCATATTTAAGCACAACTAACATTTAATTTGTTAAACATGGCGATCTATTTATTTCGTAACATATAATTAACTATCGCTATTATTATCATACATCCTTATGGTATGTGACACTGTCGAAACCGTTGTAACAGCGCATAAAAAATAATGTAAGGAATGTTTCGACAAATTGTTCCACCGCTGATGAGCAACAGACTTTTGTTGTACGACTTCCGTCCATACTGTTGTACCGCAAGGTATTCGTATGCAGACTGGAAGTGTGTAGTTCCGTAGTGCCGAGTCGTTAGTTGGGTCACGTTGTCAACACGTATCCAACCAGAGTAGAATTGGCTCTGCAGAACTTTGCGCGCAGACGTTCCCAGCTAATTAGAAGCCCTGTGGGTCGATGTAAAGCAGTAAATACGGTCCGTGTATGTCTTACCAATTAGTCAACAAGGTCACGGCCAGACATGGTCCCATGCACTTACGACAAACCGAGTTGCGAGGTCGCTCAGTGTAGCTTAGGACATTAACCCGGCAGGTCTATGATTCGAACACCGTCTGGAAAAAACTGCCTGCTTTGTTTGAAGGAAACCACAGACACGTGTGTTACTCCAAATTATAATAAAGCCCGTCAAAAATGTTGGGTCCAACGCAGAGTTCTAGCAATTCAGTTCTTCGCGTTGCTTAATCTTTATATATAAAGATGAATGTATGTTTGTTTGTTAGTTTGTTTGTTCTTCATACAAATCCACAGTTTTCATCCGATCTCGATGAAACTTTGCACACTTATCCTTTGAAACAAGGAGAAAAATACTGTCTACATTTGGTTGAAAAATTATCTGTATAAATAACACATGTTGTCTCATAACTTCGAAATATGGCGATAGACAGACACGTTGGATACGGTCGTCTCCGCACCGTGTTTCCGTGTAGTGGACTGCCAGCTCAGTGGTTAAAGCGCTTGCTTACGAACGTCGTGATGTCCGGTTCAAATCTCCGTGGAGGCTAAGATTTAAAAAAATTGTTTTTCATCGTAAGAGTCAGGTCTGGGCCGTAGGTTATTCGGATTGAATGTTAAACTGTAGATATTAGAAAGTTAGGGGTGCATTGCGAGGAAAATCGTAGGCAGTCTTGCAACGTTGTAGGTGTTCACTTCTTTACGTTATAATGATCCCTCAGGTGTCGTTCGCAGTCAGTATGTGAGTGTGAACCACAGTAATATTATTATAAATACGGAAGTAAGTCTCCATCTTTTTGTTACGTTTTGACGACTAAATGGCTATATCGTTGTGACGGAATGTTATAAGGAAATTTGTATGAAGGGCACAAGATATTTTTTCCAGTATTATTACCAGTTGTAGTCACGAAATTTTGAGACCTTATCGAATGGTGACAGAAATATGTTGGAAATTGATTCTCTTCAAGAGACAGGTTCGACGGTACAATGATATAGTGTTAACTTTCCTGTCATATTATTCCGACTCGATATTGTTTGGGACCAATCCTTCGTTACCAACAACTTTCTATATTTAATTCTGGCAAAAAAATTCTTAATCCACGCGTACGAAGTCGCGGGTACGGGCTAGTATTAAATATTTACGCTTAAAATTATCAAGTATACACCTTAATATATTCTTATTTCCAATGTGCAGCATTCGTGAGTGGTAATGTGTTTCAACGTTTTATCTAAATTGGGGAAAAAAGAAACTCGTGTTGTGATTTAATATCCGTGTTACAAAAATATCTCCGTGAAGGAAATTCATGAGGCTATGGTGACAATATATATTTTAAAGTACGCGTAGCTCTTCTGAGTACGTCTTGGTGTGCTTTCAAGAGGATAGCAGTGTTTGAACTGCGAGCGAGTAATTCGCCTCTTTTGTTTATTTTTTATTTGTACACTTCGTTTTTCAATCATCCCCACACACAAAAATATAATGGGGTACGGGCCTAACACTGCAGCATTTGTATTTCCAAAACGAATGGAAATCGGACACATGTTTATATAAACTTCTGAACTAAACATTGATCATACTACCACCTCATACAATATTTACCATTTCTTCTGAATCGCCCTAGAGAATAATTATCTCAATTCACAAATATCATTCTAAAGATATGTTGGACATCAAAAGAAGACATGGGACTAAAAAAGAAGATGTGAAATCGGAACGAGTATAAAGACAATCGGCTAAGCAATTCCTATATCGCAAATCTTAACACTCATTAAACAAAAACATCAGGTCTATTCAGGGCCGCATATGCTACCTATGCTGTAGCCTAGGGGCCCGCACCACGTGCAGAAATAGAAATGTATTAATCGTTGTCTTCATGTTGACATTGTGAATAATAAATATTGTGTTTTTAATGTTTTCTCTCATATTTTACCGTTTATTTAATCTTAATATGTTGGCCTACTGTTTAATATTGCTATTGAAACCTTTGAGTTTGTAATTCCGCGTGCTTTTGCTGAGGATGTTTAATTGCAACAACACAACTGCAATTGGCAGCACCTTATCTATCGATCATCAGTCGAAAAATTGAACGAGGGAGCATCACTTGCTTCAGTCTCGGAAACGATACGGAAAAAACGTTTCGAACTTTCAGTTATTCAGGAAGTTATCCTCGTATATTTTTACTTCATTACATTATCTAATAATGTTAAAATTCCAATACTAATAGAAAAGCTCAAGGCACTACACCTCCCAGAGGTATTTGTCTGTGGAATATATAACCTTCTCTATAGTAGAACTATATACATACGGCAACAAAAACAATACATGGACCATTCATAGTCTCAACAGTTACAAGGAGCAATTTAGATAGGGGATATAGAAAAAAAATATTCAGTCCTACAATAAAAGTATTACAATTTGCAGACGACGTATGTATATACACGACGTCCACATCCGTAGGAATAATCCTCTGGAGATTAAAAGAAGTTGCGAGGAGATTATATGATTGGGCACAACATCTAGGACT
>JARYHS010012519.1:88036982-88189119 GCA_031002005.1 Vandiemenella viatica
TGCTACCGAGACTTACGCCAGTCACGACTCATAATTATTATTTAAATATACATTTTTTTCTGCAGAGCAGTAGTCTAATGTGTGTCGTTATAATAGCGTTTGTGTGACATGTACAGGGTTATTAAAAAAGAATACCATTTTTATTTTTAACAATGCATACAAATACGTGCAACGCATCACTAGATAGAGGAAGGTTCAAAGTTTTACCGTACCCATCTGACATGAGCCCATTAGCGAAAGCACTTCGCATACCTTTAACACTCTACATTTGACGATCGAGGACGACCAGTGCTTTTCCTTTGCATCTGCACCCATATTCTACGAATTTCTTATGCCTAAGGTAAATCAATTTAAGACATGGTGCACTTTATTCATCTTACGAAGGAATGCATCCTGCACAACAATGGATTCACTTTTTGCATAATGCAGCACACAAATCGACTTCTCCCCGTGGCGCCGCCATTTCCACATAAACAGACAACAAGCGCAGGTGGGTGTGCAGGACATCCGCGGTCGTTTTCGCTGTCTCTTGGTTGTCCTAAAGCCGCGTTCCCACGATCTCTTGTAACGAAGGCGAGACGGGACGGGACCTCATTAGCCGAAGTGTAAGGAACGAGCGCGCGCCGCAGGTTAGCCCTCGCTTACTTCGCCCGCCACCTCCTCAACCACGTCGCCTAGTGGACGTTTTGGCACAGAGCACTTACAACAACAGAAGGGGTGCGCACCGCTGCTGCAAACCGATGACAACAGCTGCACCACTGCACGCGCCTGTGATGTTTCCCGACTCAGAGTGGGTAGCTGCGTCTCATCTCCGCTAGCAGAGGCGGCCCTTTTCCCATGGCGTGTGGTTGAGTATTCGTCCCGTCCCGCCTTCGTTACAAGAGATCGTGGGAACGAGCTTAAGTTGAACCGCGTCAATTTATGAAAACCTAACGTTTCGGCCATAATTTTGTGTCCTTCTTCAGAGGACTAGGTTTACATAAATTGACGTGGTTCAACCCGGATAACCAAGATAACATAGACAACAGCGCAGTTGGTGGCAGCGAATGGAACTAATAACTTGGGGTTACAAACTTTAAACCTTCCTCTATCCACTGATGTGTGTCACGTATTTGTATCTTTTATGCTTTGTGAGAAATAAATATAGCAATATGCTCCTCCTTTTGAATGACCCGTGTATTTATGATGCTGAAAAAGGGGTGGATAAATCTAGCATTCTTCATTCGAAAAGCCATACATATCATCATGGTTAATAGGACAACGCCAACGTGTAGGACTGCTCTATAACATGGGAAGTCGTAAGAAATAGCTTCGATTTTCTTCGCTTTCTTGTTGCTGTTTTTAAAAAAAATCAGTTTGTAAACTGGCAGTGTTAATTTCCTGATTCAGATTAATCATATTAGTGTTTATTTTACATTTCCTATAACTCTTTCTTAATCTTTGTACCTAGTTCTAGGATTTTGATTCAGATTCCATATGCTGAACTGAAAATTTTAAGTAATTTCTGTTGGAGACTGTGTATTAGTTTTCCAACTTGTCTTACTGGAGTAAATATAAACGAAACATTTTGTTTACAGATTCTTCTACTCCAGAGGGAAATGCAAGTCCGACTCGACTTCCCATCTCTCCCGTCTCGAGTGAGGTTGCGGAGGATGCAGATGGCAGCACTTGCAGCGTGACGTCAGCACCCCATCCCGAAAGTGACTTCAGAGAAGCTCTCCTCGCGAACCACTTGGGAGCTCTCTGTGGCTCCGAAAATGTTTATTTACATCTCACCACAGCGCAGCGTGAAATTTCTATCTCACCCTGCAGAATCTCAATGCACCAGAAGCTTCTATCATACATTTCTTCAAACCGCTGAAGTGTTTAAGAAACTGTATAATGTTTGTTTTGACTTCCGTAGTACTTTTTTTGTAAACACAGAACTTCACACTGTCAAGAATACTATCTGTCTTGTGCTATAATATTTTTGTGCTCTTATGATATATATTATTTCTAAAAGGTGTTTCTGTTACAACCTTCGTATTTTCATTCATACCTAACTGAAATCTATACATGAGGTATCATTTTAAAGATTAAGAGCATAAATTAAGAAACGAATGTTTCGGACTTCGACCTTTAAAGGGCAAAAGTATTAATTACGAAGGTCAGTCGAATGAGATAGTTCAAAGTCAAACCGCTAGGCTTCTCTGGGGTCGATAACGATTGATCGCGTTACCGCTAAATAGGCGGCTATACTGTTTGTCTATTGGTCAGATTAAGGAGCGTCCATAAATTACGTGGCTTGATCTAGGGGTGAGGGAGAGCTTGGTTGGAAAGCTACGCTGGGATACGTGGGTGGGGTTCCGAGCTAGGTCACGTAGCTCGTAGCTTCCATTTATATTATTTGCCACAGTTAAAATGAGTTACAGAACACACAACAGCATGTGGGCTACGTGGGGGGAGGAAGTGTTTCCGAGCCAGGCCACATAGCTTTCCTTTCATAACATTTTTCACAGCTAAAATGAGGAACAGAACACACAATAGCATGCGAATATTTATTTCCCTCATTTAATTATCTCCGTATGTAATTTACGATAGTTTGACAATAGAAAACAGTACAAAATGTCTTCTGAAATCAATAGGGAAAAGAGCTAGGTGCTACGTGGGTGGGAAGAGGGTTCACGGGAGGCCAAAATGGAGCTATATAGTTTATGAATGCTCTCTTAGTTGGATCCGGGGTAGCTTTAGGTGTTTACGTAAAAATATACGACGGCAGGATAGCACAATTAAGAACGATATTCCAACAAATGAGTCGCTTCTTCTTTCAGTCTACTGTAAAACACCAACCTCACTATTCATGGTATTTCATTTCCGAAATTTCAGCACGGTTCAGTATTTTGCAATAGACATTTGCTATAAATACATTTTATTCGCGAAATTTTCGCAGAGTCATCTAGTTACAACTAAAAAAAATATGCAAGAACAACAAATTCTTACATTACCATTACATTGCTGCAGTATTAAGCGGAATCAGCTTTTCGAAGGATTAAAGCAGATACCAAAATGGAATTTTACAAAGGCAGCACAGTTGGGATCGTTTCAAGTAGTGAAAGAAACCGTTAATGTATTAATGTTTTAATATTTCCTTGGTTGCTTTATTAATTATGAGTTTTTTGGTTACTCCGTCTACTGTTAGAAAAAATAAATTGCAATTCTTCAACAAACTCTGTTTTACGCTAAAAATCACAATTTGGAAATGTAATGTTTTGAAGGAATGTGAGTCGACGTACTGCCTGTCGTGATGCTGAACCCTGTTCACCGGATCTGAGGCAGCTCCGTTGTAAAGAAACGTGGATGTTTTCCGGTATCTACAAAGACTGGTTGGGTAAAGGAGGCGAAGCATGAAATTGTCTGCTGCGCCCGCCGCCATGTTTTGTCATGATGGCGGTTGCGCGCACATACAAGGCTTCACCAAGACGCCACCATTGGGCGCTGCGCACAGCTCAGCTCTCTGTTGTCCTGAAACAATGAGCTGGGGGCGTGGTGGCTCAGAACATAGGGTTCGTCTTTCATGGCCGCGCCGTATCGCAGACGACTTCATATAAGGCCCGCTGCATTGAGGAGCGGCAGCAGACGACGTCACCACATTCATTTGTCCACCGATTTTCACGATACGTAAAATTTGATTTTCTTTTCAACGAAGACGATAAAGCAAAGCTGTCGATGCAATAACTTCGCTATCTATGATAGCGTCGTTCTTAAAGGAGTTTGTAGATTTCTCAGAAAGCTGCATTAACCCGTTATCATATAAAACAGGGTTAGAAAATAGTAAAAAAATAATTTTATGGGCCACTAACTTATATGGACCTAATTTTTTACTTATGTATACTAGCAGAGAACCCGGCGTTTCTCGAGGAATAGATATGAAAGTGATGTTTCATCCCGTTTGATCGGATTGTCGTAAATATTCTTCATCGCCATCAACTTTTGCCGATTTCCCTAACGATTTCGAGATATTTCTAAAAAAATTGAATCATTGCACGTGTAAATTTTCCTTATGGGGGTAATGGGGAAAAGGATTAGATTTTGTAAACCAACTGTAAACAGTAATCTTTGTTTTAAGGTATATGTGTGCAAATTTCCATCGAAATCGGATAAAAACTGTAGCTTTGTATAAAGAAAATTTGCAAAAACTATATTGGGTAAAGGGAGTTAGGGGTTGGGGTTTTGTCAACAGAATATATAATTTTTTTTCTCTTTGAAGTGTACTTGTGCAAAGCTCCTTCAAAATTGGAAAGAAACTGTAGCTAGGTATAAAGAACATTGACAAAAATTAAGGGAGTGGAAAAGGGGAGAGGGGTTGGACTTTCGTAAATGTAATGTAGACAGTATTTTTCTGTTTGCTTTAAAGTATACGTGTGCAAAGTTCCTTCGATATCGAATAAAAACTGTGGGGATGTATAAAGAAAACATTGGCAATAAATAAGGGAGTTGAAAGGGGTAGAGAGATTGGGTTTCTGTAAACCAGACGTAAATATTTTTATATTTGTTTTAAAGCCTACGTGTGCAAAATTCCATCGAAAACGGATAGAAACTGTTAGTTTGTATAAAAATTTGGTGGTGTAAAGGGGGAGAGTGGGTGGTTTTTTTGATTTTTTTTTGGTCAGATAACTCCTATATAAATAAATATATATATATGTGTTATACCTATATGTGTGGTGATCGGTCAAAAGTCTATTAATCTCGGATATACCAACATCCATTTATATATATAGGCCTATATGCTATTAACAGTTATGACGTATTATATTGTATCACTGGTTGTTGCCAGTAACTTTTTATATGCACACTGTTATTGTACGGATTAAGGGATTTAGCCGATCATGTTACTAAGTTAAAACATCGCAGATAAAAAAATAAAAAAATGCTTAATTCTGCCGAATAATACGATGCTGCTCCCAATGTAAAATCACATTAAGCATTGCTACTACAGGAGCGAATTAAGCCCAACAAGTGATTCATATGAATCGCGTTCAACGAAAAACGGATATTAGTAATTTGTGGAAATTTTATGTTGAATTCCTCAGCTTTTCTACTTCACACTAAAACGAAACGTAGGCCTACCCTATTTTACCACCAGAAAGAGGGTCTGCACAACATTCAAAACCCTATCTAAATTCGACAAATGGGATTTTGCTTGAATCCTGTTCATCCAAGCAGACAGAGATACATAAATTTTAAAAACGGTTAATTCCTTTTCGATTTCATTTATAGTGCTCCAAACTCTTTTTTATAAAAAATATTTTAACTGTTTTCACTGTATTCAGGTTACACTCTTAACATATGTATAGATTAAAACACTAAACCTAAAGTTTGTTTTGTAATCATACAGAAACCAGCTACGAAATTGGAAGACAACTATTAAAAGTGAACAATTTTTACTTTTTTTTATTTTTTTTATTTTTTTTTTTAATGCCATCAATCTCTCGAATGGTTTGACGCAATTCTCCATCCCTTCCTATTTTGCGCTAAACTCATTATCTCAAAGTACCTCTTCCAACCTACATCTTAAATTATCGGATTCATTTGTTCTAATCTTTGTCTGCTTCTATAGTTCTTTCCTTCGAGTATTCCCTCCACAAACAAATTAACAAATCCTGCATGTCTTAAAATGTGAATGTTTTGAAATTATGGTATCTTTATTTAATTCAATCAGAATTAAATTTTTAATATTCTGCCGCAGGTTCAGAATCACTGCCCTACGGCTTATCATAATAGTGTGTCATTACCACTGTCTGTAACTCAATCACCGAGCGTGGTTGGTGAGCGCATTCAGGAGGACGTGGGTACCAATCCTAGTCCGGCTATCCAAATTTGGGTTTTCTATGGTTTCCCCAAAATCATTTGAATGCCGGGATGGTTCCTTCTAAAGGCCATGGCCGAATTCCTTTTCCTTCCATACCACATGTCCTGTCCCGCCTCTAATGACCTCGATATCAACGAGGCGTCAAACCAGAAGCAAAAAACAATTGGCAGTCATTGGGGACTGCTCACAGAAGTGAAAACTTAAAACTATTAATGTCATACGCACAACACGCCATACTTATAGCTACAGATATGCTAAATAATAATAATTCCGCGTGGACGTAATGACCTGGCGACAGGGCTTCTATTGCTTGCGCTTTCCGCCCCTGTCTTAGCCGCCTAAACCTAACCCGGTAGTGCTACCAGTTTAATATAAGGGACCTACAGTTTAACTGGGAATCCGAACAACGGAAGCGTTCAGGCGTGCTTCAAATTACACAGCAAACTGTGCCAGAAGTGAAGGTCGGGTTAAGGGTCTATGAAAATCCACGCCGAGACAGAGATTCGAACCGGGGACCTTTCGTTCGCATCAGACACCTTAACCACTGAGCCACTAGACCGCAACAGATATACTGTTAACGTTAGCATGTCGGTAATGCGAACTCATCAGATTTTACCCATTCATAAATTGCCCAACGCGCCTAAAGAAGTTTTCACTTCAAAAACTGAAAATCTAACTTAGTCCACAACCCGACGGTTCGTCGAATCTCCCCCAAGGAGATGTACCAAACAATTGTGTCAGAAGGCTAATTACATTCTTCAGAAGCCTGCAGTTTAACGTGGGATCAGAACTATAACGTCCCGGCGTAGCTCTAACAATCTAATACAACGTTTAAAAAATTACCAACCACTTCGGGAATTGGAACCCGCGACTGGAGAAAGAACTTTTAGTAGTGGTCTCCTTAGCCGCTGAGCTACCAGACCGCCTTGTTTTGAAGTATACATGTGCTAACTACTATCAAAATTGGATAAAATATGTGGCTTTGTTTCAACAAAGGTGACAAATTAAGGTGAAGGGGGAAAGGAGGAGAGGGTTTAGGTTTTTGTACATCAAACTAAACAGTGTTTTCTATTTGTTTTAAAGTATACATATACAAAGTTCAATCAAAATCGGATAAAAACTGTATGTTTGTATAATGATTTTGAGAAAAGCGTCCAACGCACATATAATACGTTCAACAGATGGCGGTGCGGGGGTGACCCTGGTACAGGGTGGCTGTATTCTTGCGTGCATGGAATGATAAAACTATTAATTGATGATAAGCTCAGACAAGTTTTGTTGTTTGTTTTCATGTGAGAACCCTCGCTTTGAAGAGGCGATTGCAGCTGGACCACTGAGACGCCACGAAAGGATAATCATCGAATGTGTGCCAAAACAAGTGTTCGTCCAGTGTTAACACAGTGCGACGATTAAATTTTGTTTTGTATTTGTTGAGCACAGAAATACCAGAAGAGCGGACGGTGCTGACTTCCACATAAACATCAATTATATGGTAATTACATAACTTTCATTCGCAAGGAAAAACTGAACCAGACTGTGGTGCAGTGTACCCGAAAGCGGAAAGCTGTAAAGACTTGTGCTCTCCGAATTTATTTTGAGTTAGTCGGACTTTGTACATGATATTTCATTTCATTGTTTTTTTAGCAATTTTTTTGTTTTATGTACATTTTGATTTTATTGTTACATGTGTTAGTCAATTCAAATCACCTTCAATAAATGTGTCAGTATACAAAAATTATTACAAATTTCCTTATAATTCAAAAAGCAAATAATTATATTTCTAAATGTTTATTGAAAATTCTGGAAGGACTACTTCCATGGCGCCCAGGGTAGATTGAACAAAGTATTTTTATATACAAAATTTTAACGATAGAGATTAATATTAACTGGTGGCAATCCTTATTCGCGGTACACTACAATGTGTGTTGTTCTATTATGTACTAAACCAAGACTAAATAAAGGCAGGGCCGGCACTAGGATTTTGGGGCCAGGGGTAAGCATTGGGCCCGGGTACATTTCACCGGCTTACGCCTCCCCTAACGTCTGCCCTGAATAAAGGTGTACTATCTAAGTGATTCATATAACTCTCCAAGCAGAATAAGTTTTTCCATGTTCAGTCAAAACCAAAGTGATCCTGATTTCAACGGATTAGGCAACGTCTGACGATTTTAGCGCAAAAAAACCGCATTGAGAGAAACTACTCGTTAATAAAATTTTCTAGGGAAACTAGCCGAGTGAATCTGTTGATAAAACAGGAAGTTTTGCCAATCAAAGTCTCTTCTGTCATTGTTAAGTAAGAATTAACTTCTGTTGTGTTCACTTGTTTTTAGACAGGTGTTTGGAGTAACCTACAACGTCGCTGAAATGTCGGTTCTAAGCTTAAGAACTTCGCCGAAAATTACTCCCTTCGCTTTGCAGTTGCAATCAACAAGATCTTAGGATACGTATACTTTTGTTGTTTCGTTTCTTCTGATCACATCTGTGGTTATTAGGGATGAAGTTTGTGTTGATCGTCGATTATGTGGTAGGGAAGTTTTCCATCGTACTGAAGAGGAAGAACAGGAGATGTATCACGGAAGTGAGAGAACAGGGATAGAAAACCTTGGTTCGAATCTGTTTATCTGTAGTGAGATATTATGGGTACAGGAGCGCGAGTTGATGTGAATGAGCACAGCTATATTTGTTTGCAGAAGTTACCACAGAACACAATCAATATCTGACATGATGAATGTGCTGTGCTGTAAGTCGTCGGATGACAGGAGGAGAGTGATGAGTAGGATTCAGATCTTTATGACAAGTCATACTTTTTTCCTGCCTTATTTTTGAGCTGTAATGCTGACTTAAACACTGGTTGAATGTTTCTGATTGTATTTAACTACTAGCGGAGTTCCCGGCTTTGCCCGGTATAGTTGGCGTAGATTTAACCGTACCCTATTTTTATTGCCTCAAAACATTTGTACAAAGTTTCATAATATACGCGCCAACTTTTTCGGAATTAAAGCAAACTTTATTCAGTCGCCCCCTACCAAGAAACTGGTGGGCTGAAGTTTATTTGCACGTAACTATTTTCATTCGTCCGAAAAGATATCAAGCTTACTACATTACTGAACAACACTAGATTATGTTAAAAACTCACATTTGATTCAATGGCGAAGTGAATGGATATATTTGTGGCTCGAAACTCCAGATCCTTTAACTCTGCAGATAAAATATCAAAAGTGAATGCGGAATAATATTATCGCAAACAGAAGACTAATGCTGAAGGTCAGATATATTGTCCAGAGATCGTGCTTAAAGAAAACCTCTGTTGTTTTTACGGCTATCTATGTCGCTTAAAAATTGAATATCCCGAATTAAAGGAAAGAATACTTAAAGTTTTGTTTAGTGTGCAAAATAGTTATTACTGTAAGTTATCTTATTGCTTTAATTAATGCCTATGGTCAGAGACATTGTGTTGTGTGTTTAGTGCGGAGTATGCATCTAGTAATTCCTCCTGTGGAATTTCTCACCATACGTTCAGAATTTCATTTAATGCTCCTGCATTATTTAACGTTGAAACATAAGACATGCCAGACAAGTGAATAAAGATTCTAAGCTTTAAAACGGTTAAAACTCCATGGAAATCCGCGCCGTAGTTTCCGAGTTTTTATATGACCAATATTTCCGGTTTTCGTTTTATAGATATAGATATATTTTACTAGCTCGTACCCGCGACTTCGTACGTGTGGATTAAGAATTTTTTGCCAGAATTGAATATAGAAAGTTGTTGGTGACAAATGATTGGACCCAAACAACACGGAGTCGGCATAATATGACAGGAAAGCTATCACTATATATCATTCTACCGTCGAACTAGTCTCTTGAAGAGAATCAGTTTCCAACATATTTCTGTCACCATTTGATAAGGTCTCAAAATTTCGTGACTAAAACTATTAAACATACCGGAGAAAATGTCCTGTGCCCTTCATACAGATTTTCTTGTCAAATTCCATCAACATCGATATAGCCAATTGGTCGTCAAAACGTAACAAAAAGACAGAGACTTACTTCCGTATTTATAGTATTATTACTGCGGTTCACACACACACACACACACACACACACACACACACACACACACACACACACACACACACACTCACTCAACAAACAAACATACATACATACATTCATCTTTATATATATAGATTACTGCATGGCACAAACACAATGACAGCAATCAACCCTGAGGGATCAATATACCTTAAAAAAATGTACACCTATAACATTGCAAGACTACCTACGATTTGTCTCGCATTGCACCCCTAACTTTGTGATATATACAGTTTAACATTCAATCCGAATAACCTATGGTACAGGCGTGACTCTTACGATCAAAAACAATTTTTAAAATTCTTAACCTCCACGGAGGTTTGAACCAGAGACCACAACCCAAACATTTGTAAGCAAGCGCTTTAACCACTGAGCTGTCTGATCGGTACACCGAAAAAAGCAGTATACAGACGTCCATATCCAACGCGTCTGTCTATCGCCATTCAGTAGTATTTCGAAATTATGAGACAACATGTATTATTTATACAGATAATTTTTCAACCAAATGTAGACAGTATTTTTCTCTTTGTTTCAAATGATAATGTGCAAAGTTTCATCGAGATAGGATGAAAAATGGATTTGTATGAAGAACAAACAAACTAACAAACAAACATACATACATTCATCTTTATATACGCGTATATAGATAAAGCATATAAATGCATATTTATGCCATTTTCCTAGTTTTTTTCATATTTAGATAATATTTATGGTCATAAATCTTATAATTTTTTAATAGTACCTAGAATTCACTAGATAGTGATGAGAAGGAATTAAGTTAATTATTCACAGAACTGTACTCCTATCATACAGTGGAGGAAAAACCAAACCATTTGTCACTGAATTGGTCAGAAATCACCAGACAAAAATTAATGCTATACGTTATTGTCATTTTCTAAATGTTAATGTTCCGCCCGCCATTTAACCGCGACAATACATGCCTGTGTCGATCCGCATCAATCAATGTCACAATTAAATACTTTTGGAAATAATCCTCAGTTTTAAATCTGCAGTGGATCAGTGAGTACCTTGATGCTGAAAACCAAATTTTCTGGACGTGCGAAGTTACAGAGTTACGTAAAGGGAATTTCGAGATGAGTGTTTTAGTACAGATGAAATAGTTCTTTCCTGTAATTTATGTGAAATTAAAGTGACTTCAAGAAACGATTTAAAATTTAATTTCCCAATGGTGCAGCGAGTGCACAGAAGCAATTATGCTGCCTACATGAAAGCAACACTACTAGATACACTAAATGATGTGTAATTCAACATGCTTTGATGTAGGCCTATAGTAAATTTAAATGTTTTGTCATATTTTGTATTTTTTAGATCATATTTGCCTCCATATTTCTCTATTTTTTTGGTCATAAAGATCCGAACCTTAGTGATGAGTAGAGTCGGATCATACTTTTTCCTTTATTCTTTTTGAGCTCTAATGCAGAATTACACTCTGAATGAACGTTTCTGATAATGTTTTTGAATGTATTTTAAATAGAATATAAATGCATTTTCAGGTCATTCACCTAGTTTTGGTCATATTACTATAATATTTATGGTCATATGGTTATATTTAGAGCTGTTCCTGTGTTGAACCACATCAATGAATGTCTCATTGTCGTCAATACTTTTTAAAATAATACTCAGTCGGTGTAAAAACTGCAATGGATCACTGAGTACCAAGCCGAAAACAAAATCTTTTGAAAGTGCAAAGTTACGGAGCTACGTAAAGAAATTTGGAGAGGAATATTTTAGTACTGATGAAAGAGTTCTTTTCTGTATATTATATGAAATTAAAGTGACTTCAACAAAGCCATTTCATGTGCAGCAGCATTACTATACAGCAAGACACAAGAACAATGAATCACGGCATCAAGCTCGACAAAGATTTTTTTTATTTAAATTTTTTTTTTTTTTAAAGAACTCTGTGGAATGATGGTATTAGCTAACAACCCTATTAGGGTCTTCGGTGGTTTAATTTATATATATTGATTAATTAAAAAGTCCACCAAAAGGTTATGTTGAAGATTTGTTTATTTGCTCAAAACGAAGTCAGCGATATTCACAAGCATAGATACAATACAGAGATGCACTTCTGAGCCGTCGCAAATAAAATCTCTGTGAACTCAACTTGAAAAACTAACTGGATGAATCTCTCTGTAAAACTGAATACTGAATGAATGAATCTGTCCAGCCGATCTGTTTATCGAAATTACGAGAATTCTTCAAAGGTATCCGCCCGATATTTCTCGAACATTAACAATCACTCAAACAATCAAACATATTAAAAACAATCGGAATTAATACAAAATTACTTAACAACATTACAAAATGATCAGAAATGGTAATTAGAGATACTTAAATACAAAATGATTTGCAGAAAGCATCTCAAACTGTAGAAAATTGTCCTGTAGACATCATAACTTGCATTAATACATGGAATTACAAACATTTAAGAAATTCTCTTGCACCATTTGGTTCTTAAATATATTAAATGGACTTTAAATAATTTTCTCTCATAAAACAAAGTCTATATACACTGATTTACAAGAAATTACTAAACAAACATACCAGATCATATTCAAGCAAACTTTAGCTCACTACAAATACTTCATACAGTACAATACTATTCAAAATTCAGGTATGAGGGCTGTTACAACCCACTTAAGAAAGTGTACAATGAGCATTTAAAAACCTTCTTGGACAAATGTTTGGGGTCATATTTACTCATTTTTGAAGTCATATTTGCATGTACATTTCTCTATTTTTTTTTTTTGGTGATAAAGATCGGAACGCTAATTTTGAGAATGGATGTATTTAAGAAACGCATTGATGGTGAGATCTAGATGGTCATTTGTAGGTGAATGAGGATTCATATGAAGACCGAAAGAGATGACCAAGTTAATAAACTAACACTTGATTTCTGGCATGAAGGAATGGGAAAATTATCATTTGTAGATAGCAAAATAAATATATTATCAAAGGTCGTACAGAGCAATATAGCCCAGATAATGAAAGAAATTAGAGTGAAAATTCGTGTACTGTAGAAGTAAGAGTGTAGGTTCTTTGCTACCGAGACTTACGCCCAGTCACGACTCATAATTAATTATTTAAAATATACATTTTTTTCTGCAGAGCAGTAGTCTAATGTGTGTCGTATAATAGCGTTTGTGTGACATGTACAGGGTTATTAAAAAAGAAATACCATTTTTATTTTTAACAATGCATACAAATACGTGCAACGCATCACTAGATAGAGGAAGGTTCAAAGTTTTACCGTACCCATCTGACATGAGCACCATTAGCGAAAGCACTTCGCATACCTTTAACACTCTACATTTGACGATCGAGGACGACCAGTGCTTTTCCTTTGCATCTGCACCCATATTCTACGAATTTCTTATGCCTAAGGTAAATCAATTTAAGACATGGTGGCACTTTATTCATCTTACGAAGGAATGCATCCTGCACAACAATGGATTCACTTTTTGCATAATGCAGCACACAAATCGACTTCTCCCGTGGCGCCGCCATTTCCACATAAACAGACAACAGCGCAGGTGGGTGTGCAGACATCCGCGGTCGTTTTCGATGTTATCTTGGTTGTCTAAAGCCGCGTTCCCACGATCTCTTGTAACGAAGGCGAGACGGGACGGGACCTCATTAGCCGAAGTGTAAGGACGAGCGCGCGCCGCAGGTTAGCCCTCGCTTACTTCGCCGCCACCTCCTCACCACGTCGCCTAGTGACGTTTGGCACAGAGCACTTTACAACAACAGAAGGGGGTGCGCACCGCTGCTGCAAACCGATGACAACAGTGCACCACTGCACGCGCCTGTGATGTTTCCCGACTCAGAGTGGGTAGCTGCGTCTCATCTCCGCTAGCAGAGGCGACCCTGTTCCCGTGGCGTGTGGTTGAGTATTCGTCCCGTCCTGTCTCGCCTCGCCTTCGTTACAAGAGATCGTGGGAACGAGCTTAAGTTGAACCGCGTCAATTTATGAAAACCTAACGTTTCGGCCATAATTTTGTGGCCTTCTTCAGAGGACTAGGTTTACATAAATTGACGTGGTTCAACCCGGACAACCAAGATAACATAGACAACAGCGCAGTTGGTGGCAGCGAATGGAACTAATAACTTGGGGTTACAAACTTTAAACCTTCCTCTATCCACTGATGTGTGTCACGTATTTGTATCTTTTATGCTTTGTGAGAAATAAATATAGCAATATGCTCCTCCTTTTTGAATGACCCTGTATTTATGATGCGAAAACGGGGTGATAAATCTAGCATTCTCCTTCTAAAAGCCATACATATCATCATGGTTAATAGGACAACGCCAACGTGTAGGATGCTCTATAACACGGGAAGTCGTAAGAAATAGCTTCGATTTTCTTCGCTTTCTTGTTGCTGTTTTAATTAATTATAAATCAGTTTGTAAACTGGCAGTGTTAATTTCCAGATCAGATTAATCATATTCATGTTTATTTTACATTTCCTATAACTCTTTCTTAATCTTTGTACCTAGTTCTAGGATATGCTGAACTGAAAATTTTAATAATTTCTGTTGGAGACTGTATTAGTTTTCCAACTTGTCTTACTGGAGTAAATATAAACGAAACATTTTGTTTACAGTTTCTTCTACTCCAGAGGGAAATGCAAGTCCGACTCGACTTCCTATCTCTCCCGTCTCGAGTGAGGTTGCGGAGGATGCAGATGGCAGCACTTGCAGCGTGACGTCAGCACCCCATCCCGAAAGTGACTTCAGAGAAGCTCTCCTCGCGAACCACTTGGGAGCTCTCTGTGGCTCCGAAAATGTTTATTTACATCTCACCACAGCGCAGCGTGAAATTTCTATCTCACCCTGCAGAATCTCAATGCACCAGAAGCTTCTATCATACATTTCTTCAAACCGCTGAAGTGTTTAAGAACTGTATAATGTTTGTTTTGACTTCCGTAGTACTTTTTTTGTAAACACAGAACTTCACACTGTCAAGAATACTATCTGTCTTGTGCTATAATATTTTTGTGCTCTTATGATATACCGGGTGAGTTTTTTATCTTGAGACAACTAAATATCTCGAAAACTACAAATCCGATCAAAAAAAGTGGGTAATAAAAATTGTTCGTCTCGACGGGGGACATCCGATGATACCAAATTTGACTCCCCACCCCCACCCCCTAGGGGTGGGGGAAGGGGGAGAAAAAAAACTTAAATAGGAACCCCCATTTTTTATTGCAGATTCTGATTCCCCGGAAAAAACTACCCCTATTTCACCCCCAATTCGAGTCATTTTGGTCGATAGATGGCGCTGCAATCGACAAAAATCAAAATAAGCAAAAATTCATTTAAAAATGAGGATATCTCGTGAAATACACATCAGATCAGCAAAATACAAGTTAATGTGATTGATATTTTTCAAAAACTATTCAATAACACCACCCACCTCCAAACTTGAGGGATGGGAATGGACATTATTTCAAAATGCACTGATGCAAATTCTTTAGCAGATAGCGAAAGTCAAACATTACTTTTTGCGTTACCCAGGAACAACGACGTGGACGTAGTAATTTTCTGTTCCCTTTGGGGTGCTAGATTTAGGTGAGTCCCCTCGCCTCTCACCATCGGGGTGCTTGTTTTTGGTGAGTCCCCTCGCCTCTCACCATCGGGGTGCTTGTTTTTGGTGAGTCCCCTCGCCTCTCACCATCGGGGTGCTTGTTTTTGGTGAGTCCCCTCGCCTCTCACCATCGGGGTGCTTGTTTTTGGTGAGTCCCCTCGCCTCTCACCATCGGGGTGCTTGTTTTTGGTGAGTCCCCTCGCCTCTCACGTGTTTGTTTCTAACAACAATTCTAAAGCAAGTGCTCGAAAATATCACCACCGACATCGATGCATGTATTTACCCGCTCTTGGAATGATTCGACGCAACTAAGAAGCATATCCGGCGTGATTTTTTGACAAGCGTTGGTAATTCGTTCAATCATGTTTTCAGGCGTTGTTGGCACTTCACTGTAAACTTCATTCTTCAAGTATCCCCATAAAAAAAAATCAGGCGAAGTGAGATCTGGTGATCTTGCAGGCCACGGCACTGGACCTCCTCTTCCGATCCATCGACGATTGTACAGACGATCTAACACTTCCCGCGATCTTACAGCAAAATGTGCTGGACAACCGTCATGTTGAAACCACATTGTTTGTCGCACGTCTAAGGGTACGTCTTCAAGCAATGTTGGCAGTACGTCCTCTAAGAGTTGTTGATATTTCTCCCCATTGAAATGTCCATGGATAAAATGTGGACCAATAAGTTTGTCCCCAATTATCCCACACCAAACATTTACATTCCACGGACGCTGATGTTCAACTTGGCGTAACCAATGCGGGTTTTCCACACTCCAATAATGCATGTTGTGTCGATTAATGGTGCCGTGGTTAGTAAAAGTGGATTCATCCGAAAACAGTACTCGAGCAAAGAAATGGGGTTCTTCTTGTATTTTCTGTAGCGACCATCGGCAAAATGTCAATCGATTATCGAAATCATTGCCGTGAAGTTCTTGATGCAACGAAACATGGAACGGATGGTATTTTCTACGATGCAAAATCTGACAAACACTTCCCTCCTGAGTGAACTGTTGGATAATACGGTAAAAAGAAGCGCGCGATCGAGGCTGGTCTGGAAAACGATGAGCATAAAGATCAACAGCATTATCGATATTCTTGCGACATTCTCCATAAATGTAGACCATTTCAATTTTTTCTTGCAACGTTATAGCCTGCATTCTCATTGACACGTGCAACAGAACGAAGTAAATAAATCAGAGATGTTATGAACGCTATGAAAGTACATCAAGTAATGAGAAAACTCTGAGAAATGAGCGACGATGTGAACGCAATGGAAGTACATCAAGTAATGAGAAAACTCTGAGAAATGCAGCGCCATCTATCGACCAAAATGACTCGAATTGGGGGTCAAATAGGGGTAGTTTTTTCCGGGGAATCAGAATCTGCAATAAAAAATGGGGGTTCCTATTTAAGTTTTTTTTCTCCCCCTTCCCCCACCCCTAGGGGGTGGGGGTGGGGAGTCAAATTTGGTATCATCGGATGTCCCCCGTCGAGACGAACAATTTTTATTACCCACTTTTTTGATCGGATTTGTAGTTTTCGAGATATTTAGTTGTCTCAAGATAAAAAACTCACCCTGTATATTATTTCTAAAAGGTGTTTCTGTTACAACCTTCGTATTTTCATTCATACCTAACTGAAATCTATACATGAGGTATCATTTTAAAGATTAAGAGCATAAATTAAGAAACGAATGTTTCGGACTTCGACCTTTAAAGGGCAAAAGTATTAATTACGAAGGTCAGTCGAATGAGATAGTTCAAAGTCAAACCGCTAGGCTTCTCTGGGGTCGATAACGATTGATCGCGTTACCGCTAAATAGGCGGCTATACTGTTTGTCTATTGGTCAGATTAAGGAGCGTCCATAAATTACGTGGCTTGATCTAGGGGTGAGGGAGAGCTTGGTTGGAAAGCTACGCTGGGATACGTGGGTGGGGTTCCGAGCTAGGTCACGTAGCTCGTAGCTTCCATTTATATTATTTGCCACAGTTAAAATGAGTTACAGAACACACAACAGCATGTGGGCTACGTGGGGGGAGGAAGTGTTTCCGAGCCAGGCCACATAGCTTTCCTTTCATAACATTTTTCACAGCTAAAATGAGACAGAACACACAGCATGCGAATATTTATTTCCCTCATTTAATTATCTCCGTATGTAATTTACGATAGTTTGACAATAGAAAACAGTACAAAATGTCTTCTGAAATCAATAGGGAAAAGAGCTAGGTGCTACGTGGGTGGGAAGAGGGTTCACGGGAGGCCAAAATGGAGCTATATAGTTTATGAATGCTCTCTTAGTTGGATCCGGGTGTAGCTTTAGGTGTTTACGTAAAAATATACGACCGCAGGATAGCACAATTAAGAACGATATTCCAACAAATGAGTCGCTTCTTCTTTCAGTCTACTGTAAAACACCAACCTCACTATTCATGGTATTTCATTTCCGAAATTTCAGCACGGTTCAGTATTTTGCAATAGACATTTGCTATAAATACATTTTATTCGCGAAATTTTCGCAGAGTCATCTAGTTACAACTAAAAAAAAAATATGCAAGAACAACAAATTCTTACATTACCATTACATTGCTGCAGTATTAAGCGGAATCAGCTTTTCGAAGGATTAAAGCAGATACCAAAATGGAATTTTACAAAGGCAGCACAGTTGGGATCGTTTCAAGTAGTGAAAGAAACCGTTAATGTATTAATGTTTTAATATTTCCTTGGTTGCTTTATTAATTATGAGTTTTTTGGTTACTCCGTCTACTGTTAGAAAAAATAAATTGCAATTCTTCAACAAACTCTGTTTTACGCTAAAAATCACAATTTGGAAATGTAATGTTTTGAAGGAATGTGAGTCGACGTACTGCCTGTCGTGATGCTGAACCCTGTTCACCGGATCTGAGGCAGCTCCGTTGTAAAGAAACGTGGATGTTTTCCGGTATCTACAAAGACTGGTTGGGTAAAGGAGGCGAAGCATGAAATTGTCTGCTGCGCCCGCCGCCATGTTTTGTCATGATGGCGGTTGCGCGCACATACAAGGCTTCACCAAGACGCCACCATTGGGCGCTGCGCACAGCTCAGCTCTCTGTTGTCCTGAAACAATGAGCTGGGGGCGTGGTGGCTCAGAACATAGGGTTCGTCTTTCATGGCCGCTCTGTATCGCAGACGACTTCATATAAGGCCCGCTGCATTGAGGAGCGGCAGCAGACGACGTCACCACATTCATTTGTCCACCGATTTTCACGATACGTAAAATTTGATTTTCTTTTCAACGAAGACGATAAAAGCAAAGCTGTCGATGCAATAACTTCGCTATCTATGATAGCGTCGTTCTTAAAGGAGTTTGTAGATTTCTCAGAAAGCTGCATTAACCCGTTATCATATAAAACAGGGTTAGAAAATAGTAAAAAAATAATTTTATGGGCCACTAACTTATATGGACCTAATTTTTTACTTATGTATACTAGCAGAGAACCCGGCGTTTCTCGAGGAATAGATATGAAAGTGATGTTTCATCCCGTTTGATCGGATTGTCGTAAATATTCTTCATCGCCATCAACTTTTGCCGATTTCCCTAACGATTTCGAGATATTTCTAAAAAAATTGAATCATTGCACGTGTAAATTTTCCTTATGGGGGTAATGGGGAAAAGGATTAGATTTTGTAAACCAACTGTAAACAGTAATCTTTGTTTTAAGGTATATGTGTGCAAATTTCCATCGAAATCGGATAAAAACTGTAGCTTTGTATAAAGAAAATTTGCAAAAACTATATTGGGTAAAGGGAGTTAGGGGTTGGGGTTTTGTCAACAGAATATATAATTTTTTTTCTCTTTGAAGTGTACTTGTGCAAAGCTCCTTCAAAATTGGAAAGAAACTGTAGCTAGGTATAAAGAACATTGACAAAAATTAAGGGAGTGGAAAAGGGGAGAGGGGTTGGACTTTCGTAAATGTAATGTAGACAGTATTTTTCTGTTTGCTTTAAAGTATACGTGTGCAAAGTTCCTTCGATATCGAATAAAAACTGTGGGGATGTATAAAGAAAACATTGGCAATAAATAAGGGAGTTGAAAGGGGTAGAGAGATTGGGTTTCTGTAAACCAGACGTAAATATTTTTATATTTGTTTTAAAGCCTACGTGTGCAAAATTCCATCGAAAACGGATAGAAACTGTTAGTTTGTATAAAAATTTGGTGGTGTAAAGGGGGAGAGTGGGTGGTTTTTTTGATTTTTTTTTGGTCAGATAACTCCTATATAAATAAATATATATATATGTGTTATACCTATATGTGTGGTGATCGGTCAAAAGTCTATTAATCTCGGATATACCAACATCCATTTATATATATAGGCCTATATGCTATTAACAGTTATGACGTATTATATTGTATCACTGGTTGTTGCCAGTAACTTTTTATATGCACACTGTTATTGTACGGATTAAGGGATTTAGCCGATCATGTTACTAAGTTAAAACATCGCAGATAAAAAAATAAAAAAAATGCTTAATTCTGCCGAATAATACGATGCTGCTCCCAATGTAAAATCACATTAAGCATTGCTACTACAGGAGCGAATTAAGCCCAACAAGTGATTCATATGAATCGCGTTCAACGAAAAACGGATATTAGTAATTTGTGGAAATTTTATGTTGAATTCCTCAGCTTTTCTACTTCACACTAAAACGAAACGTAGGCCTACCCTATTTTACCACCAGAAAGAGGGTCTGCACAACATTCAAAACCCTATCTAAATTCGACAAATGGGATTTTGCTTGAATCCTGTTCATCCAAGCAGACAGAGATACATAAATTTTAAAAACGGTTAATTCCTTTTCGATTTCATTTATAGTGCTCCAAACTCTTTTTTATAAAAAATATTTTAACTGTTTTCACTGTATTCAGGTTACACTCTTAACATATGTATAGATTAAAACACTAAACCTAAAGTTTGTTTTGTAATCATACAGAAACCAGCTACGAAATTGGAAGACAACTATTAAAAGTGAACAATTTTTTTTTTTTTTATTTTTTTTTTTTATTTTTATTTTTTAATTGCCATCAATCTCTCGAATGGTTTGACGCAATCCCTTCCTATTTTGCGCTAAACTCATCATACCTCTTCCAACCTACATCTTAAATTATCGGATTCATTTGTTCTAATCTTTGTCTGCTTCTATAGTTCTTTCCTTCGAGTATTCCCTCCACAAACAAATTAACAAATCCTGCATGTCTTAAAATGTGAATGTTTTGATTATGGTATCTTTATTTAATTCAATCAGAATTAAATTTTTAATATTCTGCCGCAGGTTCAGAATCACTGCCCTACGGCTTATCATAATAGTGTGTCATTACCACTGTCTGTAACTCAATCACCGAGCGTGGTTGGTGAGCGCATTCAGGAGGACGTGGGTACCAATCCTAGTCCGGCTATCCAAATTTGGGTTTTCTATGGTTTCCCCAAAATCATTTGAATGCCGGGATGGTTCCTTCTAAAGGCCATGGCCGAATTCCTTTTCCTTCCATACCACATGTCCTGTCCCGCCTCTAATGACCTCGATATCAACGAGGCGTCAAACCAGAAGCAAAAAACAATTGGCAGTCATTGGGGACTGCTCACAGAAGTGAAAACTTAAAACTATTAATGTCATACGCACAACACGCCATACTTATAGCTACAGATATGCTAAATAATAATAATTCCGCGTGGACGTAATGACCTGGCGACAGGGCTTCTATTGCTTGCGCTTTCCGCCCCTGTCTTAGCCGCCTAAACCTAACCCGGTAGTGCTACCAGTTTAATATAAGGGACCTACAGTTTAACTGGGAATCCGAACAACGGAAGCGTTCAGGCGTGCTTCAAATTACACAGCAAACTGTGCCAGAAGTGAAGGTCGGGTTAAGGGTCTATGAAAATCCACGCCGAGACAGAGATTCGAACCGGGGACCTTTCGTTCGCATCAGACACCTTAACCACTGAGCCACTAGACCGCAACAGATATACTGTTAACGTTAGCATGTCGGTAATGCGAACTCATCAGATTTTACCCATTCATAAATTGCCCAACGCGCCTAAAGAAGTTTTCACTTCAAAAACTGAAAATCTAACTTAGTCCACAACCCGACGGTTCGTCGAATCTCCCCAAGGAGATGTACCAAACAATTGTGTCAGAAGGCTAATTACATTCTTCAGAAGCCTGCAGTTTAACGTGGGATCAGAACTATAACGTCCCGGCGTAGCTCTAACAATCTAATACAACGTTTAAAAAATTACCAACCACTTCGGGAATTGGAACCCGCGACTGGAGAAAGAACTTTTAGTAGTGGTCTCCTTAGCCGCTGAGCTACCAGACCGCCTTGTTTTGAAGTATACATGTGCTAACTACTATCAAAATTGGATAAAATATGTGGCTTTGTTTCAACAAAGGTGACAAATTAAGGTGAAGGGGGAAAGGAGGAGAGGGTTTAGGTTTTTGTACATCAAACTAAACAGTGTTTTCTATTTGTTTAAAGTATACATATACAAAGTTCAATCAAAATCGGATAAAAACTGTATGTTTGTATAATGATTTTGAGAAAAGCGTCCAACGCACATATAATACGTTCAACAGATGGCGTGATGGTGATGTGACGCCACGAACCCACAAATTTACCGCCGCCCATACATCGCGTAACGCGCCTATAGAAGTTTTCACTTCAAAGATGTAACTCAATCGATAGCACACCCCTTTGCTGCCATATTATAACAGGCAGGGTAAGATGGATGTTTTGGTCGTTGACAGTTTCTCCTGCTGGTGGTCGATGTGGCATGTCGTCTCTTGTGCTATGACTTCATATCGGCGCTTCGCTTACTGTACAAACATCTGTTATGTGGTATCGTATCCATCTGATAATTGCCTAGCACATTAATCAGCGGATTTCTACTGATGAGCTTGTTTGTAGAATTTTATCACAAGCTCGCAGAACCGTTCCTTTAAGTTTGGTCGGTCAGTGTAGGAAACCTGCTGCCAAGAAGTAGGGCTCCGTTCAGAACTTTATTTCGATCTGTTTGAAGGCAGAGATTACGTATCACGACTGCGTATCCCCAAGTTGCACAAGTGTACTCGAGTATAGGGAGCACGCCCGTAGATGCTGATCTGTTCATTACTGGATATAGGGCCTGTAGTACGAATGTTCTCTATAGGTACGCGCACACTAGAGCGTGCCGCGCTGCGCCGCGTCGTATCGCAGAAATGCGTCAGCAATCACTTACACGGATTCTAATGGGGCACTCTGCCACTCTGCGCCTCATTGTCGGATCGCTTCGCCAGGTTTATTTTTCCACTTGTGCGACCTGATGCGCTCAGCGACGTAGTGTGTGATAGGAATTCTAGCAGCACCGACTCATTTTTGTAACTTTTAAAAAATTTACGAATTAATTGTACTACTTCAATAAAATTTGCTGCAAATTTGCAACGCAAGATAATAGAAGTTATTTTCTATTTTCAAAAAATATAAACGTTTATATGCTGAAAGTTAACAACTTTATGATTGGAAAGGATGAAAAAATTATAAAATTTCTCACTCCCCTCACTTTTTAATTTAATGAAAACAGAATTGATGAGGCACAGTTTCAAAGAGTTGTATGATTTACAACACGCAAAACATAATAATAATAAAAAGGAAGGAAAACATTTATAAGAGGAAATATGAAACTTGTTAAAACAACACACCTCAAATTTTATTTTCTTCATTTGAGAAGTTTAGTATCGCTTTCTTTGCAACCAACTTGTAATGCTTGTATGTTGCTAGTTAATCGAGACAGTTTTTGACAAAAAATAATTTGTTAAATTATTTTAAATCTTCATGGCTTCTTGTGTGGCATTACAGCTTGTGTAAGGCAAATCTTGAAATGTCAGTATCGTCCATATTATCTGAACACCAGTGTAGATATCGTTAGTCAAATGGTTATTATGGCAGCGGGTGGCTGTTAGGCCTATTACTTTATTTATCTTATTACTTAACATGGGCATTCTCCTATCTTAAATTCATCGTCCTTATTATACTGAGCCTGCAATTGAAATTTTTTGTCTTGATTTCAGTTTATCAAATTTCCAAGAAAAACACTCATCAGATGCATCGCAAGGGAAAACCCTTCATCCTCTACCATTAGATACGGCATTTTTAAGTAAGTTCGCTGGATGAAGCCAACATGAGACAAATTCATTTCGTCATAACCAGTGCCCCATCAAACTTGCTGTGGCTAAATGCATTACCACCTTAATTTTTCTTAACCCCCAATGACCACAATAACAAAACGGTTTCAGCAACTACAAAGTACAGTTAAAAACCAAACTTTATTCCTTTTTTTTTTGTAGCAAAAATAAAGAGAACCACTATTCTATTCAACTTCTGTTGTAACGTGCTTGCCATCTAATGAGCCTACATTATTTTGATAATTCCATTTTAAATTAAATACCTCTCCTTTTACACTTAATTGTCCGCTTTCTCAGTAAAATTTAAAAAAAGAAAATAGGACTTCTGCATGTAATGTGTCCATTTGCAGTGCAGGGGTGATTGAATTAATCGTCGAGAACCAGTGGTGGCGACAACAAAAGAAATGCGACTCGCTGCGTTCCGATGCGTCCAGATGTGCGTTGCAATATTTTTGCTCAGTGCGATGCGATGCGACGCGGGCCGGCCCGCCCTAGTGTGCGCTTACCCTATGTGTGCACCATGACTTCTCGTATCGAGCGTCACAGTTGGGTAGCGCGCAGTGTTGGCCCATTTAACTGAGGCTGAAGAACGGGCTGAGATGGCTTACCAAGCAGGAATGCTCTGCTGCGGCTGTAGGTAAAGATTTTTTTTTTTGTAACAGTTTAACGTCCCTTTTTAACAACGTGGTCTTTAGAGACGGGAAAGGATGGGGGCAAGGAATGGGAAGGAATTCGGCGATGGCCTTTTGTAGGAAGCATCCCGGCATTCGCCTGGAGTGATTTGGGGAAACCATGGAAAACCCAATTCTGGATGCCCGGACGGGGATTCGAACCGCCGTCCTCCCGAATGCGAGGCCAGAACGCTATCCGTTACACCACCACGCTCGGTGTGTAGGTAAAGAACTACGTATCTACACATTAATAGCAGTTTCGACTCTTGGCTGAGTTTGTATGTCAGCAGTGTAAACTGAGGTTAAAGACGGACCTAAAACCTGGCCTTGAGGGACATCTGCATCTGCCTTGATGAATCGTCGAGATTAAAGTTTTGTGCCAACTCGTACGCAGGAAGTCCACCCCTCAATATACGACCACAGCAACTTGACTAAATGACGTGGAAACCCCAGGTCAAGTAGTTTCAGGAGGAAGTTTCACAGTCGAAGGTCCGGGATATATCTAGAAGCACAAGGTCGCAATATTCCTCGTAGTTGAGGCAGGTACCATATTTTCTTAAGACCATCTGTCGGCTTACAATGAATTACCCGATAATTGAAGAAAAGAACCCATCAGATTACTGTAAAGCACAATTGACTTACTCCGCAGCGTTTAATATAGAGATTCAAAGAAGTATCACTTCGAGAAGCATGTCATCGCGGAATGAAGACGGGTGTTGGAGACTGCACGTTGTGGACTGAGCGGCCAGGACCATAAATCCTGCCTCCGCCAACTGAGTTGACGCTAATAGCATTCGTAGCTCTCCCCTCCACGGCGGCAGCAGAGAATTCAATTTCTCCGGGGTCCTCACCTCTACTCGCACGGCAGCCTTCCGTGATACGGACGCTCGGAGAAACGGACGCAATATCCGCACCCAGCCAGCCAAACAAACGTTATGGTACTTATGCAACGTGAGGAACAAGTATCCATCTCTGAGCAACACTAAACGAGTTGTCCACCTCACAAGACGAATGTATAAAGAAAACTGAATGTGTGGAAACGAATCTTGGTCCCGCAGGAACAATCAAATTGAGGACCCGATTCGGTCACTCGTGGGGAATCCAGATTTCGTTTTAACATGGTATCCCGAACATTATTGCAGGCGAATGCTATGATGATTCCTTCAAAAGGGGGGGGGGATCCGGCGAAATCTCACCAAGGGGGAGGGGGGGGGCCAACGGAAATTTCACGTGAGGTTTTCGAATTTTTTTAGTTGAACCCAGAGTAAAAAGAAAACAGGTCTCAAAAAGTTGCGAGGCCGATATCTATTGGGGGGGGGGGGGTCCTGAAGGCTCACGAGCCAGATCTTACCAGAGGGGGGGGGGGGATCCGGAAAAACATCTCACGTAATTTATGGATGCCCCCTTACCTGCACCCTTCCCACCTCTAATTACCTCGATATTGACTAGGCACAAAAGCCATATAATACAGCTTTTTCATAAATGTTTGAGAAAACAGCCAACTTGAAATAGAAATGGGCTGACTGTGATTCTCGGGAGGTATAGGGGGAGGGGGAATTAGTGAAGGTGAAAAATTATATTGGAGTGGAGTACAGTATATCGCCAAGAACCATGGAGAAAACCGTCAAACCAACGGAATGAAGGTATTCGTGGAGTCGCTTGAGTTAGATGGCAGAGAATCATTCAAGGCGGTTATGCATGGATAATATTGTTGAAATTAAATCTGGGCTCATCGTTCTATCTATAAGTACGATGGCGACGCATAGGTAGGTTACAGCCTAGCATTTGTACGCCACACTCTGTATTTAACAAAGCTGTAGGGAGGCATATGCCGTGCGGTGAGAAGCGTTGGTGACGGTAGGATGACAGGCAGAGCGGAAAAACCAAATATTTCAAAAACGGTGCATCGTAGGGAGTTAAAAAATCTTTTCTTTTGTATCATCTTCGGTGATTTTTTAGCTAGATTCTGGTCTCGACTTGCTTAAAATGAGACGTGTCCCATCTTTCTAAGACATGTTTACCAATTCCTTAATAGGTATCTCATATTATCTAATTTGACCCTGAGGGAGGGGGACTCCAGTATTTTTTGCTTATGGCTTTAAACCTCGTCGACGCGTCGAGATTATTAGAGGCGGGAAAGGAATGGGAAGGAATTCGGCCATTGCCTTTCCGAGGGACCATCCGGGCCATTGGCCTGGAGTAACCATGGAAGAAACAAATCTGGAATAATTGGTGCATATCCTTGTATGAAGATGTGCTGCGACTCAGATGAGAAATTTCTGTAATAACAGCTGGCATTGTTAAGTGTAAGCCATTCTTTGGCACTGAGGGATCCATAAAATTCGCAGATAGTGTACTAAATTTAATTCCCAAAAAAATGAAAAAATGATAAAAATTTGTTTTTAAACATATTCCATAAGATATTTTGGAAAATTGTTTTTTTAATAGTATATATTGATGAAACACCAAAAAATTATTGTTTAAAACTGAGGGGAAGAGAAAGTATACAGACAATGGTTGGTAAGGATGGGGAAGAAGTTCCTATGGATTTGGAAAAAGGCAGAGATACTACGCAATTGGTTTCATGAGGCCATTAAGGAATATCATTCTGGTGTGGTAAAGGAAAAATCAGAGAAAGAGATTCTCCTGATAAGTAGTAATGAACAGACTAAAAAACTGGATATAAATCCTGAAGATATTACGGGAGAAATAAGAAAGGGGCTGTTGTGGATAATATTACTACAGATGTATTAAAGATAGTGGGATATGGCATTGTGCCATAACTAGTAATACTATTTAGATTGAGCTTGGAGACTTGCTGCTTACCGGAGGACTGGAAAAGTGCCATAGTAGCACTGGCCCATAAAGGAGGAGAGACAAATAGACTTGAAAATTACAGTCCAATTAGTCTAACATCAGTGTTGGAAAAGTTGATGGCGTGATTGGTATGCAACCACATTAGGAATGTCTGTAAGGGCAGGAACAGGTCCGCAAAACAGCACCTTCGATTTATGAAAAGATACACGGGTGAATCTCAATTAGTAGGCTACATGCAACATGCTGCAAATGAAATGGACAAGAGCTGCCAGGCCAACAGTGTAGTACTGGATCTATACAAAGGATATGACAGAGTGAGCCACAATACAGTGGTAAATGAGGTAAAAACTGTCGGAATGGATGGAAAAATGACTTTCTGGGTGGAAGAATTATTAAAAGGAAGAAAGCAAAGAGTTAGGGTGGGTAATCCTGTATCAAAAGAGGCAAAAGTTAAAATAGGAGTGCCTCAGGGCAGCGTATTGGGACCATTGCTGTTCGTTATTCTAATGAATGATTGAATTGATGGGTCGAAGTCAGAAGTTAGATTGTTTGCACATGACATAATGTTATAGAAAGGGATTAAAATAGTAGAACTACAAGAGGTATCTAGCTGGGAAAATAAACATAAACTGAAAATAAATGCCAAGAAGAATCAGCTAATTAGATACTCGGATAAAAAGGTAAAGATTTTCTATGATTGTAAGGCAGGGAAGGAATTTATTGTCGAAGATCCTAACTGTAAATATCTTGGCTTAACTGTTGATCGTAAACTCGATTGGGCAGGTGGTTGGAAGAGGTTTCAAAGTCCTTCATTTATTGGAGAGGGTGATGATGGATGTTCCAGGGAGGGAATTGATTTACCACTGATTGAATATGGTGGAGTGATGTGGGATTCACGTTACGGGTATCAAAATCAGGAGCTGGAAGGGTAGAAAAGAAACTAGGTACCATCCCATCATTCACGTAGATGATTGCATGAAATTGTGTAAAAACCGCAATCTTCATGGCCGATGCGCAGAGGCATGGGGTCGTGCCCGGTCACGTTGTACTTCCCTAATCCAGTGTGTGGCGCTCAGCCCACTGAGCCACACAGGCGTGAATTTAATATAATTATTTTGTAAATAAAAATTTAATTATTTTTAATCTTCAGTTATTAGGAACGGCAAATTCGAAATTTTCCTGTGGTAAAATTTTTCTTTTGCGAAAATTGTTAAATACTTTCTTGCCGCATTTCTTCCGTAACTGTTAAGGAAGAGATTCATCCGTTAAATGAATATCTTGAGATTATTTTCTAAAGCACAGCTTCAATTTATTTCTCTGTCATGCTGCAAGTGTCTGGAAACACCTGGGATGCTGCTTGGAGGGTGGGGCAATGGGAAGCGGTGGTGAAGTGAGGAACGGAGCAAGCGGAACATGACCTTGACCCGTCATTTACGTGTGAACAGGGTATAGTAATTTTGAGGGACTGACCTAAGATAAACAGCACACCTTTCAAGAGAACAGTTGGTATATTGAATCTAAAATAACAGATGCGGGCGCACGTTCAATTTGTGCGTTCTGTAGCTCTATTATTTTTATGTATGTTTATTACGCAATGCAATAAGTTATGTAAAATTATCAGCTTATTGCCAATTCCTACCAATACGCTATAATAATAGTCAAAACTAAAAACGGATTGATGTATGTTCTGTGCCTCTGGCACAAGTATCTAATCAGAACGTATTAATTGCACATGCATTAAAGGCAATACGGAAACAAACTAGACAAGAAAATTAATCTAGGCACCCGACATTAAACGCCTCTTAGCTGCCACGTCGTTATTCTCGTGCAGACCTCCCAGCAGCGGTATTACTAGCTATCCACTCAACTTCCTGTACAGTCCACATCGAAATAGAGGCTTCCCGTAAGCGGAGAATAGTACTCCGCGCGCATGATTGTAGCGCCGCGTAGCGTCGTGGGTGATCACTAAGAATTATGGGTCTCTGTGTAAGTGGTAGTTGTCTTGTCTCGGATACTGGATCTACAAATCGTCGTAAAGACACCGTAATTACGGGGCCGGTCGCAACACAGAAATGAAATATGGCGGCTGCAAGTGACCGCGGTCAGCGAAAGGCTCGCGGGATAAATCAAAACTTGCTGGGAATGAGTTCATCTCAGAAGACTCAAGCAATCATTTCCACTCGTCTAATGATTGTGGGAAAGGAGTAGTACACAGCGAAGCACAGAGAGTTAGCACAGTTCAGGACTCTATAGGAAGATACTCCAATGTCTGTTCAGTTCTTTCGGTGTCTGCAAAAGATCGCGATGGATGAGCTGTAACGATCTGGTCTCGCAGAACAGAGGACACGGGTTCGAATCCCCATCGGTTTTCCATAGTTTCCCGTAATCAGGCGAATGCCAGGATGGTTCCTTCAAAAGGCTATGGATGAATTCCTTTCCATTCCTTGTTCCCATTCCTTCCCCGACTGTAATGACCTCGACGAGGCATAAAGCCAAAGGAAAAAAGTAATCGATTTTTGCTGCTTTCTGAATACTTGTCGTCTATGTTATTGTTCTTAGTATAGTTTCCTCGCTCACCTAGTCGAATGGTAGTCCTGCTTTCAACCTCAAAACATAGATTTACATGAAACACATTGCCTCTAAGGTTACATATCTATATAATAGGGCAAGTGTCAATACTTTCTCCTGAGTTAGGTCGTCAATAATTGTAGAAATACTCCCAGCCGGTTTCACCACAATACTATTGGTCATTAGAATTACGACTGGACTCTTGGAAATGAAAATGACCTTGTAAAATAAACGGCTCCACGAGTGAAATTATATATGTTAAGAAATTGCGCTATTTCAAATGAATATACCTGAAAGGTTACTAAATAGTAACAATTTACCCAAAGCTAAGTATCACCAGAAAATGACGTAGTTCAATACTAATGTGATATGTTGTTATCACTGGAAGAAGGCTGGATTATCGTGATGGAAAACGTCGGTTATCATTCAGTCCAAACAGACAACCCACCATCTTCAATCTGGCGAAAAGGAGGTAGTATTGAATGCTATGAAAGAATATTGTTCACTTTTTCCGCATGAAACTAAGGATGAGATTTTATGCGAAGAAGAAATTCGAAATGCGAAAAAAAGGCATACGAACTGGATCATCTGGCAAATGACATTTGTCACCAAATAGTTCGCCATCCACCGTATCATTGTAATATAATCTCACTGAACTCATATGGCCACAAGTTAAAAGTAAAGTATAACACGACCTTTAAACTTGCTGATGTCGAGCGGCTTACACGCGAAACCTTAGATAGGTGTACTCAGGAAGAGTGTGAGAATTGTGTAAACAAGGCTGCCCAATCAAATTTGGAGATGGGCCACAATTTCCTTTCTAATGTAGCTTACGGGCCACAAGTTTTAAGTTATTATGCGTGCCACATAATACTTACCTATAATGGCAGTAGATATTTAAATATAATTGAGTTATAAGTAACACAGTTTAAATAAAATCAAAGAGTAAAAACTATCAATGAGACCTTCGCAGAGCTTTTTTTAAAACATATAAAAAAAATCAATGAGACGTTTACATATGTTTTTGAGCTAGCATATTCAAGACCGCTGCTGTTGGTGGACAAATTCAAATGCGCCCTTTGGAACCCTTGGTGATATTATAAGAAATTGATTCCGTCAATGTAATAAAACGAGTTAGAAGATTAATAACTTACGGAGAAGATAACGGTGGCCAATTATGAGAATAAGCCAGTTTGTAAGTTTCTTTAATAACTCATCTTTTTATAGTAACTGCAATGCAAGCGTGCGCTGGGATTTTTATCCTTTTAATGAGATGACAAAATTTTATAGGAAACCAATTTAATATGTGAATTTTGTCATGTAATTCACTGCTAGAATAATAAACCTTTGATGAGCAGCAGATAGAATATTTTGAGAAGCTACAGAAATTATCTTGCTCGTTGTAAGAGAAGGAAGCTGTCGGCCAATGTTGAACGCGAGTACAGTGCGACAATATTCCGCTGATAAACTTAAAAAACCAGAAGGGTTCATTTGAATCTGCTATTGGTTTTGTCTAAAATTAATTTCAATATTTTTTAACAAACTTTTTCGCTGGATGGGATTACTTGAACAAATAGAACACGTCCTCAGGGAACTTTGGTACGTCTCGCAAGTATTTCTGTTCCTTTGGAATGGAGTATTGTGCCTGCCATCTGATACTTTGCACATTATGGTGATTAAAAAATATTGATAATAATAATAAAAAATAAACCTTAACTCTTACGAAGATAAGTGGATATCTTGGTCTTGTTGATGTCTGTAAAAGCTACGGATAGAAAGCAGGAATCAACAAGGCACCTAGCTCACTTCTATTTACCCCAAAGCATGTAACCGCCCACCTGTATCGTTAGAATAACAAATCAAATTCACTCATCTGAAGTTTTTTATTCAATTTAAATATACATATACCCTCAATAAAACCAACCAACAAAATTATGAATTACAACACGTTCGAAGATAAAAAAGACATGAAGTAGCCGTTCGTTGCCTGGGAAAAGCTTTAGTTGAACATCCAGAATGGAGCCCTACCCACGTTTGTTCGTTAGGTCTGGTACAAAGTAGTCAATGAGACTATTGTTATTAACTCCAAATTCAAGAAACTGACCGATGCAGCCACTGTTAAAAGGCAGAATACACTACTACACTGACTGATCTGCAATTGAGAGAAAATTTGGAACTGGGTTACAATAACTGCTCACTCATCCACCGCACCACATCGGAAATAATAAAAGTAAACTTTTGGTAAAATCATACAATGCACCGAACTATTAGCACATAAGAAATGCCACTGTGTGGCTTATCGGAAATACTATCGGTCATATATTCTCTCAGAAGAATAGTATTATTAGGGGTATTAGTATAAGGGGATACTGGTGTCATGTTGTTGTAGTGTGTCACAATTTTACGAAACTAAGTAATAATCACAAGACATATTTTACAAAGTATTTGGTTTCCGAAAGACTCCCAAAGATAGATTAACATTAGATGAAGACAACGTGGAAAAAATGAGCAGCAGTGGGCGTGGAATGTAATGTAAGAAAGTTCAGAGACATTGTAAATGGATGTGAAAAAAATCCATTCTTGATGACCACAGAACGGTTACCAAATGGAAAGATCGTTAAACAACAACAAAAATCTTTCCTGCTTTCGCTCGCAATCCACTTTCAGCTGTTAAGACCTTTATGTTGACCAGTAGTAACGTGCTAACTACGCTTAAAGGTCAGTAACCTTGTTCCCGCAATCAGCTTGGAATAAATTCATCTTTGGGGAGGGGTATTATCTTTGGGTTCGTCCATAAGGTAGAGAGGTTGGAATACAGTAAAAGAAATGAATATGTGACAATCGCGCACAGCGACAATCGCGCACAGTGACAATCGCGCACAACCGGGTCGTCTCTTGCTACCTGCTTTTAGCTACCAATTAGTCACCGCTACAACAGCATGCTGGATTCTGGGACTTCCAACCCCCATCCCCTCCTAACCGGACCGCACACCACTGTTCGCATTCACTGCTGCCTTGAGTATCACAGTTTTAATCATGGAAGTTACTTCAACTACACATGGAAAGCCGTGTGCGCATTATGACGGGTACAGCTATCGAGAGTTTAGAAAGAAAGAAGATGGAACGATCACCTGGTGCTGTCTCAAAGAAAGATCAAAACAATGTCGTGGAATTTTGAAGAGTAAGGATGCTGCCATACTGAATGTTACAGAGCATATATGTGGACCCCCTGACGACGCACGTTGAAGTACATCAGAAACTTCATGAGGCAAAGAAGAGAGCTCGAGCGGAAGATAGTTCAATTCCAAAAATTTACTCTGAGGAACTAGGAGATCTCCATATTTAAAGCTACTATTTTGTAACTGAAATGCCAGACCAGTCAACTGTCAAGAGAAACTTGTACCGTCAGAGCAGTATATCACAAGGAACCAAAGGAGCCAAATAATCTGACGAAGTGATCTTGGATGATGAATTGTTGAAGATGGGAGATGGAGGCAGTTTCCTTCTTACGGATGATATGGAAGAAAGAATAATTGTTCTGAGCGGTGAAAGAGCAAACAAAGTTTAAAATTACACGAACAATTCTTTATGGATGGTACTTTTAAAAGTGCCAGTAAACAGTTCTCCCAAATCTACACATACATGCGGATTACGGCAGCACTGACGAAGAAACAAACATACATCCTGTGGTGTTTACACTCTTACCTGACAAAAAGAAGATTACTTATGTACGTATGTTTCGTGAAATTATCAAGGCTGTACCAGAATGGGCCCCTAAGACAGTGACTGTAGATTTTGAAAGTGGTGCAGTATCTGCCTCAAGGAAGTGTTTCCTCAACGGAAGTAAAAGGCTGTTTTTTTACATAAAAAATGTATATGGAGAAAGGTTCAGGAGCTTGGACTAGCGCGTGAGTACAAAGAAAATGAGGAACTTCGCCTCCATATTCGTATGTGCCTAGCTTTGGCTTTCCTTAAACCAGAAGATGTGACAGATGGTTGGTTGGAGATCCAATCACAGGCTCCTAATAACTCAAAACTATTGGAGTTTTTCGACTACTTGTAGACACGTGGCTTGAGAATGAACAAATCCCAATTCACATGTGGAATTGTCACAAAAGACGTCATCGCACGACTAATGCTGTTGAAGGATGGAATAATAGGATTAACAATGTACTTGGCAGACCAAACCCGAAGCTTAGAGACGTGTTACTTTGTTTGAAGAGGGAAGCCGAGTCTTCAGGTCTCATGTATATGAGATCTGAATTGATTCTTCAAGGAAAGAGAAGAAAAACCACATACCAGAAGTTGGACGAAACAATTGTAAAAACTGTTGACAGATATGAAAAGAGCGGCGACATCAGATCATGTCTAAAGGCGTTGTCCTACATGCACAAGCTTGAATAAATGTAGGTCTACTGTAAATAATAATCAATTATGACGAGTCTCTCTGGTTGATTTGGATAATTTCATTATTTTAAATAAATGTAAATAAGTTGTAAATATTTATTATGACGAAGCTTCTTGGCTGATTTTAAACACTTTACTTACTTTTACTTTTTGACGGTGCGGGCCGTGTCGGGCTAGTGAAATGGAGAAGCGGTAGGTAGATTGCGGAAATTTCTGGTCCTTTACGACCAAATTTTATTTTGATGTTACTGATTGACTTACAAAAGTGTCTTTCTTCTCTTCAACCTCACTTCCAGGTTCATCAGATTTTCTTGAAATGCACCCCGTAAGCAGACAAATCTAAGATTACATTTGTGTTTTACGATAGCAAAAATAAATTGTAGAGAAAAAGAGTACGTTTGTTTTATTGTGTTTGAATTTTATTTTCCATTTCCTGTATATTCGGTCTGGTGACTCACAGTGTTACGGGCGCAAGTCCCGGGCTCCGTTGTATGTAATTATTACAGGCCTTAAAATTGACGTTCACCTCTGGCAAAGCTTTAGTGTGATGATGATTTGTCAATACTGCGTTCCGTAAATTATAAAGTACACGGGAGAGAGGGGAGAGTGTGGCCCGACCTTTAAACTGTGCGCGATTGTCGCTGTGCGCGATTGTCACTGTGCGCGATTGTCACTGTGCGCGATTGTCACGACACCAAAGAAATTCGTGAAGTCAGGGTTGGTAACAACAACATGAGAAGGACATGATTATCCAAATTACCGCTACCCGAAGAGTATTTAAGGCCCACTGGACACAATAGGGCCCATAGTTTTGCTCAGTGTGACTGCCTACACCTGAAGCCTGCCCAGTAATGACGTAAGTCCATTTTTGTCTCTCGATTCGACTAATGCCCACTCTTGCTTCTGTAATTGATTGAATGAAACTCAATTACGTGAAGATATATCTTTAGTATTTGGAATATTTCTTTGGAAGATTTCTATGAAGTTGCCGAATTGCATGTGTGATTCAAAGTAATTGTGGCAAGAAAATGATTTAAGTATAGAACTTTTGGTTGCTGTACAATTTCTGTGAACTTACTTAATTGCATATGTGTTCCAATTTCTAGTGCCGATCCCTATGTCCAATTTGCTTAAGTAGAACAGAATATAATTTAAGTTGTGTGGTGCATCTAACAACTCAGTATCTATATATATATTTTGTAATTGTTCTTGCCCTTTTTCTCGAGAGCTCATAAACTGAAGGCAGACAATCTTCAGTAAGAGGTGCGATTAGTAAATTAATAAAAATTATTAAACGTGGGGGATGGGAAGGTTGCACAGCAGGTATTTTAAAAACTCTCACAAAAGTATGATAATGTCTATAACTTCTGAATAATCAGAAAGTTGATACAATAATAAGGTCATCGATTCACGTTTTACTTTGCTATTTATTCCGTCGAAATCTTCATAAAAACATACACGGATAAGGCATGACGTTCAGCTTCGTCCAAAGATTCTAAACCACATAACAAACACATCGTCTTACTAGCACAGTTTCCAGCGAACTCAATCGAAACTCAACAACTAGCGATCCCAAGATCTTAAATAGCGTTACAGAATTTTCTAGGGAACATCAGAAATACCGGCCGACACTTCTGGATCGTTAAAAAACACTCCAATAAATGGCAATGGTACAAAACAATGAAAACCTATATAAAATTAATTATAATAATGAAGATACATTGTAACTTAAAATATGGGCCAATTATAAGCATTTAAACATAAAACTGAAAAAGACAAACAATCCAATATAGCCGAAAATTATACTCAAAACACCACGACTTAGAATGAACTCATAATTATAATTCTTTTTTCAGTTAACATTTCAAAAATTGTATTGCTTTTAACCGAGTTACACTTCATTTTAACAATTTCCATCCATCAAAACAATACTAATTCATACGAAAGATATACAAATTTATAATAATCAATGTTTACCTCTATCCAGCACCAATTGTACTTAATTCTTAGAAAGCTGGACTGAGTTGAGGGCGCTGCATGCTTCAAATTGTTTAAGACTCCTTTAAAATTCGACCAGCGTTTTTAACATGAACCGTTTCAACGGAAAATGCGTACTAATTTGAGATCACTACAGAGAGTTTAGACAAAATTAAATATATCCTGTTTACCATGGACTACGGGTTATACTTTATTCAATGTTTAAACCGTAATTTTTACATGAATCGCGTTCAAACTGGGGGGAGGGGGGACGTAGATATGTCAAGGGGGCATGGGGTGCGAGGTAGCTTCACCACCTGCGTGGACGGTATGCTAGCTCAGAAATACTATGTCCCCTTCACCACCTCTTAGAGTTGAAAACTTTTATTCTAACATCAGGTATTTAGTGAGTTTCTTCTGAGATGTTACTGTTAGTATTGAAAACTAGGCATTTACCTTTTTAATAAAAAAATTATGGGTCGGAGGGGAGGATGGCGTAGGAACTTTTCTTTTGACGGAAGGGGGTCGTGGCGAGAAAAATATTTGAAACCTTTAATCTAGACAGATTTTTTTTTTTGATTCTTCACTACAGTGCCTCGAACAATTTTTTTTTGAAATAAATCTTTCTTTTCCCTGTTGCAGTTTTGTAATATTTATAGATAATTAGATAATTGTCTAGCAGAATTGTTGGGAAAAATTGAAAAGCCAAACAAAAGAAATCAATACGTATTCCTAAGGAGATAAAACATGTAGATTCATTTAACAATTTGTTGCTTATATCTGTTCGTTTTGAAGAATTGGGTTTTTCGGTTTATAGAAGTTTTCACTTCATTTAAATTTACGGACAAGGAGCGAAGATGATATTGATTAATTACTCAAAATTCAGCAGTTATTACTCTTCAAATTGAAATATTGTTAAGTATGAAATAGAGAAGGGCTATAAAAGACGCGTTTGCAAGCTTCAGCACATTTTTTTAGCTTATAATAAAATGAGGAAATAATGAAAGGTCTAATTAAATAAATGAAACGTTAATTGGTGGGATGATTGGATGTGACGTATCTTTAATTTTGTGTTATTATTTGAGATCGAATAGTCTCTCCTGGGAGGTTATGACGTTAATTTCCAGAGCATTATGCGGGAAATAGGGTAGACAGTTATTTTGAATTAGTTTAATTTGCGTTCGTTCACGGGCGTGATAACAACCTACATTATGCTGCAATGGTCTGGAAGTGGCCTCTCTATTGTATGCTGAAATATTGTACTGTGTTTTAGCCGTAAATTTGTTACTTTAAAATGGAATAAATATGTTTTTTTGCTTTAGATGAAAGTCGAGATTAACTTTATGGCGATAATCTATCTTACGCTACCAGACAGCAATAGGTCATTAGGAATTAATATCAGTCTGTGATTGACTTAGTCTTGGTTTGGTAATTACTGTCTCTAGTAAAAATCTTCTTATTCACAACCATTTCCCAATATTTTGGGGTCGGCTGGCTTTAGTGACTGACTCATCGTCGGCATGGTGAAATTTGGAGTTATGATTTTACGGCGGAATTCTCTTGTTGGCGCGAAGCATTCTATGCCTACTAGTGTCGTGGAAATTGCCGTCTATCCACGCTCAAATTCGCTCGATTATTCCTGTGACCGGTCCTGTCTACCCGGGAGAGCTCTGCTCGCGAGAACTTCTCCAGGCTCGATGGACAAACGAAGGCTCGGCGGACAAACGAAAGTTAGGCGGACATACGAAGGCTCGGCAATGCAGGAACAGCGCATAGTGTCTTTCTCGGACATACCATGTAACAAGAATGGTAAATCATAGAAAACTGGATAAGATTGTACAGCAGGGGCAATCTCGAATCAACAGTATATCAGTGACTACTACCAACATTTTGTTTAAGTTCTATCAATTTAATCGTCGTAGACATGAAGTGTAACGTGTATGTGTTTGATAAACATATGTAACGGAAGTATTACAAACTATGAGATCATAACACAGTGCTACAAAAACCATAACACAAATAAGTTATCTATAGTTACTGACATACATAAAGTTTACCCTGTATCCACATTTGGTGCATTGTGATTTTTACGAAAGCTACAAATATATGTGACATATATCTTGTAAGAATTTGTATCTATTAATGCACAACATTGAACTTACTTTAATGACATAACTGATATCGCTCTTATACGTGATTTTAAATAACGAAAAGAGCAGTTATATGATCAGGAGAAAAATGGTTCCACTTTTATGAATTGACGGAACATTGCCATTGAAATGTTGAAATGTGGTGCAAACTGCAGGTTTTTACTTTTTCACTAAGACCTAGGATAAATGAAGGAACAGCGGAAGAAGAAACATGAAGAACTCTTTGTTTACAACACCCGAAAGCGTATTAGGGCGGGGAAATGTTAAGCATTTAGATATTGACATAACGTGATAGGATTATGGGATCAAATATGCATTTCTGAAAAGAAAAAAATGGCACTAGAAAATAATTCAAGAACCAAAATGTTAATAATAAGAGATTTATAAGTTTATCAGCAAGAAGTAGAAAGAAACTTTCGAAGAAAAATAAAATAAATAATGGTTTAACGGCGGGAGGAACGACTTGGAAGAGCATAAAGATGGGAACCGAAGAATGACATGATGAAAAAGAAGTAATGGAAAAATGAAGAAATAAATACTCAACTTATGGTGATTATTAACGTTTAGTGACCACTTGTCACAGTTTGAACGAAAGTATCTCAGATTTGATACATGTAATGAATTAGTATTGTCTGGTAGAAAGGCGACGTAGTTCCTCAAACTGATTATCACGTCAACATGTTAATTCATTTATAAAAACAGCAGAGTATTTCTCCCACAAACGAATTTTGAACGTAGTGACACGAGAGATTTTGAAATTAAGGTTTTCGTTCTGATGCTTATATTTACTGTTTTGTGGGTTGCTTATTATGATCAATGAGAAGAGGGAGCAAGCCTTGCTAAAGGGAGGAGGAAAGGGAATATAATTGGCCTAACATGGAAAGATGTAAAATTCTCCTGAAAAAGAGCAAAAAAAATTTAAAAAATGTGAAAGCGGTTAGTATCGATGTCATTAGTTGTGAAATGACTGAAGAAAAGCGAGACAATGAAAATAGTATATTTAAAGGCTTTTCCATACGATACGGAAGGACAACGTCATCATCAGTTAACTTTTTAAATGGATGATATGTAACATATAGTCTAAGTATTTAGGCCATTCTTTCTTACTGAATTTATTAACTATTTTCAGTCTTCATATCATCATTTAGAAGATGAAATATTTCAAAAAACTGTCCCAAGGAATCAATATAATCTAAATTACTGGCATAGTAACATGGATGATATAATCTGACTTTCAAATGAACGCAAAAAATAATTCCATAGAATAAGAAATATACAAAAAGATATCAGATATTCTGTGGAGAAATAAATAAACAGTCAGCTACAATTTCTAGATATCACAATTATAAAGATTCACAAGAAGCATATATTCAGTAAATAAAGTGAACCAACCACTGCAGTCATTAGGATGCATACAAGTTCCATACTCCCGTCTATTTATACACAATTTGAGGAATACGCTACACAGAACGTATTAAATACCTATTTCCAAACAGAACAAGGAAGGACTGGTAAAAAAATTTAGAGTAATCTTTGGATGGAAGGAGATGACCATGACAACAAGCTTGAATTCAGGACTAAGGGTGTGGGGAAACAACTCGAACAAATAACGACAGGAAATGTTAATCAACTTACTTAAAACGCTAAAGGGATTTAAAATAAAAATTCGTAATTATAGATAAAAAGAAAACATGAAATATGAAGGTAGGTGTGTAGCGAAAATTAAAAAGAATACAATGGAACTTGGCATCATTGCACCGATCGAATTCGAAGTAGAACACTGACAAAGCATACAATTAGAAATCAACAGACAGCAAATCTCCACAGCAGTAGGAAAATGTTTTCAGTATTTGTCACTACTCCGAAGAAAGATTGCCACACTACATCGAAATATATTTGCGCGGATGGACGGCACAAACAATAGAGTAACGGTAACTGTCCGGCTGCGTTCTGGAATGTGACTTTGGCCAAGTAGCCCTCAGTGAAGGAACGCAGCGTGCCACTAGGGTGACACGGTGGGGATGGTACAGTGTGGTGTGTGGTTGTTCTTATGATCCATATTAATATCTGAGTGGACGTATGTCTCCGAAGACAAACAGAAATTAGAATCATCGTGTCGAATTACTGCAGGCAGCAAACTCGGCACCTTCTACTAAATGGTAACCCCACCGATACGGTGATCACATCAAATGATTATAGTATTTATAAACCCAGTGTCGCCCTAGAGAAAATCTCACTGCCGCATTGAGCTTAATGAATTGACATATAGAAAAACCTGAGAGCTGATGTAAAATGAACCCATTCCTGGTTTTAAAGATATCTGTTTAATTGTGTCATACTATTTTAATGACATTTGATGAACAATAATTTTGTAATAATCGTATATTAATGTCGAACTTAGGTACAACGATGTTGTTAATCTGCAAGCAACATCCCGATTCCTTATACGAGCAACTTGAATCATTAATAATGTTTTATTGATTATTTAAGCACATAAAAATTAATTTAATTCTTAACAAGAGGGATTACACCTCAAGCACACGCGTTTGGTCTGACGATGATTTGTCGACAATGATCGCTGTCCGCAGGGACCCTCAGACATCCAACACAGCGGCCGCTTCCAACCAACCAAATACCGAAAAGATAACATTTCACGACCATGACTATATGTCTTTGCAATCGTTTAGAAATGCATCAATGTATGTTGCATCAGTATGACGTATCGTCTGGGTTGTGAAATGTTATGATTCTGTGTAAGTGTCTCTGGAGGCAACGAACGTTGACGACACAACGCCGACGCACAAGAAGTAAGCTAGAATATCCCTTTCTGGTAGGAACATAAACTGAGCAAAGGACTCCTGTCCAGAATGATAACCTTTAAAAAATCCAACAAAAACTTCACACACAAAAAACCACGTTGTTTTGCTTTACGGCTTGTCGACGTGTAAGTTATTGGAGCCGAGAGATGATTGGTGTAGGAACGGTAAGAAGTTCGGCCTTGACCTGTAAAGTGTTCATTGTTGCAAACTCCTGGAGTGAATTCATAGAACGATGGAAAACCAAAACCTGGATGATCGGACTGAGATTTGAACCCGCGTCTTATCGAATCATAGAACGTTACAAGAAAAAGCATTTATGGACTATTACTCAAACAGAAACACACGCAGTGTAACGGACATCTTAACAAAATGGGAGTAAGAGTTACAGCCTTTGAAACCTTCTGCTCTATAGAAAAATACCATAACAGAAATATACCTGCAAGAAAATGTCACTAGTCTGTAATACATCAATTTTCACTGTGGCTTGTATCTGTGGGCATTAAAATATCTCGGGAGTATTGTGAGTTGTGATATGCGTTGCAAGAAGGAGATAAAAACTAGGATCGCAATGAGAAAGGAAGCTTTCAATAGAAAGAAAAATTTGTTATGCTGAAGGCTGGATAAAAAGCTGGCGAAAAAACTAGCTAAATGTTTTGTATGGAGTGTAGGACTATATGGGGCATGGACGCTACCCAAAGAAGATGGAAAGGAGTTGGAAGCTTTCGAAATGTGGATATGGAGGAGGATGGAGAGAATAAGTTGGAAAGACAAAAGTAGGGAATGATGAGGTGCTTTTATGAGTAGAAGAGCAAAGGTCCCTTATAAAAACAATAAGGAACAGATAAAGGAACTAGATTGGTCATGTATGACTAATGAGTGCCTGCTTAAAACCTCTCTGGAGGGAATTGTAAATGGAGGGAAAAGAAGAAGTCGACGAAGAAAGGAAATGCTTGATGACATCTTGATAAATGGGAAATATATAAAGACAAAGAAACTGGAGGAACAAAGGGGTGTATGGATGGCTGTCGCAGTGAATGGACCTGTTGAATACCAGAAAACCCTGGATGATGACCGGTATCTATGGCCTGGCATTCAAGTCATCTGAGAAAAATACAATGAAATATAAAGCATGTCTGCTGCATGTACCTACCTGTACTTACTAATGGTAAGACCATAACGTAATTCAAGATAATCTTTTTGGCAATTATCACAAATGAATGAATGTTAATACACATTCACTGTGCAGAAATTAAATAGGAGAAAACTAGAAGTATCACATGTAGCGGATCTATAAATGGGGGGATATGACGTAAGTATGGATCCTATAATATAAAAAAAGATGCGTATGGTATCTGTAATAGTCTGACGCAATTTGCGTAAGACGAATGATTTAAGTGTATTTGACCATCGGCAAATTGGTTCTCAACGAAAGGGTCTCCACATCTTGGAAGTCGTTGGGTCATCCGGTGAAAGCGTCTTTTCTTATACCAATGGTAGTGGATAACGGTGTGGGGATGAGTAGGGTCACCGTCGGATAGCAACGGTAAGAGTCAAACCACATTGCAACAGATCACTGATCAATTCAACGCTGGTGCACAGCAACGTGTAAGCTGACACACCATCCAGGAGCATCTCCTTATTATGGACTACAGAAGCTATCATAACACGAAGGTACTTCTTCAGACATTGCGCAAAGTTAGTCATGGGTCCGGGAAAATTCCCACTGGATCATAGAAACTGCGAAAAATTGTTACCTGGACTGATGAATCCAGATTAAGGTTGGAACATGTTGATAGCAGGGTTCCGTACGGTGCCAACACTAGGGTACACTTCAAGCTGTTGCAGGTGGCATTCTCATCTGGGCACCGTCTACATAGATTGAAATGGGTCCTCTTGAACGAGTAACATTGAAGTTAATAAAACTACTGTTTTTAGTAGCGAGATTTGTATAGGATTGAATGGTAAAACTCCTTCTGGTGGTCAATTTATAGCGAGTTCAATTGCCGGGGCAAGTCTTCTATTAAAATATGCTAAAAAAATGACACGAAGAATAATACTTCTGATGTAATAAACAGGATTATTCCTCACCGTAGTCCCATAGATACAGGAGTAGTATGAAGTCCTTGATATGTACCTTCTCGTCCTACATCTCGTTATCATTGATATATAGTTAATAAAGTAATTATTATGCCTATAAAAAACAGGTTTATTTCTAATATATTGAATCATTTTACTAGCCCTGACGCTATAATTATGGCTCCAATAGCCCCTGTTAGGGGTTTTCATTTTATTGTAGTGATGAATGAAGTCCAGCTACGAGTTAGTCACATTTTCAGTGAATTATACTTTTGACTACAGAGGTTCGCTAAAGGGCCTATAACTATATTAATACCTCGACAATGAGAGAAAAAAGTATCATCTATTACTCAAGGAAATAGCGACATGTTGCTTAAACGAAATGAGTACATTCTATGATTTCTATTTAAACTAAAGCATTTAAAGCACCAATAAATCTAAATATTTAGGGAACTAATCCATGAATCAGACGTTTCACAACAATGTGAGATTCAAATAATGATTAGCTGAGGCTTAGAACTTATAAAATTTCTACATTCCAACATTAAAACTGGAACAATGAAAATAAAAGATATACAGTATTAGAAAAGAGTGAAATGAAAATATTAGGAGCAATGTAATGAACAATAATGAGGGATATGATAGATAATAAGGATTTAAGATCTCTAAATAAATTGTAAAAGAACTAGTACACTAGTAAAAGAAGTAAATATTGGAATGAATACATAGAAAAAATTAGATGAAGAAAGAATGTTTAAAAAGCAATAGTCAATATACCTTTCAGCGTAAGGAGAGGAAGGGAAGACCGTTAAGATGCTGAAATGAATATTATGAAGAGAAATAAAAGGAAATAAAAGAACTGTTAGATTCTCAGACAATCCAGTTATAGAGGAGGGAGATGAGCACGGAAGAAGTAAAATTGATAACTGAGAAATTTTTACCAATGACGATAGTAAAAGGACTAAGGCGTTAGGGTGATATAAGTGAGAAGAGGTGGGTATTTCACCAAAGATGTGACTGAAGAGTACTTCGTAGGCAAGATTAAGGAGGCATAATGCAACCAGGGAAGACGTCAGAAACTCAGATACATGAACAATCTAGAGTTGGGGAGTGGAGATTGGAATGACAGAACCCATTGCAGAAAACCGTGGGTCAACTGTGGTCCGTGATACAACTGCTGCATTCTAGGAACAACTAAATGAGATGAATTCTACTACATGGAAGGATAAAATTAACAACAAAAATAAAAAATGGCACATTCAAAACATCTGAAGGAGTTCTGGGCCCAAAAGAAGATGAAACTCGCTGCCAAATGCACAAATAGGGATAAAACGATACGAGTAAATACAAGTACTTACTCGATACATTCCTTCAGATACCAAGTACTTTTTGTATCGATACTTTAAAAAATAGTATCAAGTAGGTATCTGTCAAAAGTACTCGTATCGGTATGTATACCAATATCACGAATAACATGATTTCATTTAACACGTTAATTGATACATTAAACGCTTATCTGCACTGTAAAGATTATTTTTTGGTTGTCATTATTGCATGTTTTTAACACATTCTTTTTCTAAGTATGTGTTGTTGGCAAACTTGTTTGTCTGTGCCCGGCCGGGGAAAAAAAAAAAAAAAAAACTCTCTACCATCCCGTCAGTCGCCATTTTATGTCGTGGTCGTCATTGACTCATTGTTTTGTTTTCGTTCTGCGTTCGTAATTCTAACCTAGGGCTGTCGTCGTTGATTTGTGTTTAGTTTTGCATTAGGTATATTCGCTGATTGAAAATGGGACCTCCAAAGTGTAATGAGTGGCAATATTTCAAGAAAAATTATGACAAATCGCAAGCTGAAAAAAAATGCTTTAAAACTGTGCGGTTTTGTGGCAGTACTTGTAATTTGCATTAGCATTTAAAAATCCACCCCTATATTGCACCTGTTAATAGAAATGATAAGATTTCAATGTAATTACAACATTTATTAATCTACAAAAATATTATTTTATGTGTTTGGATGTTGATCGTGAATAGTGTTGCGTGGATACATTAATCGATATTGTTTGATATAATCATATTGCAAGTATTGACTGGTATCGATTAAGTAAAAAACTTTTAACTTAACAGGCAAACACTTAGAAAAACAAATATTTTTGGGGAGTACTACAAAAACCGACTTTTTTCATAAAATTAGTCTCATTTTGTCCTAGTCGGTATCAGTACTGTAATGACCAGTAAGGTGAAAATTTAATAAATATCTTTCGTCAAATAAATATATACTTTTATATCAATAAAGACTATCAATACTTATTAGATATTATTTTTTTATTTATTCAAAATTTCACTACGAAAAATCAGTTGATACGAGTGAGTATCGATACTTTTCTATGCATACCGAATAAGTATCGATACTGTATCGACTATCGAGTAAAAGTATCGATAACTCAATGGTATTGTTTTATACCTATGCACAAAGGCTTAACGTCTTCCTAGATGGCTTCAACGATTAAATATAACATACAAAATGGTTAGATAGATATTACATTCCCCCCCGTGACATAAATAAATCATAAACACTCAATGAACATGAAAGGACAATTGGTTTATTTGATTTCCTTGCACCGCATAACAACTGCGAGAAATCTTTTGCTTGTAGCCTTTCGCTACATCACTTATTGAAACATAACGAATGTAAATCAAATTTGCAGTATATCTAAATCTGGCACTTGTACACTTAGAGTCATATACCAATAAAATATTCCTGTTGCAGACCCCATACTATACAGGGTGCTCATTATATTTTATCCGTGATGTAACTCCATAGTAATGTGAAAAAAATCGATTAGGATATGACTTCTGACAAATATTGTAAAATACTTCAGAAATCACTAATGTGTAGTTTCATAAATATATATTTTTTTAAATAAATGATTTTCCTTCCTGGAAATGTTAGATTTGCAGATGAAAAATACTTTTCTTCATCACAATAAAAATGGATGTGTTTGTGGTTATTAACGAGATCTAATTTAGGATCTACCTAAGGCACCTCTGGGTTGGTCTAGGTAGCTTTTTGGTTTTAAAGGGTAAGATCGGCAGTTGTGAGATGTGGACATATAGTCAACAAAGAAGAAAAAGACTTTGAAAACTGTAAACATATTCCATTAAGGAAGGAGTAAGAGCATGAATAGCTAACGTTTAGGATAAATTCATTCAACAAGAGTAAATGAATAGCACCTTGATCGAGTGGTAGAGAAAAATTTCAAATCCAAAATTGAGAGCGATAATTATAACGAACGCAAAGGAAAACAACCAGGGAGCTTTGCTTTCATTGCCAAACAGAATTACGTGGGAATCCATCTAAATTAATGGAAAACAATACAGCGATGAAAAATAAAGGTAAAAACCTTCAAGGTGACTGGTAAAGAAATAAAATATGCGAAACCAGAACCAAAAGTAACAATTCTGCGCAAGAGGAAGACCTTAGCAGTACCGTACGATGCAAAAAAAGGGAAAAAATCGAAGTAGGGAAAAAAGTAGGCACAAAAATCAAAGATTATACCAAAGTTACACAAACAATAAACAGCGAGAAATGATAAAACATATTAAAAAGTCGTAGAGGAGATTTACTCTCTGGATGTTAAAGACCCGTCCCAGCCAAGGAACGCGTAGGATCCTACTCAGCAAGGAATAAATGAGCAAGAAAACTCCAACCTGGATAGGGTATTCGTACATACGAAGTAACATAAGATGTCATATGATCATCCAGAAAAAAATACTGGGGAGAGACGATGTGCCGGTGGAATTTGAAATTAGTTTCTGGGCTTAATTTGAAACAAAATGATACAAGGAATTTGAATCATTTATAATATTTTTACTGATTATTTTTGCAAACAAAAATTAATTTAATTCTAAACAAGACGGAGTACACCTCAAGTACAGGTGTTTGGTATGTCGGCAACGATCGCTGTCCGCAGGGACCCTCAGACATCCAACACAGCGGCCGCTTCCAGCCAGCCAGATACCGAGAAGAAAACATTTCACGACCCTGACTATATGTCTTTTCAGTCGTATTGAAATTATAAATGTATGTTGCATCTGTATGACGTACCGTCTGGGTTGTGAAATGTTATGACCCTATGTGGGGTTTATAAAAGTCTCTGGAGGCAACGAACGTTGACGACACAACATCAACGCACCAGAAAGTAAGCTAGAATATCTATTTCTGGTATGGACATAAACTGAGCAATTGAAGACGTTTACCTACTCCTTTCCAGAACCATACCCTTTAAAAATTCTAGTAAAAACTACGCACACAAAAAACACGTTGGTTTGCTTTACCGTTTATCGACGTGTATGTTATTGGAGCCGAGAGATGATTGGTGAATGAACGATAAGAAGTTCGGCCATGAACTGTAAAAGTATTCATTTCTGAAATCGCCAGGAGTGAATTAAGAGAACAATGGAAAACCGAAATAAGGATGATCGGACCCGCGTCTTATTGAATCATAGAAACTTACGTTAAGAAAAAGCATTTGTGGAATATTACTCATACTTAAACAGAAACACACGCAGTGTAACCGACATTTAAAAAAAATGGGAGTAACCTTCTGCTATATAGAATAATACCATAACAGAAATATACCTGCAAGAAAATGTCACTAGTATGTAATACATCAATTTTCACTGTGGCTTGTATCTATGGGCATTAAAATATCTCGGGAGTATTGTGAGTAGAGATGCAAGATGCGTTGCAAGAAGGAGATAAAAACTAGGATCGCAATGAGATAGGTAGCTTTCAATAGAAAGAAAAATATGTTATGCGGAAGGCTGGATAAAAAGCTGGCGAAAAAACAAGCTAAACTATATGGAGCAGAAATATGGACGCTACCCAAAGAAGATGTAAAGAGGTTGGAAGCTTTCGAAATGTGGACAAGGAGGAGGATGGAGAAAATAAGTTTAAAAGACAAAGTAAGGTATGATGAGGTGCTCGTACTAGTAGGTGAACAAAAGTCCCTTAAAAAAAAAAAAAAAAAAAAAAAAAAAAGGAACAGAAAAAGGAATTGGATTGGTTATGTGTTGCGGAACGAGTACCTGCTTAAAACGGCTCTGGACGGGATTGTAAATGTAGGGAATGTAGGTCTATGAAGAAAGAAAATACTTTTTGATATCATGATAAATGGGAAAGATATAAAGAAAGAGACTGGCTGAACAATGCGAGGTACAGAAGGCTGTCGCTGGTGAATGGACCTTCTGAATAGAAGAAACCCTTGATTATGACTGGCATCTATGGTCTGACATTCAAATCATTTGAGGAAAATGCAGTGAAATATAAAGCTGGTATGCTGCACGTACCCAGCTGTACTTTCTAATGGTAAGATAATAACATAATTCAAGATAATCTTTTTAGCGGTGATCACAAATGAATGACTATTAATGTACTTGCACTGTACAAAAATTAAATAGGAGAAGACTAGAGATATCAAATGTAGCAGCTCTGTAAACGGAGGGGAAATGACGTAAAAATAGATTCAATAATATAAAAAACGATGCGTTTGGTATCTGTAATGTCTAACGCAATTTGCATAAGACGAATGATTTAAGTGCATTTGACCATCGGTAAATTGGTTCTTAATCGAAAGGGTCTCACCATTTTGGAAGTCGTTGGATTTTCACTAGCCACTTAGTCAAGGGTGTACCACGACTACATCGACTCCAATGAAAGCATCGTTTCTTATAATAATGATAGTGGATAACGGTGTTAGAATGAGTAGAGTCATCGTTGGTAATAGACACGCCACACTGCAACAGATCACTGATCAATTCAACGTTGGTGCACAGCAACGTGTAAGCAGACACACCATCCAGGAGCATCTCCTTATTATGGACTGCAGAAGCTATCATTACACGAAGGTACTTCTTCAGACATTGCGCAAAGTTTGTCATGGTTCCGGGAAAATTCCTACTGGGATATAGAAAAGCGAAAATTTTTTACCTGAACTGATGAATCCAGATTAAGGTTGGAACATGTTGATGGCAGGGTTCCGTACAGTGCCAACACTAGGGTACACCTCAAGCTGCTGTAGGTGGCATTCTCATCTGGACACCGTTTTCATAGATTAAAATGGTCTTCTTATACGAGTAACATCGGCCCTCTAGGTCAAACCATGAGGTCCCGTTTCATTGTCTGCAACATACCACTGGAGACAATGCACTGTCCTCTGCTCCAGAATTGGATCCAAATGGATGGATGAACACTTCACAGACATAAACTTGCTTCCATTACTAGAAATATCACTTGACATTTGCTTAAACGAAATGAGTACACGTTTTCATTCTTGGTATTAGTTAGGGAGCTAATGACCATGCCGTTGATGCGCCCTTAAGCCCTAACAACAACAAGAACATCAACAACATACATACAGTAGGTTCTATTTAAAATAATTCATTTAAAGGACCAATAAATCTAAATATTTAGGGAACTAATCCATGAATCAGACTTTTTATAACAATCTAAGATTCAAATAATGATTAGCAGAGGCATAGAACTTATAAAATTTCGACATTCCAACATTAAAACTGGCACAATGAAAATAAAAGCACTATTAGAAAAGAGTGAAATGAAAAGATTAGGAGCAATGCAATGAAAAATAATGAGGGATATGATAGGTAATAAGGATTTAAGATCTCTAAAAAATTGTAAAAGAACTAGTACACTGGTAAAAGAAGAAAATATTGGAATTAATACTTAATAGATAGAAAAAATCAATGAAGAAAGAATGTTTAAAAAGCAATAGTCAATATACCTGTCAGCGGAAGGAGGGAAAGGGAAGACCGTTAAGACGCTGAAATGAATATGCTGAAGACAAATAAAAGAAAACCAAACTGTTAGATTCTCAGACAATTTTTGGTCCAGTTAAAGAGGGAGATGAGCAAAGAAGAAGAAAAATCGATAAATGAGAAATTTTTACCAATAACGCTAGTAAAAGGACTAAGGCTAAGGTTTTAGGGTCATATAAATGAGAAGCGACGGGTATCTCACAAAAGATGTGACTGAAGAGTGCTTGGAAGGGAGGAAACCAAGATTAAGAAGGCCTGATGCAACCAGGGAAGACGTCAGAAACTCAGTAAAATGAACACTCCAGAGTTGAGACTACCGTAGATCGACTATGGTCAGTGATACAACTGCAATACTGAAGAAATAACTGAATGAGATTAACTCTGCTACACAGAAGAATAAAACCAAGAAGAAAAATCCATAATGGTTAGATAGCAATGATGAAGATGAGCGTGTACGAGGACGTGGACATAATTAAATTCAAAGTCCATTTAACAGAATTTTTTTTTTTTTTTTTTTTAACCATTTCATTCCTCCCAGCAGAATGCTGGGAGGCGGGCTGCTGGAGAGTCATAGGGGACTCATTTAACAGAAATTTTTTACATTTCATTCCTCCCAGCAGAAGGCTGGGAGGCGGGCTGCTGGAGAGTCATAGGGGACTCTTTTCAGCCGATCTACTACTACGGGGAGGGAAGGGGGATGGAAGGTCGGCCGTGGCCTTGTAGGGAACCATCCCAGCATTCGCCTAAGTGTCTGAGGGAAACCACGGAAAACCTCAGACAGGATGGCCGAACCGAGTTTAACCCCGGTCCTCCCGAATGATAGGTAGGAGGCCAATATTGGCCTCCTCCCATTCTCGGTGTTTTAACAGAAAGGACAATTTATCAATTTAATTTCCCTGGTACGCATAACAACTGCGAGAAACCTTTTGTTTGGAGCCTTTCGCATCATCACTTATTGACACGTAACGAATGTAAATCAAATCTGCAGTAAATCTAAATCTGGCAGGAGTTCACTTAGAACCATATTCCAACAAAATACTCCTGCTGCAGACCCCATGGGACTACAATGGGTGCTCCTTATATTTAATCCGTGATGTAACTCCAATGTAATGCGAAAAAATCGCTTAAAAATGACTTCTAACAAATATTGTAAAATACTTCAGAAACCACTAATGTAGTGACTAACTTTTTTTTTTTTTTTTTTTTTTTTTTTGAAAATAAAAATGTTTTAGCTCCAGAAAATGTTTGATTTGCAGATGAAACATATGCTTCTTCATCTTAATAAAAATGGGTATGTCTCTGGTTATTTACAAGTTCTAATTTAGGGTCCCTACTGGTACCGCTGTATTGGTCTGGTGGCTGTTTGGCCTTAAAGGTTAAACTCGGCAGGATGTAGACAGTCAGTCAGTCACAGCGCATACAACAACGAAAAACTTTGGGAACTTTAAACGTAGTACATTAAGGAAGGACTAAGAGCATGGATAGCTAACGCTTGGGATAAATTCATTCAACAACAGTAAATGAATGGGACCTTGATCGAGTGGTAGAGATCACTTTCAAGTCCAATACTGAGAGCGATAATTATAATGATCGCAAAGGAAAGAAATCAAGGAGTTCTGCTTTCATTTTCTAACAGATTTACATCGGAATCCAACCAAATTAATGGAAAACAACACTGCGAAGAAAAATAAAGGTAAAAGTCTTCAGGGTGACTGGTAAATAAATAAAAATATGCTAAATAAGAAGCAGAAGTAACAAGACTGTACAAGAAAAAGACTTTAGCAGTATCGCAAGGTGAAAAAAAGCGAAGTTGAAAAGAAAGCAGACATAGAAATCGGAGATGATAAACCATATTAAAAATTCGTAAAGGAGATTTACTCTCTGGAAATTAAAGACGTGTCCCAGCCAGGGAACGCGTAGGATCCGAGTCGGCAAGCAATAAATGAGCAAGAAAACTCCAGCTTGGATAGGGAATTCGTACATACGAAGTAACACAAGCTGTAATGTGATCACCCAGGAACAAATCACCGGGGAGAGACGGTCTGCCCGGGGAATTTTATTTCAGTGTTAGGACATTATTTGAAACAAACTAATACAGTGATGTGATAAATAAATCCAACCACCAATAGAGATCACTAGAAGCATCTTAGTAATGATACTCAAGAAATGGAAACCAAACCCGCGAAAAGTCAACGGTACTGAACTCGGATTTATAATCTAAAATCCATTATGCACAAGATTCGAGGACTATACAAGATGAAAAAGGTTTCCGGACAGACCTGCAACATCTAACATAAAAAGAACATAGGAATCCAATCAAAAATTAGGCATTACAATACTGTTATTAAACCCAACGCTCTTTACGCCACAGAAACTCACACTAAACTCTAAGAGAGACATCGATAACATCCAAAAAGAAGAACGAAGAATCACCACGAAAATTATTGGACCAACCAAAACGGAAGAAGGCTACAGACTAAAGTAAAACAAATCAGTAGAGTCACACTCAAACTTAGCCAACGACATCAGAAAACGCAGACTAAAATTCTATAATCACATCTACAGGTTTCCAGATCACAGATTAACTAAGCAGATATTCGGCCATTAAAAATGACTAACAGCTGGTTCGATCAAATAAGACAAGATATGGAAAAGCAAATAACCAGACATCAGAAATCCTAGATCGCAAAATCTTCAGACAAAAAATACACAACTTGGTAGTCATGCCGGAAACCAAAGCCAAGAAGACCGGCGCATCTTGGACAGAAGAGAGAAAACTTGCCTTCAGTAAACGGATGCGAGAATACTGGAATGGCAAAAGAAACTCAGACAGAAAATGACTAAGTTTTGCGTGTTCTGTATCAATTCACCGTCAAAAGATAAGTTGGAAAAAATTAAACTTTTGAAGTGGGTCAATAAAAAATTTACCATGATAACTAGATCATAGAGAATTTTTTTGGGCTTCAATGACGGCCTTACCTTAAAACCAGAAGCAACAACACAATGTGCATAAAATTAAATAATAATAATAATTAAAAAAATATGTGCCAAGACCATATTTTGAAGGACAGCTATGCCACAAACATTTTTCTCTGCTTTTATCTGTTCTAAATTTAATCTACACAGAGACATCCACTGATACGAGTCACATTAATAAATATTTACAGTGCTACGACATCACATATTAGATTGAAACGAGCTATATTGGTGAGTTAAACGGGAAAACGTTTGGCTCAGTACCCGCAACAAATCTTTGGTTCTACTAGTTAGGGTGATCTGGTCTCAGGTGGCAATAAGAACAGTACGGATAGAGGAAAACTCGACAAAATCAAATTACGCCAAATCACTTTATGCTGAGAATGCAATCTGATCGACACAACTCACTGTCAAAAGGTAAGTTGGAAAAAATTAAACTTTTGAAATGGACCAATAAAAAATTTACCATGATAAATAGATCATAGAGAATTTTTTGGAGCTTCAGTGATGGCCTTACCTTAAAACCAGAAGCAATAACACAATTTGCATAAAAGGACAGTGCCTGAAATATGCTTTTTTTTTTTTTTTTTTTTTTTTAAAAAAGCATACTTTGAGAAATTTCCAACATTACATAAACGCAAATCCTCTTAAAATTAACAGGAATCTCGAACTTTGCCAAAATATTATAAATTAAACTAAAACAATATTAAAAAGCATGTCGCTTTAACATAGTTACCTAAAAGACAGGCAAGCTGGAAAAAAGGTGGCACAGGCATTCAAAATCCTGAGTCACGGGTTTGAATCCAAGTGCAGTCGAGAAATTTCGACTGCTTAACAGCTCGGAGCCACACCATTTGTGGCATCTTTTGTGTTGATCATACTGGGTATTTTATTTCAAACTATGTTAACGAAGATTTTTTTAAAAGACATTTAGCACAAGTTTTTCCTGTTTGGTTCCTGTCATTTCACACGTATTAGTTTCTAGTTCTCTCAGAATTTTATTAGTCTACATATTTTTCTCACTTTTTTACAATATAAGCAACATTTATGAATCGAAGTTAAGTTTTCAGTCGGATTGATGAAACAAATCATACTTCGCACATGTCTGAATCGTGCGAGCGATATGGTTGAGCGGTAACGTTCTGGCCTCGCATTTCGGAGGACGCAGGTTAGCATCCCCGTCCAGCCATCCAGATTTGGGTTTTCCATGGTTTCCCCAAATTACTGCAAGCTAATGCCGGGAGTAAAGTGAGTAAACTGGCTGAGGAAATGCAAATAGATATCCTCTGTCTTCAAGAGCCCCATTCCAGGGAAGGGAAAATCTCACACATGCCAGTGACGTCTCAGATAATCTCGACAGGGAAAAAACCAATGAGTGCCATCATAGTCTTCAATAAGCAAATCACAGTCAAAAAATAACACAATTCTGCGATGAACATACGGTGCGTGTGGAGTTAGGTACGCAATGGGGAAACGTAGTCCTCGTTAACATGTACTTCCAATACAGAGACGATATTGATCCCTATCTTTGCAAGATTAGGGAAATATGTACAGCCATAGGCGACAGCCCTACGGTGATAGTTGCCGATGCAAATGCCAAATCTGCACTCTGGCACAGCGGTCGTACAGACGCACGAGGAGAAAAGTTACTCGACTGATTGGAGAATTACAGCTGTATGTCAAAAACGAGCCAAACAATCCATACACGTTCAGTGACCGAGCAGGTGCCAAATCGAACATAGATATAACTTTAGCAAATCGAAGAGCAGGAAACCTAGTAAGCGGGTGGAAGGTGATTGAGAACCAAACCACCAGTGATCACAATCTAATTATGTTCGAACTGGGAAGACTGCGGGACGGTGCGCGCGAAGGCGCCTGTACCAATATTCAACGGCTATATGACATCAGCAAAGCCAACTGGCCAAGGTTGAGGAGTTGCTTTATTCCCCCCCAAGTCGAAGATAAAGATTTTGATGTGGACAAGGCTGCGGAAGAAACAATTCGAGCAATCCAGGACGCAATGAGAACTGCAATTCCACTAAAGAAAACAATGGGAGTAAAAGACAAACCATGGACAGAAAGATTGCAGAAACTACGAATCACAATGAGGAAGGCAAGACAAGCATATCAACGTTGCCTCATTACAGAAGAGAGACAGACTCTTCTAGATAGATATAGGAACAAAAAGCAAGAGTTCAAGGATCTGTTGCTGAAGACAAAACAAAAAAGCTGGGAAGCCTTCGTCAGACAAAATATGAGATCAGGCCCATGGGGCATCCCCTACAAGATTGCCGCTGGCAAAATTAGGCCACCTACAACCTTGTCTACAGTAAGAAAACTGGATGGATCTATGACCACCAACTGGATGGAAACTGCACGGGAGCTACTTGACGTGCTACTTCCAGATGATAGTATGGAAAACGAGACCGTGCGGCAAAGTGAACAGCGTCAAAAAATGTGGGATCCCTACGAGAGTGAACATCAAAAATGCGTCATATCAGATGAAGAGATAGTAGAGGCAATATTTTCCCTTCCAAAAAGAAAAGCACCTGGACCTGATGGGATACCAGCAGAGGTCCTCCAGGAGCTGGTCGTCCAACTGGTTCCAACCTTAAATAAACTTTTTAACGAATGCCTGGTACAGGGAAAAATACCAAATGCATGGAAAACGAGTGACGTGATTATCATAGCGAAAGGTGGAAGCAAAGACCCACAACTTCCAAAATCCTATCGTCCAATCTGCTTACTCAATGTTCTAGGGAAAGTACAAGAAAAGATACTTTGCAAGAAACTAAAGGAACACAGATTAAAACATGGGATGAACCCAAATCAGTATGGGTTCAGAGCAGGCAAGTCAACAGAGGACGCCATCAACCACTTAATGGAAATAGCTCAAAACTCTTCCAAAAATTATGTGGTGGGAGTATTTGTAGATATCGCCGGCGCATTCGACAATCTCTGGTAGCCCGCGCTCTTCGAACGCATAAGAAACAACAACTGTCCAAAAAACCTATATACCAGTTTTAGAGATTATTGTAGAAATAGATATGCCAAATTGCGGTGCCCCAACAAGTACATAGAGAAAAGACTGACGAAAGGTTGCCCGCAGGGATCAGTGTGTGGACCAATTTTCTGGGACATTGGTTTGGAACCGGTCATGGAAATATTGCAACAAATGTCAGAACTGCTGGGTGTGGTGGCATTCGCCGATGATCTCGCACTTCTGATAGACGCGGACACCAGGCAGGAACTCGAAACAAAATGCAAAGCAGTATTGGATTGCCTAAGTAAGTGGTGTGCAGCAGTTAAGTTAAACCTAGCCCCACAAAAGACGACCTACGTGCTCCTAAAAGGAACACTCAAACGAAATCCGGTAGCCTAATTAGGATCCAGGGAAAAACAATAAAGAGAAAAGCAGTAGTCCGTTACCTTGGTGTAAACCTGGAGGAACAACTGAAATTTGCGTCTCACATGGAGGAAGTATGTGGAAGAGCAGCACTGGTAATGCAGAAATTGATAAGCATTGGCGAACGACGGTTTAATCTGCCTCCGCTCGTCATAAAAAGATATCACGATGCAATACTGACCTCCATTACAGGATACGCTGCAAGCACGTGGGCCAAGCACCTAAGAAAGGTCAAACCAAAGGAGCTGCTTCGCCGTACGCAGCGAGGAATTCTGCTCCGACTAACTGGGGCCTACAGAACAACGGCCACAGATGCCCTAACGGTTATACTCGGTATCTGGCTCCTGGACCTGGAAGTAAGGAAGCGAGGAGCGTTATACTGGATTAAAAAAGGAAGGTATGACCAAGCTGCTGAAATAATTGGAAAGCCTGTTGAAACCAAAAAAGATATTTGGGATGCGCTGATGGATGAATGGCAGCAAACATGGACTAACAGCAACACGGGCAGAAGGACCTTCGACATGCTTCCTTGCGTGAAAGAGAGAATGAACATGACTCACCTACAACCATCTCCAGGGCTCATACACTACATATCCGGCCATGGTCCATACAACAGTTTCTTAGAACAGAGAGGCCTCAAAGAAACAAACAGATGCGACTGTGGTGAAGTAAGTACTCCCGAGCACGTGGTTTGGGAGTGCAAACAAACTGAAGAATCAAGAGCATACCTCCAAATGCAACTTCAGAACAGAAGAATATACGATATACTGCGTGATACCGAGCTCTGGCACTTGCTGGATGAAGCTGCTAATCTAGCGTCGCAGCGCGAGAAGGCGAGATTTGTTGAATTGAAACAGGCAGAGCGTAGGGGACGCCGCGAGCAACCGGCATCAGAAGCAGAAAGAAGGACAGGAGAGGAAGAAACTCAAGAGTAAAGAACAACCCAAATTTGACTACAAGCACTGCCCATGACTAAGGCGGTGCCTGCACCAGGAAGACGGCAAAGACTCAATTCATCGTAGTGCCTCTGGAAGCCAGAGGCACCTTCTCCAGGGCTCAGGGGGTGGCCTGCTCTGATTCCAGGAGAGAACTCCTGATGGGGGAGCAGGTGGCTCCAGGGACAAACCGGAGAAGAACGAGACCACTACCTGGAACGTGAAGCTGGCTGACGACACTTTGTGGTCAGCTTGTCAGCAGTCGCCCCGCTGCATCAGCAGAGACAGCTAGCGGCCAGATGTCGACGCAGGCCAGCAGTGGTAAAAGAAGAACGTATACAAATAGACAATTTATTAATTAGAAGTATGAAAATACAAAGACAATTGCTGATTTTGGTGTGAATTAGTAAGATGGTAGATTAATTAGTAGATTAGTTGGTAGATTAAGTGGTATATTAATTATTAGAATAATTAGTAGATTTACTATAAGAATACTTAAATCCTTAAAAATAATTATTATTAACAAAAAATAAAGTAAATTGTTTTAAGAATAAAACTGTAGAAACTAAGGGCCTACTTTAGGTAACAAGGTAGTAGGCTATGTAAAATCAGGAAATAAAATAAAAAAATAATGCCGGGATAGTTCCTTCAAAGGGCCATGGCCAAAATCCTTCCTCTTCCATGCCCCTCATCCTTTCCCGCCTCTAATGACGTCGATATCGACGAGGTTTAAAGCCATAAGGAAAAAAACTGAATGGGTCCTGATACGGCACTACCAGATATCAGTTAAGACTGCTATCAAGGTGCGAAGAACTCATATCTTCGCAATTGTGTTATCAAACTGTGAAATGTGGACTGTTTCTACTAACGTTTTGTATATCATTTTGCTTGTACATTCCTTTTCAGGAAGAGACTCGAGATGATTCCTCCAACTCTACATTACGTTATGCTGGATATTTTAATTTAAAATTGTTTGCTGGTGTATGTTTGTGAAACGTGAAAACTTTGTGCTAATGATTTTTATGTTGATTCCTCAGCCGCGTTGTTTATTTCATGAAATAAACAACGCGGCATAACCCGAAAGTCAATTAATCATGATTTTTCTGTTGTTTTGATTGTATATAGTCTTCAGGACGATTCTGGGGATCATATTAGAATTCATCTGGAGAATTTTTAAAACCTACCAAAGATTGTAATCGGCATAGATTTGAACGAGGACCATTTGTATCTGCCCGACTCCAATGATGTAGGTGATTTAAACATATTATAATTAATCATTAAAATTAATTTATATTTTGTGAATATTTTCAATCGGATATCAGGTCATATCAGACCTCTGTGAAATGTTGTTACAGCAGGTCGTTCCCTATGTTCTCGGAATTTATAGATAAAAACAAATATTTTTTTCTTATAATGAGTTTTATATTACCCATGAGCCTTAAAAGCAGGAATGAGATTAAAAGCAGAATAGTAATAGCAAAAATAGCCTTCATGAAAATGAGGAATCTTTTAGAATCAAATATTGATGTAGGGCTTAGAAGGAACTTTCTAAAACTCTATGTATGGAGTACAGCACTTTATGGTGACGAAACGTGATCTTTAGGAATTTCAGAAAGAAGAAAAATTGAAGTATTTTAAATGTAGAGCTATAGAAGGATGTTGAAAATTTAGTGGACAGATAATGTACGAAATGAACGATTTTTGGAAATGATTAAAGATAAAACTTTGTGGAAGAGGCTTACAGAAAGAAGAGACAGGACAGTAGGTCATATTTTGAGACCTACAGGATTGATCAATTTGTTAGTGGAGTGAACAGTCGAAGGAAGACAGAGATTAAATTGGGTTGGAACATTGCATCAAACCAGACCAAAGATTGATGACAGTAAAAAAAAAAATGTTTTTACTCGTTTAGCCATTCCCGAGCAACAAAGCAGCTATTATCGCTGAGCACTGGGAATCATTTCGTAAATTACAGATAAACATAAAACGTTACGAGAAAAGTAGAGAAATCCTCGCCTTGCGCAGTGAGACCGCCCTGTACATACCACTGGCTGTACGCTAGATGCGCCGATTTCGGCTGCATCGACTGTACTTATTGTGCAGTTTATCAGCTACGCATGTGTCTCCGTCATAAACTTCACGAGCAAATAGATCCTGAACACAAAACGCTGACGTCACTGTTAACTGTCAACTCTCTGTCCTGCGACTATAAATCTGTACACAATGGAACAGGGGACAGCCGGTTTTCGAATAGGGCACCTGCTGCAGCAGACAGATGATGTGGAAGCTGCTGTACCAACTTACAAACAATAAAATATAAGTTCAAGCAAAAAGTAAGTGTGCTGCTTCTATAGTATATTATCTATAGGTTTCATCTTTAAAAATGACCTTTCAAATCTAGAGAATGCAACCGTAGATCATCGGTGATTGGATACTTAGAAACTTTGTAGTCATAATTAATATTATTTGTTATTTAAGAGTCGTAAACATCACGGGTATGATTCAACAATCGCTTATAGCTATTTTTGTGTCTGAAACTACCATAAAGTAACAAATTTGTAGGGTTCTGCTACTCTAATAGAGTCGTAATTTAATTTAAGCTAGTTGTCAATGGTTGTAAAGTGTACACGGTTGTTGCAGATCAGCTTTTATTTATTCATTTAGTTTGCTTATGGCTTGGACGTTTGGATCATTACAGGCGGGAATGGACGGGGGACAGGGAACGGGAAGGAATTCACCCACAGGCAGTAGCGGATCCAGGGGGGGGGCTAGGGGGCTGAAGCCCCCCCCCCCAACAGCACCTAACGACATACCTTTTTTTTTGCTCTACGGTTTTAATAAGGTCGGCAATCTGGAATAATGAGATTTCTGTCGGTGAACTCCTCCTTCCCCGAGTCAAGCCCCCAAGCTTCCCCCCCCCCCCAAAAAAAAATCCTGGATCCGCCACTGCCCACAGGCATTTATAGGAACCATCTCGGAAACCATGAAAAAAACCAATATCTGGATGACTGGACGGGGATTCGAACCCAGTTCTCCCGAATGAGAGGCCAGAGCGTTACTGTTCATCCACCACGATCGGTTTGAAAATCAATAGCTGTCTTTGATTCAGCCTACAATAACTCGCTACATCTACATCGAAACAATCTACTTGATAAGAATATACTGTATTTGCGTATTGAGATGACAGAGATAATTCCAATAGGCTCAAGGAAGATGTTTCTCAGCTGTCATTTCTTCTCACAGTTCCAACAGTGGTTGGCGTACTTGCTACAATTAAAACTTCCGTTTCCTTGGGTCTGTCCTCACAGTCAGAAAGTCATTTATTTTCAGGAAAGTTGACCTCCGTTTCCTAAGTCACAGCTGGGTATTCTGATTGGTTCTTACATTCAATTTCTGATGTAACCAATCGTCGGACTTGTGGAAGAGCAATGATAGTCAAAGAGCAGATCTTCTGTGTGGTATTATGTTTGTGACGTCCAGTGATTTACGTTCATATGGGTCTCACTAGAGATAGGGATACCAATAGGGTAGATCTTGAGCAACGTTGTGCTGAAGTTAGCGTCGAATACTTCAGTCACTGATGAAAATCATTTCCGATACACTAAATTATATTTTCTTTGATATTGTTTATATCTACACCGGTACCAAATTCCCCAAACCGTTTGACGATATCCAGTAATTTCTCAGTATCCTCAGATTTAACAGCTAAAATTACGACTTTATCTGTAAATCATAACACTCATATTCTATTTTCTTGAACTGTTTTGTGACATTCAGATATTTCCTTTATGTTTGTTTTACGTGTCTATAGTTTTCTTCTATGATGAACAATAAGCGAAAGCTGCATTACGAATTATTTTTCAGTTAAGTTTGAATTTAATATTTCGGTGGGTCGTTAAACGCCGGCGGAGTAGAAAATCGGAAACATGTTCCAAAGATTCAACCAAGTGAATTTAAATCATCCTGCCTACACAGCACTCAAACCACTACGAAGCCAGTAAGCCTTTCTCCAACCGAGAGCTAGCGAGCTTATCGATTGCTATCGCTGCGCTCTGGTCCGACCAATTTGTCGATACTCGAGCGAGGAACGTGACAGCTGTCAGAGATAACGTCACAGCGGTTAGGCTACCAGCGTTACTGAAGTGCGTTTCTGGGCAAGGACCAGCGGGAGCCTCTTCAACTAGCAAGCTAGTGGGATATTACCAGCATCGTTTAATTCAATTCCGTAACTCGAAGAAGTAAAAACAAAATATTTACGAGGGAATACACAATTTTGTTTTAATCGATCTTGGTGGCTGGGTGGTCTATGCTTGGCCCTTGCATTCGGAAATACATGTGTTCAACCATGTTTTAGTGATATCGGTCACTGCGAACGTTCCTCGTCCCAATGCATTCCCATATCCATGGACCTCAACACCGTCTAGCCGTAAAGTCTAAAGAAACTGTATATACAGTGTAAGTGCTCCTAGCAAATGTTTCATTTCATTCTACTATACTTGTATAACTGACAGATACTCGTGATAAAATTGGTTGAAAGTGTAGCATATGTTTTTCACTGACTTGCCCAAGCGATTCATCAGACTCATTATTCTTGTATGTAGGCAGTAACATTTACTGGCAAAACATGCTTAACTTACGAAATACTCATTTTCTGTTCAATATCATTCCGTAATATCCTTCCTGTACATCTCACATACCACTTGAAGTGTCTAAAGATTCAAACTTGAAGGCTGTCTAATTCATTAGTTTCTTTTCTACATTGCTTCTTTCAGCACTTGATCAATTCCAAATAGGATGGAAATAATAAAAGCTAAATAGAGAATAACAACAAACTATAGTCGAGAACGTGGCCATCTGATGAACGAAACGAAAGTAATCTTTGATGAAAAGTTGTCATTCACAACTAACAATCAAGTATTGAATAACCAAACTCGAATTGAACTGTACTCTGAAGCACCGTGAATACAATAGCGTCATTTTAGTAGAAGCAGTTTACAATCCAAGGTTCTAGAGTGTTAGGATGTTCCACTAATCAGAAAACTGGTAAACGACAGCACTGGTGTCGTTGAATGTTCTGAATTCTCAACAATTTTAGCTGCTCATCTACGGCAATGTTCGATTGTCGTCAGCATTACTAACTATCAGATCATATCGGAAAACACAAGAAATATTTTGTATTACGTATTGAGAGCTTTTGAAAGCTCTGTTGTAATTATTATTTCTCAAACTAATAACATTATGAGCGATAAAATGATGTGATTTCTATCATAAATGAGGTACGAGGGGCAGTCATTGTAACTCTTTATTAACAAAACATAAGTACATATTTACTTAATCTCCTTCAAAGTAGGCTCCTTCTGAACACATACACTTGCTCCACCGCTCCTGCCATTGCTGGAAACAACGATGAAATTCCTGTTTTGGTATCTTCCGAAGTACAGCCGTCGCTCGTCCATGAGAGATCCCCACTTATTGTGCCAACTCGTCGATGGCCATTCTTCGGTCTGATCTGATTAACTGTTTCACTTGCTCGACCGTTGCTTCGTTTCTGGAGGTTGAAGGTCTCCCACTGCGACTCTCGTCTTCCAGCGATTCCTGTCCACCATTAAATCTAGAAAACCACTCGTAAACGGCTGTTTTCTTTAACAAATCGTCACCGTAAACTGTTTGTAAGGCTAACAAAGACTCTGAAGCAGATTTCCCTAATCTGCACATGAACTTGATGTTCGCCCTTTGCTCAAACTGCGACATCGCGCCAACTGATTACCACACAGACCTACCTTCAGCTACACTGCAGTCACACTACCTGTTATGACCTGTTCAGACCTGTCAAACCCATAACAATTGCATCACAAATGCCAATACTACGACAGAATTCTGGGAACTTTTTGACTGCCCCTCGTAGGTGGCTCGTAATATTCTAAAATGTAAATACAATCGCAGCAAACAGTATTAGTGTCTGAAAACCAGTAGTGGTTAGAAATATGAGCAGACGTGGGACTACTCTGAATAAAATTAAGTAATTTAAGTAAATGGTCACAGACTGTAAGCTGGAGGGATAACCAGTGCAATTAGGATAAGGAGGGAACGGGTAAGCAAGGTTAATAGTTTTACATACCTGGGAAATGCAGTGGAAGCAATAACGGAAAAATTACGGAAAGATGTATACAAGCGGAAATAATTGTTATGAGTGTCTGAAGACTGATTCTTAGTTTATTTTATAGTATATTACCTTGAAAGACTGATTATAATTACAGTTGTTATTATGAGTATGACCACATCCCATTGGTTCAAAGCTCTTTTTTCATTAGTTAGAGCCCGGCGTTAAATATGGAAATTCCAAATTTTTAAATAATCATCTATGAAATTGTCAGTCAGTTGTAAGATTTTTAAAAACAGCGTTTATAGCATAAAGGAGAACTCATCAGTTCCTGCCTTTGGAAATACTGATTCTATAAAGGTAGATGAAAGACATTTTCATCATTTCCCACGAAATCCTTCATTACAAGTAGCTTCACAGGCCAGTTTTTCAGTGAATTACCAGGTATATAATAAACAAAACAGTGGTGTGTGTCATTTCCACGCAGAACTCCTCAGTGGTCTGCTAGCGACATTAAAGAGCCTATCGTTGTCTGATCCATGGTCAGGTCATACAGATCCTACCCTTCTAGATGTAACTTTTTCAAACGAAGATTTTATGCTGAAGATATTTCCACCGAAAACAAAAAATATTGTCAATCCATTGATGTTTACTTCTTTCGGCAATATAAGCTGTATATCAGAAGGATTATTGATTTTGTAAGACTACAATGTGCCAACCCGCAAGTGAAGATACATGATCGTTATTTCATCATGAAACTTCATTCTCAGATTTCCAATCCCTACATAAAAGCCTATGTTGCAATATGCTTGGCGAAAGGCAGGTTATGACATTGACATACCAACATTATCATTTGAAAATGTATTTACTGTGGGTTTTCATATTGGACTGCGTGAATGCGAAAGTGATTTTGAATGTGATAACGTGGCTTTAGTGAGGTGTGCACATTGTTCTCTTCTACTTTCTTTTAACCACTTCATCTAAATCCCGCATCTGCACATTGGGGACTAATATAAGGACTATCAGGTGTGTGGTACTGCTATATATATGCGTGTTTTGCGACATTAAAAGTACTTAAAAATTTTAGTTTTTGACACTGTTGATTGAAAATGTAATGATACACTGACGTCGTTGAATTACGTATAATTTCCTAATGATATTGATATCTTGTTACCTTGTTTCTCTCTATTAAAATGTTACTTAAGGTAGAATGCAAAGTTTTGTATGGAAATGACACACACCACAGTTTTGTTTGTGATCGCTTCTTCTAAGGATGTTTTCGTGCGGTTCCGAGAGTTCGAGGTCAAAGATGTTCCTTGTGAGCCACATTGGTTGCTTGTTATAATAATAAATTATTATTTAGTGAAAAAAGAAATATAACTGTTGCTGGAGATATTTACACCTCTCATCGAGGTATCTTCTGCGATCCATTGTTTTCTGTGATACGTTTGTGGTTTATAAATTTTGTATAAACAGGTTTGTTTGAATATTATCATAATTACATTTATATATAGGTATTATGCGAGGTGTATTTACAATTATAATTCTATATAATTTAAATTATAAATTTCTGTCCTGCAGGGTTTCGAATCTATGATGTAACAAACGGATGGACATATGAGCTAATCCATAAGGTCGGAACTGGCAGCTTGGTTGACGTCTGTTAAAATCGCTGTCCGGTGGGCAGGTTTCTTTTCTCCATCTTTCACAAAATCACTACAGGGTCTTTTAAAAGGAAATGGCCAATTTCCTACCTGTTTCTTCCCGCCTGTCCTTTCCGTCCTTTAAACCTTGATGACAACTGGGCTTAAAGCCCTGTTAATTGTTTACGAAATTGTGTAACATTGTCGCGCCGGCCTCGGTAGCGTACGGGCTAGAGAACTGCCGAAGGTGGCCGGTTCGAGTCCGGCCGAGGGCATGGGTGTTTAATTGTTGTGTGTGTGTGATGTCGTGTCCTTCCTGTGGTGTCCATACTTAAAGTTACAATATATACTGTAGAAACTGATTCACTGGAAGATATATGACATTCACATTGATCTGGCTGTATGGCCTTTACTGAATGCATTAAAAAAAAATTCGCTATCGTACACTTACATTGTAACAGGAAATTGTGGGTATTTTTCAAGATTATTGGAAGTACTGTTTAAAGGGTAATATGATTTGCCAATTGTAATTGCATCAGTCATTCTGGTTAGCTGAGTTTCCCGCAGACTTCGAGAAGCAGTCAGTTTCTCCGATGTGTCGAGAACGGTAATAAATAATGTTACATGACATGTCACAATGGATGTAATCAGCTGCGTTTACAGTTAATTTCCTCTCCGTCCAAATCTTCCAGAAATATTTGATTTATGAACAGTGGCTTGGTAACTTTTAATGGCTATTAAAAGAAAACAAGCCGCATCTTTTTTACCGTTAAATAGGCAATTTATTCATCGAACATTTCCACATATCTGCCTGGTCTCATTAGCAGGCAAGTGAATAATCTTCAATAAATTATCCCTGGTGACCGGTAAGACGAGGGTTCGATTCTCAATGCGGCTATCCTGATTTCGGTTTTCCGTGCTTTCATGAAATCACTGCAAGCGAAAGGGGGTGTTTCCTTCAAAAGATCATTGCCTAGTTCCTTCTCATACCTCATTCCCAATCCTCTCCCAGTCATAATGATATCGACCGCAACGAGCAGTAAAGCTTTAATAAAGAGCATTAAATAAAAAAAAAATTAAGATGACCGTGCACAGTAATCTACATATCAATTAGTCACAAACATCGTTATTGAAAAGTTAAAAGTTGAGAAGCTTAAATAACAGAATGTGAAACCGAAATATGCGTAAAAGAAAACGACATAAGTCGAGGAAACAGGTATTTAAAGTATGTATCGAAACGTTGGCACCGTGACAGAAACAGTTTTAAATCTTAAGTCTTTAATAAAATACAGAATCTAAAGGATTAAAGGAGAAATCACAAAATAGCTTCAAGTGATGAAAAGAGATATTTGTGAAGTGCCCCCTTAAAACTGGAGCTACCTGACATGGCATCTCTGAGAAGATATGCTTCAAAATTATTAACTAACATACGTATGAAGATCAGTACTGGAAGCAAAATGGGGAAGCATCAGAATAAACAATGACTCAAGAAAATTAATTCTGGCGAATAAATTAGTCTTTAAAGGTAGAACAAAGAAGTATTAGAATACATTTATGGTGTTTAAGGGTATCAAGAAAATATTTTAAAACATCAATGACAATAAAACCTTTATAATTATAAGTCATCAGAACAAAAATATAAAGACACAATAATTTCAGATATATAACTAAGGGTAAAAGTGGCTACAAAATATGAGGAGTTTTATCAGAGTTATTTTACCCAAAAAATAGAACATTCTGGGAAAGCATGATGCTTATTACCACTGGTATTCATTCTGTGTTGAAAAGACAGTGAAAGAAGTTAAAGAATTTTTTTTTAGTGGAATGAAGATTTGAACATAAATAATAAATGTGCTACGATTTATTGGTGTTATTATCTCCTTGGCTATTGAAAATAAAAATATAGAGAAATTAAAAAATGATTTGCTCGAAATACGGGTTTTGGAGTTTGGAAGAGAAGTAAATAAAATAAAATTTATGAAGTTCAGCAGATATAATGAAAATAAAAGTCTATTAGATTGAATAAAAGTAGTTAGAAGATCTTTTCCTCAGGCAATACAATTTTAACCAATGAATAAGGCAATGAAATGTGTGAAGATAGTTATTATTGCGAATACGATTCTTCTAGAAGCAGAGAAATGATTTAAATTCAAGTCTGCTCCTTATTTTTTTTATAGAGTTAGACAAACAGCATTACCATTAAACGTGAACGTAGGGTGTCAACAAAGGAAATTAGAAACATTCCTATTTTGGTACTACATAACGGAAAATAGCAGAAGATGAATGAAGCTGGCAGATAAGAAACTAACAGATTAAGAAACGGAGTCATAGAACATTCTTGCAATACAAAGAAATATTAGCTGGATGCAATTTGGAGACATCTGCAACTGGTTAATTTCGAAAACTGAAGGAACAATTGAAACAGATAGCTGCGGGGGGAAGAACACAGCAAACGATTAAAGATGGAAGTTTTAATTCTTCCATTGAGATCATGAAATTAACACACGTTAAGATGAAAAAAAAGACCGCATTAAATCAGAAGACTCATTGTAATAAAACCATGAGAATTACCTCCTTCGTTCTCCCCTATAATTAATTAATTTCATGTAAATAGGGAAATTATTTATTTGCAGAAATTTGCTGGAGATTACCTGTGAAATAATCGTTACTGTGTTTACTAGTGTTTATAATAGTTAGTATTTGATTTTAATATTAAATAATTAGTTAATAATTTATTACTGAATCCTCAGTATTAACACGTTTTGTATGGTTCATTGTAAATTTTTTTTTTTTTTTTTGAGTTTAAAGTTATGGCCAAGATTTTAAAATTATCTGTACTATTTATTATATCACTAGCCCCAAAGCCCGTCCAAAATGACGGGTTTAACGGAGTGTTATGGTAATTTATTTTTCTCCAGTTGCTTAACTAAATAGAATTGTTATAAAATAAAGCTCATTGTAATTTATCGTTCCTTGTGCTGTAGCAAAAAGCTTCAGTTGTCAGCTTGTTCCTGGTGGCATTTTAGTCTAACCACAACCTACACAAATATTGCCACTGGAAAGCAAAGTTTCAATCACATGCGAATTAATACACTCCCTGTATCGCATGACAGTGTCATCATGCATCGCGATATAAACTTGATGCCAAATCTTCACAGGTTCGCACATCTTTCTTTCTTATTACCTGTGATGAAGATCGATATTTTAACGGCTGAGACAGCTTACATCAGCTGAAGTAATGACCCCAGTGAAAAAGAAGGATGCCAAAAATAAATCTAACACTTACGCTAAGCCACATAATATTTAATTGTGGTTTACGGCACATATATCGTGATTAATTTGGAACTCCTTTCATTCAAACCATGTAATGATTTCAGTAAAAAAAAAAAAACCTGATAATTAATATGCCAATTTAAACGAAGTAGGCCTACATACTTTTCTTTCAGTGTTCTGACAATTCATTTCTTAACTATTGCTTAACGAAATAGAATTATTATAAAATAAAATTCAATATAATTCCTCGTGCCTTGCACTGTAGCAAAAGGTTTTCGTTTCCATCCGGGTCCAGGTTGCATCTCAACCTAACCACATACTACGCTAAATTTACCGCCAGAAAAACAATGCTTCAATGTCACGCATATTGATACATGTAATGTATCCCATTTCAGTGGCTATAATGTATCGCGATATAAAGTTGATCAAAAATCTTCAAAAGTTTTTACACCTTTCTTTTTTGTTATCCGTGATTCAGACTGATATTACAACGTTTGAATGGATGACACTGCTTCATGTTGCTGAAATAATAGCCTCAGTAATATTGCTCAGTGAAAGCAAAGGAAATTTAAATAAAGCTTATAAACGTACATTATACCACACAATATTTGTTTTAATTCTAGTCTAGGCTGTGCAGATCGCTATCAGTGTGCAACTATTCCGTTAAAACGATTTAATAATTTCAATAAAGGGACACAGTTTAAATTATTTTGAAGAAAGAACCTAATTATTCATGCCCTCTACTGTAACGTCAAATGCCAATTGTAATTCTGACCCTTCCTAAGTAACAACATAATCAAAATTACGCTAACATTCATGCTCGAAAGTTAAAGCTTTTATCTTACGTATCTATGGACAAAGAATTTAAGGAATACTTCTATACCGGTAAATCAAAAGAATATTCCGTAAATATAAGAACCTAATGATTGATATGTCGATTTAAGCGCAATACATACTTTAATTTCAGTGTTCTGTCAGTTAATTTATTCGCGGATGCTTAGAAATGTTATTAAATATGTGCATAACTAAGAACAATGGCATAAAGAGTGTCATCATTGCACGACGTCATAGAGTGACATCATGGCGTGACAGATGACGTCATGGATGGCCAGTTGCTTATTATATTATTAGATACCTTTTTTTTCTTTCGAATCACCCATCTTTGGGGTACGTCAGATCAATCACTTCTTGGATGCTTGCGTTTTCTTATTCTCCCAGTATGTCTTCATTCTATCTGATCTCTTCCTTCTTTCCTTTTCTGATATTTGAATCGGTTTTCTGGTGTTTATCGCAACTTGGAACCTCTTACTTTTGTCTTTGGTCACGGTCTTGGCTGTACCATTCTTTAACATCACTTCGGTAATCTGGAGTTCTCTCAGATCCTTTTCCACTTCCTTAAACCACTTGGGCTTAGATACCATTAATATTGATTTTTTTTTTAAATCGATTATTTGCACTGGCGTTAAGCCGCTGTCAGTTTTCTGGAACCGTCGTAGCTCTCTAGTGCTTGAGAATGTTTGACATATGTAGACTATTGAGCGATTGCAGAGCGGAGTTGCCTTGATACTGTCCAAAACGGAGATGCACTGTGTCGTCTAGTAAACAGTATTTGTATGTGTCTTGGTAATTTCGGAGAGAAGTCCGATTGAATGTAGTATTTCACTGTCGTGTTTGATAAATATGAACCGTTGACTTTATCTCTTATCAAATTGCCATGTAACAAATTTTTATGAATTTAATCTGATATAAACTTTAACATGCTTCTGAATTTTCTGGAACCGTATGTGTGGAGTCATGTCCTTCTCGCAAGTTATGTCAGCACGTTGAGGAGCAGCGAAATAACACAAAAACCTCAGTTAATTCTGTTTGTGCAGTTTCGTTAAAATTCCATGCGGCATTAATAGGTAGTTTGAATTTTCTGATACGGAACGTGGTGGGTGAGCGGCAACGCTCTGGCCTCGCATTGGGAAGGACGCGTGTTCGAATCCCTGTCCGGGCATCCAGATTTGGGTTTTCCATGATTTTTCCCATATCACTCCAGGCGAATGTTGCAGGAAATACTTCAAAAGGCTGTGGCCGATTTCCTTCCCATTCCTTGTCCCCAGTCCTTTCCCGCCTCTAATGACTCCAACGTCAACGAGGCCTAAAACAAAAACAAACAACAACAACAACAACAAAAATGAATTTTCTGAAGGTTTATCGCTGTTGCCATTGCTGTAGTCATATGTGGTGAATCGAACGACGTCATAACTTTTGGACCTGTTATTGTCACTCATGCGAATACACTATGCACAAAACTAAAAATTCACAAAAGATACTGTTTTTAAACAGTGAAATAAGAACTTTTTTCTGTCACTTAATTGGCAGCGGTGATTTTTTAAGAAGGAATCAAGGAACCAGGAAACTCCGGTTTAATCCTTGACGTGCTTAGTCATACGGTTACCAATGAGAGTTGTTTTTACATTTCCATTCAATCTCAGTTCACTTTGCCAACATTCCGCGGTTAAATAATTCAGTTGAGGTTCCCTCTACAGAGTGTTAGTTTTCATTTTTTTCCCCTTCACGTTTCAGTTCCGAATTTACACGTAGGTATTATTGAATATCAAAACCAAACCAAAATTATTTCGGCAAACACCACAGTCTCTTGGGCATCCATCACATTGTAACTGCAACAATCACGCAAGCGAACTCTGATATTATTTTTGCTCTTTCCTGCTGGATGGAAAAAATTACACGTTCCGGTCTTGTGTGCCCGTCACTGGAATTAACACGAGAAAACCTTACATGCAAGCAAAATACAAACGAAAACAAATTCCATACAACATTTCACAGTGAGTGCAATATTCGACCACAATAGCGGCTTTCATTGCTACCGCAGGGACGCTCGAAAAAACATAAAAAAATCTCTCTGTGCAAACAAACTGCACCGCAAAATATTTGGCTGACAACGCGAGCTGAGCTGCAAAAATTCAATCGAGCTGCCCGCTGGCGTATTATATGAGTTAAGCCCCGCCATTCGTTTTCAATGGCCGTTCTCGTGAAATGTTGATGAGTAGTTCATTTCTGAATGCCGACTGTCAATTGATCAGGCCAGAATACAACGCTGGTAATACATACAACCGCCACCAGGAGTAAAATTTGGAATCTCGAACAGCTGAAAGGAATGCTGACCAAACAATACCTAAATAATGACTTGCATACAAAGACACACGGCTGCAGCCATACCGATGGATGTTTTGTAAATGACATTAACAGTGGAACACGGAACAACGCTGTATGGCTTCCTGAATTCAAACAGTCGTAGAGAAAGTAATCCCATCACTTACCCTGATTTGAATCCAATCCAGGTACAGCTTGTAATTTTTACGCATGGTTAATACGAACTTAAACTCTGAAAAGCTTGCTTTGTGCACGTGAAGTACGAGGTAAACGTTTAGCTGTTGGGTCATGCACGGTTAAAGCATTGTTCGCGCCAACTTGCTGTTATTTCACCTTGTCGTTAACATCACATGATTCTTTTGGATCACATCCCAAATTTGAAAGCATAAAAAACATAAAAAGAACATAAGTACACGATAATTTTGGTAAGCACTTGTTGGTAAGGGTGTCAGGGATTGGAACAAATTACCAAGTGAAGTGAGGAATAATTTGCCAAAAACGTTTAAGGAATTTAAAATTTGTAAATAGGAAAAGTAAATCGGGTAGGAATTTAACACTCCAATTATAAAAGAAAATTTAAAAAATAATATAAAAACGGGGTAATTAGATGACTATGGGAATTGCCACTGTTGTGTTAGCTCCATCGCAATTAATAATTATAATAATCATGTTAGAGGATAAAGGAAAATATCTATGGTAACCACTGTGAGAGAGGGAAGCCAAATAACTAACATGGTGAAGAAAGGTGTCAAATTAGAAAGATAAAACATTTTTGTAAAATGGTGAAATTAACATAGGGTGGGCATGTTGCCATGTGTGAATGCGTGATGTATACTAACTTGTCCAAAAAAACTTCCAGGATATAATTTAAAAAATACGAGTGAAATAGTTATTCACAATTAATTTATAATTTGAGTTTAGTGAATAACAGAAGAAACGAAAGTTGAAGTTGCTAGTGCGTCGGGATGAGTTTTCAATTTAATTGGAACAAGTAGGTATATGAACTATGGAGCATAAGCGTATTTAAAAATTAAATACATTTTTATACGAGGAGATCGAATGTTAGATGCTGTAGAAAATGTTTTCCTGTATGCTACAGAAAACGGTGAGTTGAATATTTTGTGGTTATTATTTCTATCATCAGAATTAGAGGCATTTATGCTGGTACTGAGACGGAATTGTTCAAAATATATTACTTTTTAAAACATAATTGGTTTTGTCTCTTCCACAATAATGTTTAAACTACAGGCAGCAAACAGCCAGTTTTTATGTTTTATTATTACTATGACTTCGATAATTTAAACTGGAATGCCTTTAAAGATATGAGCAACAAGCATAATACATTTACTACCACGTAAGATTATTTGAGATAACCATGTTTGTTACTAGAAGTAAAGGAGTCATATTTAATCCTTGAGGAATTATATTTCTTTGAAAAATATAAATGAGCAGTAGAAAACATTATTTAAATGTCAAAGGGAAGAAATATTGATGAAAATTCCCAGAAAGTACAAGAATGTTATGGAGAGATCATTTTATGGTGAAAAAATAACAGAAACTGATCATTAATAGACAGATTTTGCAGGCGTAGAAAAAGTGATGTAGCAAGCAAATACCTTCATGAATGTAAACCTTAGTTCCTAGGAGTCTTGGAACAAATATATCAAAAAATATCAGCAACGTTTTAAATCTAATTTCGAGATTTTGTACGGATGAAAATTTTTCCTTCATAACAACATACGCGTAGAAAATGAACAGGTAGTCTACAACCAATCTCCTCTATTAGATACTAAGATATACAGGGTGTCAAGATATGAAAGGATAACCCTGCAACTGCAGATAAGTCACATTATTTCCTACTAAATGACAAAGTGATTTTGTTCAGTTTATTCCTTGCTATTTCTACAAAATTAAGACTTTTTGAACCCTGTTTTTTTTTTTTTTAAATTTATTCAAAGATTTTTGAGTCATCTAAAAAAATGTTTTTTTTTCTTAAAACGTTATAAAACCTTATGAAAACAATCTTAAATGGGATAATTATTTTATAATTCTTTTAAATTGATTTTTTTATGGTAGTTAAATGTACTAAAGAAACCATTGTGCATTTTAAGCTTGTAGTAAAAAAAAGATAATAATTTAAAAAAAAATATTTTAAAAGTTTTTTAACGTTCTAATAAAAAAAGAACATTATTTTGGATGAGTCAAACATCGTAGAGTAAATTAAAAATAACATTGTTAAAACATTTTAATTTGTAGAAATGGCATAGAACAAACTGAACAAAGTCACAGGTTTCGAAAAAAAGCAATTAAAAAAAACAATGGTGAGACTTTTACTACAATAAAATTTTGTTATATAGTAGGACTTGATGTGACCTATTAGCGGTTGCAGGACTATTCCTGGACACCCAGTATGAGGAAGTTGAATTAACCTGGTGCTCCATCGCGTTTACAGTCTGTAAGCTTCGAGTGCTCCCTATACTAGAGTACAGGTGCACGGAGAGATACAAGAAAGTGGGTGGGTAACAGGTACGAATGAGAAAGAAAGTGACTCGAACTAATGACCGAATGTTAGGACAGAAGAAGGGACGGTAATGAGCCAGTAGGTAGCAAGAATGGGCCGCGGGCGAAAGAAGCGGAGAAATCGGTAATGGCTGCAAATTGGCTGGCGCTGGAGGGATCTATTATTACAACAGTTGTCTCCAGACCCTATGGCCATCAACTCTCTCCCCTTCGAGAACTTCAGCATCCCTCTCTGACGCCTCAGGGAACGCGAATAATTTGGAGACGGAGGCAGACTGTACTCTCGCAGTTAAAGTAAGTTATACTCGATTCCCTGGGGGCTATGCTCTGGTTTCCGAGCGGTACCGTATCTGTAATGACGAAATATCGGCAGTCAGGTTATTGCGGATGTTAGAATGAACAGAATCTGTGGCGAAAGTAAAGTGATGTAATCACCAAACTCTATTGTCAGAACTGAAACAAATTTCGATATTACGATTCGCGACTGAGCACTTTTTGTAATGCTGTTCCCTGAAGTCATGCTAATTTTGTGACTACACATGGGGATTATGGCAATGCAACCGTAACTAATTTACAGAAAATAGTTAAAAGAACTGTAAACACCCTCAGCTAGACTAATAGTTACATTTATTCTCTATTTCTGATCTCGCCATCTAACAACTTACTATTCCATTCATATTTTTTTCAGAACCTCCCCTGCACACTTTGATTGTATGATATAACTCTCAAAAGTGGATTCTGGTCGTTGTGGTCAAATAACAGCAAACGATAACTTCATGGTAAGAACAGTGGGAATAATAATAAAAGATTGTAATGAAACTTAAACTTTAGTTTCAATACAAGGTATCGATTGGGAAGAAATTGTGCACCAAATATACATTGTTTCAGTGACATGTTTTGAATCTCATTTGTAAATTATTTTATCTCAAAATTCAATTGAAGTTAGTGAATAAATATTGAACTACGACAGTAATAATTTTTTACTCCAGAATAAAGAACTGTAGTATGCTTAATATCATCACACCATGAATAATAATCATTAAATTTTATCTGTCATATTTCATATGGACGATGTGCATTCAAATATTTCTTTCATTCTCGGTAAAATTTACTAAAAATATATAACATAAAATATCGATATTGAAGAGAATGTAGTCAACTGTTAGAGTTCCGGAATTTTTGAAGCGAGTATCGACATCGAATGTTGATTCGTGATGTTTATTCATTATTAAATTTTAAACATATGTTGTGTAAAAAAGATCGTGAGGTAGAATGAAAATGCCCGATAGTCGTATTATACGACACGATGTGACATCTCGATAGAGCTATTTTTTCTATTGTTTTTATTCAATTGGTAGTAATTATTAAACCGCAGCTTTCACGTCAGTCGCAAAACGTGACGATCCTGTATTTGAGATAAACATATTGACAATTGCTGTGAATAATCATTGAATTTGACAAATTTACCTACGGTTAACTATATGAAGTTATTGATAGCAATGCCGCATGATTGGTCGCTTTCTTTTACGTTTACTAAGACATAGTGATCTCTTCTTTAAGGTTTGTGTATTTGAGTGATGATTGTTGACATGGAGTGGGAATGAAAACGGTCATCCCACCACTCATATGGAGTGATTTCTCGGAACCATGGAAAATCGAAATCTGGAAGGCATTACCGGAAATCGAACCAGCCTCGGTCCGAATAGCAGATCGAAACGTTAGCTGTAACCCATCGTGTTTGTTTTAGATGGGTGTAATACATTGACCTAACCACAGAATACATTTTTCTAAATAGCTTCGCTGAGCTGGAAGCTCTATCTAATATTGTTATAAGCAACTGTTGGTCATCTATGACGTCCTTGTCACGCCATGACGTCATTCTATGACGTCACGCTTTTCGTCTGTTTTCGTCCCATTTACGATCAGATATGTTGTTCTAGGTTATAGACGTTATTTAATAACAGTTCTATTTAGCTAAACATCAGTAAATAAACGAATTGTCAGAACATTGAAAGAAAAGTGTGTATTTCGTTTAAATCGGCATATTAATTATTATTTGCTACTTTTTACTGAAATCATTAATTGATCTGAATGAAATTAGTTGCAGATTGAACGCTATCTATGAGCCCTACACCGCAATTGAAACTAATATTACATGGATTAACGAAGTAGTAATGATTTATTTTTAGTATCTTTCGTTTTCACTGACTTCATATTACTGAGGTCATTATTTCAGCCACACTTAAGTTGTGTCAGCCGTTAAAACATTGATTTACATCACGGACAACAAAAAATAAAGATATAAGAACTTATGAAGATTTTCAATTTAGTTTATATGAATGATAACATTAACATACTAAACGAGGAACGTATTAATTCACGTGTGACTGCAGCTTTGATTTTCTAGAAGCAATATTAGCGGAGTTTGTGGTTAGACTGAAGTGTAACCTGGACCAAGCTGACAACTGTTTGGCTACAGCATAAGGGACGAGGAATTACATTGGGCTTTATTTTATAACAATTCGGTTTAGCTACGCAATTGAAAAAAAAAATGAATTGCCAGAACTCTTCATTCAACCCGTCATTTTTGACGGGCTTTGGACTAGTTAGTTAATAACATGCTTATTTTTGGGTTGTTTCCATAAATAGTCACAGAAATTTACAGGAATGAACGTGGTTTCTGTTTATTACACTCCTGTTTGGAACCTGAGAAAAGTGTGAGGGCACCGATGTAGCTTTGCAGACACATTTGGCCTTATCTCTCGACAGAGGGGCTTTTAAATGCCGTCTTGCAAGTTCCCGGAGAGGTAAGCTTTGATTTATGGTTCCAGATATCGCTCTCCGTTCTAAAGGGAGCAAATACTACAGCCAACCGAAGAGAAGGAGGAAAACTTGAACCTTAAAACACGCTTCGACGTCGGTGGTACTAAATTTTCATGAATTATCGCGCACTTGCAGAAATTTCGGTCCTTATTTGGGCGCTTTCATCATTAATGGTTCCATACAGTTCATAGGTCACAACTGAGGTCTTAGAGACCACCAGACATGTTAAGAACGGATTTCAATCTCCTTGATATATGTTGAAGGGTACACAGCGTATATGTCTGTGGTATAGTCGTTTCTCAAAATGCGCTCTAGTTTTTGAGATATTCGCATGCAAATAAACAAAACATTCTAAATGTCCTGTATATAGTAAATTATTCCAAGAACAGTTGCGTGTAAATGGTTGAAAATAAAATAGTAGGCCTATCTGTGACGAAAAATGGAGCTCAACAAGGAAATGGAAGAACAAGTGACAAATGCTTATAAACATTTCAAAATTCTTGTGTCAGATTCCAGTTTACTAGCAGATTCGTCTCCTGACTTAATTTCATTTGGTATGAGGGAGGTATATTAGGCAGCCATTGTTGATATATGGTCCGAAATTACGTTTGGTGTATCTGTTATAAGCATTTCGCGTAATAAAAGTGTGCAAAGGAAGTTATAACAAAATAAAAAAGAAGTCAAGCTTGACAATCTCTGAAGATAAAAATAATTGATTCTGAGAGGATTTGAACTCGGGTCAGAATTGATAAGATTGAATTTTAGAATTTTTTTGTTTATTTGCCAGCGAATATCTCAAAATCTACGACGCATTTTGAGAAACAACAGACATATATGCTGTGTACCCTTCAACATATATGAAGGAGTTCGAAATCCATTCTTAACATGTCTGATGGTCTCCAAGTTAGATGAACATTTCCGTGTTGGTTAATTTCCATTTCCTGTTAGAGAAGTCATGAGCTCTACTCGTATTTTCTAGTGGCGTCCCGATTTATTGTGAAATATTTTCAACAGATCTCTTTTGTTTCCACCCGTCTTTGTGTAACCCTTTTTTTATATAATAGTTACAGCATTAGTACAAAATCGCGCGAGCAGTAGAGTCTCTCCAGGTTGTGTTTAGGTTTTGCTAATTGTGCTTCAGGACAACGTGTGTCTGCTCGTTTCAGGTATTTTCGGTATCAACTATTCCATCAACATGTGACCGCACTTAGATAGTGACGTATGATTAATAACTGTTGCAGGGGCATGTTGCATAGCTAATGCCTGAATCAAATTAGTGAATTATTTGTATACAACATCCGTTGGATATGATATAACAATCTCAATTTTAAAATTTTAACATGCCTAGATTTATACACTAGACTTCTTTACTATTTGAAATTCTTTATTTATCGTTTTCCTTTACTAGGCCAAGAACCTCCAATGAAACTTAAATTCTCTCTCCGTTAAATTTGCAATGCACGTTTTCAATCATCTTCATTCCAACATATCGCTATTTATCTGATTGTGCTCTTATAAATCTCAACTTTGAGTTTTGTAATGAGATTTTTACTTTCTAGGAGCAATTGCATGTTTGTATAAAATCTTGCGGCTTCTACTCTGTGAGTAATAACTGTTTCTAATTTTTTGCATTCTCTTGCAAACAACCAAGGAACGTAAGGCTATTTACAACTTTGTTTTTATTTGATTCAAATAATTTTTTCTATTGACTACAGCAGTTTATTGAAGTGAAGCTTCGGCTTAAGGAATACTAAAAAGTTGGAAAACTGAAGCTTTTGGAATTTCGAGCTTTAGTAGAATGTTGAAAATTAAGTAAATGGATGAGGTAAAAATTGATCGCGTTTTGGAAATGATACTTGCACTAAGAAGTATCTGGACGAGTCCCACAGAAAAAAGTGAATGTATGGTGCATCATATTTTAAGACACATGGGATTAGTTGATTTGTTACTGGAGGAAACAGCCGAAGGGGTGAGGTTCTTCCTGGTTTTTATGGTACATATATTCCCTGTGGAATTTTGCACTACACAAATAGTGCATCCAGAATTAAAAATATTTCCATGAACTAAACACAATACTTTTGCATTGATTTTGGTATATAAATGTTCTATATTTTGCAAAAAGAATGTAATTATGTTAGAATTCAGGTAAACTAAAAAATCCAATTATGGTTACTGAAGAAATCATCAATTCGGAGAATTTTTCGAACTGGAATTGTTTTTTAGTTTCTGAGACCAGGCACCAATTTAATTTCGTACAAAATTATAATTATGAGATGTATTGACTAATAATTTAAAAAAAACACGAAGAACGTTAGGCAGTACAAATAGAGTATGCCAAGCGATTAACTGAATATATAGGTAACAATTGGTATATTGAAATATAGAGGTTGTATCGGGTAGAAATATTTGGAGGACTGTATCAAACCTGTACCGACACTGAAAATAAACTTTTTTAGTTTGGAAATTTTCGGCACTACATTTAGTTTAATCTATTTTCGCAAATAAATATTTATTTTCACTGGGTACTTCTCCAATGGCTTGGCAAATATTTTTATATTCTTTAAAAGCTGATTTTAAGACAATGCTTTGCGATTAATTACAACTTGCACTAGTGAGGACAATTTTTACGTAACTATGACTTCTCATCCGCTTTAAAGTGTTCTTTTAATTAATTATTTTGGTGAATGTAAAGTGTATGATTTTGTTTACTAATATCTACTAGAAATTATTCAATCGAATATCGTAGAAAATGATTTGAGTGTAATTTTGAATGGTTGCGAGTGTATATCAATGATTATAACAGTCATAAACTTAATAATATTTATTTAAAACTCCAGCAGCTGAATCCAGGCTTAATTATATTTCCGGTTATTACGAACATTTTATTATGCTCAAGATAATGTTATGAGATTTGTTTCAGTTGTATTAATGTTTAAAGATATCACATTATTAATCTGATTAAGATTAATAATATCTGGACTATCAAAAAGTAAATCAAGAATAGGAGATTGTTTGCTCTGACATTCAGTCACTGAGAAAGCTTCAGAAACAGAGTTAGTTTGCAATGCTGCAAATATATATTTTCAGAACTTAAATTTTTTATTATTATTATTATTCTTGGTTTACAATATAATTTTAAATCATTACAGAAACAAAAATTATCCTGAATTCTTAGCTTGCTACAATAGCGACTTCTATAGCCATGCATTGAAAACATATGTGGCCCTTCGACGAAGGCAGGAGGTATGACCTTATAGTGGCCGGAGCCGATGTCGCGATGACCCAGTAGCCCTTAATTGGGTAGTTGACTAAATTTGAAAAATAGGTTAATACTTCTCCTTATTATCTATTTTACTCAAAAAACATCTTATTTCGTAAAGAATCGAACATTTACATTATGTATTTTGCATTTGTAAAAGGGAATTTAAATTTAGCGTAAAAACGCTCTAGACTGTCATGGCGTCTTGGATGACGTCATAGCGTCTGATATGAATGTAAACAGTCGTGTACGTATATGACAGGTGCAGATTTTCTTTAGTTAAACATGAGTTCCTCGTTTTATAAGTACTGTGTAGTGCCGAAGTGTAGAAGCACGACGATAAAAACACCAGATAAGTTATTTATATATGTTCCAAACAATGAAAAATACGGAGAAAGTGGTTAAAACTTGCAAGGAGGGAGGATGCTCACAGTTTACCTGCAGACAGAAGTATCTATTTTTGTGAAGACCATTTTGATGTAAGTGTTTGTGCATAATATAATTCTAAATTAAAATAAAAAATGATGAATTTTGCAGAACCACTACTTTTCAAGTAATGATAATGTAATAAGGTATGAGTTGAGTTTTTTTTGGTTTTATGTTCTAAAATCTTTCTTTAGTGTTATTTTTCATAGAATAAACATCATTAAGTGGTGCCACAATCTGATGATAGATTCTTAAGCAGCTTGACGAAACAATTCGAAAATAAAGAATAATTGTTTTTAATATCTCTCTTGGTTCTCAGGATATCGTCACTGAAAGATGATGTTGTTAGGCTGATATGAAGCTTAGAGCAGACTGGAAACTGGCAGTGCCATAGCTTTAAAATTTACCACACCTGTTTTTGAGGATATATTTTTCTAGAAAAGGTTTATATATATATATATATATATATATATATATATATATATAAAGAAACATACCTTAGGCGTGATGCAGCTGAAAAGTTAAGACACGGCACAGAAATAATAGTACCGAACAACGTCACCAAAAGCACAAGGAACAATAACTCATTTTTAACGTGCTATATCTCGAAAACGAAGCGAGATATAAAAAAACATTATTCTTTATTTTCGATTTTTTTCGTCGAGTTCTACAAGAATTCCTTATCAGATTGCGACGTCACGGTAATTATAGAACTCCCTAACAGTTGCTTATACTTCGCAAAAGTAACATCAAAACCATATCAATTAACTTAAAAATGTACGTCTAAGCAATAGATTATTGTTTACGAAACTGATTTCAGCTCATAATATTAAATATATATTTGACACTTGTATATAATTCCGACGAGCAGAAGTCTATGTTTGAGGCGAAAAATCTTCCAACGGCTACGGCGTCAATTTTGGGCAAATTACAACTGGTTGCTTTGCTAAAACCTTGTTCCATAATGAATTAAACTTCTCTTTCGCCAAATAATCAACAATAACTAAATTACCAACACAGAAGTTGCTAAAAACGAAAAATTTACTACGCATGGTGTTCTATTACATGTAAATGTCAACCACTTCTGTGGCGCTAGGGACGCTATGACGTAATGCTTTCTCATTGGCGTTCGCGGTCACGTGTCACTATGGCTGATTTTGTCGATTTTATTTTCTATAAATAAATCTAATCTTTATCTTTTATATTAAATAAGGTTGTTTTTTGTTATCTCCTTAGCATGATTAATCATTAAAAACTACTATACGCCCGATTTATTCTTAGTGGAAACAAGCCATAAAAGACGAAGTCAGTCTGGTTTTACATCCTCCTGTGATGTATTACAGCAAATTATAAAGTTTTTCCCGTAGAGGAATTGTAGTGACATTACTGTATCCTTTTTTTATAATATATATATTGGTGGACTCCCTGCTGTCGATTCTTCGCCAGAGTGTAATTCACTTTAGATTGAACAGCGTCTCATTAAACTTTGTATGTTATTATTGTCCGAAAGACCATGGAGGATAGTTCGGCGGTTTGGCCGCTGGGTGGCAGAGTTTCGACCTGTCGATGGGCCTCTGTAGTAGCTGCTCTAACCTAACGCGGTAATCCTAACGGGTAAACGAGACTTCCTTTCACGTGACATCCGGAGTGACCTAGCGTACTTCATCTGAACAGGAGGAGCTTTTCCAGAGGTGAAGGGCAGTCTTAAGGCCCGAAGAATTTCCAGTGGAGACCGGGATTCGAACTGTGGACCTTCCACATGGCTTAACCAACTGAGCCAACAGTCTTAATAAAAGGGAACTGAAATTAACAGCATTGTTATACCTTGTTCATTCTCAACTGGCGGATCAAGGTCATATTACCCTCACTCCGGTCCTCACCTCACCACCCCCTCAGTTCCTATCTCTCAGCGCGGTACGCTGTGTCCAGGCGGTCGAATGTTAAATTTCCCCTTCACATGTAGGGGTAAAGGCAGCGGAGTGGGGATAGAGCAGATTGACCTTGAGCCGCCTCTCTTAACTGAACGAGCTATAGTAATTTTTGAAGACCCTTTCTACTGTAATATTTGATCAAGTAAATTAAGAACTGTTAATGCAAATATTACTGTTATTATTAGTTACTAGTGTAAGCCCGTGACAGTTTTTTGCGTATCGTCACGGATCTAGTTCCAGTTTTTAGGATGAAAGATGATGACAGGTTGACCTGATTTGACCAAATATAAACTTGACCTGTGTTTGAGGGTTAGTGAAATCTCTGAGCTTTAAGAACTCAGAAGCATTAATAGAGGTAGATATTAAACACGAACAGGGACGATAGCGCAATCGTATAATTGTTCAAATACAAACTTGTATTTTACCCTTATAGTTCACTCTGCAAAATTTACAAAAATTCCTGTTTGCTTCGAACCCATCACGTTGTTTTCTTTTTTATTGAGATTAATGTAATTATTGGTAATATTGTCTGGTATGACCAGAGAACTTAATACACATTCCAAATTATTAAATAAGTTGAGCAACTCCGAAGAAATGAATTGCCAGAATAGATGAATCGGTGACATATTTGATCTGATATCCACTTAACCTAATAACTCATGTCCAGTGAACATGAACAAAGACCATTAACGAAAGTGGTCAGTAAAATACCTAAAAATCTAATAAACCGGTATGCCTAAACTTTGGTCAAGCAACAACATTAGTGAAAGTTTTAATTAAAGTGAAATTTATCCCAAGCCGGAATGTATTGGCATTCTTGGTTACAGAAGAGACCATGAGTAATTTAATTTTATTTAAAGTTTTTTTTTTAAGTTGCTTTCATTAGCTACATGTTACTGAAAAGCAAATCCACGTTTTTTCAGCCGCAAAATTTATCAAAATTTTGTAACTATAAAACGATATAAAAAGTTAACTTAGTGAATGTATTCTGGCAATTAATATGGTAGCAGTTGCTTTGCTATTAAATTGTGGACATAATCGCGAATTTCTTCTAATGATATCTCTGGTTGCTGTTTTGCGAGCGAAGACTGACACGTGACACCGTTCTCCAGACAACAGCTATGGAGGTGAGTGAATGAGTGAGCTTACGAAATTATGTAGTAGATTACTGTAGTTTGTACCCACAACGGAAAATGATAAGTAATTTTTATTGGATGTGTTCAATTTTTTTTTTTTTTTGGTGGGTTGTTCTTCTTGTCGGATCAATGTTTTTTCATTCTTTCACTGACGGTTTTCTTTTCTTCGGCAGTCCAGATGCGTTTAGAGTCTACTCAGGCGTCCATAAAATTAAAGCCTTTTTTTCTTCATGTCTTATTCTGTAGTTTTTAACCGACTTCAAAAAAGGAGGAGGTTCTCAATTCGTCTGAATTTTTTTTTTTTTTTGATGTATGTTCAGCGATATCTTCGCCAATTTTGAACCGATTTAAATGAAATTTTTATAGTGGATAGAGTATACCTCCAAAGTGGTCCCATATGAATTTCATTGAGAAACCACCCCTTCTACCCCTTTACACCCCTTAACTTGTATACAAACCCACACTTTTTATCCGATTTTGATGGAACTTTGGAAATCTATAGTAAAAAATAAACAGAAAAATTCTGTCAACTTTCGGTTTGAAAAAACTGAACCCCTCTCCCCCTATCCACCCCTTAATTTTTGACAGTGTCCTTTATACAAAGCTAAAGTCGACACCATTTAACTGATCTCCGTTAAAGTTGGCATATACATGTAATTTTTCATGTAAAAAATTTCTGACCCCCCCCAAAAAAAAAACCACTTCTCTCTCCCTTTACATCCCTTAATTTTTATACAAACCCACATTTTTTATCCGATTTCAATGGAACTTTGGACATGTATAGTCAAAAATAAAGAGAAAAATGCTGTCAACATTTGGTTTGAAAAAACTGAACCCCTTTCACCCTATCAACCCCTTAATTTTTGCCAATGTTCTTTATACAAAACTATAGGCGACATCATTTAACTGATCTCCATTAAAGTTGTCATATACATGTAATATTTCATGGAGAAGCTTTCTGACCAAAACATAAAAAAGCCACCCCATCTCCCCCTTTACACCCCTTAATTTTATAGAAACCTATATTTCATATCTGATTTTGATTGAACTTTGCCAATGTATACTTTCAAACTAACAGAAAATTCTTGTCAATATTTGGTCTGCCAAAGCTCAACCCCCCTCCCTCCTACCAACCCCTTAATAATTGTCAATTATTTTATTATATATAAAAAGCTGCAGTCGCCACCATTTGACCTATTACCATGAAAGTTGGCGCTTACATGTATTTTTTCACGAGGAAGGTTTCTGACCAAAAAATTAAAAAACCACCCCCACTCCCATTAAACCGTTTAATTTTTATACACACTCACAGTTTTATACAGTTTAGATAGAACTTAGCAAACTTTTACTGTAAAACAAAGAGAAAAATAATGTCAGCTTTTGGTTTGCGAAAACTGAACCCTTTTCCCCATTTCCGCCCCTTGATTTTCGTCAATTTTCTTTTTGAAAAGCTACAGTTGACACCATTTGACCGATCTTTATGAAAGTTGGCACATATATGTATTTTTTTATGGAAAAGATTTCTGACCAAAAAATAAAAAAGCTACCCTAGCTCCTCTTTTACATCCCTTAATGTTTTTAAAAACCCACATTTTAATCCGATTTCGGTGGAACTGCGCAATACTTCAAAGCAAATAGAAAAAGAAACATACTACTCACGTTACTTTGACAAAAACACAAACCCTATTCCCCTTTCTACCCCTTTAATTACTGTCAATGTTCATTATATAAAGCTACCGTTTCTATCTGATTTTGAAGGAAGTATGCACATGTATACTTCAAAACAAACAGAAAAATACTGTCTGCATTTGGTTTAGAGAAGCTAAACCTCTCTCCCCCTTTACCCCCCTTTAATCTACACAAAGCACAGTTTCTATCTGATTCTGAAGAAAATTTGCACACGTATACCTTAAAAAATATATAACAATTGTGTTTAAATTAGGTTGAAGAAGCCCAACCCCTCTTCCCTTCTTCCCCACCCCTCCTAATTTCCAATGTTCTTGATAGAAACCTACCGTTTTTATCAGATTTCGATGGAACACAGCAAATGTATACTTAAGAACAAAGAGAAACATTCTGTTTACAAAACCCAACCGCTCACTCCCTTACCCAATTTAATTTTTGTAAATGTTCTTTACATAAAGCTACAGTTTTTATCTGGTTTCGATGGAAGTTTGCACATGTATACTTTAAAACAAAGAGAAAAATGCTGTCCACACTACCTTAACAAAAACCAAACTACTCTTCACCTCCACACCCCTTGATTATTTTTTTATACACACCTAAAAAATTTATATGATATCAATAGAAATTTACAAATGTATACTTTAAACCAATCAGAAAAGACAGTCTACATTTGATATACAAAAGCCCAATCCCTCTTCTCCTTTACCCCTATCGTTTATAATTTCCAATGTTCTTTACAAAATCCACAATTTTAAGTACCGTCATAATCAATTACGCTATTTTTCAGTCATTACAGAATATTTAATAATTGTATGTGTCCTAATGTCTCAACATGTAGCTTCAGATTTCCACTTGGACGCCGAGCTTTTACGTTATGAAAACCAATCAAATATCTGTATTTTCTGTGTGATGCCGGAACAAACAGATATATTCCAGAGACAGATTTATGTATGTGGTATATATTAATGTCCAGATGTTACATGTTTCGATTATCGAGCAGCAGATTTAACAGATGTTTTGATTAGATCGAAACACAGTCTGGACCAAAATGTAAACTGACATTACTTAACACAGCATCCAATTCACCCCATTCTGAAACTTGTTAGGGTATAAAAAGTTAGATTTTTTTTGATAGCATTCGCTTTAACCACTGAGCTACCCGGAAGTTCGGAAAATTAGAACTTCCGCGGCATATTTAAATACAAATTAACTATGATACCACTCAAAATTTAAAAATAAAATAATTGTTTAAAAAACATAAAAGCCGCCTTCAAAAAAGGGCACTAAAAATTTTAAAATAACTTTACACCTTGCTTAGAAGAAAGTAAATCCAAATGGACAATATTTTACATTATTGTTATTGAAATTTTTACATTAATTAGTTATTTTCGGAGTCGGTGCCAGCCAAAACAAGAAAAACAAAAAGATAAAAACAATAATACATAACATGTAACTACTTACCTACAATTAATTCTAGAAACATTTTTCAACAAAACTGAAACATATAGATGATACACCGATATTATACTAACTATAAAGTGTTTACTGCATGATGCAGCCTAATAACTGACACTATAGCGCCAGAGATATGTCTGGATGACCAATGAGGCCGAGCCACAGGTAACATACCGTTAATTTGTTTCCCAAGCTATCTCCCACAGTAAAACTATCTTCCTTACGACATGCTGTAAAATATTTGGAATTTTTGTTCGTACCCTCGGTTCGCCTCGAACAGGGCCGGCGCTAGGAATTTCGGGCCCGGGGTAAAATGGGCGACCTTTTTTTTTTAGGTGTACAAAATGGCCAGGCGACAATGGGCGTAATCTTGGCTTCATGGCCTGAGGGCCCCTATAGCCGGTGATCGGGCCCCCCATCAGCCAGCGGGGCCCGGGTACTTTTGACCCGCTTACCCCCCTAACGCCGGCCCTGGCCTCGAACACCAAATAAAGGTCAGTAATTCTATCTGCGTGATCTGACAGCTGGCACCGACTCCAAAAATAACTAATTAATGTAAAAATTTCAATAACAGTAATGTAAAATATTGTCCATTTGGATTTACTTTCTTCTAAGCAAGGTGTAAAGTTATTTTAAAATTTTTAGTGCCCTTTTTTGAAGGCGGTTTTTATGTTTTTTAAACAATTATTTTTTCTAATTTGAAGTCTATATTCTCCATCTTAATTCACTCTGCGTCCCAGGAATTTTCTGATAATTTTTCTTTCATGATTTGTTCTGTTGCTTTTTTTGTGTGTTTATTGTCAACTATTTACTTGCGTATTTGACAGCTGTCTTAAATACCGTGTTATAATAATGTCTTATCTTGGTGTCTTCTGAAATACATTTTTGTTGTTAATATTTTTTCTAATCCCATTGCTTTCTTCATCTCCTGTACTCTTGCTTCCTGTGCTTTCCCTTCTATTCCTGTTGGTTTTATAATTTCGCCTAGGTATTTAAACTATTTTACCCTGTAGATTTCACCACATTATATCCTTAGTTTTTGTATTTTTATTTTATTACAAATATTTATTTTATTATAAACATAATTTAAACTTGACAAAATTATATTAAAATATTTTAAAACATCAATCAATCAATTCACACCAATCTCTTCCTTAAAGCTAGTTGTTTTAGGGATTGTTGTCCTGGGACATTTCCTCCCTCTGTCTTTTCTTGAGTGGTCTTCTCTTCACTTCTGGATGGTCATCTTGATGGCGTATTATTAGTTGTTCCTTAGCGCTCCGTCAGCACCAATGGCCTACTATGTTTGTTAGCGCCAGTTCCATATTCTCCGAGACAACTTACCAGTGGATTGCCAGAGTTATGTGCTGCACTGTAGAATTTATAGGCATGTTGCCTGAATCTTTAGATAAGCCTGGGTGTTCCAGACGCCTCATGGACTGTGTCAGTGGGGAAACGGTCGAGCAGATGTAGCGCCCGCTTCAGTGCTCCGTTCTGCAGCACTTGCAACTTTTTTAGGTGGCAATTAGCAGTGTGCCCCCAGACAGGGCAAGCATACTCAATTACCAGCCTGATTAAGGAGTAGTAAATGGCAACTCCTTGTGTGGTGCCAACGAGCATTCCCGGTTAAGTAAAGGGTAAAGAGCATGGAGCCGAGCACTTACCCTTTGCCTGATGCTCTTGACGTGAACTCGCCATGTCAGCTTACAGTCAAGTGTTATATCAAAGTAGCGAGCAGTTGGAGCCCAGGGGATGGTTTTACCTCCGAGCTGAAGTTTCAGGTGTGGTACTTGCTGTCCGCGGCGTCCTAGGCGACGCGTCAACATAATCGCTTGCGTTTTGGCGGGGTTTATACTTATCCGCCAACTCCTCGCCCAGGCTATGGTCTGCTGAAGAGCTTCCTGCAGTCGTCTAATGGCGATGACTTTGTTGCGGCCGGAAGTGAAGTATGCCGTATCGTCGGCATACGTTCCTGTTTTCACATTCGCAGGTGCTGGAATGTCGACTGTGTACAATGTATAAAGAACAGGACCCAGTACAAAGCAATGTGGTACACCTGTATAAATGCGCCGTCGTGTTGACATGACATCGTCAACCCTGACGCAGATGGTGCGCCTCGACAGGTAACTGCGGATCAGTTTCACGAAGGGCTCAGGCAAGCCCCATTCATATAACTTGAAGAGCAGTCTGGTATGCCACACTGAGTCAAATGCTTGGGCGACGTCGAGCATGACCAAACCACAATACCTTCTCTCGCTGAAGGCACTCGTCGCTGTCTCTACAACACGCCATCAGTTGGTGCGTAGTGGAGTGCCCTCTACGGAACCCAAGTTGATGGTCGGGTATGACGCCTGCAACCTGGATGTAGGTGTCAATACGCTTCAGCAGAATTCGCTCGAACATTTTGCTGAGCTCGGGTAGCAGGCTGATTGGCTGGAAATGCTGGGTAAAAATTGGATCTATCCCAGTGTTATGGACCCCAACAACAATGGCATGCTTCCATGCTCTCGGGAAAGTCTGTTTTCGCAGAATGGTAATGAAGAGTCGCGCCAAGTAGTTCATAGCGTCAGGCTAGCGCCAGGCTAGTCGTCTTAGGAGGTTTCCAACCGGATTAGCAGTTCTGCTATGCTAATCCTGGTGCTTTGCATTCATATCTCCGCCACTGAACATTTTACCAGGAAGTGTGATAAGGGTGGCGATGTCGGCTTCGTCAAGCACTCTGCGTGGAGGTCGGCAGGCTGCGACGACGGTGATAGCGCCTGAGGATGTTTTTAACTGAATCGCGACAGCCTCTACCCGCTGAAGAGGAGAAAGTGGGACAGTTGGGAATACCGTGTTTTATGAACAGCGCAACACACCACACGGCGTCAGTCGGACTTTACGATAACAGCAGTAGTTTGGTACTGCCGCACGCAGTCACGGCTTCAGATGAGACTCGTTGACGATGAAAATGTTTACATCTTTATCCCGCAGAAGTTGTCTAAACTCGAGCAATTGTCCATGAATGCCGTTGGCATTCCACATACAGGAAGTGATGCTATGAATGTGTGGCCTCCTATTCATGGCTGCGTTGCTGGGTTACGGTGGTGTTGCAAGCGCCGATATTACTGCAGCTTTGATGTCCGAAGACATTATATCCAGCCGCGTTAGAAGGCTTACCATCATGGTGAGTATATTCTCAAGCATATTGACTAGTCTCCCGAAATTTGCCCCGTTCCTCTCTGCTGCCTCTTCTGGCTGCTGGAGTAGTAGACCTTGTCTTTTCTGACGATTTGGTGGTACAGTCTACAACCCCATCGGTTGTACGGTCATTACAGCTGGGCCTTGCTTCACCGTCTGCGTCGAAGTGACTTGGTGCTGTGGCTGTTTGGAGGGCAAAGTATTAGTCACGTCTTTGGTTACCTCATCGAAGGATAAGTCTGGTTGCACTTCGGAAGATGCCAGTTTCTTGCCCTTCTGCTTCTACGTTTTCTTCAGTTTCTGGCGATTAGATTTCGTTGAGTCCGAGTTTGATAGTTCACTGAACTCCAATATTTGTTGTTGGTTTGACTGTTGTTGTTGTAGACGCCTCTGAGGAGCCTCTGTCCCCACTCCTCTTTGACGATCACAGGCTCGCTTATAGGTTGAACAGCATTTCCAACTGGCAACGTGGCCACAGAGGCAGTTTCCGCAGATTGTTGGATCACGGCTCTTCTGCGTGTGGCAGTCCTTTGCGTCGCGTTGTCCCGCACACACACCGGGCGTGCCACATGGCCAAACAACTGACAATTAAAACACTGCTGCGGTCCAGCCAACGATCGTAATTACTCTGTCGATACTCTGAGGTGGCAGAGCTTGTTAACTTGAAATATTGTGTATTTCCGGGCAGGTCTGGTAACACTAATTGGAAAAGCGGCATTATTTCGTTACTGCCGGGATGACGAAGTTGAGCAACGGACCTCATGTCGTAGCCCATTTCTGTCAGCTCTTCTTTCAATGTCTGTTGGCAGAGTCCTAGAAATGCCACGAAACACCACCTTCAATAATTTCACCGCTCCGGTCGGGAAAGTGTAGTACGGGATATTGCATTGTTGAAGGAGAGATGTGACGGCCACAAAGTCTTCGGCAGTAGTCATGCTGAATTTAATTTTGTCGCCATCTGCAGTTTTAGCTGCGAATGGACTCTTGATGGCAGCTGCCACTCTGTCATGAAGAGTCTTGTTAGTTTTCTGTGAACTCCACTACTATAGGTGGGATGGAATCGCATCTCAGCTCCATTCGTGGCGGATCGTTACTGTCAAGGCTGTGAAACGGTTTTCCACGCACCTGGGTCCAATGAAGGTGAGGGCTTCGCTGTCTTCTTCGGCATTATGAAGCCTTCATTGTCTGGCTACCAATTCTGTGTACGGGAACGATGCGCTCTGACTCCATTACGCCCAGAGGCCGAAGCTGTAGAATTGTCAATGGCTTCCATTGACTTCTTCTTTTGTGCCTTAGCTTTCTTTGCTGTATTAAGTTTCGTAACTGCCAGACTGACTTCAGTAGATTAACGCACCTCCTCCTTCTTGCAGTTGACGGCACGAGGCGGTTGAACACAGCGGCTGGTGTAGCGTCTTCGTCAATTTCCAATTCCTTATCGGCTTGCCGGGTCGTGGTACTTGCCACAACATCCGCCGACAAAGCCGAGTCCAGCTTATTGATATGTGACCGAGCTTAATTCGCTGCCAGCAATCGCCAAGCAGTACCGAATTATTCAACCTCGACACACGCAACACGGAATTCCTTCATTCACCTTTGTCAACAATACCTATCTATAACAATTACACACACCACTCTACGAATTTAAACAATGCATACACGTGCACTCATTACTTATTCAATTCGTTATACAATCAAAATAATCTCATAATTGCATACTACACTCATTTATTGACTTAAAAATCTTAAGTTTTATAGGTATGTATTAATAAACGTAAATTGACTATATTTTTTATATAAATAGTTTTGTAAATTTTGACTGCGAGTAGCAAATTCTTTTTAGTTGAACGCCGTTCAAGTATCACAAAAACAACTACCTGGATTTTTCATACGGTTTCAAACGTTATGCAGCCCAATATCCTAGGACTGAAATGAGTAATATTTTATCTTGATTCGGCATCGGGAAGCTGAGAAATAAAGAAAAATGTGTCTTTTCCTCTTCCTGTTTGTTTAGTTGGACGTGATTTACGCAAAAACTGCGGATCGCGTTTTTGTGAATTTTTGAACATTTTACAGCCCATAATACAAAATGTAAAATAGGCGATGTTTTATTCTGATATGATGCTGAAAAGTTTAGAAACCAAGATAAAAGTGACCATAATTAGTGGATGTTCGGTCAGTGCCGGATCTGGAGGGAGGGGGGTGTTCAAACCGACGTTTGTCCCGAGCGGCAACTTCATGGGGGCGGCAAAAACGTGTTTGAAGGGTTCGGTAAATGGCAAATTTTTGTGACGTCGCCTATTTTTTAGGTTTACTCCTCCTAGCGGCAACATTCAGGCGGCGGCAAAATCATAGAATATCTCTATATTGCCCCGGGTGGCAAATTCATTTTTGAAGGGGTGGTAATCTTAAGTTTTTGCCCCGGATCGGAAAATTCGTAGATCCGCAACTGTTTACGATAATACTCTTGCTTCGCATTCGCGAGGAGTCGGTTTGAAATCTCCGTCCGGTCATCCAAATTTCGGTTTTATGTTGTTTATTGAAATCACTCCAGGCGAATGGCGGGTGATTAGTTCAAAAGGCCATTGATTAATTTCTACCCGTTATTGGCACCATCTTCTCCCTTCTCTAATGACCTCGAAGTAAATATCGAAGCAATAAAAAAGAAAGTAAATTTATTTTTCACTTTCGAACCAAAAGCATCGTACAATTCGGGATTGAAACTGATATCAATCATTCGATTTATTTATTTCTGAAGGTCATGACCGAATTTGATTTTCCATTGTCTCTGCGACATTCCTGACGTAACGTTCGGGAACATCCATAAACTACGTGGCTAGGTTAAAGGCGAGGAGGGAGTGGTTGACTAGAGACAGTGGCGTAGCTAGGTCAACAAGGGCCCCGGTGCAAAAAATTTATTTTGGGCCCTCAGGCCAAATGGGAGACCTTTTTTTTGCTTTGTGTTCCTGGTTAGGGCCCCCTGAGCTGAGGATGGGGCCCCTTGAGTTGTGCTTAGGGGCCCCCTGAGCAGTGGTTGGGGCCCCCCTGAGCAGTGAGAGGGCCCTTAGTGAGGGGGCCCGATTAGAAGACTGTAGAGCTAAAGAAAAAAAAGTTTGCCATGAAGGCTCGTGTGGGCGTCGGCGTCTGAACTGCACTTGGGGGCCCTCACAGGTGCGCTTTGGGGCCTCCAAAGATATGCTTGGGGGCCCCATGAGCGTAGGGGCCCCGGTGCACTGCACCGCCTAGCCCCATAGTAGCTACGCCCCTGACTAGAGACCTACGCTGGACTGCATGGAGAAAGCAAGGTTGAGTGGAAATGGGGGAGGGGTAAGCCAGGCCACGTATCTTTTCATTCGTTTTATTGGTCATTGTTAAAATACGGTACAGAATACACAACAGCAAGTGGATATTTACTTCCGTCATTTAATTATCTCCATACTTTGGGTACCCTATTTACTGAGAGCACCGTGAATGCCTGTGACTGTGTTTAAGTAGCATGGGGCCGGAGCATTTGAACTAACGCTACGACTTGTTGATAAAGTAATTCTAATTTTGTTCTGTCAAGTGAATTTCGGTGCGTCTTTAATTATAGTGCTCGCTGAAGTGGTATTTCAAGTCCAAAGTGTGGTGTGAAGTGACGTTGTACAATAAACTTTACGAGGCTTATCGGAAGTTTCTTTTTCTTTTTAGCGAGTTTGATCATCCAACGGCGTCAACGAACTGCGGGAGTCTTTTAAGCAGTAGAAAAAAATCAATACCTGCTAATGTACAAAGAAAGATGAGAGAACTGCAACAATAAAAAACAATCGATTCTTCTTAGTTTTTTATTATTATTTTTTCTTACGCTCATGTATAACATGCTCTATTTTATCTTATATATATATATATATATATAGTATCTCCGAAACGGCTCTAACGATCTGGATGAAATTTCTTATTTAGATAATCTTTTGCTTTTCAAGTTTGTCTAAATAGTTATCTGCTCTGCAAAAACGAAATTTTACAAAAAACGAGCAATTCTTTTATTTGGTATCTCACAAATGGATCTGACGCAATCTCGTAGAATTTTCAGGTACCAGTAAACCTAGTGTAGTTAGTTAAGTTTATCTTTGATAAGAGCAAGGAACTCTTATATCTCTAAATGAAGAGTTGTTGTATACAGGCTGTCCCGTGCGAATATTTCGCAGAGTATCTGTTCAGTCACCAAATGGTAATATAATAATGTGGAAATAAGTAAATGCAAGTATATTTATTATTGAAAGGTATTTTATTTTGAAGCGTGGTAATGAATATAACTTTAACTGGAAAAAGACGTTATCATTAAATACTACGTGTTTAATTGTAAAAAAATTAAAAAATAGCTATTGGTTTTGTTAGATGTGATTTCTTCAAACTTCTTTGAAAACAATAGTAGCAGTTATAATATGATCATCGTTTACTTGTTGACCGTATGTGTCTTTAACACAAACATAAATATTACTGAATCTATGAACTCCTAAAAAATCTACATTTTAGAGGTGTCCATACGAAAGAACAGGTTCTGGTAAATACAGTCCTTCGATCTGAAGCGTCTGACGTTGTGCTTTATTGAAGGTCGTAGAGAAGGTTACTTTATTGGAAATAGTTTTCTTATAATTTGGAAAGGCACAGTTGGATCAGAAGGTGTGAGGTTGATGCGGGGTATGAACATAAGTGAATTACCACCAATCTTGCACCATTAATAATCCATGGTTAGCATCAAGATTCCTATTTAACATAATAGTAGCATTTTTCTTTAAAAGCAATTTTTGAGATAGTAAACTGGAGGATCTCGGAAATGACTCTAAAGATTTGGATGAAATTTCATATGTAGATAACGTTTTTCTTTTCAAGTATGTAACATTTTTTTTAAAAAAAGGAATTCTTGCATTTGGTATCTCGGAAACTACTTTAATCTCATCTAATAGAAGTTTCAAGTACCAGTAAGGCTACTTATGTTAGTTAAGTTCCTCTTTGGTTAGAGCAAGGAACTGATCACTTCAAAATACCCAGGAAGATTCAAGAAGAACGTTTAACTTCACGCAAAATCTTGTATATTGAATAGAAATCGAACGATGAAGAGCGAAGATCGGTCACCCAGGTATAATTAATAAACAATGATAAATGAGATGAGGAAAAATCTTTTAGTAACAACTCAAGAAGGAAAGGATGACTGACCATACCTGAGAAAGAGGTTTCCGCAATAGCTGATCATTTGCAGGGGGGATAGAACCACCATTTCATTCAGAATTTTTATAATTTTAGAAAAGTATCTTAAGAAAATATCGGCCATGTTCGTTATATACGCAATAATTTTAACGATAGTACGGTAAATGGAAACAGCACAAATTGTTTTCTGGAATTAATAAAGAACCGTGACACATGGAGAGGAGGAGGGGGGGGGGAGTGTTGTCAAGGCAAAAGGCATATCAGGATAAATGGAAAAGGGGGGTTCAAAGCCCGAAATGGTGCAATTGATTGCGAATAGGAGCTCAATTGTATACTTTCGGTAGAAAGTCTGTTTTGAACTCATAGCACTGCACACAAAAAAAAGAGGTAATGGCCAATATTTAGTTCTGAAATAATCTTTGGTTTATTAGTAAAAATATTGGTTAAGAGTCTAACAGAGAGATAGGATGGTGGGAATATTTTGAGCCATGCAAGTTTGGATGATTTGTTAATGGAGGAAACAGTCGAAGGAAAGAACGGTAGAGGCAGACAAAGAATATATGAAGGAGGTAACTGAGGACGTTGGGTGTAAGGGGTATGTTGAGGTGAAGAGGTTAGTGCAATATAGGAAAGGATGGAGGATTGCATCAAACCAATCGAGAGACTGATAATTTACTACGTAACTCCAGTGCCTGGGTGCCAGTTCTATAGTAAATGCGCAAAGTATATTAGCAAGATGTTAGCTAGACGATTTACCTACAAAAGTGTTTGTTAATACGCCATTTAAGACAGCCCTGGAGATTCATCAGAACTCAGTTTTCTGTACTTTCGCCTTCCGTGAGATGAAAGGCTATGCGGAACCATAGTCAACCATTGTGGCTTCGAGTGAAATCACGTGGTACGACAGGCTCCATTAATTCCTAAAAATCGATACCTTGAATGAGTTCTTATTATTTCTGAATGCTAGCTGCTGCAGAGTAAATCAGAACACGGCAATAAATTTGTTGCCAGTGTGATACACAGCTATAACCTGCAATTCGGTAGTAATTGTATGACAAAGAGTTTCCTGCGATAAATCATGACGTACAATAACAGCGGATAGTTTGAATTCCAATTTAATTAGATGATTAGCATGACAGAAGGAGTGTGCTACTGATCGTGCCTTCCGGTCGTTTCTCTGAGTTCAGGAAAAAACGATTTCCGGATCGTATTCAAATAGACTGTCAATTTTTCTAATCAATAGTGGGCTTGTAACAAACAGTTTGGTTGAGAGAAAACTATGGACCTACATTACACTTACGAAAACAAGATTAATGTGACTTAAATCTAGCTACCGAAGTTCGAACTAAAGGAATTTTGCCTTTCTAATTTTTTTACAGTTAACTAACATCATAATGGGTTTTTGTATATTAAATTTTATGCTGTTGGCTACACTGCCGACTTGTGTACAAAAATTGGCACAACATACAAAAAACTATAAATTTTTTATTCTTCAAAAACTTCGTATGTAATTACAAACCTGCTAACTGAAGACTAATAGTTTTTCATATGACATATGACTGCACAACAGACCATATTAGTTTTAATTTCTCATTAAAACTCTTCACATCACATTCTGTTTTTTGTAGCTGTGTCATAGAATTATGGTTCATGTGGTGATTCGAACCACCAAATATTTGATATACCGGAAGGCAAAAACTTCGATAAAGATATCAAAGAGGAGAAAGAAAAAAATAATTGTAAAAAAATCACCATCAGAAGAAGACTCAGATTATTAAATACAAGACTGTGTAAGGAGTTTAGTTCGTCCACAACCTCTGAGAAAGAGTTTGAGCTTTGAGCTTTGAGCTTCAGAAAGCCTCCAGATTTCTAACACATTTTCTCAGGAACACTTCCCAGTGGCTAAAGTATATGAAAAAGAGGGTAATGCAGATGGGCACTATGTGACCATAATTTTTTACCCATAAGAAGAGAGGTTTGTGGGAGTTTTCTCGAACATGGAAATTTCCTGAGACGGATGAAGAGGTATTTTTTCTTCCAGGCGTCGTTGTTCTAAAAGACCCACTTTCACATATGAAAAAAAACAAACGGGTTTTAACATGCATTCTGATACACCCTCACCTGCGTAGTGATTTGGAACGTCATGAAAAAAATATATGTAAATAATAAAAAGTGACCAAAGAATTATTCTTTCACTCAAAGTAGTCCCACTCAAATTCATAATTAAAAATATAAAATTTTCAACCTTTTTTAACATCAGAAATCCCAGTTTTCCGATTTACCCCGTTTTACGGTAGTGTTGTGGCGGAATATCTAGGAAATACTTACGCAATGAAGATAACGCACCGAAGGTTGGTCCAACCATTGAATGTTTGCTGATGATAACACTGATCTTTATTGCATGTCCTTCACTATTCGGAGTACGTTTATTTGATCTGTTATTTGAAACTAACGGTCTCGTGGCTCAATTGTAAATTATGTCAATGAGGATCTAAAGTCTCTGACTCGATTTCGTAGGAGGATGTAGTTTCAAAAGCCTTTAGTCCTTCTCATCGTCTGAAAAGGTTTTATTTGTGTATGTAAAATCTGTTGTGAAGATCTGCAATCGCTGAACACAACGTTGCCATTCATCAACAGTCTCTCGGATGACCATCGTCGGCGAGTATGATGGTTACATTGGGTGACTTTCTTTTCTACCAATGTCTTGCAGAAGCACGGCTGTGTAACTCCTGGCGTCGTTGTATAGGAGGCGTCGGGTATGAACCCAGGTCACGGCTGATAGTGATTGAAGGAATTCTGACGGTACAACTGTACGTCACGGATATCCAGCGTCCTCTCATGCAAGAGTATCGTGTTGCCATTTTCCAACACAACAATGCTCGTCCACAAATGCCACGTGTCTCTAAGAATTGTGTCTGCGTGAAGTTGTACTTCCGTGGCCAGCAGTACCCCCAGATCTGTCCCTGATATGTGGGACCAGATTGGAAGCAACTCTGTCCCATTGCCAGTATTCAGGATATCAATGACGAGTTATAATTGTGCGCCAGCTTGACTGAGGACAGGCTTCATAACACCCTTCCAAATGAATCAGTGAATGTATCCGTACCTGATGGAATGCAACATTATATTGATAAGGGGCCAAGTTCTTTGTAAATTTGATTCGCTTTTGTAATCATTTAAATAACACCACATACCGTCTCAACCATTGAAGTTTAATTTAGTTTCCTCTTCCCCTTCTGGCCATTTCACTTTTTTTTGGCAAGCAGTGTATATTGGATGTAAATGTTTTTAGTATTTGTCATTTAAATAAAGGATAGGTCTAATTTATGGAACAGACAAATTTCAAGTTCTTAGATAATATCATTTCGGAGATAGATCCGTTATATTGAAAATGCTCTTGATTTGGAGTGCTTTGCTTCCAAATTACATTAGTTTTGATCAAAAAATAAATTTTAGATGAACAGTTGCACTATCGTCTCAAACACTATGAAACGGCTTTAGTGGTGTGTGGAACGGAATCTGATTCCGACCCTGAAATATGTCAAACGTTGACTTTGGTGTCATGTGGACGTAACATATCCATATCTGTGAAGATCATTACAACAAGGAACCGTGATTGTACAAGGTTCTAGTCGCATTTTGACATTTTTTCTTTTTTTTTCTTAGTTTTTTTTTGTGTAGGTGGTATTTTTCATTTTACCGGCAATGCAGTTTTAGAGCTAGAAGGGGATTTGATATCTTCGGGTAGGAAAAATGAAGGAAATCAGCTTTTGCGCAGTATTTATCTATGCGAGTGTCTGGAGTGATTTAGGATAACCGTAGAAAACTGAGGTCTCGGTGGCAGTACCAAGAATCGAATTTACGTCCTCCTGAATGTCAGGAACCAACCAGACTCATTATAAAAAGAACTTCAACCGGTTTAAGTCATGTTCACACACAAACATTTTTTTTCGGAATTTATGAGTCGTGTATAATGTAATGATTAAAGATACACTCAGTGGCATGTATGTTGTAGTTTTAATTTATGGTAAATAATTATTAATAAATGTTGGTGTATAAAAGCAACATAATACACCATCTACGTTCTATTATTCAGTAAATATTAAGTATTATATTGAGTAAATTGAAATTTGTTGCTACTCGATTAAGTGAGTTCTCAAATGTCACACTCAATGAGAGTAAAAAAAAAAGTCAAACATAAGTTGGAGACAAGCTAAGGTCCAGTAATCAAAATTTATCTCCATCACATCAATTTTCTTAGGCCAACATACTACGAGAAAATAAAAACAACGAAACAGGGTAGCTGAGAATAATACAAATTGATTAGGAAATATGACAAGCAAACGAATTTACAGCACTCATTACCCAGCCGAATAACCCCTCTATTACTCGTGACTAATGGCCTGGAGTTTAGCATCGGATTCGTATTTGCATACTCGCCCAAGCCGCAGACCATTAACGAGCAAAATTCCATTACATAATGACGGGTCTGTCAAATTAAGGTCACAAATCAATAGCGGTCAACTTTCATACCTGGCTGACGCTTATCTGCATTTAACGCGGCATGCTTCAGTTTCATTACTCTCTGCCTTCCAAGAACGTAGCGCTGTTTGGGGGTTAGCTGTTTGTTTTCAGACCAAACCTGGGACTATTACTAGCTGATGACTGATACTGAAGAATAAAATAGTGAATCATTGTTTAAGTTAAAAACAATGCGATCGAAACATAAATTGGAGAAAATAGAAAGATATCGTGATTGGTATGAGGACGACGATTGATGTTGTTACATATAAACGTTTGTATTGATATATTAATATTCTTCTCGGGACATTTGGTTGAAATATATCTGCAAGTTTTATTGCCCACACACTCATGGCACCGTCACTGCCTTAGGTTACAGGCAGGTGAGGGGTGGAGTATTTGTCCGAAGATTTTGCCTCCAACGTCACGAACGTCTCTTAACTGTCGGTGTGTCTTCTTGTTTGGTGTCAGTTTGCTAGGAGACTGAGCGGTTTTCTATGCCTGTCGTCGCCATTGTCGTAGCGACCAAGCGAGTTGATCGCCGGGTTGTTGCTTTGTTGGGTATTATTATAAAATGTTTCCGCCAGCTGGCGGAATCTGTCCTTCAATTTAGGTATGCCGGCGGCCTCATGGAGTGCATCCGTGGGGAATCGGCACGGGAGGTGGAGGGCTCTCTTTAGGGCCCTATTTTGAATAACCTGGAACTTTCTGATTTGCCTGTCAATGGCGTATGCCCACACAGGGCTTGCATACTCCATAATGGGTCGTATGAGCGATGTATATATCTTGACTCCAGTGGAAGGTGCTAGCTTGCTGTCCTTATTTAGAATAGAGTAAAGACTGTGGAGCCTGGTGCTTGCTCTCCGACGGACTTCATTGATGTGGCTACACCAGTTCAGTCTCTTGTCTAGAGTCACCCGCAGGTAGCGTGCCGTGATGGACCATGGGATTTCTCTACCATATAGGCGAAGTGTTGGGTCAGCATGAGTTAGTTGACGGGCCCCAAGTCTCTTGGTTAATATAATGGCTTGGGTCTTGGTGGGATTTATGTCAATACGCCACCTCCTAGCCCAGGCCTCTGTTACTTGTAGAACTTCCTGCAGTCGTCGGGTGGCTAGTGCTCTATTGCGGCTGGAGGCCAAGTACGCAGTGTCGTCGGCGTAAGTAGCTGTCAGAACACCATTGATAGTTGGTACGTCAGCGGTGTAAAGGGAGTATAGCAGTGGCCCAAGCACAGAGCCCTATGGGACTCCTGCCTCGATGTTCCTGGTAGAAGAGTAAGCCTTGTCCACCTTGACGCTGTAGGTCCGGTCGGTGAGGTAGGATTTTAGTAGCTTCACGTATGGCCCCGGGATACCCTGTTCGTAGAGCTTGAGCAGGAGCCCTGGATGCCACACGGAATCAAAGGCACGCGAGATGTCAAGGAGTACCATAGCGCTATAGTGCTTGAAGTTGAAAGCGTGGGTCACCGCTTCTGCTACCCGCATCAGCTGCTGGGTGGTGGAGTGACCGCGTCGAAATCCTAGCTGGTGATCTGGAATAACATTGCCGTCATCGATGAATGCAGACAGGCGTTTTAGTAGCAGCCGTTCGAACACCTTGCTAATGGCTAGGAGCAAACTTATAGGCCTATAGTTCTGAGGTAGGTGTTTGTCTTTCCCGGTCTTGTGAATTCTCACAATTATAGCGTGTTTCCACAATTGAGGGTAATGCTGACGTCTCGAGATGGCGTTGAAGATAGCGGCGAGGTAGACAGCGTCTAGTAGTAATAGTTTCTTTGAAGGAACAGAGTCTACTGGTAATAGGAGCCTGTTCTAAATAATTTGAATATCGAGTGCTAGAAACCTGCGAGTTTCGTTGAAGGCTCATTCTTTCTTATTACAAGCGATGGCTCAGTCACTATGAGTTTGCCAAACAGACGACACAGTGTGTTTAGGAGGCCCGTCTGTAATATTTGCTGCTATTACCTTACACAGATGAGTTTGCAATATAGTTTAAAAAGTTATCTTAATATATTGTAACAGTTGCGTGATTAATTTAGTATAATGGGCACTATGTAAAACGAGAGGGAATAATTATACTATATATTATTTTACTTTTTAAGAAAAGCGTTAACATGCGGGGTAAAGATAGCTATGAGTCAGAGGAAATTGGAGCTTAGCTATGCTTACTCCATAAATTTCCCTACTCCAAAATTAGGCCACAAGCCCCCCCCCCCTTTTCCAAAAAATGGTCCTAGAAATAGCATTTGAAGATTCTGACTGCTTCATCCTTCAGACAACTATATAAAGAATAGGAAAAACGAAAAAATAAAAGACAGAAAGCAATAACGGTGCGTAGAAGAAAAGATCCACATTTTTTTGCTGCAAAGTATGGCACATACAACACCTAGTTGGTATTGCATCTTGGGTGTTTCACAATACACGTTCTGAATTTCATTTACTGCTCTGGTGTTACGTAACTTTGAAACTTAAGACATACCAAACAATCCAAGTCTATCCTAAGCTTTAAAACTGCGAAAACTCCATCAAAATTTGCTTAGTAGTTTTTGTGTTTTTCTGGAATATACATACATGGTTTTCGTTTTCATAGGTATCGAAGGCAACTAGCACGTGTGTAGTCTTCAGTACGCAAGCTCCCCCAGTTAAATGCTGCTCGCAGAGTCTGAATTTATTTATAAATCTGTCTCAACAATAAATAATACCAAATCGAAGATTTATGACGAAAAATCATATCCTTATGTAGAGTACGGGAAGGTTTTTTTTTTTTTTTTTTTTTTTTTTTTTTTTTAAATTAACAAGTTTAATCGTATAAAGTAATTTTTTAGGGAAGCAATGATGAAACATACATACTCACAGGCAAATGTTGTTTGATCCTACCCTTGGGTAACTGGAAAGGTTGGTACACTGGCTTCAATTAATCAAAAGTTTTTGAGTTGGTTATAGATGTAGAGTATTTGGGACAAAGGCAAGTAAAATGAGAATTTGTGTTGTTATGTGGTAATTAGGGAGTTCTTACTCGGAAGAACTTTTGTATTTATCAAAGAGTTTAATTTGTTTTTAAATAAGAAAGAGCATATTTGGGCATCACAGACGTGGGTGAATGAATTTCGGACGGGGTCTATAAATACAGACAGTAGAAAGCGCTTTCTGGTCTCCTGGGGTAAAATTTTACTTTTAAGTCATGTAGAGAAATTTACTTTGCGTATTGGCTGAAAAATAATATATCGTAACTTAAGTTTTTGCATTTACTTTTTTTCTCAGTTTTCTCCCCTGTCTTCTTGTAATTTTTTATAGTCCGAACTCGACGTTTCGATATGCTCTTTATCTTGCCCGGAATGGTCCTTAAAAGCTGTTTCTAAAGACTACAGAAAATCTAGTTCTTGGTTGAGAAGAAGGAAGTAGGAAACTTTAGGACAAGTTACAGCTAGGACTAAAAAATGTTTTGGTATTCTTAGTCATAAATAACCACCCGCACAGTTAGTTGTTTATTTCTTCAAACGTCATTAGTTCACAATAACACATTAACTTTCGTCAGGAGGATACACCAAGTAAAAATCAGAGATTTCGAGGCTCTACTTTAATACTTCTCATTTGACTTCAATACCCTTCTTAACTGAATTGGCACTTACTGCACTTCTTAACTCAGTTTACAGGATTCACTAAGGGTAATTACAAATCTGGTTATATTCTGCAGTTGATAATTTAGCCTATAGATTCTTATAAATAAAATACCATCTACTAACAACAGACGGCATTTTATTTTTAAAAATCTAAAGGGTAATTACATTTCAAACTAACTGATATTAAAACTGTATGATTTCAAGAAAGTAGGGAGAATTGTAAAAAAAAAAAAAAAAACGATCTAGTCAACGAGATTCATTTGGAAAGAAACGGTATAGCCACAGAAACATAAAAGATGCAATAGGATGTTTACCTTCCTGAGCTTACGGACTGTAACATTTCCTCAAAAGAATTGTTATCTAAACAACACATGAGAAAAAAAATGTTCAAACTGGTTAAGCCCGTTTGGTTTTTATGATGACCCGTGTAATGTCTAATGAGCGCGGAAATGTAAGATTTGCAGCCTGAGTCCGTTCAGTGGGCCCAGAATAATGCGAACAGACACAGCAGCGCAGCCACCAGCCCTGCGGCCACTTCGGGAACCATCACGGGCGCCACAGACAGGCCCTCCCGCATCGTCACCGTGAACTCCTGCTCGAAGTGCTCCAGCGCGGAGAAGGGCCAATCCACTCGCATGTACTCGCCTCTCTCCGCGGAGTACGGCTTCCATCGAGGAACGCCCTCCACCAGACTCACGTTCGGCGTCGGTTCCCTGCAGTACAGAAAGAAACATCACGTTTGACTCAATCTCGCTCTCTAAGGTTCTATACACAGATATTAACACTATAAATGAGAAAGTTTCTTTGTCTCTCTGACTGTTACGTTTTTACGCCTAAACGGCTAAACCGATATGGATGAAATTTGGCAAGGCAATACTATGTATCCTGAGGAAGGACATAGGATACATTTTTCGGGATACATAACATATTTTGTAGTAAAATTTCGAAAAGTAACCGTACTGTGACAGACAGACGGTTAGTGTGTGTAAGTCTCCATAATCGGTCATTCAGGCATTGTTTCACTCGCAGTCAGTTTGTGTATAATCTGTCCATTAATTTTACGTACAGACATAACTTATTAGCACCAGTCTATTAAAAATTTTGTCTTCTTTTTAGAGATTCCTAGCAGGCGTAACTCCAACAGAGAAAGAGCAGCTAGAGTTTACAATAATCTGATGCTTATGCTGATGAAAGAAGACAAGACCAATCTGAAAGACAAGATGCCCTCAGGGCTTCAGGATCCCGAGCAAGTTCAAGCCCGCCGGATTTTAGAAGGTAAAAGATGATGATACGTTGATTCCTGGAATCCCAATTAGGCTTGCCAACTTTTCAGATTTTCACGAGTGGACATTTGCCCTCGGGGGGTTGGGGGGGGGGGAGGAGCGGGGGGTGTATGTTATAGAAATTAAAATTTATAGGGTAATTAGTTCTTTTCTATTTTTACACATAATTTTTATGACAACCGCGAACTAAAAAATAACAAAAGCCTCTGAGGAAAAAACCGTGCTTCGCTGCATTTATGCCATTAAAGTAATTTTACAGTATGCGGTTTAATCGTTGTTCTTTTGCAGCTAAGTTTTAAAGTCGTCATTTGATAACCACTCGTCTCTGAAGCTAGAATAACGTTTCCGTAATTTCATTCGTAATTCACGCATTTTGTATTTGTGTTTGTAAGTGTAAGGCACGAAATAAGCACGATGTTCCGTCTTGGACATAGTGTAGGTAGCAAACAATAAGCCAATCGCTTCACCATAATCAGATACGCGATTAAACGACGTAAATATTTGAACACAGAGCGAAAGAGTTGAGCTACGTTCAGCGGATGGAGGAATAAGGAGCTAGACTTGGCGACCTTGTTTATTTCCTATACATCTGAGAAACCAGCAACCCGTCATTTTTAAAAATTTCTTAATATCCGGACATTTTGAGTCGGGTCGCATGTAGGAAACCGGACACGGACAAATCACGTTAAGACCGGAGTGTCCGGTTGAAAACCGAACGGTTGGCAACCCTAATCCCAATAATTCCGACAGACGTACCATTTCAATTTAAAAGAATACAGTTAATACTCTGCCCTTAGTTTATTGCTGTTTTTAACTATAATGCAAATTGGTTCTCTTCATGAGATAGGTTTATTGGTAGAATGGTATCTTGATAGCGACCCCATCATATTATACCAACTTGCTGCCTTTTGTACACCTTATACGCAACTTAAAACTTTCTATATCCAATTCTAGCAATAAAATTCTAGGTCCATGCCTTCGAAGTCGTGGTTAGCAGCTTTATGAAATGAATTAAATAAAAAAAAATGTAAAAAAACTTAAAAATAAACAGGAAATTATTTTTTAAATCGAATTGCGAAATTGTCTTTCAGTCTGTGTCTGTAAACCAAACAAACATTTAAGATGAAAAAAATAGTGTGGGTCTTAAAAAATAATTGAAAATTTCCTTAAAAACAGTTTTTACGATATATTTGCTACCCGAGACATGAAATTCTTTATAAACAGATATTAATTTCTTTTTGTCAAAAAGAGTTGTCGCCAGAATTATAAAATTCTTTTAATAACATTTACTTATTTTTTTTTTTTTGAAACCAATAAACCCAAAAAATGACGACTGTCTTCCTCTAATCCCCAAGAGGCTACATAACACTTTAAATTATCAAAGATTTTCGAATCAGCAGTTTCAGAAATAAAAGGGAAGAAATTAGGTAATTTTATAGTTTTTCGTCGAACAATTCTGTAAAACTTAGAATAAATAAATAAATAAAACCAAACATTTTCACAGTCGGTTGAGTGCCAGAATTTAGTTGACATACATGAAGATATCTAAAAAAAATAAATATTTTCTTCAACTCGGTAAAGCCTCTGTAAATATTTTTACCTCTGCGATTTTTCCAAACTTTATAATATTTTCTGGAATAATAAGAACGGAAATTGTTCTAAAGTTAGAGGGTATCAAATTAGGATGGAATCCATATTGGTTCCGTCTGTCATTGAGAAGTGTTGGATCCTAAAACAGGAAGGCATTTGGTTGTAAACATGGGTTATACTCCAGTACAGGTTTTCTCGGGCGTATCATAAACGCACAAATTTTTTCTGCTTGATATATTCGATGCTACTACATATCCATTTTGACTCACCGCGGTGACTTAATTGCCTTTCGGACACCACTTATCTCGCTCGTGCGATGTTTAATTTTGTGTGCTACACACTTAATTCTCTTTCTTTAACAGTACACGACTTTTGTATTTCGTCTTACGTTGTCGACAAGTATAGCACCGCAGTGTATTGACTTTTAATTAATTTCAATTTCAACCAAATTCAAGTTTTTTTTATGGTCACTAGGCTCTGATGTTTTACGCTATAAGTGAGAGGGACAAGAACTCTCAACTGGAATCACGATAAGCGCCATTGTTTCACCGATTCAGAAGCTATACGGTCAATAAATTTGCTGAGGTGGCGATATGAATTAAAAATCCACGCAAGCAAAAACGCCTCGGATATGGTTTAAAGACAAAAATATACTTTGGCTGCCGAGTAATATAATACATTGTTTGATATGTATGATACATTCACGCAGCAACAGAAAATCATATCCCCTATTTGTTTATAATCACATCTGCTCGTTTTTGTTAAACAAAATAACTTTTTACACCAGGGTGTAAGTAATTTCGGAAATAAAAAGGAAGAATGTAGGTAATTGTATAGGTTTTCGTCGAATAATAATGAAAAATCTGTAAAAAAAAAAAACCAAACATTTTACAGTCGACTGAGTGCCCCATCACGCTGTATAATTATAAAAAAAAATGTTTTCGAGCTAATAGTAAAGTAGGAATATAATATTCCAAGGACGTATCCACGTTTAAGTTTCAACCAACTGCGTAATTTCCAAAGCTGTTGACATCACCTAATAACCTGGTGAATAGAGACAATAGTTATCATCTCATCGTGGCTTGGAGCAGGGCGTTTAAAAAATTGAATAACATTACAAACCCTTTGAGGTGGAAGTTCTAAAGATGGGGGTGGCGTCACAGGCAAAGATAAAAAACTCAACAGCAAGAAGAAAATCGCTGCCCCTCCACCCCTCTTCTACACGTGATAAGGCGGCTGACTACAGTTGGTTAAAATTGTAAGTGGATAGAATGGCCGTCAAAACTTCCCAGAACAGCGAAATATTAATGTGTCTGAAAGCTCCAGAAGTTTTACCAAGCATAATATGTTTCATTGTGAACATAGCACAGTGTTTAGAATTTTGACAGCAGAATGTGTACCATAATCCTGTTCTTTAGAAGCAGTCTGTGTGTTAGAAACTTGTATACGGCCCCACACAACTTTACTTACCCGTAGATAACAAAGTTGGCAATGAGGTGCACCAGCCGCTTGGAAACTCTGTCCTCCTCTTTGGATAGTTTGTAGTCGGACCTGGGAAATATGTACACCAAGTCTGTCGCGTGCTCGATAGCTGCGGAACAAAGGAACCAAAACTAAAAACAAGAAAATTTGTTGGGCAGCACCGGCTAACTAACTAAAGGGTAGAGCAGGCAGCCGCCTATTCATCATATGAAAATAATATTGTATTGCCTTTGACAGGACATTTTATAGTTTGTTTCTAAAAGATAAAATATTAATCATGTTACAAAACAAAAATTTGGCAGTAAATAACCGATTGGTGTAATGGATCCACTGACATTTGCATATTCCCCGAACAGTTCTTCTTGTGGCAAGTGTCAATGAACAAAAGATTTCAGTAAAACCTAAATAAGTGTGATACACGGTAGCGATGGTCATGTCCATCTATAGGCTGATGTGCACTCTACAGAACCAATTTTCATTGCACTAAAATACATCAGCGTCAACTGGTGTTCTGCCTCCGTCTGTACCCATTTCTGCCCCTGACAAACTCTTTGGTCATCTAATAGCCTGAATACTATGTATCTACAGTCGGCTTCACTCTTCTTCTATTTTCCCCTCTTACTGTTTCCTGCAGAATTCCAAAGTTAACACTGCGGAACAGCAGGAAGGGAAGGAGACCAGATGGAAGACCTCGGGTCGTTTGGAGAAAAGTGGCGGAGAAAAATCTTGGAATGACCTCCAGACTTGGAAGAGGTTGTGCCGGACGACCCACAAAGGAGGAAACGTCTAATAATGATGATGACTATTTCCTGAAGAACTTTAATTAGCAATCATTTACCCATATCGATACATTCTATGCAGTTTGATTTTCTCTTATTATTGGTTCTTAGTTCCCTTTTCTACTCCTTCATTCGAGCCCTTATTTTTTCGTTTCTCGCTTTATCCATCCACCTGATTACTTCCATGTATCTTCAAACCTACATCGCTGGACTTTCAATCTCATCCTCTTATTTCTTCCTGATAGTTATAAGTTACAGGTAGATAACATTTTTGGCCACGCTGGTGGTGGTAGCTTGAGTGACGTCACTCCAAACGGTTAGCGCGCTTTCCGGGAGCTATATGTAGGTGACAGAGATCCCAGCCTTGACAATCGTCTGAAGAAGGCCGCAAAATGATGGCCGAATCGTTAGATTTTCATAAATTGACGCGGTTCAACGCGGACAACCAAGATTACAGTTTAAGACGTATTCACATTAGACAAGATAAAATGTTTCGCTCACCCTGTTTATTGTGTTTTCCGCGGTGGCTGTACGTGTACAAGTACGATTTTCCGCCATGGGCGGCGTTGCAGTCGGCCGCAGCCATCAGAGGGCCCTTGAACTGCGTCGCTCCAATGAACTGAAACAAGGTATTACCTCTGCTTGATGCTGTTCCCAGTGATTACTAGTGCTTTATGCCGCAATACTCACGTCTGTGAGTCCGACAGTGTAGTTGATCTCCTTATTCCCTCTGTCCGGCTTGAAGTAGACCTCGAAGAGGGCACTGCCCAGCACAGGGCTGTAGTCGATATCTACAACAAGAATCGGCGTGGTGAGTCGTCGGTGATGCTGGCTGTCGTGTACTGTAGTTCGTTGTACTTACTGAGAGCTCGATGCATGTAGTACTCGATGAAGTGTCTGCCGTTACTTTCACTGGATAGATCGCCTTCCTTTTTGACGAGGTCTGCAACAGAGACATCCCACGACTGTCTCAAAGCAGCAGATGTGTAACACAGATTGGGTTGGGATTTCATGACGTAATATTCTAGTAAAACACATGACGGATGGATATGAGGGACTGGTCACCAGATTATCTAACATCTCCACTGTGCTTTTGGAACGAGGGTATGCAACCCTGTAGATCGCGATTCATCCTATGGTTGGGGTCATTAAACTTGTCAGCCCTCTGGAATGTTTCGAAAAAATAAGCCCTAAATAACTCTAAGCTAGATTTTACTCTCCATTCCTTAATTTTGATACATATAACAGAAAGAACGTATCTAGCTTCACATACATGTGGTCTAAAGTGTCTCTTGAAAGGTTAATCTGTTAAGTTCGTTGGAGGCGAATTCGGCAAGTGATCCAGGAAGATGTAGAGTTGAATATACGTTAGAAACACCCACGGTCGCAAACAGCAGATTATGAAATTTTTATATTTAAGTGGCAAATGGCCTAAAATTGAAGCTAAGTATCAACTTGGTTGGGTCCTTAATCAGATGACTTGTCGTAGATAGAGAAACGTTCAACAGTTTGCTCCCTTTACATTTGACATCAAACTTCAGATTTTAAGCCTAAAAATTAAATTGCTGCAGCGCTTTCATCACAATCTTTGGAGGAAAATTCATTTCTATTATTATTTGTCAACGATGATATCGATCATACCAATGATGGTGAAGACGATTCATTTCCTGCTGCTCACAATTTTTACCCGATATTATACCGTAGCTAAACTAACTGGCTGAAATACGGGAGCAATTTAATCACAGTCTTAAGTCTTGGTTGAAGATATTTCACGGTATCTAACATTGCTTGTTATAAACTGTTTTATATTAACTTAACCATTATGAACGAAACGAAATCTTCGAATTAAATTTTCACCCACATCTAAACGTCCGAATTGTTTGAAATTTTGTAAACGTATTACGTCCGATAACAATACATTAATTTCATCGCAACTATTTTAAGTAAAATATAAAGTTCGAGGTATAGGAAAATTAAACGTTTGACATGCAATGATCAGAGTTACACAGACGAAACGAATGAGGCAGTTCCTGTGGTTTAGATGTAGTGTTAACTGCACCGAGGTCTGTAGACCTCAGAACTCAATTTCTGTGCTTTGTGTAATTAGAAAATATTCCAGTGTTTCACTCTTCACTATTGTGAACAAATTAAAATGCTGTTTAATATTATCAGTCGGCCCCTTTGATGAGGTGGAATCATTTAATTACCAGAAAATTGGGTTCACAAGAAAAAATATGAAGCATATATGGGCAAGCAAAGAGCGCCTTCAGTAAAAAGAAGAAATTGTTTTATTCTCAAAATAACAGTCTCAAAATTATGAAAATGCTCGTAAAACGTTTTTTCTGGAGTTTTGCTTTATATGGTTACGAAGCTTGGACTTCCAAATCTCCAGAAAAGAACTGACAAATTTATTTCAGGATGTGGGTGGAGACTTTCCCGACGTACTGATGCAATATAATCTTCTCAGGTGTTCAGCCGGATGGTGTCGTATAAGCACAACGTTTGGACAGCAGAGCCAGCTCTCGAAACGTTGTTTTTATACGACACCATCCGGCTGAACACCTGAGAAGGTTATATCGCATTATTTCAGGATGACTGCCGACCAATTTACAGATAAATAGCAAACGAAAAGCTGAGGCTACAAGAAAACTGTATGGAATTCCGTCACTAAAAGTGAAATAAAACGCGTTAGGCATGTAACGAGACCTAGTCAAACACCTCCACTTTGACCATCTTTGGTTGTAGCCGGGTGCATGTTTTTGCATACTTTCATCCATCCAGGAGGATTGAAGACCTTTATTTCCTATCAACACCTTCAGACACGTTGTTACCCATTGATCCACCTCGAAGGATGATTTGGAAGTAGGAAAAAACTAACAATCGATTTTTTTTTAATGTGGCCTTTGTTCTTTGCGACCATTTCGCCAGCACCAATTTGTTTTGTACCAACTGTTGTACCAAGCTTTAATTATGATATTGTGGACACTACAGTAAGGATAATGAGTCTCGTTGGATCGGCGCAAGCCTCACCAGTAGCCGCTTGGATCCGTCCTCGGGGTACCGGAGAAACTCACTACCCCCTCAAGAACCATACTGCAGATATCCACTACTTCACTACACCCCCGCCTTGGGATTGAGCTCTTCAGAATCACCCACCATTACTGCGGGGACGGTGAGGCAAGGCGCCTTTCGCCACCCCTTATGGGTGCCCACGGGGAACCCCGCGGAGCCGGCGCCCGCCACGAAACAGGTCGAAGACCTTCCAAAACCTGGCCGTATAGCAAAGCCTCTCTGTGGTTCCAAAACGATCACAACACTTAATTAAAACCACTAATGCCCGAAGCCGGACTCGGCCCTAGCAATGCGAAGCCAGCGCGCTATCCCCTACATTGCCAGGTCCGGCAATCGAAATATTCTTATTGTTGCTCCTGTAGTACGTGTTTGAGTCTTAATGGTAAACAAATGACACAATCACCCTACTTCATGAGGCCGGGTGAGGTGGTACCACTGACCGTGTGCGAATGAGTATCCGTCGTGCTTCGTGACACTCCCCATCATGGGTCGGGGGACGAACTCCAGTCTGGAGTCGCAGACGTCGGCTGGCCGTCGCTCCAGCACCGGGCTGGACAGCCACGAACCCTGGATCACTGGAGATGCTCCTACCAGGCAGCTGCGGTCTGCGCTCATCTGATCCACCTGCACAACAGGCAACAATCTGGAAGCCGTTTGGAAATGCTCTGAGGAATATAATGGCTAGTCTGTATCTGTAAAACTAAAATCGGATATACTGGTCGTATAAAAATTCGCAAACTACGGAGGAGATTTCGACGGGTTTTCACCGTTTTAAAGCTTAGAATCTCAATTCAGTTGTTTGGCATGTCGTATATTTCAACGTTAAATAACGCAGGAGCATTAAATGAAATTCTGAACGTATGATGACAAATTCCAAAGATGGAAGGATTAGATGTTGCATACTTCGCACTAAACACACAACACAATGTCTCTGACCATAGCCTTTAATGATAGCAATAAGATAACTTTACAATAATAACTAGTTTGCACACTAAACAAAACTTGAAGTATTCTTTCCTTTAATTTGGGATACTGATTTTTTAAACGTCATAAATAGCCGTAACTTCAAGTATTCTTGCCTTTAATTCGGGATATCAATTTTTAACACCATAGTTGGCCGTAAAAGCAACAGAGATTTTCTTTAAGCACGTACTCTGGACAATATCTCTGGCCTTCAGCATTAGTCTTCTGTTTGCGATAATATTATTCCGAATACACTTTGATATTTGTATAAAAGGCCGAATCTACGAAGTTAAAGTATCTGGCGTTTCGAGCCAAAAGTATATCCATTCACTTCCCAATTGAATCTAATGTGAGTTTTTAGCATAATTTAGCGTTGTTCAGTAATGAATTAATGCAATTTCTTAACCAAATTAACGATACATGAATCTTTTCGGACGAATGGAAACAGTGTACGTGCAAATAAACTTCAACCCACCCGTTTCTTGGTATAGGGCGGATGAATCTAGGTTTGTTTTAATTCCGAAAAAAGTTGGCACGAATTTTATGAAACTTTGTACAAATGTTTTGCGGGAATAAAAATAGCCGGGCAACGCCGGGAACTCGGCTAGTTACCAATAAAAAGAAGACACTACTAAACACTTAGATGACAAAATTACGACACTTGCGTTACACTGCGAATCAACGATTATTCTCACAACTTCTCTCGATCAACATCCACAAACGTATCAATTGATCAGAGGAGAATTTTGGATAAATCTAAAATTTCTCACTTGAACCATTCTTCAGTTAGATGCATAAAGACTGTCATCGTAATAGTTTTTAATGTTATTACATTTTTCTATTACTTCGGCAAGCATTTCCAGTTTTTTCCACTGCAAGTGTAGAGTTTACCGCAATAATTACATACTTGCATTTAAAACTGTTTTTTTTTTTTTACAATCTTAACCGACTTGGCTATTCTTGTGTTACAATGTTTGAATCTTCGCTTTAAACGATTACGAACATCAACGTTCAAAATATAAGTGTAGACAGAGTGCATAAATCGGGATATTGGAAAATTGCCTCTTGAGCAGTAGCTACATCGCAGTTTTGAAGATAGTTTTAAACGCTACTGGTCTCTCGGTATAGCTCTGACTGACCTTTCAAGAGCACAGACGCCAAGAGTTTTGTGATAACTACTTTGCCATGACAGATTTCCAATAACCTAACTAGCCAGCGGCAGAGTGAGGCTGCCATTTCGGCTTCTCGAGGTTTACAACCAATCGCAAACTGTGTTAACAACTAATTAATAACTAATACGTGCTGCAGTTACACAGAAAGTAGCTTAAACACGAACATGGTAAGATATCTAATTTGTCATAAAAATCAGGAAAAATAATTTTTATACAGGTGTAAATTGTTCAACTCCTTTCCACAAAAAAAGGAAAGTTGCCTCAGAATGAAAACTTTCTGACTGCTTTATATATAGCCTTTATGCTTATATCTTCCCTTCCAAATTCTAAGTCTAATCCTTCAACCTATACCAATACATTGCCAGTGGGACCCAGCATCCCCATCCCCCAGCTACTTTATCGTATCAGTCACTGACTATGCTGAACGGTAGTTCCCTGAAACAAAACTAATCACCATTTGAGGAACTGCATAATACGTGACCTGCAGGAATTTTTGTGATTTTACAAAAGTATTTGACTGGAAATTATTTTTAAAGAAATGTAACACTTAAATATTTATTCAGTTGAATGAAAACGCTAAAATTTATACACAGAATATCTAAAGAAACAAGTTTTTCTATTTGACTTTAAAATAAGTAAAGATGCTTTATTAGACTGCGAGAAAATACAACATAGCATTCCACAATGTTTGTCCCCAGGACCCCTTCTCTTTTTCTTCTTTCCGATAATGCCTTCTGGGTCCACGTTCCAATTTCAATTGTTCATCTTTTGTTGTTGTTTCTTCCTTTCAATCCAATATTGCTTCATAATTTCACCATGATTCTTCCTTTTCTCCGCAGACCACTTCGGATCAGATTTCTTTCCTCTTCTGCCTTGGAATCCTTCCAAGCTTATTTTTTTTTTTTTTTTGCTGTCGTCAGTCTTTCGACTGGTTTGATGCAATCCTCCATCCCTTCCTATCCTGTGCTAACCTCTTCATTTCTACATACCCCTTACAATCCACGTCCTCAATTATCTGCTTCATATATTCTAATCTCTGTCTTCCTCTACAGTTCTTACCTTCAACTGTTCCCTCCACTAACAAATTAACCAATCCAGTATGTCTCAAAATATGACCTACCAGCCTTGCTCTTCTTCCTGTAAGCTTTTTCCAAAAACTTCTTTTCTCACCCATCATTTCTAAAACTCGTTCATTTCTTACTTTGTCTATCCACCTAATTTTCAGCATTCTTCTGTAGCACCACATTTCAAATGCTTCAAGTTTCTTTCTTTCCGGTATTCCTAAAGTCCATGTTTCGCTACCGTAAAGTGCTGTGCTCCACACATAGAGTTTTAAGAAGTTCTTTCTAATTCCTAGATCAATATTTGAAACTAAAAGGTTTCTCTTTTTCATGAAGGCTCTTTTTGCTAGTGCTATTCTGCTTTTAACATCATTCCTGCTTCGGCCATCGGTTGTAATTTTGCTTCCCAAGTAACAGAACTCACTCACTTCTCCTATTGCATCAGATCCTATTTTTATATTTAATCTGCTAGTATTGGTGTCATTTCTGCTACATTTCATCACTTTTGTTTTAATTTGATTTATATTCAGTCCAAAATCTTCCTTCAGTATTTTGTTCATGCCATTCAATAACTTCTCAATATCCTCAGCCCTCTCTGCTAATAATATAAGACAATGTCGCCAGCAAATCGTAGCATACTGATTTTTACTCCCTGAACACTTATGCCACATGCAAATTTTTCTTTGACTTTCTTCATTGCTTCTTCTACATACAAGTTGAATATTAACGGGGATAGACTACAACCTTGTCTCACACCCTTTTTAACTGATGCATGTCTCTCGTGATTCTCTACTTTTATCACAGCCACTTGATTCTTATATGGTTTATAGAGGATTCTTCTATCTCGATACTTTAGACCTGACTTCTTTAGAATTTTGAACATCTTGTCCCACCTAACATTATCAAAAGCTTTTTCTAAATCAACAAATGCCATAAAAGTATCTTTGTTTTTCTTGATCCGCCCTTCAAGTATTAATCTTAAAGACAGAATTGCTTCCCTTGTACCGCGATTTTTCCTAAACCCAAACTGATCTTCACCTACTATCTCTTCTACTACCGTTTCCATCCATCTGTATATTATTCTGGTCAGTAATTTTGAAGCATGTGACGTTAGACTAATTGTGCGATAATTCTCACATTTGTCAGCTTGTGTTTTCTTTGGAAGTGTGAAGATGATATTTTTATTAAAATCAGTTGGAATTTCTCCTGTTTCATAACTTTTTGATATCAGCTTGAATAATCTTTCGATTCCTTCCTCTCCTAGAGATTTAAGAAGTTCTGCAGGGATCTCATCAATTCCAACTGCCTTATTTGCTTTCAAGTCATTCAGAGCTTTATTAAATTCTGTCCTCAAAACAGGATCTCCTAAGTCATCCATGTCGACATCGCCTTCCTTTTCCAGTACACTGTTGTTAATACTTACTATCTAAAGATCTCTCTTTCTATAATTTACTTTCCTCTTATCGTATTTCTTTCCAAATCTTTCCAAATCTCTTGAATCCAGCTGGTTGTTGATTTTTTTCACCAAAGGAAATTGAATATTCTTCTGTTTTTATTACACATTATTCATCTTCCTAAAAGCTTTTATGACAAGCTTAAGAGCGTTTTATTTGCAGACGACACTAACCTGATTTTTTAAAATAAAAAAAACCCCATCAATAATCTATAATCTATAATGAAGAACTTAGTGAAACTGGTTTAAGGCAAACTCATTTAAACAAAATTTTGATAAAACACATCATATTAGGTTTAAAAGATGAAAATTACTCCAAGAAATATTTATTCATTAATTATAAAAATAACACAAACTTGGAGACAAAGACTATAAAATTCCTTGCCCTTTCAAATAGATAAGAAACTCATTTGGATATTACAGCTGAAGTAGTTAAGTAGTGCCACCTTTGCAATAAGAAAATTTTCTTTAACGGCAGATCTAGAAAAAACGAAACAGGTGTACTGTTATTTTCATTTAGCCATATGGCATGGTTTTTTGGGAAAATTCTGCACAAAGTAAAAACGTTTTGAGAGAACCGAAAAGAGCTATTAGGATGCTGTGTAGGGTAAAACCAAGCTCAATATTCTTACAATGACTTTTCACTGCATATATTCTCTCATAGCACATTTTAATCTGTTTTCATCTAATTAGCAGGTAAACAATTTCAATACAAGAAACAGATAACTTGCACAACACACAAACATGACTGGCATTAGAGCAAAGAGTAGTAAATTATTCTGGGACACATCTTTTTGCAAAACTTCCTAAAAGTATAAAACAGTTTGTAGATAATAAAGATATATTTAAAGAGAAACTAAGAGATTACCTTATAGGCAACTCCTTCTATTCCATTCAAGAATTTTTTTAAAAGATTAGTTGTATCTGACTTCAGCAAAATTCAGTTGTAAAAATTAATGCTAATGATAATTTTATTTTATTTATTCTTTTTTTGTTTTTGGGATATATAATATTTTTCACTATGATTATTATTCATTTTTTATGTAGCCTTTGTTATTAACGACATGTTTCACATCCCAGAGGTTATTCCTCAGCAGGGATCTATGGAATATGGTCAATAAATTAATAAACTGCACCCTGCAACTCCTGTTTTCAACACCAATACCAGTAATGTGGGTGCCAACATTTTCATCTTCTTCTAGATTCACGCCTCGTCAACGTCGAGGTCATTAGAGGCGATGAAGGACTGGGGGCAGGAACGGGAAGGAATTCGGCTATGGCCTTTTGAAGGAATCATCCCGGCAATCGCATGGAGTGATTTGGGGCAACCATAGAAAACCCAAATCTGAAGGGCCGGACGGTGATTCGAACCTAACCACACTCGGTTCCAGCATATTTAAGTAAGTGTCTGAGCAAGGCGTTGTGTCACAGCTTCATTAGTTACATGTCGCATACCCTCCCCAGCCTCTTCGACAGACGCAGTATTGTGGAACCTATCCCTAAGACCTGCACAATGAAATGGTAGAGTGTGACAGGATCTCTACTCACGCAGTACTGCCTGTACGCGATGGTGACGTTGTGCAGTGTCCTATTGCGGAGGCAGGCGACGACGGCGGCGGCGTCGGAGGCATTGCAGCCTGAGAGCTCTGCAACCCGGTGAGCTCCGGCGGCTGCCTGGGGTCCCTCAGCTACCGCCCAGGGGCCGTGGGCAGAGCCGCTCACCGTCAGCACCTGACGCACCAGGCCTGTCAACACGCCAACCACTCCCCACGTGAGCATCACAGTTCAGCAACTGCCAAACCGTCACTACAAGAGAGCTCGATTACAGACACACGTGTTATCGAAAACTAGAACCAAAGCCCGTCAAAAATGACGGGTTTAACGGTGTAACGATACGCTAAGCTCCCCGTTACATATCACCTTTTTATTGTATATAAAGTAAAGGATTAGAATATTTTTCCATTTCTTGGGATGTCCACTGTATGTTCGAAAGATGCGCGTGAAAGGGTGAAAGGCAAGGATTTTACACTTCAGTGAAGGGCAGTCTGGCTGGCGCGACGGGCTGGCGCCTTTTTGGCAGAATGGTAAGAGGATTAGGGATTTCTGTCGGGCAGGCAGTAAACAGGCGGCGCGTCTCTCAAGAATTCCTTCCTCCCGAAGGAGACATCGGCTCTCGAGGATTGCGGAAACTTAACGTGGCCAAGAGAAACCACAGAATCACATGACGTCAGATGGTCAGCCAATCACAGGGAACATAGTACTAAGATTCGGGGCATTTTATGTTCTATGTCGTCTTCGAGCCACAAGAGGTGGAGTTAGAGTTTACCTCCGTGGCGGCAGAAAAAGACGAGGGCACTTCCTTCCAGTCGGGAGAGCAGCCAAGATCACGTCCATTCCGGAGCTCCAGACGAGTCACTGGCGACTTGGGGTCCATGTGTGCTGGGCTGACTTGTGTCCTGGAGACCATCTGAGGCGCACTTCTAACTTGCGACTTGCCGCATACTGCTGGCGTGGTCAGTTACGACGATCGACCAGGTGGTCATCTCCGCTCAGCGCTACCTGCCGTGAAGATGAACGGTAATGTGTTTCTACGAAGCCATTCAGCCTGCAACTCCCTTGAAACTGTACCCTTAAGCGCATCTGAGATAAAGATCCTTGCTCTGATCTGATAAAACCACTGAGCTAGACTGTGTAACTGTCCAATGACAGGTTAATCATTCGTGGCGTCCCTACCCATTAAAATTCATTACTGTTTGCTATCATCATAACTGGTAACATACTTTGCATTAGAATAATTGTGAGATTTTTAAATTACAACTATATTGTTTGCTTGCATTTAAAGGGCTCATTGTACGTCTGAGCGTTGCTTAGAAAATTGTACAACCTCTTGTTTATTAACGTAATGGTAAATACGCTTAGATTTGTAGATGCCATTGTAAAAATCTTTTATTAAAATGTCTTTTGGTGACAGTTTCAAATCCCAAAATCATCCAATTCTCATTTGAATAATTGATATTTTGATATTCAATTATACTACCCTGTATAGCGTAAAATATTAAGAATTAATTAATAATTCTCTCCCCTCCCCCTGGTGATACGCTACAACGGAGTGTTATGGTATTTTATTTCTCTGCAGTTACTTAACTAAATAGAATTATTATAAAATAAAGCTCATTGTAAATTATTGTCCCATGTGCTGTAGCGAAAAGGTTCTGTTGTCAAATTGGTCCCGGTTGCATTTCACTTTATCACAATCTCGACTAATATTGCCGCTAGAAAAACAAAGCTTCAATCACAGGCGAATTAATACATTCCCTGTATCGCATGTCAACGTGATTATGCTACGCGATATAAACTTGATCCAAAATCTTCACGGGTTCTGTACTTACACCTTTCTTTCTTATTACCTGTGGTGAAGATCGATGTTTTAATGGCTAACACAGCTTACATCCCGCTGAAATAATGACTCCAGTGAAAACGAAGGACGCTAAAAATAGATATTAACAACGCTAGACACGTAATATTAGTTTTAATTGTGGTTTAGGCCAAATAAATCGCGGTCAATTTGGATCTTCTTTCATTAAAACCACGTAATCATTTCAGAAAAAAACTATTAATTAATATGCCAATTTAAACGAAATACTTAATTTTCTTTTGGTGTTCTGACAATTCAATTCTTGACAATTGCTTAACTAAATAGAATTGTTATAAAATAAAATTCAATGCAATTCCTCGTGACTTGCGCTGTAGCAAAGGGTTTCCGTTTCCATCCGGGTCCAGGTTGCATTTCAATCTAACCACATACTACGCTAAACTTGCTGCCAGAAAAACAATACTTCAATCTCACGCATATTAATACATGTGTTGTATCGCATTTTACTGGCAATAACGTACCGCGATATAAATTTGATCAAAAATCTTCACGGGTTCTTACACCTGTCTTTTTTGTTATGCATGATTTAGATCGATATTACAGCGTTTGAAAGGCTGACACAGTTACATGTTGCTGAAATAATAGCCTCAGTAATATTGCTCCGAGAAAGCAAAGGAAATTAAAATAAATCTTATAAACTTACATTATGCCACGTAATATTTGTTTTAATTGTAGTGTAGGCTGCACAGATCGCGATCAATGTGCAACTATTTCTGTTCAAACGATTTAATAATTTCAAAAATAGGGCACAGTTTAAATTATTGTGAAGAAAAAAAACTTAATTATTCATGCCATCTGCTGTAACGCCAAATTCCAGTTGTAATTCTGACGCATGCTAAGTAAAAATCTAATCAAAACTTTGGCTAACATTAATGCTCGAAACTTAAAGCTTTTATCTTACTTATCTATGGACAAACAATTTAAATAATACTTGTGTATATCAAGCGAATAATACGTAAATATAAGCAACTAATGGTTGATATGTCGATTTAAACGGAATACATACTTTTTTTCAGTGTTCTGACAGTTAATTTGTTCGCGGATGCTTAGAACTGTTTATTAAATAACGTGCTTAACCTAGAAGAAAGGCGTAAATTGTGACGTCATAGCGCAACGTCATAGAGTGACGTCATGGCATGACAGATGACCTCACATTTGACAAAAACGTGGGTTTTAAAAGTATAGATGATGGTGATTCTACGATAGTCGTGGCACCACAATTTGATATTGGATTCTTTTGTAAATCGAGGAGACAAATCGAAACTGAAGGATAAAATGTTTTGACATCTCTGTTAGTTCTCGAGATACTGTATCCTAAAAGTGAAGTGGTTATGTTGATATTCGGCCTCGACTAGAAGACAATTATCACCAAAGCCAAATTTGATGACGGATTCTTTTTATCTCGACGAGACAAATCTCGAATGGATTTTAAGATATACTACATAAACATTGAGGTGGTTAGGGGTAAATGTGGCCTAGAACAGAAGAAAACACTGCAAAGGTACAAGGAACTAATAACTAATTTTTGACAGTCGATATCTCGAAAAACAATTATATTCTTCACTTTAGATTTGTCTCGTTGAGTTAGATAAGAATCCATTATCAAACTGAGCTACCATGGCTATGATAAAGCTGCCATAATCACCAGCGCACGCAAGTCAAAGAAAAGAAGGGGGGGAGGGAGCCAGGAGAGAAGGGCAATCAATGATTATTAGTCAGATGTGACAGTTGCGAAAAGAAGATGTCCAGAAAGTCAACGATTATTAGATGTATAATGTTAGCTAGCCACTCGTGTGGATATGTGTGAAGATAAATATTTTTTAGAACTTTCAATAGTCACCTACTGATGACTCTTAAGTTAGTCTTCGTTGCTTAAACGAGTCTGCACTATAGATAGTTAATGATCGGCCTGCATCGGCTAAATCAGTGGTTCCCAATTAGTTTTTCTCGAGTACCACTCCAAGAAAGAGCTTACTATCGCGTACCCCCATTATAGCTGAAATGATAAATAATTGCGTTTATCCCAGTCGAATGCTTCCCACAACGGAATTACACAAATATAATTCACACACACAGTTTGTATTAATATATATTTTGAGAGAGTAGTGTTTGCGTAATTCTTTTTTTAACTCTCGGAGTGATTACCTTAGCCAAGAGATTACCTCGCGTACCCCTTGAAGCAATCTCACGTACACCTGGGGGTACGCGTACCACTAATTGGGAACCACTGGGCTAAATCATCAATAAACTGGACTTACGAGGTAAATAAGTAAGTTATTTTCTTACAAGATGTACGAATATTTCCTTTTTTCTATTTAATCTTATATTACAATTAGACCTGACAACCAAAGAGGGCAGTCCAAAACAAACAATTTGAGAGTATTTCGATACAACAAGACTTTCAAGTCAGCAACGGTATTCCGAAAAGGCACTTATACTACTTATTTCTCTGATATCTTACAGTATCACAGTATGACTATGAAAGAAATGTTCAATTTTTCTACGCTTTCCTCTGAGTGCTTATCACAGTGCACCAGATTAGAGACATTGATGTGCGTATAGCTCTCTGAATAAATAGGTGGCATCTACAACAGCCGTAAGCGTTAGAAATATTTCCGGCATTGGTATCATATTATGTGAATGGAAAAACCATGAAATATCCCAATAATAAAATCTTCTTTCAACAAAAACGTTTACGCCGTGTGTTGCAATGCGAGATTTATTTCTTATTATTAAACTCTGCTTTATGACACTTTTGAGTCGAGCCGCACTAGTCACGGAAGTCTATCAACACTCCACTGCCTTTACCCTCATACATCCGACAGGGAGAGACTGCCCACTGGCAAATTTGCCACTACATGACCTTGAGCCGTCATTTAAAAGGGAACACACTACAACAACAATTTTCTATAAATTATGAAAATGGTGGGTATCATCCTTAGAGAGCGTGATTTTTAGTCTGTACCTTGCGCTCATAATGAACACAAAACCAAAGACTTTTAAGAGATTAGAAATGTGTGACAGACTTTATTGGTCGGTAGCTGACAGAACAACTGGGAATATCAGAATAGCGCGGATAGCGTATAAAACATCTGGCATTCCATTCACGGGCACCCGAAGATAAGGACCTCGGACAAATCTTTCCTGTTCGCGAAATGCAGAGACCCTTCTCATCTTTGCTTCTGGTGGTACATCGACGCGCAGTTTATACCAAACCACTCACGCCTCCCAGAACGGCGCACCAAGGTGCCGCTTTTGTGAAGACATGATCAGTGCTAAGCCTCCATGTGACATTTTCGTTCCACGCCAAGCAGGAAATTGATCGATCTGCCAGATACGTCAAAAATTTAATCTTTCTCACTCTTGTAGTACTAATTTTAGACAGAAGACCACAAAATAATATATAGAAGGTACGAGCATACTGGATAGATTGCTATGGATAGACAGCGTTTTTTATTTTGTGTGTCTAGTGACTGTTTTCAAACTGAGATTTATTTAATAAATCTCTTAATTTTATTGGTTAAATTAGTTTTGAATATTAATTGCAAGGATTATCGTTAGCGAGTGGAATTATTTATGTGCAAGTTTCAAAATAACACTTTTAATTTACTTTATTGTTGTTATTTATCTTCATATCTTTATCGCAAGCTCAAAACTCGTCAGTAATTGAACAGTTTAATCTAAATAAGTAATTTGGTGCATTCGATTGTTAGGGCTGTGATGTATAGAACCTCACCAGAAATTTGGTGGATAGTGAGAAGTTTGCGCTGGAAGTCATAATTAGAGTATGATTGCAAGATATAAAATGCTTAAAATATCGTATATTGTACAAGCACGAACATTGTGAATAAATACGAAATTTTTCACCTGTGTAAACTTCAAGAAGAAAATTTAAGGATAATGTAATAAACGAATTGTTACCAGGTTTACGGGAACATTACTTATAAATAAGAAAAGGGATATTATTCTATTTAAATTGTGGATTGATTTTTTTCTGATTAAGTTGACAACTACTGTTAAAAAAGGATACTTATTGAACTCTAATAACCTATTTAATCGACATACAACATACAGAAGTTCAGCACGATCAGTGAGTCGTGGAACGTTTATACAAGAAGTAATGATAACGGGACTTATTTCATTATAAGCTTGCTGTTGTTATTACATAATTGAGTCTTTTTTGTTAATGGAAACAGAAATTTATTGTTATTTAATTATTTTTGAAAAATTAAATTAGCAACATTTGCTAGTGTTAGTAAAAATGTATTTGTTTTAAATACATGATTAGCTTAATTCACTTCACTTTAAATATCACGTTTGATTTTGAAATACACAAGATTTAGTTATTTTAATTAAGTTTTCATGGTACTTTTTGATAGTTTGTACTTACAGTAAAGAAAATCAATGCTAAAGATTAAATATAATATTTAATAAGTAGAAAAAATATTGGTCAAGCATATCGTATAAAATTCTTGCTCAACTACGCTACCAGTTAAAACTAAGATATAGAGAGCATCGTTTAAATTTTTTAGGCTCGTTTAGGAGGTATAATTAGTTAAACTAAATTTAACGAATATTATTAAAAACTAGCTTAAACGTCCTTCAATAAGACTGGTACAGCTATGGTGGTAGTATGAATTTGTTCTGGAAAAGCTTCTAAGAGAAAACAAATAACGATCTTTTTTGCGATATTTTTGTGGCATGAGTATCTTCTTCTGATTAGATTGTCGAAGTAATTTGGCTGGGATTTTTTTTAATAAATAAATTTGACTTTTAATGACGGAAAGAACAAATTGAAAACGAAAACTATTATTTATTTGATTGATATATTTTGCGATTTCGTACCTTTCGTTTAATCTTTCTCTTAATTTTTAATAAACTTCCTATTTCTCATCTTCTGTCAAAAAATTCTGGGGTATGTTGTATCCTGTTTCTAACAACTGCTACGTGAATACAGTGTAAACATCGAATGGTCTAAATTTCTCTGATCTTTGTAAATAAACCAAATACCACTGTAAATTTAAACGAACGTCGCACTGTAATTTTTAAATGCCTGCCTCGCATTTTTTTTATTCTCTCTCGATCGTATTTTTGTGCAGCTACTTCTACAACAGACAATAAATAGATTGTTAGCTAGAATCGCAGTTACACTTTTTGTAAAACATTTTAAGTGCAAATAAACTGAAATTCGATTATTTGATTGAAATTGCACTTCTTTTTAACAATATAACCGCAAATAAAGTCAATGCAGTTATTGATTTGAAATTTCGTGGTTAACCAAGCAGCGCTGTCGTGGCAATCAGTGTAACTAACACTTCGGGCATAATCGAGACTCGCCGAAGATTACCGAGCCATTGGGGTGAGTCCAGGAACAAGGCATTTTATTGAAGTGGATATCACTAATTGTTGTTATTTTCGTTTGTATTGCTTGATTTTGTTTAGAAAAATATTGTTTGGAAAGTATGGCACATATTTCAGGATCGTGTGTGTGGAGTGAATTATAGTGAGTGTGAGAGTGATGGGACTTTAGTTGAAAAGGAAAAAGGGAGGTAAATGAGGCTCTCTCATGGTTCTGTCTACTTTATTTCAGGTACAGGAAAGTATCTGAGCGGGAAGAAACTAACAGGAAACAGAGCGAAACTGGAGAAAAACCAAACATCAATGGCTTTCACAGTAAAGCTGTCATAGCTTGAATACAGAATGAACAAAGTCACCACTTTATGGCAAAATGTAGAAATGTGACATTGCCCAAGTGTTACTCACCCTGTGATTTGGGACTCAGAGCGATTAGTTCTGCGATGCCACCCCCGGCGCTGTTTCCCGCGAGAGTGATCCTGTTGGGGTCTCCCCCGAACTCCCTGATGTTGGTCTGCACCCAGCGGAGCGCCTGCAGCACGTCAGACAGCGCCATGTTGCCCGGCGCATCCTCTGTACCCAGGTATAGGAAACCTGCGAAAAGACAGCCACCTGTAGTCGCGGGCGAGTCGATAGTTCGAACGCTGTCCGCGTGGCACACGCCCCGACCCCAAGCACGAGTCACGTGACATCTCCGCTCTCCTGATTGGCCAGATCGGCGGAACCGTCCAGAGTGCCGATGGTTCCAAATGGGGCGTCAGTTGAGTTTAATAGGGCGTGAGCAGTTCTGTACTACAAGTAGAAGAAGGCTGAAGCATGTCGGACGAAACATCGACATGTCACACTAACACGCTTCGGCACTCGAATAGACAGAGTAAAAGCTAGTAAGTCGACTCTTCGTCGAGCAACAAATTGGCGTAAATTTCACATCATGCGTTCAGAAAGACTGTAATGCAAACAGGAAATGACTGGATTTATCATCAGGACAACAGAAATGACAATACCTAGAATCTCTAAAAATATTCCGGTCTCATTATTTGCAACTGATTTAGTGCTGAAGATATGTTCTCTGATTATTGTCTCGAAAAGCTAATTCTTACACCAGCACGATGTTTAAGCCGTGTTGAATTTGGATCTCAGGGCTACGAAAATACCATAATTATTCAATATATACAGGAACAGCATGATAAAATTTGATGCTTGTATTATTTAACGATTTCGGTGTAATTTTGTTTATTGAACGCTCCGCAGAAATCTCAAAGTAATTTTTGTCGTACCTGAGTTGCAATACCAGCACTTAGACTGTTAGTATCAGTTTTACCGCCCAACGTTACGAGTATGTTTGTATTTCCATACCGAAACTGGAAAACGAAATCTGCTGTCGTGGTGAAGCTGTCTCTAATGTAGATATCCATTGAATGCGTTATGACGCGGAGGTTTGAGAGATGAGGAGTTATGAAAGATACTGCCTTCTACCACAAACACCTATATTCTCCGTAAAAAATGCTGGATGGAACTTTATTGCTGTTTCGTTACCATCAATCTCTAGAAGTAAAATTGTAACGTTTCTAGTTACCTGACACTTATTTAATACTAGCATCTAAGCTCATCAAAAACGAAGTGTTGAACGGAGTGTTCAGCAAAGTATTTTTTCGCAGGTGCTTAACTAAAGAGAACCGTTAGAAAGTAACGTTCAACACAATTCCTCGTACCTTACGCTGTGACAAGAAGTTTCAGCTGTCATCCTTGCCCAGGCTGCCTTTTAACCTTACAACAAATTCCGCTAATACTGTAACTAGAAAATCAAAGCTTCAATTAAATTAGAATTATTTCATATCATGACTCTCATGAAAAAACAAAAACTTAAATTATTATATAATACAGAATGTCTCATTCCCTACGAAGTATTTCTGCATTCCTGCACGCGTATTAATACATTAACTGCATCGCAATATAAACGTGAAACCCTAATTACTCAGCTTATTATACCAGCGGTGAAAGAATGTACCGAAAACATCTACATCAAACGAATGCAAATAAACAAAATGCAACCAATAATTAAAATGTCGATTTGTATGAAATACATACCTTTCTTTCGCTGTTATGGTAATTCATTTCTTCACAGTAGGTTGAAACTGAGTGGAACTGTTATTTTATAACGCCCATAACCTCGATGTTGCAGTAACATCTCTGGCCATTGTTAGTCTGGCAACGATGGCAGGGCTCGTGACGTCACAATAGGACAGATATTGTGACAAAACCTGGACTTCTATTAATATTGATAGAACAATGTGGAGGAGGAATCTTAAAGAGATTGGTACAAAATGGAAAGAGGATGTGCTGGAATACCCGCAGAAGCGGAAACGTCAAGTAATGACGATGAGAGAAATTTATTGAGGCTGACAGACTGTGGAGACTGCCAATCCGTTACGAAAGTAGTGCAGTCGAAGTGAAGCCGTCCTTGTAGTTGGCGCGCGACTAGTCTAGTTCAGTGTTTTGTTCACCTAGCGATGCGAGCCGGTACTGCGGCACTACCAGCACCAGGTCGTGGTCGAGCAGGAAGCCGGGGCGAGCCACCATGGAGGAGCCAATCACGAACGATCCTCCGTGCACGAACACCAGCACCGGCATCGGAGTCGAGCCCCTGCCCACCTGCAACCACACAACACACTCTCATCACTGCGAATAACCTAACATTTCCTCCCTGCAGGGGTAGTGTTATTACGTCAGTGATTAAGTCGTTTACCGTCAATGTGCATCCTGAACTACTGACTTCCCTCAGTGAATCCCCTGAGTTCAATTGGTGGAAAACATCTCGAACCTGGCCCCCAAAGTTGTAATTACTTATTTTTGCACTAGCTTTGAATTTGTGAACAGGTGTTGCTGATATCTTTTCGTCCTCTCTATACCGAATTTACTAAAAACCATGAATATTTCAACAACCATCAGAAACCTGTTAAAAATAACTTTTTTAAAATATATCTCTGAAGTTGAGGGTATTATTTTGCAATGCAACTGAAGAAATAGTGAGACTCAATGGCATGGGTATGTCAATAGTGAAGAAAGAGTCTAAAGTGGAATTGGAAATTGAAGATTAAGAGGATTCCAAGACCATGAAGAGATAGAGAGACCAAAGGTTTTTTTAATAGACAATACTGAGGTGTTCCAAATAAAAAATGTAAATACACTCCTCGAAATTGAAATAAGAACACCGTGAATTCATTGTCCCAAAAATGGGAAAATTTATATACACATTCCTGGGGTCAGATACAACACATGATCACACAGACAGAAATATAGCCACATAGACATAGGCAACAGAGCATGCACAATGTCGGCACTAGTACCGTGTATATCCTCCTTTCGCAGCAATGCAGGCTGCAATTCTCCCATGGAGACGATCGTAGAGGTGCTGGATGTAGTCCTGTGCAACGGCATGCCAAGCCATTTCCACCTGGCGCCACAGCTGGACCAGCGTTCGTGCTGGACGTGCAGACCGCGTGAGACGACGTTTCATCCAGTCCCAAACATGCTCAATGGGGGACAGATCCGGAGATCTCGCTGGCCAGGGTAGTTGACTTACACCTTCTAGAGCACGTTGGGTGGCACGTGCATTGTCCTGTTGGAACAGCATGTTCCCGTGCCGGTCTAGGAATGGTAGAACGATGGGTTCGATGACGGTTTGAATGTACCGTGCACTGTTCAGTGTCCCCTCGACGATCACCAGAGGTGTACGGCCAGTGTAGGAGATCGCTCCCCACACCATGATGTCGGGTGTTGGTCCTGTGTGCCTCGGTCGTATGCAGTCCTGACTGTGGCGCTCACCTGCACGGCGCCAAACACGCATACGACCATCATTGGCACCAAGGCAGAAGCGACTCTCATCACTGAAGATGACACGTCTCCATTCGTCCCTCCATACACGCCTGTCGCGACACCACTGGAGGCGGGCTGCACGATGTAGGGGCGTGAGCGGAAGACGACCTAATGGTGCGCGGGACCGTAGCCCAGCTTCATGGAGACGGTTGCGAATGGTCCTCTCTGATACCCCAGGAGCAACAGTGTCCCTAATTTGCCGGGAAGTGGCGGTGCGGTCCCCTACGGCACTGCGTAGGATGCGACGGTCTTGGCGTGCGTCCGTGCGTCGCTGCTGTCCGGACCCAGGTCGACGGGCACGTGCATCTTCCGCCGACCACTGGCGACAACATCGATGTACTGTGGAGACCTAGCGCCCCACAGGTTGAGCAATTCGGCGGTACGTCCACCCGGCCTCCCGCATGCCCACTATACGCCCTCTCTCAAAGTCCGTCAACTGCACATACGGTTCACGTACACGCTGTCGCGGCATACTACCAGTGTTAAATACTGAGATGAAGCTCCGTATGCCACGGCAAACTGGCTGGCACTGACTGCGGCGGTGCCCAACCGCTGCGCAGCTAGCGCCCTTCGACGGCCAACACTGCTGTTCCTGGTGTGTCCGCTGTGCCGTGCGTTTGATCATTGCTTGTACAGCCCTCTCGTAGTGTCCGGAGCAAGTATGGTGGGTCTTACACACCGGCGTCAATGTGTTCTTATTTCAATTTCCAGGAGTGTAGAATATCGGTTAATCTGAGATATGAGTTGACTGGAATGGTAGCATGGAGTAACATGAATAGAGAGCGATTAATAACGGTAGCGTGTGTGTGGGTAGCTACTATTCAATCAGTCACTGTTGAATTTGGACCTTATAATCTTCGAAAACCTTACTTCTTGAATGTAGTTTGAATGAATAGGAAAGGATCAATATTTAAGTTTTAAGTTAGTAAAAATACAGAGGACTACATTTCATTTATTAATGGGCTAAAACAACAGAAGAAATTCCCTATAAATATGACATGTGACCGTGACATAACATGAAATTTGTGTTTTTTGTCTGTTTTTAATTTCCCACCACCTCTCAGTCACCACTTTGTTCCAATCCTCTCCTCTCATCCGTACACACTCCTCCATTCCTTTCAGCCATCCATCTCTTGGCCTTCCTCTGGGTCGTTTACCATGCATCTTAATTTCATGGATTTTTCTTGGTATTCTCTGAGCCTCCATTCTCTTTACATGTCCATACCATCTCAATCTGGTCCTCTCTACCCGTTCCTGTAGGGGTTCCTCTTTCATGGTGCGTCTAATCACTTCATTCCTTATTCTGTCCATTTTAGTGATTTCCATTCTACCTCTTAAAAACTTCATTTCGCTTGCTTCTACTCTGCTGATGTCCAGCTTTTTCATTGTCCATGTTTCAGCAGCATAAGTCAAGATAGGCACATAATATGTATGATAGATTACTCCCTTGCTTCTCTGTGGCACCTCTTTATTCCATATCAGGCCTCTAATGGTCCTTAGAAACACCTATGCTTGTCTTCCTCTTTCGCTTATCTAACATGACAGATTCGAAAGAAAAAATAAAATGTCGGTTTCTTTGAGATATGATTTGGTTGGCATGGTGACACGGAGTAACATGACATCAGAAAGTGATTAATAAGGCTAGTGTGTGTATGGGGCGCTACTATTCAGCCAGTCGGTGTTAAAATTGGACCTTATAATCTTTGGAGACGTTACTTCTGGATCCTAGTTTGAAAGAATAAGTAAGGTAATGGTATTAAAGTTTTAAATTAGTAAAAATATAATAGATTACATTTCATCAATTATTGGCTACAACAACAGAAGAAATCCCCTAGAAATACTGCAAGTGGTGCAAGAGGTGTAGGACAGAATTCACTGGAAAAGCTATTGGTTGCAAACTGTTGAACACGATGATGATGAGGGCATGCTGTGCCCTACGAACCTTGGTGGTGTACACGTTGAGGTAGAGGCAATCCTCGGGGTCGTCCGCGGCCGTGACGTGCCTGACCGACGCCAGCGCCTCTGGGTCCGGCCTGGTGTACCACGGGATGTCCATCTCGAGCGGAGAGAACGCCTGCGGGCAGGGCGGGCCGAACCAGTTGGCGTTGTACTCGGGCACTGGCTCGGCCGGCTGCGACGCCTGTAATTACCATCGAAAACCGTGGGAAGAACTTTTAGTGATACCCGTCGTAGCACTATAGCTGTGGCCGTAAGTATTGGCGGGTGGTTTAAAACGCGCCGTTACCAAATCCTTAACAGTTAAATTCACCTGTTACCTTGTAGTAATAGTCTGTGCGTTGATGCTCGTACTAGGCAACACAGGAGGCTCATCGTTGATGTTTCCTAGTGTTAGTGAGAGAGCGTTACGCGAGAATGTTCAGAAGTGTGGCAACAGCGCGATTGCGCTCACCTGCCAATTTCTCTGGCCACAGCTATAATGCGGGTGTCTCCATGGAATATAAGAGACTGAGTCAAATGGGAAACCTCAAAACTTATTTAATTATTATTTATTGTGAGAAAACAGCCTTCATGAAAGGGATAAAACCTTTTAGTTTAAAACATGATCTAAGATTCAGAAAGAACTTTTAAAAAAACTATGCGTGGAGCACAACACAGCGAAGCAAGGACTTTAAGAATGCTAGAAAGAGGGAAGATTGAGGCGTTTGAAATGTGGTGCTGTATAAGGATGCTAAAAATTAAATGGACATATAAAGTTGGAAATACATGAGTTTTCGAAGTGATGGGTGGGGAAAGAAGTTTGTGGAAAAGTCTTACTTAAGAAAGAGACAGGATGGTTGGACACATTTTAACACATGCGGAATTGGTTAATTTGATAGTGGAGGAAACAATCGAAGGTGAGAACTGTAAAGAACAGAAATTAGAATATATGAAGCAAATAGTTGGAGAGGTGTGTTTTAAGGAGTGAGTTAATGGGACGTCCTTTAATTACGTCAGGTGTTTTTCCGGAATTCCGGTTCCCACCATGGTGAGATCCTAAAGCCGACAAAGTCGACATCAGCGTCATTTGTAGACTTTGTTTTTTTACATATACTGTCCTTCAAGAATTTCAAAAACTCACGTAAGCTTTCCGTCGACCTCCCACCTCTTGCTGAGATATCGCCGGACCACCCCCCCCCCCCCCCCTGAACCCACGCACTTCGTCTCCAGTAACAGTTATTACACAGAAATCAAAACTTTTCTGTTGAACGTCTTCCAAATTTTCTTCAGAAACATCACCACATTGCTCTTTCATTTGAAGTTTCTGCTGCCGTGGTAACCAATGTGCAATTACAGCACATAGTACACAATGTGATGTGCTAAGTCGTCACTAATGCTTTAACTTACTGCAGTTTCATTAAGTGTCACACAATGGTTTTTTCCCACTCAGTAACTTCAACTATTGCGTCTTCCGCTGAAGGCACACCACTTACAAATCTCCTACTCCATTCACAAACTTTCTGCTATGACAAACATGAACTTCATTCTTAAATAAATTTCGGTGTGCTTAACACCTTCAATAAACAACAACCCAGGAACAGAATTTTATTCTTGCCCGGTGAAAATCCCGAGAGGGGAAGACGTCTTTAAACTGGTGATGTGACAGAGTTCGTGAAATTGTACTATGCTGCCGCCTATAGACCATTCTGAGCGCTGTTTGTAGCAAGCTTACCAAATTACAGGTTGAATTTCGATTTTTTTATGAGAGGTTTAAGGTTTTCATCTGATTCCCCATATTTTAACAGTTTCTGACCTTGTCTACTTGCTCTGAATTTATGCTTCGTTGTAGCCTATCCATAAGCTCAAAAAACTTCATGTCACTTAACCTGTGAGCTTTTCAGACTACGTAATCAATGGAGCTGCAATGCGTCAGCCAACTGTTACTGGAATATACCAGCTATGTTAGTGCTTTTTAGCTGTCAACCAACAGAAAACACCAATGCATTCTAGTTAGCGATTAGCTAAAAGACCGGTGAAAAACAGAACCATCATTAAAGGCCTCGATAACTTTCCGTTTGGCTTGTTAGACCGCTTATCCCACTGTATGAAGTCCCCATGTAAGCGTGACTGAGGCTAACTATATCGATTTGGATATGAAAGTGTGCATATGGATTGAAGACCAGGAACACTCCAGAGATCTCGTATCTTGAATACGCCTACTACACAACTGCTTCCTTATTTACCTCCTCATTTCTTAGTATTTCTGTCCTTGTTTTCGTCACAGTACTTCTCAGCGAAACTAGTAAAAAACATTGATTGAACCTGCTGGTAATGAATTAGGTTCCAAATCGTTTTGACATACCACCCCCTTAGTAGAAACTGCTCCCTTTTGACGAAATAACACACCCATTCCCCTTCTTGTAAAAAATAATATAATTCTTAGTGCTCCAATTTTTTTTTGGCTTGTAATCCACTTTTTCAAACAGTGATTCCATGGCACCCCTGTAAGGGAAAGTGTACAATATGATACACAGATTTTAACAATATTGATCATTGTTTAAAAAACACATTTTGCGAAAAATAATATTATTAAACAGAGGGCTAAGCTTGGTGTATTTGGTGCCTTATTTCTGATCAGTAACCTTAAATCTCTGCGTTCCACTATTGACAATCTTTTCTTAGATAGTAAATTGCTGATTGAACTAAATACTCTTTTAGCCGTATGTTATCCTGCAATGCAATTAAAATCTTCTTTGATGCAGCCCATATAGCTGGATATAATGCTGGAAAGCAGAGGGGTGGTGGTTAGTCAACAACGCCTCCTAAATTTGCCTTGGGCCATAAACGTCGCCTATGATCTCGTCAACACCCACCGGGGACGTAATTGCCTGCTTTGGGAATCACTGATCTAAGCTAATAGCGTGGTGTCATCAACATCACAATTCAATCAAACCAGAATCATCATCATCCTCAACAGTTTCCAGCCTCTGGCCGGGTCTGCTTCATGCACAAGCCTCTCCATTTCCTTTTTTCACCCCACCACCTCTCTGTCACCACATTGTTCCAGTCCTCTCCTCTCTTCCGTACACACTCCTCTACTCCTTTCAGCCATCCATCTCATGGTCTTCCTAAGGGTCGTTTACCATGCATCTTAATTTCGTGGTTTTTTCTTGGGATTCTCTGAACCTCCATTCTCTTTACATGTCCATACCATCTCAGTCTGGTTCTCTCTACCCTTTCCTGTAGGGGTTCCTCATTTATGGCGCATCTAATCACTTCATTCCTTATTCTGTCCATTTTAGTAACTCACATTCTATCTCTTAAAAACTTCATTTCACTTGCTTATACTCTTCTGATGTCCAGATTTTTCATTGTCCATGTTTCAGCAGCATAAGTTAAGATAGGTACATAGTATGTATGATAGATTAATCTCTTGCTTCTCTGTGGCACATATTTATTCCATATCAGGCTTCTAATGCTCCTTAGAAATGCCTCTGTTTGTCTTCCTGTTTCACTTATTTCGCCATCATTTCCTCCACATTCCTCTAACACTCCCCAAGAACATGAACCTGTTAACTTTCTCAATTGTTCCCCTGTCATCACAATTCCCTGGGTTATCCTATTCTTCTTTCTGGTTGTTACCATCTACTCCCATTTCTTCACATTAAATTTCAGACCATATTCCTCCACACTGTCTGTCCATACATCCAACTGCTGTTGCACTTCCCCTTCATCCCCTCCCCAGATCATCAGATCACCCGCAAAAGCCATCACCTTCATGTTTTCCTCTCCCATCCTCACTGCCACCTTCTGCATTATTTCATCCATGATTACAATGAAGAGTAGTGGTTATAGGGCACTTCCTTGTTTTAGTCTATTCCTTTGTTCCAGCCACTCTGTTCTTCCTTCCCCTATTTTCACATAGCTCACACTTCCTTGGTACAGTTCCGTCACTCTGCTGATGGTTTCTTTGGGAACTCCTCTCTTCTCCGAGACCTTCCATACCTTACTCCTGTATACACAATCATATGCTTTCTCAATATCGAGAAATACCAACAGTAGATCCTTTCCATACTCATAATGTTTTTCCTGCTGCTATCTCACAGCAAATATCAGGTCTATTGTCGATCTCCATGATCTGGAGCCGTGCTGCTCCTCCCTTAGCCCTTTTTCCGCCTTGTCGCATATCCTTTTTTTTTTTTTTTTAAATGATCTCATATACTTTGGCACAGTTGCACGTCAGTGTAAGACCTCTATAGTTGTTAAACTCCTTCCTGCTCCCTGGAACCGAGCGGGGCGGTGTAACGGTTAGCGTTCTCGCCTCGCATTCGGGAGGACGGCGGTTCGAATCCCCGTCCGGGCATCCAGATTTGGGTTTTCCATGGTTTCCCCAAATCACTCCAGGCAAATGCCGGGATGCTTCCTTCAAAAGGCCATGGCCGAATTCCTTCCCATTCCTTGCCCCCATCATTGCCCCCCATCCTTTCCCGTCTCTAAAGACCTCGATGTTAAAAAGAGACGTAAAGCAGTTACAAAAAAAAAAAAAAAAAAAACCCTGCTCCCTTTTTTGAATATAGGTATAATTATACACACCAGAATAATTCCTCCAAATTATTTTTCTAATTTAATGAATGAGAACTTGACGATGAAGCCACATAGGCAACGACCAGTATTATTACTTTTTCTCTTCAGTGTATATATGGATTTGGGAGATAAGACGAAATAAATAATAAAATCCATCCAAGCCTTAGGAAGTGACTGGTGCCCCCAAGGTGTTGCCAGGCAGCTAGCACTTTCATATCAGGGACGGTTTGCTGCAAAGCAGTAGGTTTGAATGAGTCGGTGAAGTGAAACGACGGGTGAAAACAGTGAGATTTCTTGTCAATAGCCAAGACCAATGAGCTACAATGCGGAATGGTGAGCTTAGCCGTTAGAGGTGAATTGTCATGACGACGGCTGTTACTTTGCTTCATGATACCTGCAGTACTGACCTTGAAGCGGTTCGGCCCTCCTGGAGCTCTGGCATAGCGCAGGCCGCGGAACTCGTAGATGGGCCGTCGGGACCTGGTGGAGAAGCTGGTCAGCCCCAGCAGGCGGCTGCCGTCTGGCAGGCGGACCTCCACACAGCTCGTCCATCCCGCCGTCACCACCACCTGCGGCGTCCAGCACAGATTAAGTTCGTACCATACGAATACGTCTTTTCTGCTATACTCACTCATTCTTTCCGACGAAATATGTGTGATATTACTTGCATCACGGACTGTCTAAGGTGTTCCTTCAGGACACACCTTGCTAAATTCTAAAAAGTTTCTCTTAGGCCAAACAATATCACCGGAATGCGAACATTGTGGTGTATACGAAGACTTTTTACACCTCTTTTTGGAATGCTCTAAGTACGCTCAACAAAGGAAAACAATACTACAGAATGATGCAGACACCAAAATTACAAGTTATGAGGACCTACGATATTTCCTTGCGACAATAACGGACGACAAAATGAAGCAGTTATGCAACAGAAAAATATAATATGGAGTTAAAAAATAAGGTAAAATGTTGACCTATCTATACTACTACATGTTCTCTAAATAATAGTAAGATGTAGGATACTAAATAAAGTTCTCTCCTCTCCCTCCCCTCCTGTTATAAAAGATGGATGTATAATAGTATTTACGATAATAATTTACAAATTCCTGATAGCTGTTACTACAAAACTATTACTAAGGATAGTTGCATAATATAACACAAATGTTTATACTTTGGATTATATTAAATAATGTCATTCTCCTATTCATTTCTGATAATGTGATATAAGTACTATGTATATATGTTTCTCGCAAATTGTTGGTAATAGGGAGAAATAATGTACTATAAATGGTCATGCCACGATCGACAGCAAACAATTTGCCAGCGCATGAATGTATAAGATGTAGTATGTATCAAATATCTTGTAAATGACTGAAAGTAACTGCTGCTAAATATGTTTCTAAGGGGACCCTGGTAATATAATATAAATGACTATGTTGTCTCTAATATTAAATTATAATTGTACCTTTGTTTAAATTTAAAAACGGTTTTTAATCTAGAAGAAGTAATTAAAATGTTCTTATTGCTAAACTGCATTATAATGATGGCCAATGATCAATACTGTATTCCAAGTGTTTGGAATCTCTGATAGTTGGTCAAATTGGCGAAAGCCAAAGACCATTCATTACAATAAAAAAATATATATATATATATATAGAGGTGTTCCTTAACAAGACAGTTTGCTACCGAGTTAATCGGAAATTGTGATGGTTTTAGGTGTTTGTTAAGAAGAATAAGAACCAATTGTACTTTTTTTCTGTAAATTTGGTGGTTTGCGTGCAACGCGAAATTCACAGCAAAGGAAAATTAATGCACCAGAAATGTTCCGTCCAACAACCGCATCGTGGTGACGCGTCGATAAATTGCATCAGATTTAGACAGATGTTATAAATACCAGAGCGAAGTGAATGGGGGATCATTTTGTCAGATACCGACGCAAGAGCGTAGGTGCGCGGGTGAGCCACTTTCATTAATTATCAGCCTAGGTAAAGTGCATGTGTGTGGCTACTTGCTGAATTTATCTGAGAATGTCTTTCTGATGAGTAGTAAGATTGTTATTTCGATGTTTTTTCGTAAGTGAGGACTTTCTAATAGTAACTCGAAATAAGGTTGAGTTTTCGTCGAGCAAGACCGAGAAAGGTTATTAGTTAGTTAGGAACGCGAATCTACCAATATGGCATAATTCAGATTCAGCGATCACATTAATATTCTCCTGTTTAGAGAGTGTCGTCGTTTAATCTGCTCCGGTTAGAAGTAGAAAACTGAGCACTTAGTATTTCGGAAGAAAACCCAAAATGTGCAAATGATTGTTAGAAACTGATAGAAACTTTTATCAATTGGAAAATGCATGTTAATCGACATTTCACAATATGAAGGTAAATTAAAGAGGATATGAGTAACAGGTAGGTAATTTAAAAAAAAAAAAAAAAATACGATTTTGTGAACGGAACAACAATATAGTAGGCTACTCTGATTTTTTAGAAGCTATAATTACATGGATTTTTTTTTGTGGTGGAATCGTCTAAGAGAAATGTGTTATAATACCGATCGAGAAGGCTACATCAAAAGAAACTGTGCGTTGTACATTAAGTGGTGAAAATTTATCTCTTACTATACGAGTAACTTTTTTCCTTAGTTATGAGATTCTTTCCGTCCTTTTGCAAGTTTCAGAAGAATGATAGAAGAAACTACTGAATGAAGGCAGTTGAACTGGTTCAGTTCTCAAGTTATGCTTACTAAGTCCACTGACGACAAGACTATACGCACAATTAAAGAGATACTTTTAAGTGGGTTATGTACTATTTTTGGTTGTTGGTAGAGGATAAAAACGTAGTTATTTAAATACGGACGCAAGGCAGACATATAAGGCGCTGAGCTGTTCTTGAAAAACTGGTTTAAGAATGAACCAGCTCTGTAGGAAGCGTTCAGTCGCTAGAATCTAGCGAGCCAATTGGACTTAGAATAGATGCGAAATAAAGATTTCTTGATTCATTGTAAGGGGGGATTTAAAGCATTATTGTACTAGAGTAGAACAAAAGTTTGTCATAAAAATACTGTACGAAGCATTAAGCTCATTCCCTAATTTTTAGAGAAAAACTACTACCATGTGTTCTTCTACACCCATTGTTTTCTTTAGGGAGCGTGCATAAACCACGTAGCTCCATTTTGGCCTCCTGTAAACCCCCCCTCCCCCCCACGTAGCCCTACGTGGCTTTTGGCTCTACCCCTCCTACCCCCAGATAGCACGTAGCTTTTTTCCCTTTTGATTCCAGAAGACATTTTGTACTGATTTCTCTTGTCAGACTATCGCAAATTACATACGGAGATAATTAAATGACGGAAACAAATATTCACATGCTGTTGTGAGTTCTGTTCCTCATTTTAACTGTGAAAAATGTTATGAAAGGAAAGCTACGTGGCCTGGCTCGGAACCCCCCCCCCCCCCCCCTCACGTAGCCCAGCGTAGCCTTCCAGCCAATCCCTTCCACCCTGGACCAAGCCACGTAGTTTGTGCACGCTCCCTTATTTCAACTACACCTTCGCAGTTGTTATTGGAAGAGAGGTGTACCTACTCGCTTTCCTTCGGCTTTAAAATTCAGATCCGTGTTAATGGCGCAATCTTTCAGACGTCATTGAATCTCTATGTCTTGTAGGTAAGCCAGCTGGTTTCAACTGTTTACAGTAGTTATCTCGACCCTCACACTGCATGTCACCGCCAAGTAAGCACATTAAAAACTGCAGCTGTGAGCACATATATATTCCTCTGCAAAAGTAGGAGGCATGTTTTTTAAGTAATTACCGTTTTTAAATTAAAAAAGACGTGCAAATATATCTCAATAATTTAATTTTTACATGAAAGCCTGTACCTTACTCTACTTTTCTACATAATTCCCTTCAATATTGAGGCACTTGTCATAACGTAGTACCAGTTTCTGAAAACTCTCCTAATAGAAGTCTGCCGCCTGACTTGTTAACCACTGCATCACAACTGTTTTGACTTCGTTATCGTCTTCAAGACGCTGACCGCCCATGTGTTTCTTCAAGTGCAGGAACAGATGGTAGTCACTGGGCGCCAGATCAGGGCTGTAATCTAGAGTTTCCCATCTAAAAGATGTGATGAGATCTTTGGTCTGATTAGCCACATGTGGACGGGCATTGTCATGCAGCAAAACGATGCCCTTGCTCAACTTGCCACGTCTTTTGTTCTGGACTGAACGGCGCAGATTATTCAATGTCTTACAATAAGCTGCTGCATTGATTGTCTCATTACGAGGCAGAAATTCCACAAGTAATACTCCTTTTCTGTCCCAAAAACTGTGCACATGATTTTCCGAGCAGAAATCGTTTGCTTGAACTTCACTTTTTTGGGTGAATCTGAATGCCGCCATTCCATGGACTGTTGCTTTGATTCAGGTGTGACGTAGGCCACCCATGTCTCATCGCCTGTAACAATTTGGCTTATGAAATCATCACCATGGTTGTGGTACCGCTCAAGGAAAGTCAATGCACTGCCTAAACGATTGGTTTTGTGCACATCCGTTAACATTTTCGGTACCCAACGTGAGCACAGTTTTCGGTAATTCAAGTGCTCGGTCACAATGCCATACAAAACACTACGAGAAACATTAGGAACGTCATCACACAAGAAGGAATTCGTAAAGCGTCTGTTTTCTCTCACCTTATTGTCCACTTTCTGCACCAAACTTTCACTAACGACCGAACGACGCCCACTCCGTTGTTCATCATGCACATCTGTGCGGCCATCTTTAAATGCTCTCACCCACTTTCTCACCATTCCATCACTCATAATGTTTTGTCCGTAAACTGCACAGATCTCACGATGAATATCGATCGGTTTTAGGCCTTTAGCACAAAGAAATCTGATAACAGCCCGTACTTCACAGTCGGCGGGACTCACGATTATCGGAGGCATCTTAAACACTCAGTGAACAACGTAAACAAGGAAGAATTATACTGTAATGGCGTCAGTGCGTAGGCAAGAGATGCAGGTATCCAGTGCGCATGCGCGGAACGCCGACCGTAGCGCTGCAGCCACAGTGTGACAAAACGGTACTTACTTACAAAATACGCCTCGTACTATCTTCATACTGCAGCAATTGAATCTGCCTGCTGACAACCACTATTGTTTTCTGGGCAATTCTCTTTCTTCCCATTTCACTGTCTCATCTCTCATTGAGTGTGTGTGAGTGACAATAGATGTCTGAAAACACTGGCCTACGGTAATTCTTGAAATTGCTAGAGATACTATATTTTCTTTTGCTGTCATCAGTCGATTGATTTGATGCAGTCCTCTGTCCCTTTATATCTTCATCTCAATATTCCCCTTACAACCTACATCTTCAATAATCTGCTTCATTAGTCTAATCTTTGTCTACCTCTACAGTTCTTTCTATCGACTGTTCCCTCCACTAACAAATTAACCAATTCCGCACGTCTTACAATGTGACCCTTTCTTCCACAAGCTTCTTGATTCACCCTAAGAATTGTAACCTCTGAAATAATCAGTTCAAGCATGTGCGTTTCAAATATCCAGATTTATGGCGCTGTAATATTCGAGTTTAAAATTGTTGTAGACAATTTCTGTATACCGGATGGAAGGTTTCTTCAACTGAACTAGGTTTCCACAGTTTCAGTTCCACACGCATATTCAGGGTTCCTACACGATGGCGTGGCTGATTGCTTTCCCGTCTGCGACCCTTAAATAATTCGTCACTATGAAAATGAGAGAAGCAAGCGGAATTGGCATAAATGATAATGGAATTTATGCGAAAAAACTAAATGATGTATTAAGAGAATTCTGTTAGATCAGAAGCAAAATTATCACAACATGAACAAAGAAGAGAGGAATCAAAACAGAAGATTAAATTGATTGACTTAAAAAAAACACAGTTTTCAATGTAAAACGAAATTTAGCAAAACTATATGTTTCTTTTTTGTTATGGCTTTACGCCTCCTCGACGTTGTTAGAGGCGATAAAGGACTGGGAGCAAAGAACGGGAAGGAATGCCGCCATGGATGCGTTTAAATTGCGATGTTAGAAAAGTAACTAAACGAGATGAGCGGAATAAAAAATCCATTCTGAAAATATTGGAGGATTTATTAATATTAGAATACGGAAAGAAGATTCGTTAATAGAGGTACTATACACAGGGAAGAACTACACAGGAAGACAATGAGGTCAATATTTTAAGACAAAAAAAATGACGCGGGTTTTAATTCACATGTACAGAGAAAATACTAGAGACACCAAGAACATATGGCAATACAGTGGACTATTCTATAATCGTTTTATTTAATTTAATTGAGGTGTAGCTGCGCGTGTTAGGGCGCCAGCACACTGGAGGATCGAATCCTGATCCCCGAGTACCGGCCGACTTGACTTCAGTATCTAGTTGGTTTTCCGCAGTCATCAAGACGAGTGTTGGAACAGTCCACAGTCTCCGTCTTCTAACGTTCACATTTCTCTCTCACACACACACACAGACACACACACAAAACACTTATTGCACACAGAACTTGGTTACATGTTTCGTAGGCAAATGGTCACGCTACATGCCTCAATTGACTGTGGAAAGTAGCGGGATACTACGACATTAATATTTCCCTAATAGCATAAGGTGCGACTCTCTACATGGAAGAGAACATGGAGAGCAGCCATAAAAAAATCTGTCTTAGGTCAGAACACTGATGATGATGAAATGGGTGGGTACGAATTGCCTATTTTCGTTTTTTAGTATCTTTTATTTCAGACTAGCACCGAGCGTGGTGGGTGAATGGTTAACGTTCTGGCCTCGCCTTAGGGAGGACGTCGGCTCGAATCTTCGTCCGGGCATCCAGTTTTGGGGTTTCCATAGTTTCCCCAAATCACTCCAGGCGAATGCCGGGATGCTTCTCTCAAAAGGCTATGGCTGAATTCCTTCCCGTTCCTCGTCCCCCATTCCCATCCCACCTCTAATGATCTCGATGTCGACGAGGCGTAAAGAAATAAAAAAAATAGATTTCTCAGGTTTTCGACGACATGTCAAAATTGTTGTGGTCCTTCTCGTATTTCTAATCGTTGTTCTTATTTCCTTAACTCATCCATCATCCAGCTTCGCCAAATAAATAATAATATATTATGACTTAAGTCCCTTGTTTATTATAATATTATAACATTATTAACCATTTGAATAAATACAGGTTCTTTTTCATAGTAACTTTAAAATCCAAAGCGAACGACATGGCCTTCACCAAGCTTGCCTAGTCCTGATCCCCCTTCATCTGTTTATATAAACGTTTTTTTCGGCTACCCATTTCACAGATTAATTATTTATAGCCTATTATATTGCAGCCCCCCTCAAGTTTGCCATATATATTTGTAGTAACAAATATTCTGGTAAACTTGCTGAGGACCTTTATGTCTTCGCTTTGAATCACCATACATATCTAATTTTCTACAATGACAAGAGGCCGATAAAACACTCCTTTCCATGTCCTGTCACGGTCGCCATCTCGTATTTCTAATCGTTGTTCTTATTTCCTGAACTCATCCATCATCCAGCTTCGCCAAATAAGTAATAATATAATATGACTTAATTCCTTTTTATTATAATATTATAACATTCTTAACCATTTGAATAAATACAGGTTCTTTTTCACAGTAACTTTAAAATCCAAAGCGAACGACACGGCCTTCACCAAGCTTGTCTAGTCCTGATCCCCCTTCATCTGTTTATATAAACGTTTTTTCGGCTACCTATTTCACAGAGTAATTATTTATAGCCTGTTATACTGCATCCTGTTCCAATATAGGATCTCAGGCCACCTCTACAGACTATGACCAACGGGTTTGCCTTAGCAGTCACCCCGTTGGCAGTATGGTAACCATAGCGATCTAACCCGGTTAGACGCGTCTTGCTAACGTCCCGAGGCTGGAAACTAGCCAGGCTACCATACACCCAAGAGCCCCGAGCGGTTATAGGATGATGAGTTGATAGATCAGACTGGCTTACTGTGATATGGGTATCCGAGAGGGATAGCACCTAGAGAGGGATGTAGTGCATTTATGGAGCTTATGCTAGAACTAGTAATGACACAGAGTTGAGCGTAAGGAAGTACATGAACAGAAAGGTTACTAGATATATCCTCACAATAGATTACGGCCCATTAGATCTGGGTGGTATGCTTACATTTGGCGGTGACAGAGGGTGCGGAGGCTGGCCTGTCCCTGGGCTCGACCCTGGCCCGCTGGGCCGGGTCGAGAAGTCTCCCGACTCGACTGACTAATCAAACACTGACTGAATGACTGAATTTGATTGAATGCCTCCCCGACTGCTCGGTCGGCCTATATACCTCTCGAGCGCCTCGGGCATGAACTAATATGGCAAGGGGCTTCGAGCGTCACCAAACAAGGTCGGCGCGGCCGCCGACTTAACCTAAAATGGCCTTTCGTGTTCCCTGCGTCCGTTGGGGCGCCGATCACCGTATAAAGTAAGGTTACTGGCTCATGACCATACGTGGTATTAATTCCAGTATTGGAACATGGCTTGGATATAACAAAATGAAATATAGCATATTTTACACGAGTGAAAGTGGGCTTTATATTAATCGAAATAGTAGGAGAGCTCGTAAACATTTTTGGGTAGATATTTGCCGCCGATATACTGCTCTTTCGCGCTCAGGTATACCATTCCTGATCATCTGGCAGGTAAAAAGTTACACCAAAATAACCCATATTTTCAAAAGTATTTTCTTCTAGGTGTAAATATTATTCTGTGAAAACCTCAGCATGCTTCAAATATATTTTTTCGGTATTTATGAAACACAAGTTTGAAAGAAAACGAAATTTTAAAAAGTCAACGATTCGGCTATGCCCCACTACCTATCAGACAGGTCTTCGGTTCTGTAGTTAGACATTTCAAGACAAAGTGTTCCACAAATTTTCATGGTGCCTCAAATACCTACCCAAAAATGTTTACCAGCTCTTGGTCTAAAACCCTAACAAAATTAGACCAATTGTTCTTACATGGATCTCGTGCAACGATAAACTGATACTAATTTTTGGTTACTTTTTCCTTAAGTTTTTTGTTTTTCGACGTTACATAAAAATGAAATGTGTCCCATTTGACCAGCCGGATCACGGGCTGTACATTAATTGAAATATGGTCAAAATTCGACTAGTAGTTTTGGTGGCTATCTAAGTTATCCCAATTTGCAGACATACACAAATTTACAAAAAGTCGATTCCATAGTTTACTACTGTAATAGTGCCACAAACTGCTCGAAAAAATAACTTAAATAGGCAGACGTTTTCCCTGTTTGAATGTATCAGGATAATTGTTCAGTACTTCCCTCGTAATTATTCCAGTCACTCTCCCACTTATCTACGGATCCAAAGTACATTTAGCCAGTTCCTTACTCCTGAAGTCAAGTGTTAACCTTTCTTCATGTGTTCGCTGCAGGGGATTAGGCCTGCTCTTAATTCTTTTATCAACTCTCCCTTGACCTTAATTCTGTGCTCCAATCTTCCAAGTCATCTGCTCTGTCATGTTGGTTAGTGATTTTGTCCTACAATTATTTCGGGAAACAAATCTATCTGCTTTCCTTTGAACCTCCTTCATCTCCTGTATTTAATCTCAATAAAGCGTGCTTCATACTATTTCACTAAACTCAACCATCGGAGTAACCACGATTTCGTATACCACTTCTGTCACTACTAAATTCATTATTGAATGATATGCTATAATTTACAATTTGTGTCTTTAACAAGCAATATTTCCTTCTCGATATCGAAGAAAATTGTGTATAATGATTTGTTAAACATTAAACGCTCCAAGATTTTTTAATAGCTAAGCCAACACCATGATTTAAGCTCGTTAGAAGTAGGTTTCGAATAATTTTTTTTTGATAACGGCCTGTAACAGTTTTAGGGTGGTGTAGGATTTTTGTGTACTCACCAGGAGAAACAGCCGGAGGAGAGGTGATTCCATTGCCGGCGTCTTGCGAACTGTACCTGAGCAGCAAACACAGCGTTATCTCAGCATTGCGTAATTTCGTAACTCCAAGGTTCAGTGAATTATCCACTAGGACAAAGTTCACTAAGCATGTAGTAGTTCGTAAGTCCAAATCTGAGGTATATTTTCCGTATCGTCTGAAATTGCTTTAACAGTACCGATACTGTTTTTGAAGCAGATGGTGTGGACAGAGTTTTCAACGTCATCATACAACAACGCTCTCTGTTTTTTATCGGTACACTAGCGTAAGCGCGTGACGGTCTTTGCGTATCGTCACGGGTCTAGATTAGTTCCAGTTTTTAGGATGCACGATTATGACAGGTTGACCTGATTTGACCCAATATAAACTTGACCTGTGTTACAGGATACATAAATTCTCTTGAGCTTGAAGAATTCAGAAGAATTAATAGAGGTGCGTATTAAACACGAACAGCGACGATAGCGCAATTGTATAATTGTTTCAAAGGTCATATATTCGAACTTGCTTAAATACAAACTTGACTTGTATTTGACCCTTAAGTTCACTCTGAAAATTAAAAAAAAAAATCCTTTTCGCTTCGAAAGTATTACGTTTTTTTATTTTTTTTTTTTTTTTTTATTGAGACTGGTAAAACACTCGTAATCATTGGTCATAGTATCTGTGACGGCCAGAGAACTTAATACACATTCCATATTATTAAACAGTTGAGCAACTCCGAAGAAATCAATTGCCAGAATAGTCGATTCGGTAACATATTTGATCTGATATCAACTAAAAATAACGTAATAACTCACGTACAGCGAAAATGAACAAAGACAATGAACGAAAATGGTCAGTAAAATACTTAAAAGCAAATAAACCGTAATGCATAAACTTTGATCAAGCAACATCAGTGAAAGTTTTAATTAAATCGAAATTTATCCTAAGCCGGAATGACAATTGGCATTAGTGGTTTCAGCAGAGGCCATTAGTAATTTAATTTTTTTTAAGTTGTTTTAAGTTACTTTTGTTAGCAACATATTACTGAAAAGCAGATCCATGTTTTTTCAGCCGCAAAATTTATCAATATTTTTTTAACTATAAAACGCTACGAAAAGCAAACTTAATGAATCTGTATTGGCAATTAATTCGGTAGTAGTTGCTTAGCTATTAAATTGTGGACATAAAGACGAATTTCTTCTAATTGTATCTCTGGTCTCTGTTTTGCGAGCGAAAGCTGACACGTGACACCGTTCTCTAGCCAATAGCTATCTAGGTGAGTGAATGAGTGACCTTACGAAATTATGTAGTAGATTTTTCTGATGTCCATATGTTTTGTGTAAATCATTTTTGGCATTTTTACTCCACCCTGGTCTCGTTCTTTTCATCCAACTTTCTTCAACTTCAAGGCTGTTCGAGTGTTCCTGCATTCTTTTGAACCCCATTTGTTGGAACAGATTGTCGAATTTCACTTCCTCTCTGCCTCTCATACATTCTTCTTTTTTGGATGCCGTACCCGAGACTGGGTGTAGGCGGATACAAAGGGGGTTGTTTACCCCTCCATGGAAACGTATCCCGGGGAAATGATCCTGGGGTGGTTTCATGTTACCTGCACCAGGGTGGCAGAGTTCGTGAGTGTTACATATTGTTAGTGTGGATGACCCTGATAGTGTGTGTACGATGAGTGCAGTGTGATGTTTATTTTGAGCGTGAGAGATGAAGGAAGAGAGAGGGTGAAAACCTGTGCCTTCCCATTCATGCCTACTCTTCCGAAAGACACCTGGGCTGCTTAGCTTAACGTACGCGTGAATTAAGAATTTTTTTGCCAGAATTAAATATAGAAAGTTGTTGGTTAGGAAGGATTGGTCCCAAACAATATCGAGTTGGAATAATATGACAGGAAGACAATCAATTTCCAACATATTTCTGTCACCATTCGATAAGGTCTCAAAATTTCGTGACTACAACTGTTAATCATACTGGAAAAAATATCCTGTGCCCTTCATACAGATTTCCTTATAAAATTCCATCACAACGATATAGTCATTTAGTCTTCAAAACGTAACAAAAAGACAGAGACTTACTTCCGTATTTATAATAATATTACTGTGGTTCACACTCACAAACTGACTGCGAACAACACCTGAGGGATCATTATGACGTAAAAAAGTGTACACCTACAACATTATAAGACTACCTACGATTTGCCTCGCATTGCACTCGTAAGTTTCTAATATCTGCAGTTTAACATTCAATCCGAATAACCTACGGCCCAGGCCTGACTCTTACGATGAAAAACAATTTTTAAAAATCTCAGCCTCCACGGAGATTTGAACCGGAGACCACGTTGTTCGTAAGCAAGCGCTTTAGCCAATGAGCTGGCAGCCCACTTCATGAAAAAACGGTACGGAGACGTCCACATCCAACGTGTCTGTCTATCGCCGTATTTCGAAGTTATGAGACATCATGTGTTATTTATACAGATAATTTTTCAACCAAATGTAGACAGTATTTTTCTCCTTGTTTCAAAGGATAAGTGTGCAAAGTTTCATCGAGATAGGATGAAAACTGTTGATTTGTATGAAGAACAAACAAAAAAACAAACAAACAAACAAACAAACAAACCAAGAAACAAACAAACATACACTCATTTTTATATATAAAGATTTAACCCAGGACTGTGGAGCACAATCTGCTGATTAGGAATTGTGCCACAAGCAACTGAGCCAAAGGGTAGGGCCTTTCATATATTACCAGGAAGTAATCTTATATCTATATCCTATAATCTGTTGTTTTTCTGGGTTAGCTCTAATGTTATCACTGCCTTAAAACCTGTACAATGATTCCTTTTATTTTTTTGGTAGTTCCTGATACCAGTTTAACTTCTCACAACTTATTAGTCCGTGGACTTATGTTGCATCTTCCTGGTAATTTGTCTTTTCGTTATTTGTCTTCCACTCATGTCAGTGGTGATACACAAAAAAGTTTCACATCTTAGGGTGTATTTCTTACCGAGTCACCTCTTCTCTTGAAGGACGATAGTGACCATGACTCCGACGCTCCCTAATGCACCAAACAACAGCATATCTTCTCTTAAAACTTTAAGTAGCTCTATTTTGCACACATTAATTATTTTTTTCCCATTGGCATTCGGTTGCTTAGGTCTTACAGCCAACTCAAGTGTGATAATGACAATTCAAATGTTTTAGTTCCTACAGTATATTGTTTTCCACTAACTATTGAGAACACAGGACGGATACAGCAACTACACACACATCTCTTAAACACCCATGCCCTGGGCCGGAATCGAACTGGCGACCATACGCTACCGAGGTTGGCTTGTCTACATTAATTATTGGTTCATAATATTTTGTTGTTGTGTTTATCGTTTTGAAATTTTCTCCTTATGACATTGCATCATCTTCAAACGTGAAACTGGAGTTATTTCACGAAGAATCAAAAAAGAGAACTACATGAAGCAAGCGGACTGTTATGAAATATTGTTTATAGGTCTTTCGAAATATGTTTTTCTTTGATTAATATAGGATCAGTTTAGAGAACAGAACGTGCGAACAATTGTAATAATGGGTATAAATTTAGATATGGCGTTTAACTGATGTATGTAGTTTGTGATGCCTCAAAAAGATACATTAAGCAAAAAAATAATATTAAAAAAAGAAGTAGTCTCCAGCTCAATTTGTGAGCTTTCCACTCAATTAGTAGCTGACGGTTCCTGGAAATCCTCTGAAAAACTATGTGAATTATTAGTATTTCCACATCAATTGGGGTAACAGCGTGTCACGGAAAAGAAAAGCCCACCCTCGTATTGAAAATATGTTAGCTGTCATTTTATTTTTAATTAAACGTAATTAACAACTTATGACCTCAAAAAATGAGAGGTTTTGGTGTTAATGGTACAAATGATAGACACTATTCCGAACGAAACATACTTAATTTGTTTGGCACAGTTCCTTGAAATTAACATTTAATCACTTGTTCTGCATTTCAAGAGACTCCGAAGTCCGAATACACTTCACATCATGTTACAGCTTTCATACAATGAAGTTCAAACTCTCGACATATGATATTTGCAGACCGGGGGCCGAACATACAACGTGTTTTTCTTGCTCAGCTGTTGCTGGCCATCCTACTGATCCTTACAATGATCGATAACGATAATAAACTTAGGCTACCCAAATAATACACAAAATACGGGTTGTTAAACCCTTTCATAATATGCAAATCAATTTACAAATGTTGATACCATTTTCACAACAATTATACTTAACCAAGAAAAATAATTTAATAACATAATAATAATAATACTGGCAGAAGATGACGAGACTGCAAACAAGCAGCTTGAGAGAGTCAAAGACCGTGCAGAAAAAGTAGGATTACAAATCTCATTCGAGAAAACTGAATTCAAATGTTCAGAGACAGAAACAGCAAGTTTGAGAACAAAATACGGTAAAATCAACAGGGTCCCATACTTTAAATACCTCGGAGAATTAATTGAACCGACAGGCCTTGAGAAAATCTCACATCGCCTCCAAAAAGTAAAGAAAGCATTAGGGTTAGTCCAAAATCTCTACAACAAAAAATCCGTGTCAAGACAGACCAAAATTCGGCACTACAACACAGCCATAAAAGCAACAGACCTCTATGCAAGTGAAACATTAACACTTAACAGAAAACATGACCTTGAAGAAATTAAAAAAGTAGAGAGAAAAATCATTAGAAAAATTCTATGAGCAAGACTCACTAAAGATGGTTACAGACTAAAATCAATCAAAACAACAGAAAAGTTTTCAAACATCGAAATTGACATCAAGAAAAGGCGAATGAAATTCTTTGGTCACCTTAAGAGGTTACCAGAAAGTCGATTGACAAAAAAGATAATAGGTTATGTAACTTAAAAATCCAACACCTTGGCTGAATGAATTACGGAAGAATCTAAAAAGTGCAAGCATAGGAGCAACAGACATCTTAGAAAGAGACACCTTCAGACAAAAAGTAGACAAATGGGAAGTTATAACTGAGCAACCAAAACAAAAACAATAGAGACCAAAGTGGTCGGAAGAACGCAAACAAGCTTTCTCGGAAAAAATGAAAGGCTATTGGAACAATAAAGAACTCAAAGAAAATTTTATTGGGTCATTTGCTTGCCATATTCGATTTATTGGGAGAATTCGCCAATAATAATAGATAATGATTGTCACTACCCTGTTTGCAGTTTGTGCGGGTAGATGCAACAGTGCTGTGTTTTATATTTTCAATCCTTTCTATAACGATAGAACAAATATTCAAAGACATGTATATGGATGCCACCTTTTTAAGCATTCATCTCTTCACAGTCCGTTTAAATTGGCGATATAAAAATTATATAGCTTCAAGGTTGTCTAAAGTGGAGTTGGAATGAGTCGGAGTTGATGAAAGAAACCATTAATCGCAGTTAAGCTTTGAAGCTGGTAGAACTTACTAGTATATTGGATTTATGTGAAAATTACAACTTTCGTCCTGGCCTGATCACAGCATGCAGTGAAGATTGTATTTGGAACACATTACATATTTCCATTCTGCTTGTATTGTGGTTGGTAGCGTCCTCCAGTTGCAGACAGGAACAGCATTTCCGGCCCGAGGCTGCGTGCAGTAATGGCAGTCACTTAGCAGCCCACCTCGGTCTCTGACACTGGACGCTACACCCAGCAATTAACTGCAGCTCGTCTCACGCCCTCACCATTTTTATAGCTCCTATCAGCCGCTTATTTCCCACCGCCCACAACACAGAGACTCTTGTCTGCCTGTCCTCCCAGCCTCCTAATTGTCTTTATGGGCTAGCTGCCTCACCGCACCCTGCCGATAGCTCCCTGGCGACAACACGCACGAGTTGTCTCTCCATGTTCGATACTACTCTACTGGCTGTGAAAACTGCAACACCAATAGGGAGACACGTGATTACAATGAAATTAGTCAACAATTTAGAGACATGAGTAGAATTATAGACTGTACATGTATTTCGACCGTGAGAAATCAGTATGGTATGAAGACATCACGTAGTGCAAGGAAAGTCTCTAGACGTCGTGGCATAGAATAAAAGAGAGCCTGGGTATGCTGCTGGTGATCACACTACCACGCGTCCAGGTTAAGGCGTCTAAGACAGGCGCGAAATGCGCGGCCAATTGAAATCCTGTCACCAGGTTATTCCGACCACAGGGAATTATTATTACTTCGTACGCGTGGATTAAGAATTTTTTTTACCAGAATTAAATATAGAAAGTTGTTGGTAACGAAGGATTGGTCCCAAACAATATCGAGTCGGAATAATATGACAGGAAAGCTATCACTATATCATTCTACCGTCGAACCTGTCTCTTGAAGAGAATCAATTTCCAACATATTTCTGTCACTATTGGATAATGTCTCAAAATTTCGTGACTACAACTGTTAATCATACTGGAAAAAATATCCTGTGCCCTTCATACAGATCTCCTTATAAAATTCCATCACAACGATATAGCCATTTAGTCGTCAAAACGTAACAAAAAGACAGAGATTTATTTCCGTATTTATAATAATATTACTGTGGTTCACACTCACACACTGACTGCGAACAACACCTGAGGGATCATTATAACGTAAAAAAGTGTACACCTACAACATTGCAAGACTACCTACGATTTGCCTCGCATTGCACCCCTAACTTTCTAATATCTACAGTTTAACATTCAATCCGAATAACATACGGCTCAGGCCTGACTCTTACAATGAAAAATCTTAGCCTCCACGGAGATTTGAACCGGAGACCACGACGTTCGTAAGCAAGCGGTT
>JARYHS010012519.1:88190119-88319772 GCA_031002005.1 Vandiemenella viatica
TCCCTTAATTCCCTGAAATACATATGAAATTAAAATCATTCAGTCCACACGTGATTGTATCCTAAATTTTAGCTTCTGAACTAACCATAGCAAATAGTGTATTTATGAATGTTTTCAAAATAATTTTTGACTTTCTATTTATCGATGGTTCATCATACAATAATTCAAAATATTCATTTTGACTTAAGGCCGGTAAAATTGCTATATGAAGTAAATGCAGTCCTTTCACCTGAAGTGACTTCTGATTCGAAATGTTTTTCATTGCAAAACTTGCATTGTAAATTCGAAACGATCAAAATTACTTGGAATGACATTTAGTGCGCATTTAAATGTATTCATCAAAATAATTTCATCATTTTGTGTGTTCACTATTTAAATTTCCTCTATTATCATTTTGAATTTCACTTAAATAGGTATTCCTTCTTTTTCGTCTCTGTCACAATCTCTCCAACTCTCCGATCTGTCAATGTTCTATATTAAGACATAATGGAAGTAGGTGCAAATATCTGAATAATAATAATAAAAAAAACTTTAATGAAGTTACTGAAATTCGGAACTCAAAAGACCGCTTAACCTTTTAAATAATAAAAGGACCATATAGGATCTGCCGAATCGCTAAATTCCTTTTCGAAATGTTCCTTTTTAACTTCAAAGATTAATCTCTACTTCATGCGACTCTGTTTCACCAAAGACCATCTCAATGCTGGAAATACACGTCAGATAGTTGGCTCCGATCCGATTTCACGTACACACACATTCGCGATTTTTTTTTTATTTAATAATGTATTTGTAACATGTATTAACTATGCTTAATATTTTTTTCTCTTTACTGTTGACCAAAGACCGTCAGACATTGGCAGAATCGCTAAGTGTCACTGGCACTTGAAAAAAAAACAAATTGAATGTAAACAACGAATGCTTTATTTTATTTAATGTATTTGTAAAACATATTATATAAATTTTAGCTTTCTGCACTTCTTCTCCTAAAAAACTTTAACTATGCAAAATCTCACACTTCTCCGTGTGCGGAATATTCTTAAACAGGGATCCGAAGTTTTCACTTAGCGTATTAATATATACTTGTAGATTCTTTTTAGTTAAGCAGATGAAAAGAAATATCTAGCCACCATAATCCGTTTAACTCGTCGTTTCGGTCCGGTTTAGAAGCTGGTTGTAATAAAAGAAGTCATATATCCTCGAGTTTCATTTATGCATAATAGTGGTATGAGTTAGTGACAGAATGACCTGTAAATGTCAAACAGCTGTCTGACAAACTGCATCATTGATTCGACTCTACATTGTACTTAATATCTGCAAAAAATGATTAAGAAATTTCTCTTAATGCTTCTATAGGATTGCGCCCTTTTGAACGTTAAATATAGGAGAAATGTCTGAAAAGTTAGTGAACTTTTCAAATTTCTTGCGAATCCAATGGTAAATTATGGTCTTAGCTTGTAGTGTGCTCTGTCGGCTAATATGTTGTTTTGTCTCGTTTGCTATAACTTTTCATGTATCTGTGGGTCCATCTGTTATTAGCTTCCATCACGACTTGACGTGATTGTCATTTGCACTGACAAAAGAAAATTAACGAATGAATTTCGCTCGGTGGACTATAACCGCTGAATACAGCAGTTTTACGTTGCCTGACACTGCAGCCGAGTGTCACGTGATACCGGCTATGTATGAGAAATTTAGCTGCGCCGTAATGAGCCGAGTTACTGATCACACACGGCCTAAGAGATTGTTAATTATAGATCATGGCACATGAAAGCACCTGTAACTAGCAACTCCAAACGCACTGCACCCCGTGCCCATCAATTTTAGAAGCATGAATTAATTAACTAGCCCGTAACAAGGATAATCTCATGGAGCATGTAATTTCTCATTCATCGAACAAGTCTCGCTCCCTTCATATTACACTGTAGCCATTATTTGGACAGGAACCTTATCGATATTCTGTCACAAAAAGCGTATGGTTGGTTTTATGTTAAATCTAGTAAACTGTAATATATTAATCCCTTGAGTTTTTTTGTTTAATTTGAAAGCAACGACCATGTATTAGAGATTTTTGATTTTCGAATGAATTCGATTAGTTATTCAACTATGATTCCAGTTCGATAATTATTGCATACTGAGAATTCGTTGTGAATGGTTAGAAAAGATTTAGGTGTTCTCATGAAGCATCAGAAATGTAATAATCAAAGGTTACGCAAGTGTGAGGTATACAAACTTAAAAAAAAACACACACAGCTGGATGTTTTGTTTTTATGAAGACAATAAGTAAACACTTTTCAGAAATTACGAGTTTTGTAAGAACCATGTAGTTAATGCCATTCGGAGAAGATTGTTATCAGATATTTCGGCATCTAAAGCGCTATTTCCACACACTTCAGTTTCCGCAACCGCTAATTCAACTAAGGTTTAGAAGCGCTAGCCTTCAATCTTAGTAGAAGTACAGTTGGCGCTTCGAGATTATTACTGCTTATTTCTATTTTAACTTCTTTATTTATAATTTTCTCTTTAAAAATTCTGGATAAAATGCTTAGAAATCTGATGAAATGCGATAACAGCCATATTCATAGCAGATTTCAAATGCTTGATGGTCTTATCCAATGTTAGGGAAATTTGGCTGTAACTTTTCAACTTATTGAGGTTAAGCATTTGCATCTCCGAATAAAATTATAATCCGGAATATCTAATTCAGTTCAAAAAACTTAAATTAGATTTTAGTTTCTTAAATTTTGTTAGCAGATATTCAAAGTTTTTGATGTGAATTTTTCGCGAATTTAAAAAGAATAAGTAAAAATTCAAGTAGGATGTATCTGGTGAAATGCGATAACAGCCATATTCAAAGCAGATTTCAAATGCTTGATGGTGTTATCCAATGTTAGGGAAATTTGGATGTAAATTTTCAACTTATTGAGGTTAAGCATTTGCATCTCCGAATAAAATTATAATCCGGAATATCTAATTCAGTTCAAAAAACTTAAATTAGATTTTAGTTTCGTAAATTTTGTTAGCAGATATTCAAAGTTTTTGATGTGAATTTTTCGCGAATTTAAAAAGAATAAGTAAAAATTCAAGTAGGTTGTCTTCAGCAGTAAATAAAATCCTGTCTTCATATTCCCTGAATTTCTGTTTATTGATATTAAATAAAAGTTGAAGCATATAATATTGCCAGTCTGCGAATCGAGCACAGAAAGGACAGGACTAAATATGTTTGTGGGTGGTGCAAGTTTTGTTTGCAGTGCCTGTAATCAAACGAACCGCCACATTTGTGGGCAGTCAGTGAACGGGAAAGGCGGTTTACCCAATTCAAATTTGCATTACAAGCTTGCTGAGCTACACCAACAGCAGCCTGAATATACTGTGCTGACAGCAAACATGCCGACACAAGTATTTGACGGCTTTTCGTTCATTTATAGAATACATTTTTTGGGAGATTGATTCCATTTCTTCCTCGATTCTTTGTATATGTTTCATGCGGAGTTTTTTGAAATGCGTTAATTCAGTTTGACTTTGACTTATACAAACTTTAAGTCAAAATCAACTGACATAAAACGCTGCTCAATGCGTAAGAAGTATGTTTTTCCCCCCTCCATCACCAGTTTCTAGGCTAGTTTGATCCATTCCTCCATTTCTTCCTAAGCCGAACTAATCTCTTAACTACAACATATACAATTACAAATCAACTAGTCTCAAATGACTAAAAAGTATGAACCACCATTCTGCGTGATATTTCGGTTGCATTCTTTCGTAAAAATCTTTATTGTTCAATCATTTTCAAAACAAGTTCATTCCATAAACTATCAGTCCATTCAACTTTCAACATCTCCTCCAAGACAATATGCAGTATTATATGTACAGAAGATTTACTTTTTTTTACTGTGGATTTACGCCTCGTCAACGTCGAGGTCATTAGAGGCGGGATGGGACTGGGAACAAAGCCATGGCCTTTTGAAGGAAGCATCCCGGTATTCGCCTGGAGTGAATTGGGGGAAACCATGGGAAACTCAAATCTAGGTGTTAGGACGGGGATTCGAACCAGCTTCCTCCCGAATGCGAGGCCGGAACGTTAAGATTTACTTTTCATTATTTTTCGTTTCCTGTGTTATAAGATAATCGTTTTTTTCATGCTTAAATTAATGGTAGACGACGAGTTAGTAAGAGAAAATTGAGGAACGTGGGCAAGGATAGGTTAGGTATTCGGCTGTGGTGATTTAGGGTAGCAATGGAAAACCAAAACCTAACAGAACCACCATCTAACTAAGCGCCAACTTCCATATCAATAATGAGCTACGCTCCGTACATATAGTTTTTAGATTTTTTAAAAGCCTTTGAAGTCAGTGTTTGACACTGCAAGTTTACTCCTTTAGAAAATGCTCTATTTTATTTTATTTCCGTTTTGGTCAATTAGATGAATTTCGAACATACTTGCTGTATTTACGGTTATAAGGTCTAAAGTCTAAGTATGGTTTTCAATATGCTAAAACACAAATTTGGCATCAATTTCGCACCTTTTCTTAAACGCTTTTGGGCTGAGGAATTAATTCCTAATTTCTTGAAAACGAATGATTTGAAGATAATTGTTGACGATTTAATTTAATTAAAATTGAAATGGAGCGCACACACCTGTGGCAATTTCGCTACAAACACGTCTTCCCCCTTTCCTGCACTTACATATATTTACCCTCTACAAATTTAAACTTTAAATTCTGTCAACGTTTTTGGTAATTATTCATCATTTCTCTCGGTAACTTATTCCAATCCCTGACATCCTTACGTAAAAAAAGAGAATCTTCCTACATCCTTGTGCCTGAAATCGAGTGCCAGCTTGTAGTGATGTTCATCTTTTCCCTTCCCTGTATTACTTTTCATTCTTACACCAATATGTTTTCATGCCTCATCACAAATATGCTTTGTACACTCCCATGACCCTCTTAACCCTCCTCCTATCTTCCAATGAATCCCATTCCAGCTTCCTGTTATTGATTGCGTTCTGCGGTAATTTTCAGAAACCAAATCTAGTAGCCCTTCTTTGCCTCCTCTCTAGCTCCTGTATTTGATACTCAAAATATGGATCCCATACTACACTACCATATTCAAGTAATGGTCTGACCAAGGTTTTGTAACCCAAATCCTTACTTCTCTCGTACATCCCCTACTCTCTCCAACCAATGGAGAATTTTGAAATTTTTTCCTTTGTGGCCATATAGTATTAGATACAATCTGTAATTCAGTTGATACAACTGATGATTTTAAGTACAGAACATTGACGTTTGGATAACCAATTGGTAGTAATAACGATATTTTTAAAAAAGAAATAACTTGTATAATGTATTCACGCTTGTTTCCAGGCTGAAGAGTACTGTTTCACTTGTCTCATCAGAAATACATAGGCTCAGAATTGAAAGTTCAGTGGTTGGTATCTACGCAGAAGTTGCGAAGTTTACAGCTGTTTGGACTGTGAATGTGATTCACTAGGTTTGAGTAACAGCATAATAGTAGGGATCGAGCCTAATGCATGAGGTGTTCACATACGGGCCCGTAATCCGGGAGAAGGCAGGTTCAAACCTCGGTCCGGCCATCCAGATTTTGATTTTTTTTGGTTTCCCAAAATCACTCCGGACGTATGGTCCCTCCAAAGAGACCACCACTCATTCGGTTCCCTTTGCTCACCTATCAGAGACCAAGATATCGAAATCAACGAACTGTGTAAATTTAACAAATAAGAAAGGAAAAAGTGAAATTAGGATCTGGGATGAAACGGTCTGAACAAATATTTTGTAATGAAATTATTTCCACCGCGCTTTGCTTGGCGGAGTGTAACTAAGAGTATATATATATATATATATATATTATTTAAGATTTTCCTCACTACAAATATTTTACTCCAGCACAACAATAAAAAACTCGGAACACAGATCTTGACTTCATCTACTCAAAATATTTCTCCAGACATTTCGATCTTTTATATCTTCCTCTTCTGCACCAAATCTTCTCATTGCTATTTGTACACTTTGGAGCCAGGTAAACATGGACCGTCCTCTTTTCCTCCTTCCTTTAACTTCCCATTCCTGTACTAGTTTTGGTATCCCAGTGTCTTCCATCCTTTTTACATGGCCATACCATTCCATTATTTTTTGTTTTATAACTTCATACATTTTTTCTTTCACTTCAATTAGCCTTGTTATTTCGGTATTCCTTACTTTTTCTTTTCCTGATATTCTTGCTGATCTTCTCCAGAAATCCATTCTAATGCTTTCAACTTCTTAATATGTTTTTGGTTGATTGTCCAGGTTTCTGATTCATGTAAGACTATACTTTCCAATAATGATTTAAATATAATTTTTTGTTCTATTCATAGCATTCTATCTCCATAGAAGGAAATTGAGAATCCCGATTGCTTTCGGCCATTAATAATTCTTTTATTAATTTCCATATTCGATTTTCCATCTATTTCTAACGTTGAACCCAAGTAGCAAAAATTATGTAACTTTTTAATTTTTATTCCATGAATGTAAAATTCATCCAGATCATTGGTAAGATATTCTATTTTTTGATAGTTAATCTTCAAACCCCATTTTTTATATTCTTTTGAGAATTGATTACATATGGAATTTGCATCTTCACCATCTTGTGCTATGACGACTTGATCGTCAGTAAATAGTAAATGATGTGGATATTTTCCATCTATTATTTCTAAACCCATTCTATTACACTTTTGATACCACGTCCTCAAACTAACATGTATATAAATTTTAAATAGGATTGGTGACATTTGCAGCAGACCTTTACTTGTTTTCATTTTTGTGATAACCATAACCATTTTTTATTTGGCATGTGCTGTTTAAGTACATTTCTTGTATAATTTTAATTAAGCTGTATGCATTTGGTTAAAATATGAGGTAGGATGTTTGAATTTTATTCCTTATGAAACTTTGTTGTATTTTCTTTCTGTTACATGTTGACCGGACATAGTTCTATAGAATCTTCAGGAGGAGCTTCGATTCACACGTAGAGTTGTGCTTGGAATATATAACAAAAAAAAAAAAAAAAAAAAGGCACCTGACCGGTTTGTCTTCAACACTTATAATTTTATCATCGTGGATTCAACAATATTTGATTATCAAAGTGTATATGATTGCTGAGTTTTAAATGAACATCACGTGCAACCTAGGACGGACAGAAAAAATAATTAGGAAGTCCTATTCAGACGCCGGGTTAAAAACAGGCGTCAGCTAGAATTAACAGCTATCCTTAAATCTGATGCTGCCGTAGCTGGCTCCACTACAGTTATCGTAAGTAAAGGAATGACAACTGTAAGCGTTTTAGATTTGTAATAATTGCGTCATACAATTTTAAAGTATATTTATGCATCATTATGCTATGTTTGAATAATTAAGATTAGTTAACGGAGCGTTATATAGAAGTTACTCTTGATTGTTGTTTATAATATTTTGAATTAGTCTGGTAAATTAGGTTAGAATTTTTTTCTGATAGTTTTAACTGAACGGTTCGTTTCCGTAGTTATTATTTTCTTCATATGTAAACAACTTCTTCTTGCGGCAGTTTCGTTTAGTATTGTTTGTTGCTGGATGTCGATGGAATAGTTTTGACCTGGTAACACTCAGGTTATGTAAAGTAGTTTGTGAATTTCATAGTCGTAATGTGATGTTTGTTAGTAGCGGGTGGTGCAATTTCTGGATATTACCTGAGGCAGTTGGAAAATTTTTTTGGTACATTCTTGACTGCTTTTAACAGTCACATGCGGAGTTTGCAGTTTCGTTAAGTTTCTATTTCTCTTGCAAACAATTTTTAAGCTTTCCTTCTTCAACACGTTTCTTATATTGTGTAGAGTTTACGTATTTAATTCACACATCTAATTTTTTTTTATGTTGTCTGTTATTATGGTGCTGGAGGTATCTGTTTATTATATTTTAAATTTTCTTATAGAGTGCCTGATGAATTTTTATGAGTAACCATACTTTTTACATTTTGTTCGACTTCGTTGTACCCTGTGGTAATCTGCTTTGGGTAGCGGTGTTGTTTTAACCCGTTTAGCGCATACGCAAGAACTGCCAGTTTGTGATTTTTGGGGATGTGCTGAGCAGTAGAGAACGTATCAGTTTTCTGCACAAGCACTGAGAACGTGCTTCTATCTTTCTCTGCTTACTGTTACGACAAGGATATTCGTATTTTTTTTTCTGTCTGAATAATTGTGAGTAATTAACATTCCAGTTTCGGATTTATCTTTGAGGCATGCGATGTTATCACACATTTCTGTTACTAAATTGTATTGTAATTTCTCTCTGCGCATAATATGTGCTTTGTGTATTCAACGCAAATATTTAACATGTTGCCTGAGACTTGGGAACCCATGTACTTTTCTCCATTTTGTATGTACTACTATTTGATGACAGGAATTAATAGTTTTGTGGCCTGAATCTCTCATATCACGTATATGTGCTATTTCATTGATCCATTACGGAACATTTTCTTTTCTCTTTCTTAGAACGTAGATATTTAATCTAGAAATTAGTTTTCAATTTCTCGTTGTTTCTTGAAAACAACCGCGAAGAATTTTATGGGAAATGCGTTTTTGAAGAGAAAAAAGTAACGTGATTGCTAATAGCAACAGAATCTGCTGGTAATCATTATAGTTTCCTCCAAGGGTAAGTTTGTTTCAAAACATTTACGCGTTTCTCTTTAAAAATCCTGTCATATATCTGTCGTTTTTGTAGCAACGGTTTAATAACTTTTGCAGAAAGAATTTCGTATTGCGTTATTAATATCCGACTGGCGCTTATCAAGGTGTTAAATACGGTTTCATGTCGCTTCTAAAGGAATTCAGTGTCGAATTTCGATACACGATGACTTTCATAATTATTGTTGTTTCATATTAAAATTTTACATTAATCAGTTTTATATCACTTTTTACTACATTCAAAATCCTGATGTTAGAAGTTTGCTTCATATGGTTTGTTACTGATACAATGAGTGACCTGGTGGTTCAATGGTTAAGGCGTCTTACTGGGGACTGAAAGGTCCTCGGTCCGAATCTCTGTCTCGGTAGGGATTTTAATAGGCCCTTCATCTCTGGTACAGCTTGTTGAATAATGGGAAGCACGTCAAAATGCTTCCGTGGTTCGTATTCAACGCTAAACAGTAGGCACTCTATACCCGGTAAGATTAAGACAGGGGCGGAATACGCAGCCAATAGGAACCAGGTCAAAACGACCACACTGATTTATTATTATTCTGATACAATAGTACAGATATTTTTTTAAAAACTTTTCTGCCAATGTTTACAGGTACACTCAATTTCATAATCGAGTAAACTAGATAAATTAAAAACAAAAAACAAAAAATACTGTTTAATCGTAACAACATGCTGTTACTTGGAAAAATCGATTATGGCAGTTGTTCGAATCATTATATTCAACACTCATACTCAGATATACATCTCAGAGTTGAATAAAAACAATAAAATTATGATAAGATTTCGGACAAAATCTTTTACTAACCGCTTTGAGACTAGTATCTCTATGTCGGTTGTAGTTTCCAATGATTAGCTGCATGCAGTTTCAGTGATAGCGTTTATCTCGCGTCAGACAATTCTGAGTAAGAATGGAAACTTAAGCTGCTAGGTGGTTGTACAATACTTATTTCAATTAAATCCGTTGTCCGAACCTGCAATCCTCTCCCATTACTTTTTACATCTTCGATGGGAGATACGGTTGTTGCTCACTCGTCTGAAAATTCCATTGGCGTTGATAATTGATGGTATGACCTGGGAACACGTGTCCTTGTGAGGGAGGATCCAATGTCTGGATGTCCTTTGTCCTCACTCAGTCTGGGAAGCCGCCACACAGGGACCCTTCCAGAAGAAAACTCGCCTCCAAGAGCGGCGGCAGAAATTTAGCCCGGAAGCTACGAGATCAAAGGAATTCCTAAAAGGATTACCAACATCAAGAGCCTCTTCCATGAATTATGTACGCACCGCCGGGAACAAGACAACCTCGCTAAAAAGATACTGCTTGCCATTCCTGACTACTAAATAAACTTTCGGAATTATTCATGTCCACCCTTTTATTTTTGGCACCTGGCTCCTTCCCTGTTTGAAACATTCTTTCCAAATCCAAAAATCACTTAAGCCGGTAACAGCTAGATCCCTCTACGAGTTACAGCAAATATATCTACGTCAGCATACTGTGATTTAAAATGTTTATCCAAAATACTGGTTAAGTATTATTTACAATAAACCTAATAAAAAGGAAAAATAATTTTTCAGACACTGGCTTTAAAACATCGTAAAAAAAAACTGAAACATAATTCGAAAGAATTTTAAAAAAGATAGAATTTCTCAAATGGAAATGTATATTTTTCAATATAACTGTTAAAAATATAAATACTTTAATTGTATTTGTTGGATTTTTTTTCTGTTTTGAAAGAGGTTATGAATGTTTAAAACGTAATGTTCATTTAATATCTCTGCCTTTGGTTGGATACCATCATCAAAGATTATTCGAAATATTATTTAAAACCTCTGCAAATAAAATTTAATATCAGTAGAATATTCGTTATTAATTATCAAACTAGAAATATTGTTTAAAAAGTACCGAGCCCGGTGAGTGAGCGATGAATGTTCTGACCTTACATTTTGGAGGACGCGGATTCGAATCGAGGTCCGGCCATCTAGATGTCGTTTTTTTTTTTTTTTTTTATTTAATGGCTTTCTGCATCTGAGGTTATACAGCCAACTAGATAGTAATTATGTCACTCAGTGCTTTCAGTTTTTCCAGTATGAAATTTTTCCAGTTAATTAGACACATCACAGGATGGACATTACATTCACAGACACAACCACCTAAACACCCAGGCCCGCGGCCGGACTCGAATCGGCGACCTTCGGCACGTGGAGCAAGCGCTCTAGCCCCTACGTTACCGCGGCCGGCAGATTTCGGTTTTCGTGATTTCAGGCGAATGATTCCTCCATTAGCCCAAAGCAGAATTTCTTCCTGTTCCTTGCTTCACGCACTCTCGCCCCTCTAATGAAATCTAAGTCGATGAGTTATAAAGCACTCATAATTTTTTTTCTCTTTGTAGGGTCATAAGTCACGCTAACATATAAATATAGAAATGTGGTTGATTATATATATTATTATTTGTGAGTATCATATATTAATAGCATATTTGGAATTATCTTTGACAACAAAGTCTAAACCCGGCGCAACAGATCTGAGACCAAGGAGAAGACATATGTACCTAATAATTAATGGAATGAAAGAGGCATGAATAAGATGGCATGATGATATGGAAGCAGCTAGAAGGAAGCTGCAAAAGTTATGGAGAAGGGTGGATCTTATAGGTGGATCTATAGGTGGAGGTTATTTGTATAAAAGTTACGAGTTTGTAAAAGTTGTGTTGAGTAATTTGTAACATCTGAGAAGCTTCGGAATAACAGTGTGTTAAAGTTAAACTTGGAAAGTTTAGATGCGGTCATATAGCTGTAGGTATTCTTGAAGTAAAATTAACAAGAAATAAACTGAGGCAGAGTATGTATTTTATTTCAGGTAATCAAAGCAAAATGTAGCAGAGATTGCCGATATTATAATTATAACCGGAGAGATAAACTTTATGTATAAAACAAGCAAAGAATGTTTCTTTTTCTGGGAGGAAGTTACTAAAGAAAATAAGAAAAAGGTAAAAGTAAGGTAATTTTGAATTGATTAAGACGCGGTCGATGGTATTAAACAGTTAGTTAGATAAAAAGCTGTGTTGTAATTTCCGAGGAGAAGGATGCAATGTTTTTTCTTTTATTATTTATAGTAGACTTTTTTTAACATTTATTAAGGAATGAGAACAAAGTCAGCCCTGGGATTTCGATGATCCCGGCATTCGACTGGAGTCATTAGAAATCAAGAAAAGATTCTGGTGATCAAATTCATACTTATCCACGGAATGAGTACCTTCCTCCGCTATTAGTTACTGTTAATTACGTCAAATTGTTTTGTTTGGTCAGGTGGGATGTGTCAGCTAAATACGAATTTTGATTGGTCCGTAATATTATTGACTACCGCTAAGACAAAAATCAATTGGCATTGATTAGCAACAATATGCATCATTCACGTAGGGAACATTAGTTAACTAACCAACAATTTCTGGGTAGTTCAATAAATTCTTTTTGATAACCGAAATAAATAACTATTATTAAAATACGATGGCATGGGTACAACAAACTTTGATTTTTCTTTTAACTGAAGATAATGATAACTTAGCTGCATACGAAATTTCTTATTGCATTTTAGCAAAGTCTTCCATCTCCATTTTTTTCTGAAAGATCTAGTTTAGTGCAGTCATTTTGTTAAATTCATATATTTGTACGTCAGATGAATGAATGACATAATAACTTCTTCAATGAAAACTGTATCACGGTCTTAAATTTACTTAACAACTAGACAAATAATTAATCAGCAATTGTAACAGTTTTTGTGACTAAGATTACATCCAGATGTCAGCTGTTGAAGATGCACGAGATTTACATTAGTGTCAAGTATCTTTTTAATTAATTAATTAGTAAGCAGTTTAGTGCTTCGTTAAGTGTAAATAATGTTCCTTGCTTACTATAGATTTAAATTTCTTTTAGAGGGGAAAGATGGTCTGCGGATACAGCAACTGATTGTGGACTCGAAGGCCGTACTTCAATACCTGATAAAGCCGAGGGGATTATCTTCGGAACTGAACATCCCGAACGGCTTTCCAGGACCACCAAGCCCGTTGGCTGGAGAATAAATCTCCAGAGTCGAGGACTAGAGAGGGACTACGGAGTTCAGTCCTGTACAATCCTCTAGAATCTAGGGTAACACATATGATGAATGCGGTACAAGTACTTTTCTCATTTGTTATAATTTCATGCGTGAATACACAAAAGCACTTAGCATCTGCGAAAGATCTTCTTTCGAAAACTCATATTACCTGAAATGATTTTGCAAACTTTAGAATTTTAACAACAAAATCTTCTCGGGTATCCAGCCGGATGGTGGTGAAAAAAAAACACGACGTTTCGACTGCTGACTCTGCTGTCTTCATCAGGTATCAGTCGAGGCAGAGACAGTCAGCTGAGAACTACTACAAGATACCTGATGAAGACAGCAGAGTCAGCTGTCGAAACGTCGTGTTTTTATACCACCATCCGGCTGGACACCCGAGAAGATTTTGTTGCATCGATACGCCGGGGGAAGTCTCCATTCACACATTTAGAATTTTACATTTCTTTTATATTCTGTGCAACTGTAGTACGATTGAACTATGTAAATACCAGTGTTTCATATCATTTGGATATTCTTTTCGTTTTTATTGTTTGATTCTGCAAGTTTTTCCATGATTTTTGTGCCCGCTGTGCAGAACAATATTCTGTCTATCGTCTTGATACCTTCTGAAGACTTTTGCTTTTTGTTCGGTTAGTATTTGCGGAATTCCTGTTATCTGGTGAATAGTCATCACTTTTATTTTTTAAAATAGGCTTTGGTAAACAGATAAATGGAACGAAACTCCATTAAAATTAACATTTAAATATATTTCAATTGTTGAACGAATTACCGGTAATGTCAGTGTTACTCAAAAAAAATTGACTGGAAGGTAGATTTGACAGCTATCTCTTTTCTTATTGATCTCTGTTAAAACTAACTTACTCCACAACCCGAAGGTTGGTTGAATCCTCCCAAGCGTGGCATACTAAGTCTTTGTGACGGAGGTAGGACGTCTAGTTCATTTCCTCTGGGACCTACAGTTTGTCGTGTAATCCGAACCACGATTAGCTCATATGATCAGAGTTATTAAAATTTCCTGTCCCTCTCCCCTCCCCGGAATTCTAAACCAAGCAACTAACTCTAGAAAGCAACCACCTTAACCTCACAGTTACCAAACAAACTTGTTAATCTCTATTAATGCTTAAGAAATCCAGCACATTATTAATTATTTTTAAAGTAGTCTATAATTGTTCAGTTTTCTTCAACACTATTATCAGAGCTTAAGACCTTAGTGGGTAACTGTGTGAATGGGTATATAGGAAAAAGATATTTCAAAATTCCAGCCTTAGGCTTCAGTTAGCATCCTATACTCACATGAAGCCTTAAGGAAAATGTGAGGGACGAAACTGTAAGAAAATAAAATACTCATGAGCAGTAAGAGGGTACGGTACGCCGAAGCAAAAAGTAAAAAAAGCGGGAACTGCACGACTTTCGGTACCTGCCAGAAACTGGTACTAACCTGTTGAAATTTACATCAGTCGCTTCGTCAAAATGTCCTCTTCACGTTTTGCGATCATACGTTGCGGAAAAGTCGCCAGGAATTTAATTAAAAATGCCGAAATATGACATGACGTACAGCAGTTACATGACGCCAACGTTGAAAAATCAGTGACAGTCTGTTAAAATGTTGATTTAATCCTTTGTTGTAATGTTTTCATGCCTTTTCAGCTCTACTCCTTTGTAAAAAGTCTCACAAAATTGACAAACATGCAATATTTATCCGAGTTGTAATACGGTGATGACCGCCATCTTACGTAGCAATGAGCAACCAGAGATAATCGATTGCTTCCATCATATATATTATTTCTATAAGGTATTTTTTTGTCACAAGCCTATATCTTCCTTCATACTTAACCGAAATCAATTAATGAGGTGTCATTTTAAAGCTTATGGTCTCAACTTTGGTTAAATCGTATTTTAAGCAAGAAAGTTTTCGGAATTCGACCCTTAAAGGGCAAAAATTTAAATTTTTCTAAAATGCTGTTTTCTGTGTTACGAGTCAGTTTTCTCCCTGGATACCTATCTGAAACCGTTTTATGAAGTATCGTTTTAAAGATTAAGATCTCCGCTTTAGTGACGTCATATATTAAGCCAGAAAGTTTTCGGAATTCAACCCTTAAAGGGCAAAAGTATCAATATTTTTGCAATGCGTTTTTGTGTCACGAGCGATTTATCTCCCTTAATATCTAACCAATATAGATAAATCAGGTATCATATTAAAGAATAAGGTCTCCGCCATGGTAACATTATATTTTAAGAAAGGAATTTTTCGTAATTTGATCCTTATAGGGCAAAAATGTCACTTTTTCTAAAATGCGTTTTTTGTATCTCGAGCCATTTATCTCCCTGGATATCTAACCAAAATCGATAAATCAGGTATGATTATGAGGAGTAATTTCTCAGCTTTGTGACATAATATTTTAAGAAAGAATGTTTTTGGAATTCAGCCCTTAAAGGAAAAAAGTATAAATTTTTCTATTACCGATTTTTGTGTCACGGGCGATTTATCTCCCTTGATATCTAACCGATATAGATAAATGAGGTATCATATTAATGAATTAGGTCTCCGCCGTGGTAACATTATATTTTAACAAAGGAAGTTTTCGTAATTCGACCCTTAAAAGGCAAAAATGTCAATTTTTCTAAAATGCGTTTTTTGTATCTTGAGCCATTTATCTCCCTGGACATCTAACCAAAATCGATAAATGAAGTAGGAATATAAGGAGTAATGTATCAGCTTTGTGGAATCATATTTTAAGAAAGAATGTTTTTGGAATTCAACCGTTAAAGGAAAAAAGTATAAATTTTTCTATAACCGATTTTTGTGTCACGAGCGATTTATCTCCCTTGATATCTAGCCGATATAGATAAATGAGGTATCATATTAAAAAATAAGGTCTCCGCCGTGGTAACATTATATTTTAAGAAAGGAATTTTTCGTAATTCGACCCATAAAAGGCAAAAAAGTCAATTTTTCTAAAATGCGTTTTTTGTGACTCGAGCCACTTATCTCCCTTGATATCTATCCAAAATCGATAAATCAAGTACGGTTGTGAGGAATAATGTCTGAGCTTTGCTGACATCATATTTGAAGAAAGAAGTGTTTGGAATTCAACTATTAAAGGGAAAAAGTATAAATTGTTCTACAACGTATTTCTGTGTCACGAGTCTTATATTTCCCTTGATATCTAATCGATATAGATAAATGACATATCGTATTAAAGACTAAGGTTTCCGCCGTGGTAACATTATATTCTAAGAAAGGAATTTTTCGTAATTCGACCCATAAAGCGCAAAAATGTCAATATTTCTAAAATACGTTTTTTGTGTTTCCAGCCATTTATCTCCCTGGATTTCTAACCAAAATCGATAAATGAAGTAGGAGTATGAAGAGTAATGACTGAACTTGGTGACATTATGTTCAACCTCACTATTCATCGCATTTTATTCGCGAAATTTTCGCACGGGTCGTCTAGTTGTAAACAAATACGCCATTTGCGTGATGGCTGCCGCATAACCAAAATTTCGTAAAATTTTTTCACTTGGTCCAGGCCGTATTTCAACCTAACCACGATTTCTATGACAAAACTAAACTGTTTAGGTTGAAATGATCCCTGTACCTATAATTTTTATATTTTTTCAGTGCTGAAAGCATTTAGCAGTTGCTCATCCTTTCATATTTCGGCATTTTTAATTAAATACCTGGCGACTTTTCCGCAATGTATGATCGCAAAACGTGAAGAGGACATGTTGACGAAGCGACTGATGTAAATTTCAACAGGTTAGTACCAGTTTCTGGCAGGTACCGAAAGTGGTGCAGTTTCCAAAAAAGGCTACTCACATCCACGGAGTTTTCTACCAATTTGAGACAAATCAATAAATTTGAGACGAGCAAAGTGAGCGTTGTAATACAGATTTAGATCAGCGATGTAAAAGCAAACTCTTCTTGATCATACAACTTTTCAAGTGAGAACTATTTCACTGCCACGGGTAATTACTATATAGTATATATTTTTTTTGCTTTTCTCGTCGACGTCATGGGCATTTTAAACGGGAAAGAACTAGGAACGGGAAGAATGTGGCCATGGCCTTTCGAAGGAAGCTTCCCGACATTCGCCTGTAGTGATTTGGGGAAATAATGGAAAACACAAATCTGGATACCCGGACGGGGATTTGAACCTACGCCCTCCCGAATGCGGAACATTTCCTCTCCTCGTGTCTCTAGCAGTGTCAAAGGAAGCATGGTTACTACTTTAATTACGATTTAAAGAAAAGTAACAATACAATCATCTGTCACAGAATCAGCGTATCAGCTACGGAAATGTTAATTCAGATAAAAAATTCGTAATTATCTAGTTCAAGCACTATATCTTAATTTTTGTGTAACTTTCAGAAAACCGCATCTAAAGCTCACAGTAGCAGAAAAATTAGAGGGAAGGTTTGCAGAAGGGGAATTTGGCTCGAAGTCTTATTAGAATTGGAATTATGGTATGCACTGCCTGTCGTGACAATATTTTGGTACTGGTGAGTTACCCATTACCTCCTATAATAGAAGCACATGACATTCCAGAGGAATAAAATTAAATGAGTTTTAATGCCTCCCAGTCTTTAATGGAATGCCAATATTGCACATGACCAACATTTTGGCTATTGGAACGGTGTCGTCTAGTATCTGTCTGCCTGCAACAGATTCATTTAAAGCTGTTACACTTCTCAGTTCTCGTACAAGGACAATACCGAATGTGATAGAGCGATAGGAGGGTTTTCTTTCAACATCGCACGTACAGATGTGCCGTGTTATTAAAGTTTCTGCTCTAATCACACTTCATTCTATAGTGACAGTGAAATCAACTGATAACATAAGCGATGTCTCAAATCGACCAACCATTTCCATGGATTCACAAGATGGGAACAGGAAATAGACATTTTCATCCTTCCCCTCCCCGTTTCACAGGACACATGGAAAATTCTTGGTGCAGCATTATGCTCAGCCAGTCGCGAAAAAGGATTATTTAGCATTTATCAATAAAAAAAAGTACAGTAATTCTTTTCTTTCTCTTCTTACTGTGTAACATTATTGTCCAACATCTAAAACAACTTTTATTCAAATAACGAAATTCTAATTAAAATTAATTTTCAATTTTTTAGTACATTAGTGATTAATACTAGATGAAAACAACGTTTCGAGTATTGTTAAATCTTAAAAAATAGCCCCTGCTGGCTGCTTTATGATAAACTATAACTGCGTGTCTCTTTTGATTGGTAATCAATTGAGCAGAGAGGAATATAAAGATCTCTGTCAACCATCCAGAACAATTTGAATTGAGTACAATTCACAATCGTCAATTTTGCAATATATTAGTAATTTTGGAACAACTTGGGATCTGCTCAAAGCCTTTTTCGCCACATAACGTAATGTTCGTCCTCATTGCTTTCAAGAAATTTCCGTTCAAATCGTGTAAAAATTTTAATTTTCCCTTGCGCCTCTGTCGGAGTTTATTAAAAGCGCAAAATACGAAAGTTGAGGAGTAACGTGCTTAATAACTGTTCAAAATTAGAAATAAATGTATTAATTAGTTCTAAAAAGTCAATTTTTGAACTTTGACCTTGTTTCTAGCTGACCGCGCCAAGTTGTGTGCCTTACAAGAAACTCTTGCAGCAACTTGGTATCTATTAACAGGTTTTTGCATCATATTTCGAGATGCCACTGCTCATCGTTTTTTTAAAAATGTCACTGCAAACCGATTCAAGATATTCAGTTTTTGCCCTTCTGCGAATGTCAGAGGCCATTCAAGGTAAAAGCGAAATATACAAAAGTTGAGTAATAACGTGCTTAATTATATTGCAAAATTTTAACTCAATCTATTTGACAGTATTTTCCATATTCTAAAAAACCCGTTTTGCCGTATCGAAATTTTCAGATATCCTGGGTAATTAATGTTCAAACTTCATGTCATAACTACTCAACATGTAAAATATCAGACAAATCTGTACCTTTCGATTAATTTCTCGTACAAAAGTTAAGAATTTTCAATCTCTTCCCCGTAATGTGTTTTTTCCGACAGGCCACCTCAGTTTTGTAACATACAAGTAGTTTATTCATCAATTTGGAATTTGTTCAAAGCCTTTTGCACCATATCTCAAGTTATTACTACCCATTTTTTTTTCAAGTCCGTACAAACTGATCCAAAATTTTCAGGTTTGGCCATCTGCCAATGTCAGAGGTGATTCAGGGTAAATGTGGAAGTGCAAAAGTTGATGAACAACGTGCTTAATCAATATGAAAATTTGCAACTCACTTTATTTGACGAGGGGTGATATAGAATCAAACTTCTGATTTTCGCCGCAACTGCAGTCCATAGAAATCTCTGCATTAATTTTTGTTTAATGTCTTGGACAAAATGAAAAATACGTGTATTCTCAATCGCTTTCTCCAATGTATATTGTTTTTTGCAGATTTTAATTAATCTTCTCTTGTTTGCCTGTAAGAAATGTTTTATTTTTGTCTTCCCTGGCTGTTATTTGACAGATTAATCTTTTTACTGAAGTTCATTAATATACACATACTTGATAAAGGATCAACAAGGACACTAAACACTATCGCATGAACAATACTAAAGTCAAGAGACAACTTTTAACTAAAGGATATTAATTAAATATGGTCAGTTTTATTTATAAGCTTAGGAACACTTATATACTACCTACAGAATTAATTTATTTAATGTTATGATACACATGATATTGGAAAAAATGTGTTTTATCGATGTGGAATGCAGGATTAATCTACAAATACTTCAGTTTTAAATACAATGAATATTATGTTACATTCAAATTTAATAATAAAGAAACGTTACTCTATGTCACATTCTTTCGTAAAACTGATATTCCAGAGATTTCTTTCGTAACATTGTCATATTTACAAAGACAGACCTTAAATACCTATAATATTTGTAAATCACAGAATTACCTTTGCAACCTATAAAAGTATGCTCCATCACAGACTACTTTGATGAAGTTTCCTGTCAATTATTCTCTGATAAAAGGAACTTGAATGAAAGTGTTGTCATTTTGACTTAATCAAGAAATCTTCCCGATCCTGTGTATTAGCGAAGGATTCAACTTTCACCTTATTTGATTCAGAATTCGCAAACATTCAGACTAGTTAGGGGATGCAAATAGGACGCTAACATTTCGTTTCAAACACTCAAAATTCAGATTTCCCTTTCCACCGTACATAGTGAACAACAATCTCCTGGCTCGGACATATACCTGTAGTTATTGCATACATAATTCTTGGTCCTTGGGTTATCTAGCTTGGTTGTGCCAACTTTACACTATAATTTAGAGGGGGAATACAGTGAAAAGTTCTAATTGTTTAAAATTGAAATACTTAATAGGGTTGAAGCATGCATCTACAGTTAAAATGAGGAAAAGGATATTTTAGAAACTTTTAAGAATTTTCTGAAACTAAGATAATTTCTGGTCCTGGTTCGTTTTGCTCCCGTTTTCCAATTACTGAAGTTTAGCAGCTCGCTCTGTTTGGAGTTAATGACGCGCTGTAGTCTTCTTCGTGGTGGTTAAGATTGTCCTCCGCACTTCATGAGGAACAACAAGGTCACTGGTTGTTTGTAACATAACATATCTGTTCACTTGCTAGGCTTGAAAATTGTCTGTATACAAATAAAACGAAAACAACTGAACAATAAAATCATTGTTTGGATCACAGGCGAGCGCTCTTCCATCACACTCTGCCGTCAGATTGTCCAATGCGATGGTCTGACTAGATGACTGACTGTCGTAATGCTCACTTAATCTCTAACACGGGATTGCGTCTTCTTGGCTTTGACTCCACTCTGGCTGTACTACCACTTCTGAAACGAAAAATAAGAAATAAAGCTTGCCACATTCCAACAGAAAATCATGCAGCATAAGACACCAAAGTGTGCAGGACACATCTTAAAAGCATTAACATTAGTATAACAGCCCTCAAACCAAAAATTAAATGGAATTGTATTTATTGAAACACTTATAGTAAGCTAGAGTTTGGTAGAATATGATCTAGTAGGTTAGTTTTACAATTTCCTGTAAATCAATGTATATAGACTTTGTTTTATGAAAATAAATTACTTAAAGGCCATTTAATATGTTTAAGAACATAATTGTGCAAGAGAATTGCTTAAATGTTTGAAATTCCAAGTATTGGTACTAATGCAAGTTACGATGTCTAAAGGACAATTTGCTACTGTTTAAAATGATTTCTGTGAATAATTTTGTGTTTAAGTATCCATTTCTGACCATTTTGTATTGATGGTAAATGATTATGTATTAATTCTGATTGTTTTTAAATATGTTTCAATGTTCGAGAAATATGTGGCGGAAGCTTTTGAAGTGATCTAGAAATTTCGATGGAGATTATGTAAAGCTAACATCCCAGACAGAGAAACAGTTTTTAACCGACTCCATTTACGACGACCAAGGATTATATTGTCTGTGGAAGAAGCGCTGTATACAATCGCTGGATTGTATGTATGCATGTAACCAGTATCTTTGACGTCGTGTTTTCTTTGAAAATAAAAACAAGTTTAAAGTGAACAGTGTGGTGGACTGGTTATTTATCAAATTAATTAAACTACAAACAATCTAATATTAGGGTGATCAGAATAGTTAGAAACATCAAAGATGCAGTAACAAATAGATTTTGCATACGTCATAGTTCGTAAAAATAATACGGCATCTACCGGTTCTTTCAAAAATGTCTGTTATTAAGTTCTTAAACCCCTTAGATAGCCACACTGAATGCGAGGAGGAAACCAGGTAAATTAATAATTAAGGAAAAAAAGCACCAAAGAACATCGTTGCCGTCGAAGTTATCTCATGTAATGAAGCTACAATCTCTAACTTCTAACAATAAGTAACCTAATTAATTTCTTTTTACGTGAAAGTGAGCCTTTCGCCTTATAAATCTTGTAAAATACTTGTGAATACTTGATATTCAACTGTAAGGTGCAGGACAGATTTTATTTTTGTGCTGCAGAGCCAGTTGAAATAGCATATTGAGACAATCTCAAGATCGCGGCAGATGAAGGAGCATAATGAGGCGTACCTAATGTTTGCCACTGTGAAAAACGAGTAAAAATCAGGTTATGCCGGATTATTGTGAAATATATGTGTCGCAACGTCTTAAGACAGACGTCAGATTTTAATTCAGACCACAGGTTTCAAATTGTGAAAACCCATTCAAAATTTGAAATTTATGCGTGATGCCGGAACAATCAGACCCATTCCAAATACAGATTTATGTATGTGGTACGTATTAATGCACGCACGGTTGATGTTCCGATTCTAGAGCAGCAACATTAGCAGGTGTTGTGATTAGTCTGAAATGCAACCGGAACCAAAATGAAATTGCTGGGAACTGTTCAGGTAAATCTGGTTTAGTTTCATTCCAAACATTGCTGGAGGCGATTTAATAAAACTTGGTACACAAGCTTCTCATCGGACGAATAAATATAGGGAAGGCGAAAATCAACTCCAAACCACCCATTTCCGATTATGATGCGAGTGAATCATAGTTTGCTTTAATTTAGGAAATGGCGGATTCGAATTTAAAGAAATATGGTACACTTGTACGCTATAAGCAGTGTATGGGGAAATCAACCCCGAACTAGACTGTCAATGCCAAATACTCTACTAGAAATTAAATATACACAATAAACACCAATTAACCATCACAGTTATTAATATACACGATCATGAACATTACACATTAAATATAATATGTATGAATTCGACTTGAATAATAAATACTTGTAGGGTCCATTAAACAACACTACATATATTGTATACAATGAAATTGAGTATAAATAAGCTGATGAATAACAGGGAAAGTTTTTTTAATGGCTTTTGGCCATACAGCCAGCCTGATGAATTTTTTGCAGCTAATTAGATACACCACAGGACGGACATTACAATCACAGACACAACACTTAAACACCCATGCCTGCGGCCGGATTCGAACCGGCGACCTTTCGCACGCGAAGGAGAAAGTTATCGTTATGTTACAGGGTGTCAAGAAGTTGGTTTTATCTTTAAGCAGCAAAAGAGAAAAAACAAAATTCGTATCAGTTTCGTCAATCTACAGTACTCATATGGTATTTTTGAGTGTTTTTATTTCTGTTATTTCTCTGCAGGATTTATTTTTTCCTGTAATCACCGTCTCAGCGAGTTTGATGCAATCCTTCGAGGCCTCCTATCTTGATCTACTCTCTTCATCTTAGCACAACCATTACAGTCTTCGTCCTTAATTATCTTCCTCACATATTTTAATCTTCTTCTACCGTTCATTCCTTCGACGGTTCCCTCCACTAGCGAATTAATCAATTCCGCTTGTCTTAAAATGGGACCCATCATCATGTTACTTCTTTCTGTTAGATACTTTCAGAAACTTCTTGTTTCGACCATGACTGCTAAAACTTTGTCATTTCTTACTTTATCTTTTCACTCAATTTTCAACATACTTCTATAAAACCACATTTAAATGATTGAAGTCATTATTTCATACTAGAGATACAGAATGTCATGATGTATGCCCCGAAACTCTAGGGAACTTAACGAAGAAAAGAAGTTTTGGAAAAGAAACCTCATCCTATTAGATGTAATCTAGAGGAAAATAAAAACAACTGCACATGACCCTAATTTGAGGGACCTCCATTCATACTGTCACCGAAATGCAGAAATTGGTGATGTTGCAGGATAGTAACTAAAAAAATCATAGTATCAATAATGTTAACTGCAAGGGTACTGTGAGCTGGACGTAGAATGATTTCCAGACAACTGGTCACAAATATGGAAATCTGATCCTACCAATTTGAAATATAAGAATTGATTTCTCGATATTCATACAAGGCAATCTAGAAGATAAATAATAACGAGCGTGTTGTTTGTTTATCAATAAGAAGTAACTGTTGCCACAGATCTATTATATCACACAGAAACTCTCCGGGAGGAGAAATACGCAAATTTTGTTGCGTTAAGTGAAGAAACGCCTAATGCCTAATGCCATAGATTTTAACAAACCTTTCTGAGGTATCTCCTCTTCCTCTACCAGTGGTGCCTTGTCAGTGTGTTGCCGCTGGAAGTGAACTCGCCTCTGCCAGCAACTCCTGCAGCAGGCCACAGCTACAAACAACACTGTGGCCAGCTCTCCAGTGAGCACTATCCAGGACACCATCACAGAGGACAGGAATCTCCGAGACCTCTGAGCGTCCGGTAGAGGGTGCCGCATGCTGCTGGTGTCCACCAGAAGTGGCGAGCTGCGACTAAGTGTGGCAGACTGCCACACCAGCTGCACCTGCAACCGACAACCTTACGTTAATTATGAACTAACAGAAATGTCACCTGTGACCACATCCATTCCAGCATTCAAAGACATCGAGAGTGGCCTGAAGTGACTGAGGATGTTAGCACTGGGTAAAAATCTACTTCATAGCACTCGAAACTAACTAACTTAGTCGTTGAAATCAAAGCAATTAGAATCAAAAGCTACTATTTATTGAAAGCCCCATTTGCTTCTTGAAATGACCCATTTCTTCAGTTGAATAAAATGTTTCCGGCAAACCATGAAGAGAGAGTAGGCATTTCTACTTCTTTGGGTATTTAACGTATTAAGCTTTTATCAACAACACTTCATTTCATCATGAATGAAAGTTTTTCGTAAAAAACTAGCAGTCTGGTGGATCAGTGTATGACTGGAGATTTAAAGATTCCTGGTTCGAAGACCTGTAACGGCGATGAGTTTAAAAAGTCCTTTGCTCGACCCATACCTGTTGCACGGTTTGCCGTGCAATGAGAAGTATGCCAGAACGCTTCTATGTTCGTACTCCACGTTAAACTGTAGGTCTCCTTTACCCGGTATGATTACCTTGCTAGGTGAAGGCAGTCACGACAGAGGCCCATACGCGGCATGTCGAATCTCTTATCAATCGCCGGCCGGACCTTTCGCATTGTTACTATCAGTGAAGAACTATCAACGTAGGCATTGACATGGTATTAGTTTATGCAGAATTTTTTTTATATTTTTATAACAGTACATTAAATAACGCAACTCAAAGAACAGTTTAACATTAGAAGAGGAAGCAAAATAACCATAAAAATCAATGTGTCAACGTTTATCAGACCAAAGAAGACAGTAACAAATTCTTCGATTCATTTATTAATTTTCTGATCTATTATTCTTTGTATTTATACTCCTACCAGATCCCTAATTATGCCATACGTCGACATGTTTCAGCCACGTAATTTGATCAATAATCAATATAAAACGTGTACAGATACTTTCAGCTACAGATGTGCTGTTCAAAAACCTTCTAAGATATTTAACTTGTTGTAGAGTTTCTGTACGTACCGCTATATGAAAGACGGTGTCTGGCCAGAGTGACAGCGTGACGCAGGTGTCGTCCGTGTAGAGGTTACCGGAGACTCCTCCGCCGTCCACTTCCCAAGTGACCAGGTACAGCGCGGAGCCATCTCCCTTCTGGTTGACCGCCTCCAGGTCCGAGGCGGGAGGTCTCCAGGACAGCTCTGTCACCACCAGCAGACCCTGGTGGAGGACTGAGCCAACCCGCACAGACCAACCACTGGTAGCCGTCTGCAAACAGATGACAGATACCAGTTGATGTTTATCGCTAGAGGTGTGTCACCAGTAGGGTTGACAACTATTTTTAGAAACAAATAAAGTATATTTGTCTTTTGAAGAGGGAAATAAAAAGTATGTGAAAGAAAAAAAAAATTCTTTAAGGGGCTCCGGAGGGTACATCTTTTCCATGCATTTCTTGCGAACTTCACTGTACCTTTTCTCAACAACTAATTTTGATACATATCTGAAACAAAACAGAGTGAATCTATGATGGTTTTCCAATACTTTAACACAGGGATTTCCCAAAGTTCCGACTGGTTTTGCAGAATTAAGTTGTTTTTTTTAATATTTCAATTTTTTGCACTTTTGGAGATGCAGTCCAGTCAATAATTTACAAACTATAAGGTATAATACAATATCCCTGTGTTAAAATACAGAATTATACTTTCAAGGCTGCGAAAGTTTCAGGAAGTTCTTGCAGGTAGTTTCCAAGAAAAGGTACACTAAAACTATCAAAAAGTAAACTTACGGGAAAATCCTGTCAAAGTTTCAGTGCATTCCTGAACTATAACTAAGATGATCTGGATCGTCCTGATAGCTTTCTTCCAGCCTTCTCTTTAGTCTTCTTCTCTTCTCTTATGCCTTTTCTTCCACTTTCCTCAATGCTTTCTCTGACGCCCTAACCCTTTACTGGTCAAGCCTGTACGTACCTCATACGGTGTGATACCCAACGCTAATACTCAGTTGCTTCAATGCCTCATACCTTGACAAATTTCCATTGTTAAAAGTCATTACAGCATCATAAACACCAAATTGAAGAGCATTAATTGATACAAATTGGAATTCTTGACCAAATAACATTGCTGATGCACTGATTTGGATTTTGGGTACGACCATGTAAACACTTCTTCAGTAGCTGTGCCAAGATAATTCCCTGAATATAGACTTAAGTTCCTCAATGACAGCGTACGGCAAACCGTCCTTGTGCACAAATGTTTGGCCTGCTGCTTGTGCTTTGTTGTACTTGCACCATGTATCAGTTCCTTTATGGCAGAGTCCGTGGTTGGGAGCAGAATCAGTCGAAACAACATGAAATAAGACAGCCCAAACATATCGTTTCATTTCTATAACGCTGTTGTTGCCTTTATTAAAAGCATTTTTAGGTTAGAAATATGCATGTATTATACAGCAAAGTAAAGAGGACATTCCAAAGATCAATAATCGGCAAAAAAAACATCATTTTTCATCCTACCGGAGCCCCTTAAATAAATATATTTTCGTGATACTATTTTTGTTTGTTTCATTTTAAGATGTTATATACCTGGTACCACGCCTTATAATATTTTTTTTAGGAAAAAAATAAAGTATATTTGTTTTTTGAAGAGGGAAATAAAAAGTATATGAAAGAAACAAAATTTAATTTAATAAATATATTTTCGTCCTACTATTTTTGTTTGTTTCATTTTAACGTGTTATATACCTGGTACCACAACTTAAAACTAAAAATATAAATAAATAACTTATTTTTAATTCAAGGAAACTCTGTTTCTCCCTTCCCGTCTCGTGATAAGGTACAGGAGCAGGTATGAAACAATTATTTTTATATTCGATAAACTATTTCGTGTCAAGTTTAAAAGTGTTGTGTAGTGGATCAGTAATATATTCCGTCTCTCTCAGCAAAAGACGATTCCAGAGTGTGCGTTCGTTTCGTCATAAGCACTAATATGTCGTTTGGAAATTAATAACACACGACAGCGTTTCGTTCCATGACCAAAAATAATGTATAATACTTAAGTACAAAATATGATTAGGAACTTGACGCCTCTGGCCAGTGAGGCACAATTTCACATTAAATTACAATTTATTCAACCAAAGATCATGCTTGCAATATTCCGAAAACGATTGAAAATGGATATTGACTGACTTTCTTGTCCAATGCCAGCTGATGCAATGGTAAAACAGCGCAGATATTGCATTTCGCAAAGAACTTATTTTGAAGATTTCTCCTTATCCAGTAATACGTTTTCTCCCACAAATCTTTATATTTTTGTAATTGTTTAGGTTTCCTCACTTTTGCTTTCTTTGGAGTTAGTCTTGTATTACTTGTATCAGTATGACAAACAGAATTTGAAGCACTTGCCATTTTAAACGATGTAAAACAAAAATAACACAATTAAAAGTTTCAACCTCAAAACAACGTGGAACAGAAGAAACCGGGTAATCTCTGCTTGTTGGTCAGATGATTGAAATCCACACTTCCATTCAGAAATAACAGCGAGCGGTCACGAGTCGACACGAATGCCACACCGAGCGTGGTGGTGTAACGGATAGCGTTCTGGCCTCGCATTCGGGAGGACGGCGGTTCGAATCCCCGTCCGGGCATCCAGATTTGGGTTTTCCATGGTTTCCCCAAATCACTCCAGGTGAATGCCGGGATGCTTCCTTCAAAAGGCCATGGCCGAATTCCTTCCCATTCCTTGCCCCCATCCTTTCCCGTCTCTAAAGACCACGTTGTTAAAAAGGGACGTTAAACTGTTAAAAAAAAAAAAAAACGAATGCCACAATATTGATAGTGCGCTCTTGTTGCCGCGGCTACGAAGCGGTTAAGTTCACAGATCAAAGGACAAACGATACCGAGTTCACAACTAGCATAAGAGCGTTCAATTTCATGTATTGTACACTTTACTCGAAATAAAGCATTTAAGCGTACTTTATTGGTATTAAAAACTATAACGACAAAAAACAAGTATGATATTTTATTATGAAGTATGGTCGGTAACCCTAGTCACCAGGACGCATCTCACGGGAATCGGAGGTACGGCACAAAGCTACGATGAAAATGTGAGTGGATTTTTTTTTCGAGGTGATTCATACGTTCACACCATTTTTCCGCTATGAAAAATTATATGTTTTATACTGATTCCAGACAAATAGAAATTAATTATTCTGTAATATACGCTAGTCTTTGAAAGTTGAGATAAGTTTTAGATTGCACGTCAAGGGAAATATGCCGCGCTGAGGTAGAAATCTTCAAGTGTAAAAAGCATTTTCGTTTTTAAAAAAATCTTCGAAGGCTCTTGTCAAGCGGTAAAGATGGATACCTGAGGTAGCAATGCCGTAGTATAGAGGAGGCTGCGGAATAAGTTGTCAGTCGAGCAAAGAAGAACACTCGACTACATTTTTGCATTTAATAGGCGGTGTCCATAACAATTTTTAAACGTTGTAAATAAAATTCATTTATGTTTTTCACTGATGACAGTCCAAACTACTTGTCGATTGTCTGTCTTAATTAGATCGGTATGTGTACAATAGTGTTCTAAACTAATTATAAGATTAACAATATACATTATAATGGTAAAAGCTATGGCCGTAAATGCTAAAAACCATTAAAATAAAAAAAAATATATATGGGTAGTGACAGACTAAAACGTATAATCAGTTTCCATTAAAGATTAATGTTCTGCCTGGGGAAGAACAATTTACACCGAAATGACTTTCTTTGAAACGACAAAACCATTTTTACTGCTGTATTCCCCGAAGTTATTTTCCCTGTACAAGGAATAGTGTTTCGATCCGCTTGGCTAACTTTAATCCTCTATCAGGCTCAAGAAAAAGATTAAGGCGGAATTGTTCAATTCACATTCCAACATCTTCAGTTCTCAGCTAATAAACTTAATACTCCTGATATCCGTAAAATGAAGGGGGCATTCAGAAGCACCACTTTGTCGATCCAAATACAAACGACAAGCGATCGTAGCGAACTTCAGTTACGAAGCATCGGTTGGACGTGAATAACGTCGACGGAATTAGTAGGTCACACCTCGCTCCAAAGACTTGCGGAGGGATATCGCAGGAGGTAGGAAGATTGCCGATCCAGGCACTCAGATCAGGCGGATGAGTTCACAACGACCTTCCCGAAACTCAAGCCACGACGCAATAAACAAACACAGAAAATTCCACTACAAACATGATAGTTATAGACCACGCATCCATCTAATATATCTGTCAGCACTTCTGAAGACTATATAAGTGATCTCACCTCGTCGTTGGCGAACCACCCGAAGCGGTGAGACGGTTTTCCGCGCCGCCTGTTGTTGGTGCTGTCGGCTCTGCTGGCCACGATGTTGAGTGGTGAGTCGACGGGAGTGTAGACCGCCAGGAGGCCGCCCGGGTCCACGACCATCACACGCACAGTGCCCGGTGACGTCGGCAACTGCGCGCCCAGCTCGGCGGTCTGCAACAAGTAGCGGGTGTCATCACTTCCCAAAACTCAACTTCATAACAAAAAGCTACAAACCAGTATTCCTGTAGTGATCGAGGTCGATCACTTGCCTAAAAATCTCACACTTCTCAAATCAGTATCCAGGGCTGGTGAGCATGAAATAGTTAAGCAACAGTAGAGTGCAATTACCTGGAGAAGTAGCACGCCGATCAGCAAGTTGCTAGTTGACAAGCGCCAGTAATGATTGCAAGCTGGTAAAATGACTTCACACAATAGGTTAGCGAGGAGTATTGCCCGCTCCACACAGTGGTAATTTAAATCTTGGGGGCAGCAACAGCGGGGTCTGTTTATCTGTCTTTCTCCGGAAGTCTTCAGCCGCGTTCCCACGATCTCTTGTAACGGAGGTGAGACGGGACGGGACGGGACGAATACTCAACAACACGCTATGGGAACAGGGCCGCCTCTGCTAGCGGAGATGAGACGCAGTTACCCACTCTGTGTTGGTAAACATCACAGGCGTGTGTAGTGGAGCGCTGTTGTCATCGGTTTGCAGCACAGTTGCGCACCCCTTCTGTTGCTGTAAAGTGCTCTGTGCCAAACGACACTAGGCAACGTGGTGGGGAGGTGGCGGCGAGGTAAACAAGGGCTAACCTGCGGCGCTCGCTCGTCCCTACCCTTCGGTTAGTGAGGTCCCGTCCCGTCTCACCTCCGTTACTAGAGACCGTGGGAACGCGGCTTTCGACATACCACACCGACGCGAGCGCCGTTAGGCGCCGGCGCCGCCGGGTGGGGGTCGCAGACGAGAAGCTGTTTGATACAAAGGTGGGCTCTACTGTGATAGCGGGATGTGAATGGTCAGAGGGTCAATTATTTCATCACCGTCATGTGGGCATAGTATTACAAGGAGATTATCAATATTCCATTTAGTTTGGGCTGCGAGGCGCCCATCAGTTACATGCTCGCCTTGTCCATGGCACTACCTCCAATGATACAGTTAAACACATAACGATTTTGTTATAAACCCAAATAAACATTGTATATGCCATCAGATCACTACTAATGTAAGTAAAGGTGTAAATATGTAATTTCCGTTTACAGTAATTTATCGTAGCCTTCTCAGCCATTCCTATAATAATATCTGAATGTACTGAGCCATAAAACCTGTCAGGTGTTGCAGTAGGGACCCTATGACGAATATTCACATCAGAACCATGATCGACTTCTATGCTTGACCCTTATCCACGGCTCCAGTAAAAGATTATCCTGCCCGCTCTTGTCAATCAGCTGACCGGAGAGTGTGCATCTGTTAACACTGATGCAGAACATCTGAATTCAGATACGTTTTGAACGTTTGAAGCAGCAAGGGTGGATGAAGGGAGAATCCTCTGGAGAATAAATGCGCTGCCACTGCCAGATGTGATCAATGTCAAGAGAAATGAGGCAAGTACGTTATCTTTCTCAGCAACTGATGTGACCGGATTGCAGCGAGTCGGTAAAGTGCCTTAAAAGTGAAACTTTCTGAATTTTTTTGTTTTGTATGATGTTTTGCATATAGCTCGAGCAGCATTCCTTATTTAACGTGAAGCTTCTACCTGTATCTCTCTCTGCTATCTCGTACTTTCCATGAAGTGTCAATATCCAGCGTTTACACTGTGGTGGAATAAAGAATCCAATTTAAAAATGCCGTGAGCAGGACTGACGATGTTGGGAGTCATACATGTAAGAGAACAAGGAAAGTCTGAAATTCAATGCTGAGATGCTTCGAAATGCGGACATTACGGTTGATAATGAATACAAACGTGAATGGGTTTTATTATCACTGTATTACACTGAAGATGAACTGAATTAGAGATACCTATTAGTATCGTTTAGCACTATATTTCGTCATATTTGCGTTAGCAACAGTTCGTTTCGGCATTTTTAATCGCATGTAATTTGACTAGAAATTAATAAGATCGCAGAATAACAATATTTGTTCTGTATTAAGGTGGCATGCCAGCTGAAATAAAAATTTTGAAAACGAAATAAAACCAACGATATCAACCAAATGGGCAATGACCAAAAGAAAATAGACTATATAGTTTTTTATCTGGATGTTGTGGATCATTTTCCTCAATTGCTGATAATATTAATAAATAAATTACGCCAAAGCAATTGACTTTTTTGTATTTATTGGTCTCCCGTACGGGTTTCACTTCTTTTGCAGAAGCATCTTCAGCGGGTTTTTTCTGTTTATTATGTACAAAAGTTGTAAGCAGGTTATGTTTGTGGTTGGTACAGTGGAATGAATTATTATCTAACTTAGTAATAGATTATTAGTTAGATAATAATTCATTCCACTGTACCAACCACAAACATAACCTGCTTACAACTTTTGTACATAATTAATAGAAAAAATCCGCTGAAGATACTTCTGCAAAAGAAGTGAAACGCGTACGGGAGACCAATAAATACAAAAAGTCAATTGCTTTGGCGTAATTTATTTATTAATATATAGTTTTTCTTAACAACGGGGAAATAGTAACCAGAGTTTCTTGATTTTATGCTTCAGATACCGGACTGTCAAATACAAGGATTTTAAATGGTTGATTGTTACAAAAGTTAATTTACCATGATGGTATAAGTTTTATCACAATGTGTTGAAAGTATAGTAACAGTAATGATGTTTTCCCTTTCCAAAAATATGCTGCAAGTTTAAAATTGTCGGAGAAAGTACCTTGAGGTATTTTACTGTGTTGTTCGACATTCCATGCTGATTTCTCTTACCTGCTGCAGCTGCCTCCAGTTGTTGTTGCCATCTTCACCACTCCACATAAGGACGTAGACAACGTGAGACTTGTCCGGAAGAGGAGGCCACCGTAGCTGTGACCCGGAGACGAGGAGCTGGGCCAGCGAACGAGTAGCCGACAACGGAAGAGACGACTGGGAGGGTGGAGGAGACAGCAAGAAGAGACACGCACGCGGCAACCAGGAGACTGCAATTAGAGAGGTCAAACATCACAGAAACTAAATGATGGCTCAGCTACAATGGTGGACAGGGATGGATTCCAGTGCCAGGATGGAAGAGACATGTGGGGCGAGAACCAGGAGACTGGAATGAAGGAGGGCAAACAGCAGAGCAACAGGTGGCCAACGGATGAGGGCGATCGGGGATGTATTCCTGTCAAAGTATGGAGAAGACAGACGCAGCAACAAAACGAAGATAGCAGTCAGAGAGGTCAAACTACGCCGTTGGAAAGAGCGATGTATGGACCAATGGCTGTGTCACGAATGTTGGAGGGTGTATCGATAACAGGACACTTCGCTCAGATTCTGCAATGTTAGAATGCAACGCTACAGCGTGTAGCTTCAACTACATAATCTAAAGAATATGGCAGAAACGTAAACATGACAGCCTTAAGTTTCTCTGAAGAGTCAACTATCTCAGCCACCGCGTCTATTGCTAAATTTTTAACATAGTAATTGATTCTTCTCACTGAAGAGAAGAAGCTGTTGGGTGCGAGAACATGAGGAAACTGGAGGCGAGACGAAATTTTGCAGATACAGCTGCTCGATTCCTCATCTGAACCTCGGATGGAATGAGCAGTTCGAACAGTAAAGAATTCCTTTACTGATCATACTGTGGCGATTTCCTTTAATTGCATCATACGATTTTTGTGACAAGACTCAGCAGCAAAGTGTTTTGAGAAACGTTCAAGATTAACTTCCCGCGCAAAATTTTGAACTATAGTTTTTGCAGAAGGAGAGGTGTTTCTATTCTCCATTCATTTCGTTAGTCTCCTAATAGTTGAGGCAGAACTAGAGTTCCTTTACTATTAGGAAAAGTGAGAAGAATTTCTATTCGTCCACATCCGCTACACCAAATCTGCAACTTGGGTGAGGAGGTTAAAGAGCAGCTTCTCTATCATCAGTACGTTTGCTGGTTCTAGTGACGCAAGTGTTAAATTTTCTTCCCCGTTCTAGGTCAAGAGGACAGGGGAGGCATTATTCCTGAACAGCAAATAAGATCTATAGGCCTGATGGAGGGAGAGCATGTCCAATGTTGAAGATTATTAATTTGTCACACGGAGACTTTAAAACCGGTGTTACACTTTATGAATTTCAGTACAGAAGCTTCTAGGATCGATAGCTCTACGACTTGAATCAGCGCGAATTGTTAGCCTTACCTCTGAAAATGTTTGCTTTCTATATGTGAAGTATGCTAGGAGTCTCATTATTCAGATTCTGGCTTATTGGTAAGATCACCGAGTTAGATGATACATCGACAGAGATGAATTTGACGGCAACTGAATATTCTGTCATCGGATAATTAATACAAAATAATATTTATTTATTATTATGATTATTATGATACACAGTACATTATATTTAGTTCGCATAAACTACTGTGACATACACAGTGAAGTACAGCAGTTTTTAAGACGATGTCAAAAATCTACGCGAGTCACAGATTTCCCCTAGGAAATATAACTTCAAAAGATTCACTGTAAGAATTTATGTAAAATCGGTAAGTGGATTTCCTCATGGATAATAAATTTTACACACATTTCCATGATAAAGACCAACTTCATTCACTTTTTTTTTTTTTAACTGCTTAACGTCTCCTATAACAACTAGGTCTTTAGAGACGGGAAAGGATGGGGGGCAATGAATGGGAAGGAATTCAGCCATGGCCTTTTGAAGGAAGCATCCCGGCATTCACCTGGAGTGATTTGGGGAAACCATGGAAAACCCAAATCTGGATGCCCGGACGGGGATTCGAACCGCCGTCCTCCCGAATGCGAGGCCAGAACGCTAGCCGTTACACCACCACGCTCGGTAACTTCATTCACGATCTTTTCAACAGTTGCTCGTCAGTTTTCCAATACGTGGTTCCCCTGTTTCTCAAACGTTCATTTGTGACAAGAGATTTCGAAGATAGAGGTGCCTATTTGATGAAAATTGATATAAGTTGTTTTATTACTTCACTATATGATTATATCGTGGATTATAATAAATGCAGACCGATAGTGGTGGCTGAGTGTTAAAGTTCTGACATCGCATTCGGGAGAACGTGGGTTCGAAACCCCGCCCAGCCATCCAGATTTGGGATTTCCCTAGTTTCCTCAAATTACTCCAGGCGAATGCGGGGATGGTTTCTCAAAAGGCCATGGCTGAATTACTTCCTGTTCCTTGCGCTCAGTCCTTTCGCTCCTCTAATGACCTCGACGTCGACTAGATGTAATGCCTTAAGGGATGAAAATATGCAGACACCATTCATATCCACTATCCCTCACATCTGATTATATTGGCTTGAATTTTTACGAGTAGGAATCGTATGGGAGCAAAAATTGTTAATTCGTTCTTTTTTAGTGACGCCTTCAAAGATGGAAACATACTATAAAAGTGTTGTGATGGGCCTTTGAGTATTATAACATGTTGTATTAAAGTTGAAAAGCCAGTTATTAGTAAGTTAACAACGTGTGTCATGTAACAGACTCGGTGACAGAAACAATAGGACAAGAACGAGAGGATGGTCATCAGTGAGTTGTTATGGAGTATTGACATTGGCAAGGAGTCAACACTTACACATATGATGTTCTTCTTGGAGCAAATGGCTCCCCACACGGACCAGTTGGCGTGCAGCAGCTCACAGTTCTGCCAACACTGAAACACAGAATAAAACCAAATTTTTTGACACTACACTAAGCGGATAGGGTAAAGTTTTATGTATTTCAATATTGTTTAATTCCTTAAATATTCCCTTGATATATAAGGAAGCTCAATAGTTTCATCGCAGCAACGTTGGACTCTTGAACATGTACGATGTTTTCGCGTTAATATCCTGTCTCCGTCCTATCTACCATTTTTTTAAGTGGCTTCCGTAACAGTTTAGTTTGGGCCTCAAAAAAAATTTCAATAATAAAAACGACAAAATATTAATTGACCAATTTGTGTAATAATTCCTCGGCCTTGGAGTAACGATTCGTTTAATAATTTGGTGGAAAATAATGCATTACGAAAAAATTATAGTTTAAAAAACTAAAAACACGCTTTTGTAGCAAGGTGAACTAAAAGGTTAAAAATAATCTTTAAATATTAAAACTTACTTTAACAGTGATAGGATGTCCCACAATTCAGTGTAAATTATTTAAGTCACAGAATAAAATATTAAATTTAATTTTAAAAATGCTTGGGGTGCTAGATATCAGTTGTCTTTTATTTTTTGTCGCTAGCTGTTTGTAAAGATAGAATCATTGTGAAAAAGTTGTAGAGAGCACCCCACTATTTTTTACATTATATTCAATTCTTTTTTTAAGCTTATTCATAAAAATAATTTATACTGAATTATGGGACGTCCTATCACTGTTAAACAAAATCTTTATATTTTAACATTAGTTTTAACCTTTTAGTTCACATTGCTGCAAAAGCGTGTTTTTAGTTTTTGAAACTATAATTTTATTTTTAACTTTTTAGTTCGGAGTGTCACAAAAGTATATTTCTTACTGTTTGCTTTTTCTTCGCCTATCTATCTTTGCAACGGACAGTTAAGTGGTCAACCCAGCCAGAGGTCTAACAGCAGGGTAAATATGGAAGACTACTGTTTTATAACAGTACGAACTAATTCAAAATGAAGTCCCGAATGAATACTCAACATCACTTTAAGAAATTGCAGACACTATCGTAGCTGCTTGTATGAAGGTCAAGTACGGATGTGCAAAAAGTTGCGCAACAAAACCACTTTTCAGTTGTTACTGTCACAATACTGAGAATAACGAGTTATAGCTGTGAAATTATTGTATTGTTAAACGTTCTTAATACGTGTGCAAAATTAAATGCATATGGCGATGTTGGCTGGGAAATCTCCAAAGGGTCTGGCCGCCAAATGAAGATTTCTCGAATTGCAGCGCATGTGCACCAATGTCGCTACATTTGCGGTTACATTTGCCTAACTCGGCAATCCCATCAGGTACAGAGTACCTGCAGTTTAACCAAGGGGATGCGGAAAGTGGGTGAAAATGAGCGACATCTGTCGTAAGACGGTTAAGCCACTTTTCTGTTCTTACTGTCAATGTAATGAGAATACCAAGACAGAGATATAAAAATATTGTATTGTCATCGGTTCTTAATACGTATATAAAATTTCTCACAATTCGGACTTTGTGAAGTGGGCGAAAATTTTCATTACATTCAACCACTTTTAAGTTGTTACTGTCAACGTAGTGAGAGTGAAATTATTGCATTTTCATCGGTTCTTAATAAGTGTGGAAAATTTCAAACGATTCGTACGTCAGGAAGTAGATGAACACTGAAATGAAAGATTCAATTGCATGCAACCACTTTTCTATTGTTACTGTCAATGTAACAAGAATAGCGGGACGTCGCTACGAGATTATTGTTTTGTCACCGGTTCTTAAAACGTGCGCGAAATGTTTCTATTGTTTCTGTCAAAGTAATGAGAATATCAGAATATAGATATAAAATTGTTGTATTGTAATCGCTTCTCAATAAATGAGCAAAATTTCAAACAATTCGTACTTCTGGAATTGTTTAAAATTTAACTGCAAAATTCCATCACATTCAATCATTTTTCTATTGTTACTATCAAATTAATGAGAATAGCAGGACATCACTATGAAATTATTGTATTGTCACCGGTTTTACGTGTGCGAAATTTCAAACAGCTCGGACACCTGGAAGTGGGTAAAAATTACGTTACATTCATACGTACATACATACATACAGGTCAAGCTAATATAAAGCGTGTAAAAAACACTAAAAAGATTTAAACAGTGCAGTGATAAAATGAAGGTGGTAGGCACTAGGTTCAAGTCAGCTAAGTTAAAAAGTGATTAGTCAGATGAGCAAAAAATTGGCTACTTCCATAAACAAAGATAAAGCAGATTTATGTCAAGTATGCTTTAATATTTCTGACAGCTACACAGAAAACAAACATGTATCTCTTTGCTCCAGATCCGTTCTTTACTGAATCAGATTCAGGATGCGACGGGATCGAGATTAAAATTTCTTACTGTCACTACGATTTCATTTTTCCGAAGGAGTCCAGTTTTAGCTTTGTTTTCTGACTGGCGTAGATATTATTGTTATTAAGACTGAATTTTTCAGCATTATACGGTTCCAAAGGGAAATGCCATGGGCAAGGGCACCATTGATTACAATTCACGATTTCGGTTGTTCTGCAATCACGGAAATCTCAAACAGCGACCATTATAATAGAAAGATAAACATGAAATTCACAGTGCTTTGTGGATGTGCATGTATACGCTTTAAATATTTGCTAGATAACAAGACACTGCACTGTAGATGAACTAAATTTCATAATGCAATAGTTTAACAATTATTTATAACAAATATATATTCTAGGTTCATTTGTAGATATAATTAAACGTTTTCGAACAGAATTAAAAAAAGCATTCTTCTCTACTGACATTTTGCCGACAGATTATTAATCCCACTGATGAGTATCCAATAATATATTCATCACCGTTAAAGATTTACGTTGGCTTCAATTCTATGTAGTGTTTATAATTGTCAATTGCAGAAGAGTGACAACGAATGAAGTTTTTAAATATGAGACGTTGTAAAGCTGCGTAGGAACTGATTTTCACTGCAGGATAGAGTGGTATATAGTTTCTGCTACGTGGTTATATTTTGAGCTTAGAGATACACCACACCAACAAAGGTTTTTTAGCGCATTGTTTCTATCGAACAAAGTCAAACATTAGAAGTTATGAAACTGATTCCTCCCCTTAACGTAGAAACACTTCTCTTTGTTAATACTCGGCGGTCGGAAGCGGATAGCCTAGAGTTTGTAAACGACCAAAGTGCTCACAGGAAACTGGCTCAAATTTTGTGCCTGCGGTGATAGGATAATAGGAGACTTTTTGTGTATCAAATTACCCAGCTGGTTGCTAGCTACACCGTCCAAGTTGCCCCTTGCATTTTTTGTGGTGTCTCATCCCCTCCAATAGTTTGAGTTTCGGCGCACCTCTAAACACCTAAAAACACCAGCGGGACTAGATCCGAAGGTTTTCACCGTTTCTGTTGGGCCCGTATCATAATCACACTGCAGTAAAACTACCTTCTGGCAACAGTTTAAAAAACACTTTACTTTCAATCTAGAGCAGTGGAGAGGGGAAAAAAATCGTGGTTTGGAAGTGAACCTGCAAGATGCTTACACGAGATACTGTGACAAGTTTTATATGTCTGCTGCATTAATAGAGTTAATTCAAACCTCATTTTGGATAAATGTTATCTTTTTTTATACTCGTATCACGTCAAGGGTCTCAGTAAATACCAAATGCACTGGCGCAATCGAACCTTATGGTATTTCTGCCATTAATCAAAAGTTTCTGCCACTCGGTGCTACGAAGACGATAGCAAACTAAGCTCTTGGGCAATGAACTAGGTTTGGATTGTATCAGATGCGAGGTGGTGAAAGTCGAGTGCCTGGTGGGAAAAATGTGGGATTTTGAGTATAAAGGTGATAAGCCTGACAAAAAATAAGAACTATACAGTATCTTCAGCTGTGAGCTCCATCACCTGACTACCTCTGTCAAGATGATTATAATATCTTGGAGGGATAAATATTAACAACTCATAAATCTCACAATCAAAGAAAGCTGGACGGATTCTGAATGGATATATTGCCCAAACCGTGAAGTTCTTAAGAACAAAGTATTACAAATATTTAACAGATGAAGTACGTAATACATAATCTTGAATGAATCCCATGGAAACTAAGGCCCATATTTTAGAGACTTTTTTTTAGGTTTAAGCAACACAATTATCAGGTAATCAAAATTTTTAAAAGTTGCTAGACGGTTTTTGTGGCGTCATATGTTATCTTTAAGATTTGCTCACCATATATAAATATATTGATCTTATCCCCTCTAACTGTGTCATCGAACGACTTTTAATACATTTTTTTTTTTTTGTAACTGTTTTACGTCTCTTTATAACATCGAGGTCTTTTAGAGACGGGAAAGGATGGGGGGCAAGGATGGGGGCAAGGAATGGGAAGGAATTCGGCCATGCCATGGCCTTTTGAAGGAAGCATCCCGGCATTTGCCTGGAGTGATTTGGGGAAACCATGGAAAACCCAAATCTGGATGCCCGGACGGGGATTCGAACCGCCGTCCTCCCGAATGCGAGGCGAGAACGCTAACCGTTACACCGCCCCGCTCGGTGACTTTTAATACACTCTGATTTTAGTTTTTATTCTATTCTGCGTATATCGTTGTTACAGCGATTAACACCGTTGAAGAAGTGGATATACCTTTGAACTTTTTCAGAACTTGAAATAATGGCCCTATGAGTACCATTAACATATTCAAGGAGTCACATTTTCAATACCAAATCCAGGGGAGTCGGGTGCATGACCCAGCATGGAAACTTGTTTTTTAGATAAAAAATTTGCTGTAAGCAGATTTCACTCCATTAACGTGAACTGTTTTCTAGTGGCGGAGTCGTGCTTCTTTAAAAGTCTGCTGACAAGCGTTGGCGTTTTGATGGATTGTAGAGTAAGTCGGGTGCAGCAGATCCCATGCAATTCTTGACGTCAGGCGTTTCCATCTTAGAATAAAATAAAATGAGTCCATTTTCACAAACTGCCGGACCAGGTAGTTCGTGACTTTTGTCACAGCTGTTGGATCTACGCCTTCAAACTCAAATTGTTATTTTTTTTTTGGCTTTACGCTTCGTCAACGGCTAAGGTCATTAGAGGCGGGATGGGACTGGGAACAAGGAACGGGAAGGAATTCGGCCATTGACTTTTTGAAGGAAGCACGACAACATTCGCACAACAGTGAACTAAAGCCATATTTTATCAATGTGTGACTAACAAACCAAAAACAGATTGTTAATAAAAATGTGGTTATAAGCAATGCAATTTTTTTTTATTGCTTGGGTTTTACGCCTCGTCGACAGCGAGTTCATTAGTTTCGGGATGGGATTGGGGCAAGGAACGGGGAGGAATTTGGCCATGGCCTTTTGAAGAAAGCATCCCGGCATTCGCTTGGAGTGATTTGGGGAAACAATGGAAAACCCAAATCTGGATGCGCGGACGGGGATTCGAACCGGCGTCCTCCCGCATGCGAGGCCGGAACGTTAACCGTTCACCCACCACGCTCGGTAAAAATTGTTATCTGGACAACACGAAGCAGACTTACGAAGAGTATTAATGAGAGCACGTGAACTCAAAATTCTCCCTCCGCGGATTATGGGATTGATGATGAATGAAAAGACATCTCAGTATGATTATCTAGTTCACCCTCTACACACAAAGACATTTTTTTTTATTCACCTACTCTGGGTAGGACTCAATTACAGTGTTTGCTGGTATGCTACAGTAACTTGGAGACTTGGAATAAGATTTATTAACAGTACGACGTTGTAGCATAAGGCAAACCCATTGGACATTGTTAAAGTGTCATGCCGCAATTTTTCTGGCGGTGTTAATGTTGTGGCTCTAGGATGTCTCCACAATGAAGCAATTGCCAACTGTTTCCACTTTGCAGGCGATGGTTACTTACACATTCCTAAACAGTGTGTCAGTTTGAAGAAACTGCTACAGTTGCGAAAAGTGGAAGTTTAGTAATCTTCTACTTCAAAGGTTCTTAAAAACTGTAACAACAGGAAACTTAACGATAAACTGTATACTAGCATTTAGGAAATCGTTTATATTGTGATATTAAAGAAAAAAATACTCTAAAAATGCAGTGAATCATATTTTTAATTAACGGGCATAAAATGTGAGTCGGTATCGAATGTCATCTAACTATGAGGAGACAATTAAATGTCACTCTATTCGACAAGAGCGTTTACAAGATTAATGAGATTGATATAAAAAATCAATGTATTGTTCCTGATTACTAGGGTATGAATCTTTATGACCAAACATACAGAGAAGCAGACGAATATGACCTTAAAAACGGGTAAATACGACCCAAAAATTAAAAAATATGACCTAACATGTAAATTTACTATATCAAAACATACTCAATTACACATAATTTATTTCTTCTAGCATTGTCGCTTTCATGTAGACAGCATTATTTGCTTCCATCCACTCACGGAACCGCTGGGAAATTAATTTTTAAATCGTTTTGTTGAAGTCATTTGAATTTCGCATAATTTACAGAAAAATTACTCTTTTATCTGCACTGCTCTCCAAATTTCCTTACGTAACTCTGTAACTTCGCACTTTCAGAAAATTTTATTTCGGCATGTTGGTACTCACTGATCCACTGAGGATTATTTTCAAAAGTATTTCATTGAGACACTGACGCGGATCGACACAGGCATGATGCTGCTGCATTGCCAGATTAAAGGGCGGGCGGAACACTAACGTTTAGAAAATCAAAATAACGTTAAACTTTAATTCTTGACTGGTGAACTCTGACCAATTCAGTGACGATTAGGTTGGATATTCCTCCAATCTGTGATAGGAGTACAATTCTGTAAATAATAATCTTAATTTCTTATCGTATATATCTAGTGAATTTCCGGACCTATTAAAAAATTATCAGATTTTTCCTCAAAATATGACCATATGACAATAAATATTATCGTAATATGACCAAATCTAAGAAAATGGCCTGAATATGCATTTATATGCTGTATAAAATACATTTACATACAATCAGAAACGATGAATCAATGTTTAATTCAGCATTACAGCTGAAAAAGAAGGCATGAAAAAAATATGACTTGTCCTAAAGATGAGAACCCTACTGATTACCTTATGAAAACCAAGAATAGGCGTTGGTAGGTGGAGGAAAAAAAAAAAAAAAAGACAGAAGAAGGAAAGCAAGAGAGAAAGAAAGAAATGAAGACATAGGAACGTGGGAGGTGGCCATTGCCACGGAGCGTGTGTGCTCCACTCCAATTTAAATTAAATTAAAGCTTTTAATAACAAATATATCAATGAGCCTTGCCTTAAATCGTACGACTATTGATAAATTTACATTAAAATCGTTAACTGCATATTTTGTAATTTATTTTCTGCTTTCGATCTTTACAAACAGTACTTGACTAATTTTTTTTACTGTTGAAACTGACCTTTTTTTAAGTTGTTAGTTAATCTGCCCTTTGCATGACCGTTCATTTCACAATACCTACGGCTTACGCTTAAATCGTATGATGCTGACAACCTTTCCGTAAAAGCTCCTTAAAACCCCAACAACAACACCAACTTAATAATATCTGTTTACGTATAAATGGTACGGTTCGTTCCTTTGATCGTTGATCAATCTGGAGCGAAACGTATCATTTATATCTGATGATTGGAGGAGGATAATAAAGTGTGAAGAAAAAACGAGTGAACCGAATAGAAATGGAAAAGGGATACTGTTTTTTCCTTTAAGTCTGCGAAACATATTTAGCAAATAATTCTGGACTAGATGGCATTTAACATAACGACAGCCCGCTCTAATACGAGTATTACTGTTTGAAAACCCGAACATATATCGTACGTACGCGAATACATTGAAGAATTCTGAAAATGCTAGTTAGAATTATTTTTTGCAAACTAAAGAAAAAGAAAATTAATGTAAAATCCAATTTAAAGTTTCTATTGCAAACTAAGAGGAAAACAGTAGATTGGCATCGAAACCTTTAGGGAACCATTGAAAACAGAAGATGGAAAAACTATTGATCATAGGATTACAAATGAGACATAGATTTATTATGTACGGATTTTTACATTGAGTGTTTATTATGAGTATGCCTACGACTGAGATAATTAGAATAGATGTTTTCTCAGTTTCTTACAACAAAAGATAGGGAATCCGTCATTAGAAATAACCTAATATCTGAGTAAATATCAGCATGATTTGGATAAAACTTAATCCATTATATTTTGAACAGGTCTTAGTATCTTCAGTACCTTCCGATACCATGAAAAATTGTACAAGCAAGAAAATCAGTAAATAAATGATTTTTTTCCATTTTGAAAATCAGCAGCTGTAGTTATCATTTTCAGGAGAAAATGACAGGATTCTTTGTTATAAATCCCTTTGATCCTTCATTTTTTTACGCCTCGTCGACGTCAAGGTTATTAGCAGCGGGATAGGACTGAGGGCGAGGAACGGGAAGGAATTCGGCCATGGCATAATGAATGAACCATTCTGGTGATAAGGGGAAAAAAATGGGAAACCAAAATCTGGATGGCCGCATGGAGATTGGAACCAGCGTCCTCCCGCAGGCGAGGCCAGAGCATTACCGTTCACCTACCACGCTCGATCGCTTCATGTCAATGGGTGGAAAACATTTTCTCTCGCTGCAGCCATTAAATCAAGCACATAAATAAACATACACGACCACGGTGACTACAAATAAAGGGAGTTGTCGCTTCATTCCTTTCACGAATCGCAGATTAGTTTTCGATCCACATAGTGGACGAATAAGCGTTTAAGACTTGAGCATTTGGTTCATCAGATAGCAATATCGATCAAGAAGAGACAATAGCAAATTCTTGCCGACGGCAGACAATGCGAGTGAATTTTTCCGACAGTTTCCATTACGTTGGACTCCCCCGCTAGGCTTGTGATGCCGGTTGTCCATAGCCCCAGTAAATTGATCAATTGTGCACATCACGGCGCCTTGAGCAGCTGTGTCCGAACGGCTTATGAGGGAACATGACGCGAGCTAAAGGCGTGACCAAATCCTATCGTCTGTACACAACAGAACAAACACGTTGAAGAGGAACAACCACGCTTCGTCTGAAGAGGCATCATGGCGCCGAATCGAATGAGCGTTCTAATGACAACAAACTCAGGGGAAGAGAGAAGTTACAGAATAAAAAGCTAGTCTCTTACGATCTATTGTAAATTTTATGGATGGAACTGTCAGTAATTTTGTTGTTTTAGATGAACATCATTTCCTATAGGTGTTGTTTAAAACGTAGAAATAAAGGACGGTTATCAACAGACACTTTCTCCAATTAAGACAGTAATTATTTTTATTTTGTTTTGATATATCTCATAACAAACTTCGTAGCAGCACAGAAATCTAGAAACGAAAATGAACATTCAGTAGTTATAACAAGATCGCAGTCCAAATTGATAAGTGATTTGCATTACCTTGTATTCAGAACCACACAATAAACTTTAGTTCAACACATAATGTTGCGAACAATCCCAAATTTAGGTTTATTTTAGCTACGCAGTTAAAATAATAACAGTTTACTGCTAATGCAACTTGATAATTATTCCTGTAATGTAAATTAACGTTACTCTGTCCGGTGTAACTTCGTTAAGGCTCGGGACTGGAATTTGGGAAGACGCGGCTTCGACCCATGGTACGGCCAGCCCGATTTTGGTTTTTCATAGTTCGCCGAAGTCACTCCAGGCGAAAGTTTCCTCCTAAAGGCCATGGTCAAATTACTTCCCGTTCCCTGCCCTCAGTCCTTTCACGGCTCGACATCGAATCCTAAAGCTCTGTCAAAATAATTGGTTATCTATGTCCGGAGTTATATAACATTTCACCCTTTTCGCAGGCGACAGTATTGAAAAATTTCACTTACTTGTTTGCGCTGCGTTTTTTTTTTTTTTTTTTTTTTTTTTTTTTTTTTTTTTTTTTTTTTTTTGGGCTGATATAACGTTTCGGCACCCACCTGGAGCCTACTTCAGGGTTTCTCCCTATCTTTTTGATAAACTTGAATCTAGTGAACCAGGCGGCTAGATAGAGAGAAGCCTTGATGATGGCTCCAGGTGGGTGCCGAAACGTTGGCGATATCAGCAAAAAAAACGCAGGGCAAACCCAGAAAAAGAGACAAGTAAGTTAAATTATGCCAGAGTTGAATTTTGTAGGTAATACAAATGAAAATACAACGAGGATTTTGAATGTCCGTTATATTCCACATATATTAACTGTCATTGCTGAATATGAGACATCATTAAAATGGGTTCGTTATCACCCAGTTCCCCGCATTATGAATTCATTACCATTGATTTCAATAAATCAGAGTTGGAAATAGTTACTCGGACTGGCTAACTGAAAGCCGATTAAAGTTACTTATTATGGTCACGGTAATCTCTTCGCTTCCACATTCTCTTTTTAATTCTTCTCCCGATATCAATTCAGGTCTCATCAGAGGTTTATTTCTTCGACTCATACAGCATTCTCACCCACATCCAATGACTTCCACCACAGTTACTGTACGATAGCATTAGCTGACGCTGATTTCCGTGTAATTGCTGCACAGCTTTAATGTTTATTCAGACAGATGTTACATCGTTTAGCTATATAGTTTCCCATGCTCCAATATTTATTTCTAGCTGTTCTTTGATGGTAGATCTATTTCAAATCGCGGATGATTGGTGGATGATAAGACCTGACCAAGGTATGAAAGTTAATGTGCAGACGATATTGGCATATTAATTTCTCTTCTCGTTCTTCTGTATTTTGTTTCCACAAAGTTAAAACGTTAATTTAAATTATATTAAAATGCAATGGAGCACACGCTCCGGTGGCAATTTCCCTAAACACCCATCTTCCCCCACCTACATTTGCCCTCTGCAAATTTTAACTTTTAACTCTTTTAACGTTTTTGGTAAATTATTCATCATTTCCCTTGGTAACTTATTCCAATCCCTGACACCCTTAGCTAAAAAAAGAGAATCTTCCTACACCTTTGTGCCTGAAATCCAGTGCCAGATTGTGGTCATGGTCATCTTTTCCCTTCCATGCACTACTTTTCAAACTTACAACAATATCTTTCCATGCCTCATCACCAGTATACGCCTTGTACACTCCCATGACCCTCTTCACCTTCCTCCTGTCTTGCACTGAATCCAATTCCAGCTCTTTTATCATTCCTGTTACTGATTGTATTCTGCGATAATTTCCGGAATCAAATCTAGCAGCCCTTTTTTGCACCCTCTCCAACTCCTGTATTTGATACTCAAAATGTGGGTCCCATACTACACTACCATATTTGAGCAATGGTCTGACCAATGTTTTGTAACCCAATTTCTTTACTTCCCTCGTACATCCCCTCATCAATCTCTCCAACAAGTGCAGAATTTCGAAACGTTTTCCTATCACCTGCCCAATGTGTCCTGTCCAGTTAAGCCTGTTAACAAATCTAATGCCAAGATATTTACATTTCAGGTCTTCAACAAGCAATTCTTTCCCCACCTTATAATCATAATCAACCTTTTGTTTTTTATTTGTGTATCTAATAAGCTGCCTCTTCTTTGCATTTCTCTTCATCCCATGTTTACCAACCCAGCTAGATATCCTGTCAATATCACCCTGCAACTGTTTACAGTCCTCTACCGTTTTGGTCACTTTATATAGCATTATGCCATTCGAAAACAATTTAATTTCAGATAGTAAAGAATCAACACAAATATTCATTAGAATAATGGATAGCAATGGTCCCAATACGCTACCCTGCGCTACCCTAACTTTCTGTTTTCTACCTTTTAAAAATTCTTCCACGCACTGAGATAGTCTTTCAACAATTATCTCAGTTTCTCGTGTCTGCCTGCAGAAGACACGATTCCGTCATGAAACCTCAGGTGATTTAATTTCTTTAATCCAATAGAAGATCTTTTGTTATCATACTTGTTTCCTGAAACAGTGCTCTAGAGATAATGGAAATAATTTGGATGAAATTGGATCGCTTAGTTTGACACTTCTTTCGACTTTGAGTGTATCACATAATGTTTCTGATTCAAATTCAACTGGGTTTGTTCATACTATATTTATTAATTAATTTTTTTCGGGTCATCATGCAGGTCAATCAATTTTCGGTAAACATTTAGGGCGTAACATTTCAATAACTTTTTATTGTTTGCCGAGGAGCATGATAAAGTTATTAGTGAAAATATTACAAGTTTATAACCTACCATCAGATTACATTTTCATTCGTCTACAGTAATTTAAAATTTATTAACATCTGTTACGTTAAGGTTTTGTCACTGGAAGATTCTCAGACACTTCAACCTGTTAGAATTTTTGGAAAATTGCAGTACTCTTAGGTATAGTTCCCTGAATCATCTTTAGCTATAACAAACATTGTAGAATATCCTTCATAAGGTCTCTGTCGGCGCGTTTAATTACATTTTTAACTCTACTATTCGTGATAAGTAATTGTGGTATAATATTTATATTCAAAATGATACTGAATAAAGATTATACACAAGTTAGTAATGTGTTACACAAGAAGTTACGCCCGTAACTGTCTTAGAAACAAAAGTTGTATGTATGTTGTCAGTCTAAAACATATTAAAATCTGCGGTCAACAGATTGATAGTACTTTAACCTCTAGTAGAAAATGTCACTGCATCAATTAAAGCTCAGTTCCACCAGCCCATCATCATGGATGATTTTAATAATTTAGTTTGCTTATTTGCAGTCAGTCAGTAAGAGTATAAAACAAATTGCTTCGAATTAAAGATAGTGGTCGAAATAATTTTCTAAGCGATGGGCCCCACAACGTCTGATAAAATATTTTTACAATTACAGGAAATTCTTTCATTCTTCTGTATTAATAAACTATCGGAACATATGGTGAACCAAGCTGATTTCAACAGTAGAAATTTAGATCTTTATAAGAAGCCTATCTAGTTAAAAATGTATAATTACACAGTCAAATTTTGTGGTGTAGGCTACACATTTTCAGTTATTTCACAACAGATAGGTAGCACTTGGAATTACAATATAAAGGTCTCGAAGTATGAAACAATACCTTCTATCATTTTTTATCAGTTTCAAACTACACTGGTACTTACAAGATTCATATAAATGTTTAATCGACGTCACCATATGTAACTAATTTTAATTCTTTATCTTACTCCACAAACAATTTATTACTTACATTCCTCTCAGATACAAAAACGAACGATTAAAACAGTCTTTTGGGATAAAATTAATTTTTCCTTTTTGTGTTTAAACGTGTCAGCTTTTTTCATTGCAATTTTATTGTTTTGCGAGAGGATACTGAATCTGCATAAAAGTTGATTCCTTTATGTAAAATTGACATTTACTGCTATTTTGTCAAGATAATAAATAAGTCTACAGTACGATAGTAATGTTTCAAATACAGAGTTTTATTGCTGTGAGTGATGTAATTAATTCGTTTTCTTAAACAGTATCATTTGTGATTGAATTGCACTAATCCACTAACATTCAGATTTTTTTTCCCACAATGACATCTTCCGTCATTATTGCACATTACCATGAGAAATTGAAAATATTAATAATTTGTTTTGTTGCAATAATTTTGCAGAGTTAAGATCGTTTTTGTGATAATTTTTTAGTTCCAGTTTAAATTATGTTCGCATACCTCAAAACACGCGAGGTAATTAAGTTCATTAATTTTCGTCAGGCTTGACATAAAACGACATTTACTTGGCGAATTTTATGGTACTAATTACAAACCAGTTTAGCTCGGATTTACCTTCTGGCATTCTAGCATGTTCCTCCTATCTCACGAATTACCAGTAATTAAAATTATCGTGAAATAATAATTTTGGCAGAGTGAATAGTTCGTCGAAAACCACTGGAACTACGGATAGTTAATTAATATTTTGTAATTTTTCTAACTTTTCATGCCTCTACGGAGCTGTTAAAGATGTTTCATTTTAAAACAATAGAAACGTTGTTTTATATTATGAAGTTAGGTAGTCAAAAAAAAATTAAAAATAGTTTTGTCAGAACGAAATGACCGAAAATATTTTGTGTCCTCACATCGCATGTCATTTCGTCCCCAGATTTTCACTTATACCTTCTCCACGTGATAATAAAATATAATCTGAGTTACTACCACAGTACTGCGTTTAAATTTTTAATAATTCATTAAAATTTTACACGCACACAACTGAAGAAAGATACAAATAAAGTATAGGAATATATTTATATTTTTTTTTTTCGTGTGCTGAAAAATTAGATTTCACACATTTGTTAGAAACGAGCAATAAGAATACTATCAAAGACCTATTTAAAACAAAAAACCAGAAGATCGTTCCAGTTTATTGTTTCCATGAAAGCACCTAGAATTAAAATTTTGTTCCACGATCCTCCCTGTCTGTAACTACTGTTAGTTCGAAATGCTTAGCTATTTCAATTTACGCGATGTAAAGAAACTTTAGAATAATTTTACTGTAATTCTCTAATGTTTACGAAAGCAGCTTACAGAAATAACCAGATTCCTCGTTGTTAGTGTCTGGGACTACGGAGAAGTATCATTTGCCAAATAACAGTACATAATGAATCACCATAAGTGGCTATTAGTTGTACTGATGATTTACAAAAAATATAAATAATGGAACACCGCGAAGAAACAGAGGGAAATATGATAGTTATTGTGCCTTAATTGACCTCGGACGGACCAAAGTTCTTACATCACCAGCCGCCATCACCATACATAACATACTAGCTTTAAATGTAAGTTCTTGTATGTGAACTTCATCGCTTGAGACAGAAAAATATATGAAGAGCCGGAGAGCCTTAGATTAGCTTGTTCCGACAGAAACAGGGGCGGTAGTGATCCCGTTGTAAAAAGCGACACTTTGCCAGGCGGCAGATTTAGGTGACATATACGACTCCAAATAACCGGTTACCTCAGTTACCACCTGCCGCAAGCCGTTCGCCATTAAACCGCTAATTGTGCCTGTGAACGTCACTCGCTCTGAAATACAGCCGGCAATAACGTAATGGACAAAAAGAAGCAGTCTTCAGGAATACGGCCACTCCGCTGCTCCAGCACAGGGTTGGATTTTTCCGTTTAAGTTTCATACTAGGGAATGTGGGCGGTTGCTTTAAGGAGGTTCACTTTGAACCAGGCCGGCCATCTAAGCGCATGATATCTGAGGCCATTGTACGAGGGTGGCCTAAAAACTAATGCATCACATTTTTTTTTCTTCATCAATTATTTATTGAACACAATGAAACTTAAGCACAAAAAGAATGATGTTTTTCTACACTACCTATTTTTACACGCTTTATATTAGCTTGACTTGTATGTATGTATGTATGTATGAATGTAACGGAATTTTACAACTCCATTTTGACCCACTTCCAGATGTCCGAGCTGGTTGAAATTTGGCACAAATATTAAGAACCGGTGACAATACAAGAATTTCATAGCTATATCCTGCTATACTCATTACTTTGATAGTAACAATAGAAAAATGGTTGAATGTCGTGAAATTTTGCAATTTGATTTTAACCCAATTCCAGATGTCCGAATTGTTTCAAATTTTGCTGATGTATTGATAACTGATTACAATACAATAATTTAATAGCTATATCTTGATATTATCATTATTTTTACAGTAAAATCAGAAAAAATTTGCACACGTTTTAAGAACCGTTGACAATACAGCAGTCTCTTAGCAACGTCCTGCTATTCTCGTTACTTTGACCATCTCCAGTTTCCCGGGTGTGATTTACGACCCTTGGTTGCTGACGACGATCGTCTTCCACTGTCTCCTATCCAGAAAGGTTTCTCTGTCTGCAGTCACTTAACGTGATGTTGAATAGTGAGTATTCGAAACATTACTTCGTACTACGAGAGAGTAGTCTTCCACATTTACCCTGCTATTGGTCCTCTGGCTGAGCTGCCATTTAATTGTATTTAACTCGTGGAAGTAATAATTAAAAATGAAACTACAACACAAAGATAAAGAGAGATTGGCGAAGAAAAGCCAACAGTAGGAAACATACTTTTGAAACTATCTGAACTAAAAAGTTAAAAATAAAATTGTAGTTTAAAAAACTAAAAACACGCTTTCGTGGTAATGTGAACTAAAAGGTTAAAAATAATCTTTAAATATAAAGATTTTGTTTAAAAGTGATGGGACGTCCCACAATACAGGATAAATTAATTTTTTTGAATAAGCTTAAAGAATAAAGTCACTGATTACAAAATTAACTTTAATGTAAAAAAAAAAAAAAAAAAGCGTGGGGTGCTCTGTACACAACTTTTGACAATACCTTTACAAACAGCGAACGAGAAAAAATATAAGACAACTTATATATCACAAAAAAGAATGAAGTTTCTTCTACACTCCCTATTTTTCCACGTAATCTCCTTCCAGTTCTATGGCCTTCCTCCAGCGAGACACAAGAGCGTGTATGCCGCGGCCGTACAACTACTTGTTCTGTTCACGAACCCATTTCTTCACTGTGCCAATCATCTCTTCTTCATCCTCAAAATATATCCCACGAATGTCATTCTTCAATGGCCCAAACACGTGAAAGTCTGAGGGAGCTAGGTCAGGGCTATAGGGTGGATGGGGTAACACTCTCAAACCCTGTTTGCTGATGTGTTCCAACGTCCTCAAACTTGTGTTAGAGCGTGCGTTATCATGTTGAAGCAATCACCTGGGTATGGCGTCAAGTCACTGGAAGCGCTTCTTCAGTTTGGTTAATGTGTTCACGTATGCCTCAGAATTAATGGTGGTGCCTCTCGGCATCACATCAATGAGAATGACATCATCAAAGTCGCAAAACACAGTCATCATGACCTTACCAGCGGAAGCAGTTGCTTTGAATTTTTTCTTCTGTGTAGAGTCAGGATGGCGCCATTCCATCGATTCCCGTTTTGTTTCGGACTCAAAATGGTGAACCCAGGTTTCATCACCTGTCACAATCCGGTACAAGAAGGCTTCCCTATCAGCTTCAAAACGTTGCAGCAACTCAGAAGAAATATTTTTTCTGAGAGTTTTGTTTTCCTCCGTAAGATGACGCGGAACCCACCGTGAACACTTTTTTGCGTAATCAAGAGCACTGACGATTACACCCACACTTCCTTTACTGATCGACAGCTCCCGCGCCAACTGCCGAGTCGTTATGCGTCGGTCCTCGCGAATGAGCACATCAGCACGCTGCATCTTGTCAGGTGTTACAGCCGTGGGTGGCCTTCCCGACCGCTGCAAATCTTGGAGCTCTGTAGAACCGATTTCAGATGGCCTCACCCTCTGTGCCCAGCGACTAACCGTACATCTGTCGACTGCTGATGCTCCATAAATTGCACATAAACATTTGTGAATGTTTCAAACCGTTTCTTACTACGCAGTGAGAAGTTCAATGACGACACGCTGTTTACAATGTAAATCACTCACAGACGTCATGTTGAACCATTGCTGCAAGTACGCTACCTGTCGGAAGAAACGGTAACTTTGTGCGCGCACTCTGAAATCTTCAAAGAATTCATATCTAAAGTTTCACATTCGTACCATTGTTGGGGACTGAGAAGAAAAATGTGGTGCATTAGTTTCTGTGCCACCTTCATAAAACACGGACTGTTACGAATTAGTGGCAGGTTCTACCATAACATAATATTCTACATTATTTTCATGAATCGCTTCTTACCAGTGTCCCATAAGTTCGTGAACTGACTAGGAAAACAAATTCGTCCATCCTTATGAAAACTACATACAACTCAATAAGTTCTTTTTTTCTCTCTCTTCCATTTTATTCATTCGTTCATCTTTAGTTTTCTTGCGAGTCACAATTTATTAAACATTCAGCCGGAGCTTGAGGATCATTCCCCCACCTCCGTTCTTAATGCCACAGGTCGAAGAGGGGATATCAGCGCTCTATATTCATGTATCCCAAGGGCGCGAATTTTCCCTTTTCCTTTCTTGATGTTAAACGTAGTTGAAGAAAGGATTTTTTTTTTCTTTTTAACATCGAGGTCTTTAGAGACGGGAAAGGATGGGGGGCAAGGATGGGGGCAAGGAATGGGAAGGAATTCGGCCATAGCCTTTTGAAGGAAGCATCCCGGCATTTGCCTGGAGTGATTTGGGGAAACCATGGAAAACCCAAATCTGGATGCCCGGACGGGGATTCGAACCGCCGTCCTCCCGAATGCGAGGCGAGAACGCTAACCGTTACACCGCCCCGCTCGGTTTGAAGAAAGGAAGCATTTCTGCTTCACGGCTCTTTACAAACCAACATCTAACAGATGCGTTTAAGTTAATACAAAGATTCTATATCTATCTTTGCTTCCTCCAATTAAGACCCTATTTATCAATATCTTCTTTTTTTTTTCTCCTTTCTGACGTGATCAAAGGCATGTAGCAAGACCGAAGAAATTGAGGGATAAAAATCGCATGAATCGCTTCGCGAAAAGGGTAGGCAGTGCTGCCGTGCACCCACCTATTATTTATGTATGACATACGCATGAAACTCATAAAAAGATATGTGGAAATATGATTGTTAGTAATGAGGGAAACTTTTATATTTCTATTGACCACAAAATCGCTGAAATAAAATCGATTTGCATCGGAATTCGTGTTTATCATCGCATGAATATGATGTGAAGAATGTCCATTGTTCTCTCCGTTATTGATTTTTCGGTTATAGTTAACAACACAGCCAATTGTAATTTATGTATCTTTTTTTGATAATATTGGTTATTTTTTTAGTGACTGCTATTACGAACATGGAACTTTTCCATAGAGAAAAACACAAGAAACACATAAATATAGCACACGCTTCCCTAAAGTTGTGAAATACGATATTCGTTTCTAAAAATAAGACAGTCAAAATAAATAAAAAAATTTTAAAAAAATAAATAAAAATAAACAACCAAAATCTAGAGATAAAAAAGAAAGCAGATGGTAGTGTCAGGCAGGATTGATGAATTTCATCAAATTATGTTCATTTCAACATATTGCTGACTACCATGAAACAAATACAACAAACGGGCGAAGCTGATTTGCTAACTCTTAGGAATTTTAATACCAAAGTTTCATGAAAATTGGCCACAACTTAGCGTAGCATATCTGTGAAAAAGGTACTGACACAATATATCATCATGTATAAAAAATAAATTGTAGTTAGTTGGATATTGCAGTGAAAAATTATATTTTTTGTAAATCTGAACGTCAGAAAACTAGGATGCCAGACAAATAAGTATGTCAGTACCATAGGCGTGTAAAAGATTTTGAAAGTAATTCCGATAACATATCTATTGCTGGAATTGCAGAAAGTGGAACTAAATTGACGGCCATGAAAGTATAAGAGAAATGTTCAAAATTTTCCTTTTCAAAATGCTGGCTGCATTAAATTAGCTCCAGTGCAAGACGTATTGAAAAGAAAGGTTACTTCGTTTGTGGTGTATTTCATTAATCATTAAAAAATTTTAAGACAGAAAGAACACAATTAAAAATCGTATCATATTACGACATATTTAATTTTGTTTATATGAGTAGAAAGAGTGTTATTTAACGTAACACAAGCGTAATCTGGAAAATGTTCTAACAAATTCCTAACGTTATTCAAACATTAATATTAATCATTAATCAAAATCGGATCTTCTCATTCATCTAACCGACAGAAAAAATAAACTAGATCGAAACAATTTTTCTCTATTAGGTGTTTATCTATTATATAACTCACCATGAAGCAATCGGCGTCTTGCATGCAGGTTGAATTCTTGGTCATGTTGGACGAAAACTGTAACATAAGAAACAAAAGACGAAAATTGATATCAATAAAAGACACACAGTACAAAGAATTAGTCATATGAGTTATTCAGTGTAGTCTATACATTGGTTTTCGACTAACTACTTCCTCTTGAAAGCTCTGTTGTTTAATACCGTTATTCTAAAGATCTTTCAGTTTTAAAAAAAAAAAAAACTGAATTCTTTCTGCCATGTAATCCATATCGAAGAGTGACAAACCTTTCGGTTCTTTAATAATTCATTAGTGAAACGTTCGCATTTACTAAATCAATAAAGGAAAGCTGCCTGAAAGGTAGAAGTGATGAAAAGTATCTCGTACACGTGTTCTGTTCTATTATGATGTGAAATACAGCAGCCTCATGTTATTTTGATCTAACAGAAATTACGACTATAAAAATGAGGAGCACTGAAATTATTATTATAACTTTAATTTCCAACTAATAAAACAAACAAATGCTGAGGTAGTAGCACTGCCTTATGCCTGACAGTAAAGTAACCTATTTAGCTACGGAAATTAACTTTATTTCTTCGGCTCAAGACTTATTTTAATACAGAAATATTAGATTTATTTGTAAAAAAAAGTGACTTAAAAACATTAAAGAACCTCTCACCATCGCTTAACCAATTTCTAATTAAGTTCCATGATGTTGATTTTTTCAGTTTTACGGTCATCGCTCTGGACACTTAAAGGGGGAGCCCATATTATGTGAAATACGAAACGAAATAAATATATGTTTAAATATCTGTTAAACGATAGTACACTCAAAAAAGCCCTGAAACTTTTTTTAACGTTCTCTTTGATGCATAAGTACGCTAAAAAAAATTTTCAGAGAATTTGCCTGCCCCTCTGTTTCATCATATATATATATATATATGTAAATTGTTTGTTTTGTCATACTTCGCGAATAAATAATAAGTTACAAATTCTTTTACATATATATATATATAACAATTTGCAAAAATTATTAATTTTATTTTCATATTATATGTGGATCCCTTAAGATAGGCCCACGGACTCCACCTTGGGAAACCCTGCACTAGAGCATAGCTTTTAAAAGAATATCTTTGCTCCATCAATTCTGAATAATACCTGCAATTATGGAAGTATTATAAAGTCGATTGGTTGTAATCATTACTATCAGCATGTAAATTATCCGTTATCTGTCGATGCTTATGAGGGCATGTAATGCAAATACGTCACTTCTCAATTACAGAACAAGACGAGATCCCTTATTCGCAGTTTAAACAACCTTCTGGAGTTTAAAAACAAAGTTTGGTAAAACAGTCATTGGCCATAGTCTTATGACGCTTTCTTTGCACACAGCAAGAAGTGAAATAACCTTTACGTTGTAAAATCACCGCTTCGGGCCAGCCGCTTTAATTAACTCCACTCGTCTCACGATTTCCAATCGTCTGATTTCAACTTCATTCTAATTAACTTATTGATGACGAAGATGCGCCTTTTACAAATTTGCTTCCGCAAAACCCCGCCAATTTCGCCGTGCATATTACAGGTGACTACAAGTCAGGAAAACAAGATAGAACAGAGAAATGGTTGTTGTTAGATGTCTAATGTGGAGAAGTAGATTGAACTCGTGATTCGTATTCACAAAAAGAGTCGACTCTGTGAGATCTACATTCATTCTTTATGCGTTCCAAATAGCGGAACTGCAAACACTTGGCTGTCGTCAGAAACGTTGTTTGGTAGCAGTCAACTAGAAACGACATACGACACTTTCTTGCAGAATTTGGGATGTTATTATACTACAAAACAATAAAAATAATTACCTAGTACAAAATAGGTAGTAGTTATTTATGATTTGGTCTGTGTTGATAGTTTGACATGAAGGTAGGAAGTAAGGGATCATAAGAAACGCGTAAGGTAATTACGATGAAAGCTACGTTACTCAAAAGCAAATTGTCACGAACGGGTATAGTTTAAGCTACTAGAAGGTAACCATAGTCAGCTGGAGTGCCTATGCTCTTCACTAGGATTCTTGTGGTGCTAGCTGTTGGCATCTCGGCTTGTTTCAAGGTTAGTAACTCTCTGGACTCACATTCGGGAAAACATGGGCTCGAATCCCCGTCCGGGCATCCAGAATTGGGTTTTCCATGGTTTCCCCAGATCACTCCACACGAATACCGGGACGCTTCCTTCAAAAAGCCATGACCGAATTCCTTTCCGTTCCTTGTCCCCAGTTCTTTCCCGTCTTTAACGACCTCGACGTCAACGAGGCATAAAACCATAAGCAAAATAATAGTAATAAAAAAAAGTATTAAAAAATAAAAATTAAATAAATTAAAAAAATCAAGATTAGATGGTTCGCACCAGGGACTGGAAACAGGAGTCCCCAATTCGTTTCTGTCTGAAGCTCTTAGTATGCTCTAATTGGCCAATTACAGAGTTGCTTAGTATCCAAGTGAACAACAGACAACAAACACTAAGATTCCCCCTCTCCAACGACCTCCCGAGAGCGCTAATGACCTCGTCATCGACGCGCCCTAAAACAACAACAACAACCTCCCGAGGGCGTACTTGTCGGGCTGTATTCGACTAGTCTACTTCATTCTCCTGAAAATGTAATAGTGTGATTTCCTGCAGAATTAGTAGGATACTGGTTAATGCATTCTGCATACTCTCTGTCGACTAGAAAAGGCGCCCCAATTAGCCAGAATTTTATTAGTTATATCTTGAATTGCTTCATAACTATTTCGGATAGTGATTTACGAAGTTTTATTTTACGCTGTAAATCAGTAAAATAAATTTCATTAAAGGTAACCATGCTTTCATTTGGTGATGCTAATTCCTGTTCATTTTGCTATCACTAAGCAAGAGGGAAGGAAAGTCTTCGACCATCAAACCACATATTTTGGATAAAACGAACCCAGAATTGAATCAGACCGAAAAGATCCACAATTTTTGTATGCCATATCTCCACTCTGAACGCTACAAAATAATACGAATATTTTCAGACTTAACAACCGACAATGGTATCTGTTTCTCATTCTGTACTGGCGTGTTTGATTTCAGCAGGGTTGCAATCACAGTATACAAGAAAAAATTGTCTGAATATAATCTCAAGGATGATTTTCTTTTGCTTCGAACTTTACAGCTCATCGATTTCGAGGTCGTAAAAGCCGGAAGAGGATGCGGAGAAAACCGAAATCATGGTGGCCGAACTGGGATTTGAACCCGCGCCCTCAGAATTTTCAATTAATACTTGGGAACAAACAGAAAGTAAAGAATTGAAATGTCGAGGAACGCATTTCTCGTGATAGTATCGTATTAATGAACACACTGTCCAAAAAGTGCACATAGAAATTAATGCTTGTGAGAATATGATTCAATATGACGTAGAATTGCTAGTCTTTTTGAATATTCAAAACGTCTTAATTTTAAGTAGGAAACAAGAATTTAGGAAATAAATACTTCACGGGTTTTCTGCCGGATATTTTCTTTATTATTAAAAATCTTTACTTAATACCAACAACGTTTCGGCAACTACCTCCGTTGCCTTCATCAGGTTAGCTGTCATTTAAAATTACAATACTTGTGAATGCCTCACGATCGAGTCCTGGCTCCTATAAGTAGCCCGCAACCGGAAAAGCTTTGCGCTGCTCTTCCATTGGTCGGCGCTGCAATCGGGCTCAGACTTGTAACTTTAAATGACAGCTAACCTGATGAAGGATGAAGGCAACGGAGGTAGTTGCCGAAACGTTGTTGTTATTAAGTAAAGATTTTTAATAATAATGAAAATATCCAACAGAAAATCCGTGAAGTATTTATTTCAATCATACGCCGGGAAAAACTCAATTCTCACAAGAATTAGGAAGTTCAATACCATAGAATTTGAAACAGAAAATTTGGAGAGGATGTTATATGGCTGTCTGGGAATGAAATGACCGGTGGAGAAAAGGAAGAAACAGGTGACTCAGCAGCTCGGCCTAGAGTGTTAAAGTAGCTGGAAGCAAGAGACACCATCCACGCGATTTTATATCTGAGTAACAGTTTATGGTCCCTCTAAATTACGGTTTTTGGTCATTTTTTCATAGCTACCTGTGAGTACGATGGAACTGTACACACTTGCTAGCTCAAAAACTACACGTTACGTGAACAAAATAATGTTAAATTGATTAGCACAAAACTATCACGGTTATTGTTTTTGTTTTAATTTTATTTTTTTTTATGTTATACTATATTTTTTTTTGCTTTACACTTAGTCTATGTTTGACTCTGGGTGACTTTGTGGTAAAGTAGAAATTTTATCTTTAATTAGTATAGCAGCAAACTTTTGCGCCGGCTAACACAGCTGGCCAAGCAGCAATTACATTGGATATTGAGCGCCGTACTGTAAATGCGGGAGTATGAGTAATGTCATGTGAAACTTGTATTTTAATAGGAGCCTGTTACAGTGTATCGCGGGCATATAAATGTTTATGCAAGTAACTGTGAACTAAACTAGTAGTATTTCATTCGCAGCCACTTTTATCATTTCTTTATTTGACAGTAATATCTTTCAATTGTTTGGTGACTATAAGTAATTAACTATCTTCGATTAAACAAGAATGAGCGTTCATCTGGCATATATTGAGGGATGATAATGGGCCCTAATCATTTAAAAAACACGATGTTTCTCAGATTGGTGTTACGTGTCTCCTCAGAAGCTGTTTGGTAATTTCGGCACTTGACTAACCCACACTAATTGAGTGGTTAGCTCAGAGACGTCGAGGCGGGAAAAGACTGGGACAAGGAATGGCAAAAATTCGACTGTGGCATTCTAGAGAAACCAAATTGGGCATTCGCCTGAAGTGATCTGGGGAAACTGTGGAAGACACGAATCCATGATGGTTGGAAAGGGATTCGAACCCACGTCCTCCCGAATGCGAGGCCAAAGCGTTTCCGTCACCCACCACGCTCAATTACTGCACTCATAATCGTCCTACTTAATGACAAAAACAATTGTCTATAGCATGTATATTTCTAAAACGAATAAAGGTGGAATATTTATTCCGTCAAAATTAGAGAAATTAAGAATTGCAAGTAGATGTGGGTCACCGCAGAAGTATTTTTTTCCATATTGGGTTTACCTTTCATTAAAATCGAGATCATTTGTGGCAGGAGAGAATTGGTGATAAGAACGGGAGGGAATACGGTGAAAATCTTTTGAAGGAACCATACAAGCATTCGCTTGGAGTGATTTAGTGAAATCGTGGAATATCGCAATCTGGATGGTAGTATGAGGACTTAAACCCGCCAGAATGGCAAGTTCAGGCGTTACCGTTTGACACATGACTTAGATCCTGTTAGCAGATTGTACCAATTTCCTTTTTTATGAGCCTAAAACTTATCGTCTATTATACAGGGCTAGTCAAAATGATTGCAGTGATTTAAGAAAATCACTACAGATTTATTATTTGACAGATACTTACGAGATTACACAGATATATAATCAAACTGTGTTTTTTTTGTGTTTACAGATGCTCAATATGTGCACCTTTAGTGGCTCTGGACACATCAAGTCTATAATCGTGTTCTTCCCATTCCTGATGCAGCATGTCTCTGTCAATGAGAGCAAATGCATTGGTGATGCGAACTCGCAGGTCTGGCAGATCAACTGGTACTGGTGGCACGAACACTGTGTCTTTTACGAAACCCCAGAAAAAGAAGACGGAGAGGGTTAGGTCAGGGGAACGAGGAGGCCATGACATCAGCTAACGATCAGCATCCCCTGCACGACCAATCCATCTGTTTGGAATCCTGGTGTTTAGGAAATTACGGACAACTAGAGAAAAATGGGGTGGAGCACCGTCCTGCTGGAAAATGAAATCTTCACTGTCAGCTTCCAGAAGTGGCATGAGCCAATTCTGCAACATTTGCAAATAGATTTTCACTGTGATCGTCACCTCATTAAAGAAAAAAGGCCCATAAAATTTCTTTCGCACAAAATACGTTCACTTTGGGAGAGTCACGAACGTGCTGCACATAAGCACAGGGGTTTTCGGTCCTCCAAATACACACATTGTGCCTGTTCACTTTTCAAGTCACATGAAAAGTGGCCTCATCAATAAACACAAGTTTTTCTGCGAATGTTTCGTCTTATTCTAGACATTGGGCACAGAATTGAAAACGACGCACTTCATCGTTGTGCGACAGTGCTTGTAGCAACTGTACCTGTAAGACTTCATACACAGTCGCTTCCGTAGGATTCTCCATACGGTCTTCTGTGGAATACCTAATTCCCTGCTCACTCGAAGAGTAGATTTCTGTGGGCTACAAATGTAACTGGCGCGCACACGTTAAACGGTTTCCTCAAACACGGGAGGGCGACCCGTTGTTTTACCTTTACAAAGGCATCCCGTGGCTTTAAACTGTTGATACTAACGCCGTATGCGGGGATCCTTGCCAAACTTTGTTCTAAAGTGTCGCAGAAAAGTTACCCCAGACTGAATCGAATGAAATTCGAGAACAACGAAGGCTTTCTCACTTTCATCTATCTTGCTCTTTAGCGCTCTAGCGACCACCAAGGGAAGCTTGCATTTAGTGCAATCGAAACTTGGAGAACCACTTGTCTAATAACAGCAAATTCCATCATCGTACCTATAATAGGACAGCCAAAAGAAAATCGTGAATTCGCTGTAATCATTTTCACTATCCCTGTATCATAACTTTAGTATGAAACCGTAAACTTCAGAGTTTCTCGAGACAGCGTTACAATAATTTGTTGTTGGACTGGCGCTGGGACTAACAAGTACAAATTGGTAACAGCCCAGTTCCTGAATTGAATACTTGGACACAGCAAGATGGATCTGAAGAAATCTTACCTGTGACTTATTTGCCATTTCCCTCGTTTAATGACAATACAATCTCCTGTTGTAATTATTCAGATTGGATCGTTTGTTATCCCCGTTACAAAGAAATACTGACGTTCATTTCCTTGCAAATGGCTCCACCCCGTCTGCAGTATAAAATGGAGAGCTGGGCTTCAGGAGGGAAAACCGGGATAGTCTTGAATCGGACTCTAAGTTAAAGTTTTATTTTTTGGTCGAATGGATGCTCTGTCCCTACCTGTAATGAATTAAATAAGTGACTTTCTATTTCCGCATTCACTTCACATTTATTCACGAATAATTGAATATCATCAAACTATTGAAGTGTCACGCTGATTGCGCACCAGGAAAAGATAGTTAATTTTATTTATTGGATTTTTTATTTAATATTTAATGAGAGATGGGAATTAATCAAGGCATCAATTTAAATTAATATTTATTGGATCACGTACATGGATTGATTAATTAATTAAACGTGATTCAGAGATGTGATTTCTTATTATAAACTGTCCGGCATATATTGTTGTTCATCAGGGTCGTTACTGGGCTAGTGGACGCGGTAGGTGGACGCACGCAATACACACAATACCGTATGGTTTCTCCTGCGACGGCAGCTGCGGGCTTCTTGTGATGACAGCTGCGGTCAGGTCTGTGGTGGCGCTTCTTGTTGGCCGCACGATCGACGCTGCACCGACGTAGAGTGACCCCTCAAGCAGCTAGGACGCAGTCTGGCGTCGAACCTGCTCCCTGGAGATACGGACTGGAAGGCTCTTCCAGCAGAAGCGCGCACTCACACTTTCACTCGCGTATTATATTCCAACGCCCGGCCGCGTACCGCCACGAGGTGCACACCTCTGTGGCCTCCAAGCGAGTGTCCCCACCCCATCCGCTTAGCGGTCCAGCGGATTCGGGGAAATACGAGGGGTTGCCACATTCCTGTGGGCGACAGCTACCTGCCTGCATCTAGCTGCAGCCTCACAAATCCGTTGGCAAACATAGGTTGCTACAACTTCACACGTATGTACTGTGTCAGTACACTATATATTAGCAATATAAGCACAAACGAACAAAATACTTCACTCATATTTAACATTCACACTATCAACATAGTTTAACTCATGTATGGCGTTCTTCACAGTAATCTGTCAGTAGAACCTTATTATGTATTGAACACAACGCTGGCAGTTTACGAGAATTTTCCCACGCTCGTCATTCTGCTTCTCCCCAAGGTTTTCCTACCATTTCTCCCACTCTCTATACAATCACTCTCACTCATTCCAAAGATACTCATACAATCTGGTACGCGGACTCAATGTACCAACTTAACAGTATTACAAACTCGTCAAATACTTATACTCGTACAACATTTCATTATTAACATATATATAATAAAAATAGGAAACTATAAAATTAATGACAATTAGAGGTGACGACAACTATTTCCTTGCACTGTTAACGATCTATAACTCTTAGTATCCTCGATGTGTGCGAGGATTTATTTTGTTGCGGTTTCTAGGCTTCCTCTCTTTACCAACTAGCTTCACAGTGGAATAACTATCATTATTAATTAACTGCGATTGAAGACCCTGCTGGAAATTTTCCTGTATACATTATTTAGCATTGCGTGAATTTTAACGTTAAATTATCTCACTGTTTGAGGTAAGCCCTTCTGAACCTCCGTTGATAATTATTCTTGTCCCTGACTCAATTAGCCGCAAATTATTACTTTCCTCACACCTTAGTGCCTGAAATTATGTGATAAGTCATAGCTGTGACCATTTATTTCCTTCTAAATACTTTTAATAGTTCTTCGGTCTACATCGATCCAGACATCATCAGCAATGTATGGATTATATACACAAATCACTTAATTCCCTTCCTCCTGTATTCCTACGACTCCCAACACATCTTTGATTGTAAATCAATAATAGACTTATTCACTGGAATAATGATCATCAGTGGCAATTTTCTTTGCTCTTTTTCCTCAATCAGGTTGGATTTTAATACACTAACTCTTTGCTTCCTACCTCTTCTTACCTAGCAAGAAACATTCTGATTCATTTCAGAGGTGCAAACTATAAGTACATCAGCAATGGCCCTTTGTTACTCTGTTGCAGAATATGCATGCCCAGTTTGGAACTCATCATTTCACACCAAACAGGTGGATGTAGCCCTCAATAACACCTGTAGATTAGTGACAGGCTGCCTAAAGCCTACCCCTGTCGACAGGCTTTACCACCTCACGGGAATTTCACCACCCAGTATACTATACGTACATCAGCAATGGCCCTTTGTTACTCTGTTGCAGAATATGCATGCCCAGTTTGGAACTCATCATTTCACACCAAACAGGTGGATGTAGCCCTCAATAACAGCTGTAGATTAGTGACAGGCTGCCTAAAGCCTACCCCTGTCGACAGGCTTTACCAGCTCACGGGAATTTCACCACCCAGTATCCGGAGAGAAGTGGCTGCGAACTAGGAGAGGAAAAAAGTAGAACGGGAAAGCGCTCATCCACTGCACGGCCATACACCACCAGCCCAGAGACTCAAATTCAGGAAAAGCTTCCTGAGAACATCACGGGAACTAATTGCATCACCTGAAAAGGCAAGACTACAGTTGTGGAAAATGAAGGTTCCTAACATCTCGGGACCACTGACAGTTGCAGAGCGCTTGCCACCTGGTCACGCAGAGGACTGGAATGTCTGGCGGTCCTTAAATCGATTGTGAACAGGAGTGGGCAGGTCCAAGGAAAACCTAGTGAAACGGGGTTATACTGATGCTACCAATAATAAGTGCGAGTATGGAGAGGACCAAACAATGAACAATATGCTCGAGTGCCCCATGTGTCCATCATCCTGAAACAAATACGATTTGTTTCAAGTAACATCGAATGTACTTGAGGTTGCGAAGTACAGGGCGAAATGTGTTTAAAGACATTAATTTGTACAATGTTTTAACTGTGTATTTTGATGATTCGAAAATATATCTTCAGAGATTTTAACTTTATGTAACATCACTTTTACTTTCTTTCAATATGTTTTTTATGACTTTCCACCTAGTCAACGTCGATGTCATTAGTTGCTGGAAAGGACTGGAGGCAAGGAAAGAAAAGGAAATTGGTCATAATCTTTTTGTAGTAACATCTCGGCATTCACCTGTAGTGACTTGAGTAAACCATAGAAAACCGAAATCTGGATGACTGGACAGGGATTGACATTGATGACTAAACCCAGAAGCTCTCATATCATCCGCAGAACTGGCTACACGTCTTAGCACCTCTGTACTACCTTCAACCGACAATGGACAATCTCCTGTACAGTAAACACAGCATTGGTAATGCCGCCATCTGAATTCAATGGCAGTTCCTTTTCTATAGCCCGTTGTATCGGAAATCCGCTGGAATCTGTGGAAGAGAAGCGAGCGTTCTCTCCACGGGACGACTGTAAATTCCGGGTGATAACAGGTGCCGTGCGGGTCGTATTTCAGCCCCGCGCAGGCGCACCGCGGCATGTAACGCGAGTACAGTTTTTACGGTCCATGAATATGTCCGACGCCTGGTATGCATTCAGCAGCACACTGCTTGCGTTTTATTGCAGAGCCTCTTTCGGACAGACGACAACTCAATGTGTACAGGTGTTAGCATTCACAGCGCCACCTTACTACGGTTTATGTACCGGCGTGTTGACAGCGTGTGTGATGTCTCAAACACTTTCACAGCCTAGCGACTGCTTAGGTGGACGCTAGGAAACTACCAAATAGAGAAGTTACCCAATCAACTTGCTTTGTGTCCAGCCAACAGTATTATTTGCAGTGTATCAAAGAATAATTTATAACTTCCCTCAAAGAACATTTTGACAGCATCATCTGTTGAACCCTGCAACTTGCGACAAATATCACTATATTATATTTAATGAAGTGAAAACTGAGATTTTAGCAGCGTTAGTGAAACTCTCAGATAAACTGGAATTCTTCTCTTGTTACGGATACAGTAACTTATGTACACATCAACTTAATTACTTGACATGACATTTGAAAACAAATTCAGCTAGGCAGGGCACATTGGGCAGTTAGTAGGACAAAGTTTTAAAATATTTCACTTGTTTGAGAGAGTGATGAGGGGATGTACCAGGGAAGAAAGGGAACTGAGTTATAAAAATTTGGGTCAGACTAGTTCTTGAATATTGAGGTATAGTATGGGACCCACATTTTGGGTATCAAATACGGGAATTGTAGGGGGTGTTGAGGAGGGCTGTTAGACTTGTCTCTGAGAATTACCGCAGAACACAAACATTAACAGATATAATAAAGGAGCTGAAATGAAGACAGGAGGAGGATGAAGACAGTCTTTTCTTTTTTGCTTGGGCTTTACGCCTCGTCGACGGTGTGGTCATTAGAGGTGGGATGGGATGGGGAACAAGGAACGGAAAGGAATTCGGCTATGGCCTTTTGACAGAAGCTTCCCCGCATTCACCTGGAGTGATTTGGGGAAACCATGGAAAACCCAAATTTGGATGCCCGGACGGGGATTCGAACCCGCGTCCTCCCGTATGCGAGGCCACAACGTCAACCGTTTACCCACCACGCTCGGTATGAAGAGAGTCATGTGAATGTATAAGGCGTATATAGGTGATCAGGCGTGGAACGATGTTGCTGGAAGAATTAGCAGAGGTACATAGTAGGGAAAAGATGACTATGACCATAAGCTGGCACTCGATATCAGGCATAAAGTGTGGTACGGTAGTCAGGGATTGCAATAAATTACCAAGAGAGATGATGAATAAGTTACCAAAAAAGCTGAAAGAATTTAAAGTTGAAATTTTTAGAAGGCAAAAGTAGGCGGGTACGGGAATGGGGAAAATCTGTGTGAGTAGGGAAATTGCCACCGGAGCATGCGCAATTAAATTAAATACACAGAAAATAAGATTTAAAGAATCATCACAAGACGCTATTCATAGAATACATTACATGGAAGCAGCGTTAACTGTTTATCAAACTAAGCGTGCTGTAGTTTTAAGCTTTACTAAATGACCTGTCAGACTTGGCTCAGATCACCCCTTTTTTTTTAAATATAATACCTTAAGGCCTGTTGACGTCGAGGTATGAAACCACTGAAAACAAAATTGAACAACTCCACATTGTTAACATACATTGCAACTGTCCATAAATAACAAATATCAATTTAAACTGCTCTTAATCCACATGAAACATTACCGGAAATGATTTATAGTCATTAGTTCTAATCCATAATTGATACATTGTTGTGAAAATGAAAAATAAAGTAACACGATGACGTTAAAATTAATATGTGATGTTTTAAAGCCGGGGTGGCCAACCCGCGGCCCGCCTCGAATATTTTTCCGGCCCGCCAGATTCATCACACTTTTACAAAATATATTTATTTTATAGTGGCCAAAGTAGTGAAAACCAATGTTACCTAATTTGTGCATCCATATTTTCTAAATTTATTTCATTTATGTTTATGCCTCTTTCATATGTTATTTTTAGCGTTAAATATTTCTTTAAAATGTGCGGTTAGTGTCATTATAATCATATAATTTATGTTTACATTAAGTCTATATCTATCATTGGGATATATAATTTTATATCCGGCCCGCGGAGTTATGACGCATTTCCAAAGTGGGCCGCGAGAACATTTGGGTTGGCCAGCCCTGTTTTAAAGTATGATTAAAATGAGCGTACAATTGCAAGTAGGTGTTTCCTGACTGATAGAAAGTTTCGGTTTTTGATGTAGACGGTGCAATGCATGATTTAGCTGACTGCAGATATATCTCCGACGATTTCATAGAACAGATCAAAAATAATTTCTTCTCCGCCAGAAGCATTCACGTTTCTTGTCCATTCGGTGGTTGTTGTCTAGATACTTCCCAGCCCTCCAACATCTTCCATGTTTGTTTCAGGTAGTTTGAGGCCTACTAACTAGCAGTCCACTTCTGATTTTAGTGGACAGTAATTGACAATCCTTTGAGATCCTCTCCTTGCTGGACAAGTTCCGAAGTCTCTGAGACTAGTCGTCAAGAACGATGTACTACAAAAATTATTCAATTCATTGGTATTTTCCTTTCATTTTCATTGGGAGATGCTTCTTCATCCTACACTATCTGAAGATAATATATCTGCCATTTAATAGAAGGCCAATCATTGAACAATAAATTACGAAAATCCATAAAAATAGTCAAAAAATGCATACAACACGCAACAGGTATTACCTTGTTTAGAGTTTTAGTTCCTCCAAGTTACGGTCACAATATTTCGTTGATCAAGATCTCTCTGGTGTATTATTATTATTTGTTTTTAGCTTTTCATATATACAGGACGTTACTGATCTCATTCCACTTGTAATGATCTGTTTCACTATCCTTGAACTTAACTATTGTTTTTTAAGCTGTAGATACTCGGATACACAAATAAAACCTTACTAGAATTTCATCTTCGGCACCGTTGCATAAAGCTTGTTGAACGTGTATGACATGAATACTTACTACAGAATTTCACGTGTTATGCACTGCATCGTCCCTTTCCATACACGGTGGTGGCTTAGCTCTTAACCGAATTAACGCTACAGGAGAACCTTATTGCCTTAATCTCTTTAACGTCACCCACGTGGATACACCACGTATACCACGGGTGGCCAAACCAAATGATCTTGGGGGCCACTTTGGAAATGCTTCATAATTCCACGGGCCGCATATAAAATTATATATCCCCATATTAGATTACAGACTTCTTTTGGACTGAAAAATTGAAACATAATGAGTTATTATTATTGTGTTTACTATTATTCTTACATGTAAACATAGACAATATAATAATATTGATACTGAACGCACATAGGGAAGAAATACATAACACTGAAGATGAAATATAAAAAATATTTTGTAAAAGTGTGATGAATCTCACGGGCCGGAAATATATTGAAGACGGGCCGCATGCCACGGGTTGGCTACCCCTGACCTAGACGAAAGAGAAAAACCACCAATAGCCTGGTGAACTACCATCCTGCTGGTTACACCTGAAGCGACACCTGCCTTGCAACATTTCACATCACTTTCGTTATACACTACCTACTCTGTTCATCTCTAAACCAACTATGTCACTGATGAGAGACATTGAGAGTACCCAGCAGTCCACACAAGGTTTCCTGGTTCGAACCTGAAGGTGAAATAAATTTTCGTCATCAGAAACTAGGAGAGGTGGTGGTGTGCGATTCCTGCTCACCAAATGTTGATACAAAAACTTTGCTTAAATGCTAAACTTCTCCGCAGTGCATTTCTCTTTTTGTTTTTGTTTTTTGTAACTGCTTTACGTCTCTTCTTAACATCGAGGTCTTTAGAGACGGGAAAGGATGGGGGACAAGGATGGGGGCAAGGAATGGGAAGGAATTCGGCCATGGACTTATGAAGGAAGCATCCCGGCATTTGCCTGGAGTGATTTGGGGAAACCATGGAAAACCCAAATCTGGATGCCCGGACGGGGATTCGAACCGCCGTCCTCCCGAATGCGAGGTGAGAACGCTAACCGTTACACCACCCCGCTCGGTCCGCAGTGCATATGGAGACAGACTACACAACAATGTTCGTATATAGAATTTCGATATTAGACTTCGCGGCCAAAGGTACAACACATTTCGAAAGCGCTGGTCTGAATCGTCCAGCACAGGGCTTCACTCTGAAAACACTACACTGAACAAAAAACAACTAAAATCCATCCACACATACAGTAACACTATTGAACAGTTTTCTCTGGGAAAAGTAACGGAAAATCAACTTATAAAGAAGAATTTAATATTGTTACGAAGCTGATTTTGATACATCATTACTTGTTTGACGCAAAACACATATGGCTTGCACCCAGGCTTCGGACATTATAACTTTCAGAATTGATACCCAATTTATGTAACCAGTCTCACGCTGCTCCGATAACTAAAGCCCCGTCATTTTACCTCGTCATATCTATACACTTTGGAAATGAAAATTCTACCATCCTACCTCTGCTTTTCTGTAAAAGAAATACATTTATAAAGTGGATATTGTCGGCTAAATCAAATATAATCTATGTAATTTCATGACGATCATAAAGATGACAAAATCTGAGAATTTGATTTTTAAATTTACATATTATTATTTTGAAAGTTATTCATATTGTTTCCTTTTCTTTGTTATTTCGTTATGTGAAATGATGCAGTCACTTCTTTGTAACTATAATAAGTAAAGAATGACGATGTTGGTAATTTGTCCAAAATTCTTTGACAACGTAGCGTCAACACTTTCGCTTATCAATAGCTGATTCGTTTCGATTATTTAATGTTATCAAATTTTTTTGTGTAAAACTTTCATAAAGGTTGAAATTCTATCAGTTAACGTTCTGACGTCGCATTCGTGAAGACGTGGGTTCGAATCCCAGTCCGAACATCCAGATTTGGATTTTCAATGGTTTCCCCAAATCACTCCAGGCAAATGCAGGGATGATTCGTACAAAAGACCATGGCCGAATTCCTTCCCGTTCCTTGCCTCCACGCTTTCTCAACTCTAATGACCACGACGTCGATGAGGCGTTAAGTCATAATAAAAAAGAGAAATTCTAGCATCGATTTTTTTTATATAAAATTAGTCAACGTTTATTTTAACAAGTGATAAGCAAGACAAATTCTGCTATGTATAACGTTCCATCAGTTTTCTTCTCTGTCTTTAACATGCCCTTCAACATGTGAATTATTAGCGAATAGAATTTTGCTGCAAATTGCGAAACCAGCTGTGGCTTTCTCGAGAAGCACACACATATAACCACGAAAACTGTGCAGCAAAAAACTCGGTCTTCACAATGATTGTTTCACTTAGATTTTGACGGCGCCTTTACAGTTTTTTGGTATTAACTATTTCCAGTTGCTCTCTTTAAATTGTGTCATGATTCCCTAAAAAGTCCACATAAACTCGAAACCTCACCGTTCGTGGGGATCCTGGTTCCATTACCGATCCAGCCATCGAGATTTAATTCTTCAATGTTTTTTCCGAAATCAATCTAGGATGTCGCGATAGTTCTTTCCAAATGTCATGACCAAATGGCTTCCGTTTCCTTGTTTTTACTCCTTTACCGCCTCGATGTCGACAAGATGGAAAGAAGTAAAAAAAAAAAAAGAAAACAAGAAACGAAGTAAAACAAAAAACAAAACGAAACCGTATCTTTAGTCGTAAAGTTTAGGACTGCTCAACATCATTTCAGCAGTATCATTGCGTCACCTGTCTTTTCAAATCTTTAAATTTGGAAATTAAGTTATAAATAAAAACAGATGGGTGACATTAGCGTAGCGGCTAAAGTCTTTTGAATTTAATCCAACGATGCAAAAGAAAAACTTGGAAAAAAATAAATAAATGAGAAAGTACGATTGCTACCACCACTGTAAGCTGAAGGTCTGATTTGCCCTTTCACCAACTTAATACAGGTGGCCAGTTAGAGGTGTACCAAGCTGGTGACCCCGACAGACAGATTTAACAATCGGCTTTTATTTTCGTCGAATCTGATGCGATGTTTTGGGAGTCGGCGAAGCGAATTTTCCGGCGTAGTGAGCGGGGCAGGCGGCACTTGTCTTGCCGCTACACTCCAGTGATCCATCCCAGTCGAGGCGGGGCTCACGCGCCAGCGAACTTGTCGCCAGATGGCGCCTCTTGTGCCACAGCCGGCGCTGCTGCGGATCCTCCAAACAAGCGAAAACAGAACCGACGAGTGAAGGAGTTAAAAATGAAGCGCCACACAAGGAGGCGTAAGCCACCAGACGTAACGAACGCACGGAAACCCTGTTCACTCGTCGTCTGTACATTAGAATGCAGAGAAGTACAAATATTTTTTTTCTTATTTATTTCATAAAAATATTTCAGCATCATTAACGTTAAAATTATGAGGCTGTGAGATTGTGTAATAACCAAATACAAAAAGTGAGAACTCAGATGTAGTTACCAGGGCAACATAAAAAAAATGCAAAGCATACTTTGTTAGCAGAGTGTATGAAAATTCAAGTTGATTCCTGTCAGTAAACAACCCATAAATATCAATAAAATCTTTAATACGATATCGCTCCAATATTTCTCGAGTATTTTGGAGGATATCTATCGTTATATTCACTCTCTGGTTATTAATAGTTATCTCTATATATAAAGATGAATGTCTATATGTTTGTTTGTTTGTTGGACTGTTGGTTTGTTTGTTCTTCATACAAATCCACAGTTTTCATCTGATCTTGATGAAACGTTGCACACTTATCCTTTGAAACAAGTAGAAAAATAGTCTACATTTGGTTTAAAAATTATCTGTTTAAGTAATATATATTGTCCTATAATTTCGAAATGTTACTGAACGTCGATAGACAGACGCGTTGTATATGGAAGTCTCTATTTTTGTTTCGTGTAGCGGTCATGTAGCTCAGTGGCTATAGCGCTTGCTTACTAATACTTGGGTCGTGGTCTCCGGTTCAGGCTAAGATTTTTAAAACTTGTTTTTGACCGTAAGAGTCACTCCTGGGCCGTCGGTTATTCGGATTCAATGTCAAACTGTAGATATTACAAAGTTAGGGGTGCAATGCGAGGAAAATCGTAGGTAGTCTTGCAATGCTGTAGGTGTACACATTTTTACGTTATAATGATCCCTCAGGGGTTGTTCGCAGTCAGTGTGTGTGTGTGTGTGAATCGCAGTAATAATACTATAAATACGGAAGTAAGTTTGTCTTTTCGTTACGTTTTGACGACTAAATGGCTATATCGATATTGGTGGAATTTTACAAGAAAATCTGTATGAAGGGCACAGGATATCTTTTTCCAGTATGATTAACAGTTGTAGTCACGAAATTATGAGACCTTATCGAATGGTGACAGAAATATGTTGGAAATTGATTCTCTTCAAGAGACAGGTTCAACGGTTAGAATGATATAGTGATAGCTTTCCTGTCATATTATGCCGACTCGGTGTTGTTTGGGACCAATCCTTCGTTACCAACAACTTTCTATATTCAATTCTGGCAAAAAATTCTTAATCCACGCGTACGAAGTCGCCGGTACGAGCTAGTATTTTGTAAACTCGTTTTAATAATGTATTTTCAGACTTGACTTGTACAAGCTATTATGTAATCGGAAGCCATTGAGATCCGGCTACGGAGAAACCTCATAAACAATGATAACGGATTCCAACCAAGCCAATATTGGAACCCAGCCATGAAGCGGCTCCGCAAACACCAGTGCCAAGGCAAACTGCGCGACGAGGTGGCATACAGACTGAAGGAAACTGCTCGACACGTCGGAGCGTACTACCTCCCACCACCGCTATCGGAGAGCCATGGCGGGAGTGGAGGGTAGGGGTCGAAGGGTATAAATACCGATCCGGCCGGTCCGGCCCAACCTGCGCGCCAACATGAAGGCGACACGCACCAACGAGTTGGTGTCCTCATCAAGCAAACCCGGCCGACATCCAGGCTCGACCGGATATGAGCGACCCGCAAAGGCGAAGAAGCAGTCCGCAACCCACCATCTACATCACCAGGCGGACTGCAAGAACCACGACAACTTCAGTGTCATCGTCCAGCTGCTACAACAGCAATCATTGCTAAAGACTCAGGTCTTAGCAAACACAGCCACTCCGGGATTGACACACCCGATGATGCCACCTCACAGCAATGACAACCAACCGCTGAACTGGAAGGAGATACGGGACTACCTGTAAGAACTTCCCCATACTCTGGGGTCAATGCTTCCCCAGATGATTAAGGGGCATCCACAAATTACGTGAGGTGTTTTTCCGGATTTCTTGACCCCCCCTCCCCCCTGGTGAGATTTCGTGAGATCTGGCCGGACCTCTCCCCCCCGTCTTGTGAGATCTGGTCCGTGAGAACCACCCCTAGAAATCGCCCCCCTTTTTTTTTTTAGGTCACACCCTAACTTTTTTGACGAAATACCCTCCAAAAATCGACTTTTGCCGCAAATTGTAGACCTTTTTTTTGCTCTACTGTCCGCAGAATCTCACGTGAGATTTCCGATTTCCGTAGACCCCCCGCTCCTCCTTGGTGAGATCTGGTGAGATTTCGCCGGACACCCCCCCCCCTATTTCACCTCACGTAATTTATGGATGCCCCCTTAGTGTCTGACGCCGGACCAGCAGTAGCGTCCTGGACTGCGCTCCTCATGCCGGCTAGCAGACGCAACCTGGGGATGATGGCACGTTATGGCGTCGAAAATCCGTTCATCTACGATCAATTGATCCGGCCGCATGCCCGAGAGATCTTCAAGCATTATAAAAGCTTTTTTTAAAAACATATGCGAGCTTCTTATACTTGGAGCCTAATGTAAAATATTGTATAATTCGAACGTAAATGGCGAATACGTACAAGTTAGCGAATAAAGTTACGTATTCCTTTTCAGGGGCTTCCACGTTACGTAAGGAGACGTCTTGACCAGCACCACATTGCTGATTCATCTCGGTGACTAATTTGAAAAATTTCCGGTCTCCATCGCAGGTTGTAAAGCCTGGAGTGTAATATGAATTACTGGGTGATTTCACAATATATGCTGGAATATGTTGAAGGTTTAGAGGCCTTGCATCATATGTAAGAAAAAATGATTAAATCTGCAGTAATGTTACACTCTTCATCTGGATAGTGTGAAATCAGCATTTATTGAAAAACTAGGGGCCCCGCCGCGACTGTAATGTTATTCCGCCGTGAAGGGGATATACAGACAGAACTTCAATCTGTGCTTTATTTATAAATACCCATCGTAATTAGTAATGATAAAAAAAACACTCACGGACACACGAAGAGAGAATATAACCAAGTTTTCGTAAAAATTTCACTTCTGGTACTATACAGACAACATAGTAACGTATGATCATTTGAAAAATCCTCGTAATTAAGAGTTATCAATCTCGACAGATTTCAGTTCAAAGCTACAATGATTATTGTGAAGTCTCAGAAGCGATGCGTGCTATACTCAAACAAAACTGAAAATTCTACACGAATACACTAAAATGTGTTTATGTGAAAACAATCGAAGCTCTCATTCTAATGAAGTATCAAGGAATAACGTAAAAAATGTCCATCAAACCCTTGCAGTCAGCTTTCATTCAGTAACAGAAGTAAATTGGTCATAAGCTGATCAAACTACTTCCATATCCTCACCGTTATTTCATAACATTTATACATCATGTCTGAATGTTGTGTAACCAGCGGATTGGTGACAAAGAAACATATGCTGGAAATATTTTCCCCTTTTTTTTAGTTTTGCTTACTTGGTATATCAGACATAAATTATTACTCGAAACCGTCTCTTGTAACTAATACAACAATTTACTTTTCCTCTTATCGATTTCTCTGGCTCCCCCAGCAAAAAGAGTACATTTTGCGACGACCAATGTGGACTCTCTCGTCATATTTTACATTAATAGAACTCCATTTTATATGAAAGGGGAAATTATTCTCCACCTTTTTTCTCTCGTACACGTAAAGAGATTCATCAATTTTTTGACCAGTATCAATCACTTCGAGTTTTACTTGAATACACTTTGTACTCCACTTAATTCACATTTTTGTACAAGTATGTCCAGCTGGAACAAAGCAATGATTGTGTTGCTATACAAAAAGGGCAGTCGTTACAATATTAAAAACTACCGCCCCATCAGCCTTCTACCTGTCATATACAAAGTGTTTACAAAGGTCATCAATAACCGCATCAGTTCCACCTTGGACACAGCGCAACCAATTGAACAGGCTGGTTTTAGGTCAGGATTCAGCACAGTAGATCACATCCAAGTCATCAACGAAGTAATAAGTCGAGCAAATGAATACCAGATGCCCCTCTGTTTGGCCTTTATCGATTTTGAAAAAGCTTTTGATTCAGTCCATCACTCTGCAATCATGCAAGCCCTTTTAGAACAAGGAGTGAATCCCGGCTATATTGACTTACTGTACAACATCTACACCACTTCCACTGCTTTTGTCAACATCGCTGAAGTCACCAAAGAGTTCCCAGTAGAAAGAGGGGTAAAACAAGGAGACTCTATATCCCCCAAGCTATTCACATCAGTCCTAGAGTTGGCAAAGTCAAAAATCCAATGGCAAAACCGTGGTTTGAGAATAAATGGAAGAAATCTCAACAACTTAAGATTCGCTGATGATATAGTTTTACTCTCAAACAGTCTGGAAGAGCTCAAAGAACTGATAAATGAACTAGAGACAGCGTGCAGAGAAGTGGGCCTTAAAATAAATATATCAAAAAGCAAAATCATGCAAAACAAATGGGCAGAAAAAGATAAAGACAAGGCGGACATGAAAGATTCTGGTATTGAGTTCGTAGATCAGTACATCTATCTTGGCCAACTGATCAATATGAATGGTGACTCAAAGCCTGAGATCTACAGACGGATAAAGCTGGGCTGGAGAGCATATGGAAGAAATTCCATAGTTTTTAAATCGAACATGCCAATACATCTTAAAAAACAGGTATTTGAACAATGTGTATTACCGGTCCTCACATATGCCTGCCAGACTTGGACCCTAAATAGTCACACGAAGCAAAAACTGAGAACTGCCCAGCGAAGTATGGAAAGAGCAATGCTAGGGTTTACAAGAAGAGACAGGAAAAGGGCTGTGCACATCCGTTCAATAACTAAAGTAACAGACATCTTAAAAAGAGTCATGACCCAAAAATGGCAATGGGCCGGTCATGTTGCTCGCAAAAGAGATGAAAGATGGACTACGGTAGTGCTGGACTGGATACCGAGAAACCTGAAAAGAGCAAGAGGAAGACCCCCGGATCGCTGGGATAAGGAAATACGTCGAGTTACAGGCGTGAACTGGAAGAGGGCGGCTCAGGATCGATCGGCCTGGAAAGAACTACAGCAACACTATGTAGAATTAAATTCTAATATATAGCTCATTAGGCTTAAAGAGGCTACATCCTGAAAAAAGGATCGATATAGCTGCAATAATAATAATAATAATAATAATGTCTCTCTTCTTGGGACCAGCCGTAACAATCTTTATACAGTTATCTTTTCTGATATCTTAAAGTAAATCTTTTACAGATCAGCTCTTACCGTTTCCATAACATACCACTCTCTTGTTCATTGGGCCTTCTGTGGCCCGCATTTCCTTACTATCAAGGATGCTTAAAAACTGTACTATTATTATTAGTTTTGATGACAGTTCAAATACATAATAAAAATAATTTTATATTTAAAAAGACTTGCAAGTTGGCGTGATGTGAATCCTTTATAAGGGATCATAGTCTTTTGAATGTATCATTTCTGCATCGTCTAGAGTGGTTTCGGAAAACTGTAGAAGACTGAAATTAATGGGAAGCCATACTGGGGATCGAACTCCTGTCCTCCCGAATGTCAGTCCCCTGCGCTAACTACTCACCGACCTTGCTCAATGACATGTTCATAAAATTAATGAGATACACATTATAGAAGTTTCTCAGTTAATTGAGGAAATTGTTCAGAAAAAACATTATCACTGCATTAATTCTTTTACAAAACATTACCAAAAACTGAGGATACGTATGGAAAGCAGGAAGGAAGAACTTCGATGCAGCTCAAGGTGTAAAGATTTAAAGTAACTTAGTCCACAACCCGAAGGTTGGTTGGATTGTCCCGAAGGAAGCATACTAAGCCATTGTGTCAGAGGTAGGACTGTCAGTATCTTTCCTCTGAACTTACAGTTTAACGTGGAGTCCCAATATTATATATTCAAATATAAAAACAGAGGTGTGTGTCCCCCTATTTCACTTTTCAGCCACCACTACCTAGCATAGATCACTGGTGTTTGTATGTGGTAGTAGCATGGAGTTTTCTATCGTGCTCAACGATGGCTGAATTCCGATAGCTATGGGGGTGTGGGAGACATGGTGGTTAAAGGTGTTCGATGTAGGGTATTTTCATATTTCGACCATAGACTTGTGTTTCCATATACTCCTCTTTCCTGACACAACTACATAGCGCAGACCATTGGTGTTTGTGTGTGGTAGTCTCCCATTGTGCACTATGGTGATTGCATGTCGGTAGCTATGGGGAAGTTTGAGATATGTTGGTTGAAAATGGTCGACCAAGGATACTTTCGTATTTCGACGAAGGGCGTATGTGACCCTGTGTTTCACTTTTTAGCCAAAACTGTCTGTTGTTTGTGTGTGGTAGTAACATACATTCACCGATCGTGCACAACGTTGGCCGAATGTCGGTAACTGTGGGGGTGTGGGAGATTTGGTGGTTGAAAGTGGTCGATCAGTGAAATTTTAGTATTTCGATCAAAGACATGTGTGTCCGAATATTTCACTTTGCTGCCACAACTATATAGCGCAGATCACTGGGATATGTGTGTAGTATTAACCTCGAGTCTCCCATCGTGCACTATGGTGTTTATATGTCGGTAGCTCTCAATCAAGATTCTTTACAAACAGGAACGAAGTTGAGCGTACCAGCTGGTTATACACTAAATGTTCGCAAGGCTGCAACAATGTTACCCGCGGTACAATCGAGTGTTGAGTTGCACCTCTTGTGACCCCGTGGAGGAGTGGAGGCTGTTAGGTATTGTATGCAGATGAGGCTCCACACTACTCAAAGAGTCTGTCACTGACCTTCACAGGCGCGGCTCATGCCTCCTCTCGCGTTTGTCAGACCCTTCTCATCGTTGCAAGTGTTCAAAATGCTACATCCACGATTCAGTCCCCATAGTAGCCTCATACGAATCAAATGCTACTCTCTCATAGCTGCTTCTATTTCTTTGATCCACCAATCTAATGCACTGTAATTTTTTAATACTAATCCGATTCTCATCCCAAGTTAACTGGTTTTCAGTAATATTCTGAATTATTTAGAGTATTTTGTACTTACTGAATGAAAGACAGAAACCTTGTGCAATCACTCAGTTGGTGAAATTATGTCTGCCTGTTTGTGTGTTCGTCTGACTTCCAAACCCGTTTACTTAGAAATCAATAGTTTCGCAATATTTTACTTCTTCCTACCCAAAGAAAGATTGTAAAATTAGAAAAATCGTTTGAGTGTGAAATAATTGTTGGTGGTTTACTGAAGAATTTTTTGTCTTTTTTAGATAATACACGCGGTAAAAAAAAAAAGCTGGTAACCCACAAAATTGAAAATGTTTTGATTTTTTTCCGAAGATTTATACGTAATTAAGACGAAAATCCGAAAATAGTATAAACTCTCCATTTATTTTTGTAATTACTGATCCGGAAATACTTCCGTAATTTACAATGATGTGTTCTTCTATGGTTTACAGGAAAGCTATGTCTATCTTTCTGGAATAAACGTCTAACCTATACAAAATCGGCTGAACTATTTTCTGATAATACATATTCGAAATGGATTTGGATTTAATGCCACTCACTTCAGCAGTCTTTGTAATATTTGTTTTTAAATGGTAAAAATACCATCCATGTGTTAACGTCACCCTCCAAATCTCTACGTTCTTCCAATGTTTCGATTTTTTTTAAAAGTTTTCGGCTTTACATCATTTACAGTGGATGTGTGACAATAATTCCTGACTAATTATTACATTAAGTTTTATCGCCTTTTTATTTTTAAAAATAAGAAACTTTCCTTTTCGATATGTCAGTTGCTAAGAGGTCTGAATGAATACCTGCATTCTGAAGAACATTTTCTTGGAATAACACGTCAAATAAAACCCCCTGCTGATTTTCCTTGGGCACAAACATCTCATATTACTTTTTATATTTATGTTGCGTAATTTCACATAGGTAACACATAAAACGCTAATAATGAATTAATTTTGAAGCAATAACCACATGGTGATACAAATAAGAATTATGACTTCTCTTTCTGTAGTAAAGCGGAATTTCTTCTTATTTTTTGACGTCATATAAATGATAGTATCAGAAATGTCTCTACTTTTTCCTTGCGAGCTGGAAACTTAAACTTACATTATCCACCGCATCTTGTTACTGTTTTGTGCTCGCATTACTAAAAATCTCGCACAAGAAAAAGCGTGATGAAGATAGTAATTCCCCCAAATTTTAATGAGTTTCAGAAATGAAATGTTGCTTCTTTTAATTTTTTTATCGAAATACAGAATAAAAGACCACACCCAACTGCGGCAAAAAACTTATAGTGTTGCAAAACATTTTTTCGCGTTATCTTCCATGTTCGTTCAACTGTTCTTTTGATTTCTTTCTCCTTCATGATTCTTCTTTACACTGAAATGCAAATAATTTCAAAGATTTTTCCCCTGTCCCGTATTTCGAATACATTGACGAATACAGCAGGAAACCTTTCCTTGCATTCTTATGATTATTTCCAGCCTCTATATTTTTCGCTCCTACCTCACCGTCAGTACGAGGAAAGAAATTTCCTCTGTGATACGCCCGAAACCAAGTAAGTCACTTTATTGTGTTTATTTCGCCGCCGTTGTCGTGTATTGGGAAATTGCTGTAGTCCTTCTCTTTCTAAGAAACCTCATAGCGTCGCTTTGCCGTTCTTGATGTCGTAAACATGCTAAAATGGAATTGGCTTTGTTGTTTTTATATAATTACTATTGTTTTCTTTTTCGAAACAAAGCTATCGTAATTTTTTTAAATTTTTCAGTCAAAGATTTTTGTACACTCAATTAGACCTGCATGGTTTTTTTGCTCTATTTTTTGACATTTTCGGTCATGGTCAACAGGGAAGAACAGGTGTTGGTGCACAAGTCATTAGTACCAGATTGTGCACCGAAGTCCTGGGTTAAATCCTTAACCTTTCCACAGTTCATATGAAGTGAGGGCACACGACGCTGTGTGACAGAACAGAAACATTTCATAAGAAAACCATATTTTTGTGCCATGAAATTAAACAAAAATCGATATATTTACTCCTATAGCAAGGAAATGTAAGTTGCCATGGCAATAAGAAATCAAGAGTTAGCTGGAGGTTAGCGACGTAAAGGCCGAACGGTTGCTTTGAAACCATTTCATTGCTGAAGAACCTTGCATTCTTCGAATACTATAAGTCCGATGTAGTTCCTAGAGGAATATGAGTTGTGAACAATAAATGTAAATCTGTTGAAAGCGTAAGAACTGAGTTATTTATAATTATAATCAGTCGCGCGATAACTGTTGGTGATTTGTCTGTCGGATGGGGACGTTATGCCTGGCGGCCTTAGGTATCTTTCGGAAGAGTAGGCTTGGATGGTCCGGCACAGGTATTCACCCTCTCCCTTCTTTCATCTCTCATCACTGAACATGCACACTATCACAGAAAACCACAATTACACCAAGACTCACGCACACTGCCACACTGGAGAAGGAATAGGAAACCATCCCAGATCATTCCCATGAAGGGGTAAAAATCCTCCACGGTAAACCACACAGAATAAGGAACACTGTTTAAAATTCATTTTTTTCTAATAGCTTTACGCCTCGTCGACGTCGGGGTCACTAGAGGCGAGATGGGACTGGGGACAAGGAGCGGGAAGGATTTCGGCCATGGCCTTTTTGAAAGAAGCATCCCGATATTCGCCTGGAGTGATATGGGGAAAACATGGAAAACCCAAATCTGGATGCCCGAATGAGAGGGCAGTGCGTTAACCACTCACCCACCACGCTCGTTAGATACAAATTAACTGACTGGAAACTTAATAATACATCAGTGTATGGGAATACATTTACAATGTGCAAATAAAGCGTGATGCAGACTCGGCAGCTTACAGTAAAACTCATTTTTGTTGTTATGTTTAACGGCTTGTAAAAGTCGGGGTCATTAGAACCGGAAAAGGATTGCTTATGGGTGAGGAACGAGAAGGAAACTGGCTATGGCCATATATATATATATATATATATAAACCACTCGACACGCCCGGAGTGATTTCGGAAAAGTATGGAAAATCGAAATCTCAGTAGCGGGACAGTGGATCGAACCTCACGTCCTCTCTAAAGCCGCGTACTCACTAGCGAGCTGTAACTGTAACCAACAGATACAGTAACCACGTTCTAGTGTGGACGCGTGAAACGAACTTCGCTCGCGACGAACACCGAGCCACCTCACCGAGCGTACTTACTAGCGAACTCTTAATTGTAACGGAACGGATCAGGTAACGAGGTTCTAGTGTGTACGCTCACTGTAACCGTAACGACATGCCGACTCTATCCCCAGTGTTCGTTTGGAGCTCCGCGATGTCGGACGAAGTGTCTATCCCTTGTGCAGCATACATACTTGTAGATGCTTTACTGGATGATTATAAACGACCACGAAGATGGCGTATTTATGGAATGTATAGATAAATAAGTGATCTAATTCTTCTTTTAAGAAATCAACAAATGAGTGGTCATTACAAAAATTTCACGAGAATCTCTCCAACTGATTTTGAATATCTAATGAACATAACTGGGCCCAAGATAGAACGAAGAAACACTTCGTTCCGAGAAGCAGTGTCGGTTCAAGACAGATTAGCTGTGACGCTGAGATACTTAGCTACTGGTGATTCTTTTACAAGTTTACAATATTTTTTTCGCATGTCCAAGCAAGCCATAAGATCAATTGTCCCTGAAGTGTGCCATGCGCTGATAGGAGCATTGAAAGAATAAATCAAGGTAATCCTTTATTCAATAATAATAAAATAATAATGTAATTTATTTCAAAAAATCATACATAATTTTCTAAACTCATATCAGATGAATACTCGCTATTGTTGCTGTACGGGGAGTATGGCCGGTTGTGCAGAGGAGTTTGTTGGTTTTCATTTGGGGAAGAAGTGGAAGGGCAAGCTATATCTGGATTTATAGTGGAGGAAGCAGCTGAAGGGTTTGGAGCTTGTGTAGTGGAGTAATAACCTTAATTTTGTATGGAGTTATAATGGACTTGATTAGCACGCATAATTATTTGAAATATTTCATGTTGAATTGCATTTTTTATTTCCTTGGTATAGTTTTTCAATTTTTTCTGTATAAAATCAAAGAAAGACCGTAGTTCCGTATCCTGTTTCGGTTTATCTGCCACATTTTTCAGTATTCCAAAAGCCTCTTTCAGCATTAGTAATTTCGGATCTGGTTTTATCTTTTTGTTGAATGGTTCACGCAGTGCAGCGTCACTGTGTTTTTGTGTTACCATTGAGGTCCTCCACCTACAAATAATTTTTTTGTTTATTAATGATCAATAATAATAATTGAAATAAATTTATTTACTTAAAGGTTTATTTAGCATTGCAAAATTAAGGCTACCTATACTTGGGATTCCATAGGACACTGCTTTCGTGATAGACTTCCATCAGCTGAAGACATTTATCTTCTGTCCATTCACTCATGACGCTTCTAGGTTCGCAGCGTGCAACAACCTTCACTCTCGACGTCCACAAGCGCACTGCGAGCGCCCTTTGATTCGCAGCAAAAACCGACAGTCGTCGGCTCGCTGGGAATGCAACGCGTTCTGCTCGCGGCAGGCTCGCGAGCCACGTACTCACTATCGTATTTGGTAACAGTAACGTGCAACGGTTACAGTTACAGCTAGCTAGTGAGTCCGCGGCTTAATACCAGTCCGAAATCACTCCAGGTGAATGCCAGGGTGGCATCTTTAAAAAAGACCATTGAGAATTCCGTTCCATGCCGAGTCCCTTCCCGCCTCTAATGACCTCGATGTTAACGAGTTGTAAGCTCTTAGCAAAAAAAAAAAAAAAAAAAAACCTAATGCCAGGTACAAAAATTAACGCTCAACAATGTAACCTTTTTGGATTAGAAGGAAAAGGAAACCAGTGGAAAGCGAACCACTGAAGCTTTTCAACGTTCTTCACACAAAAAAAAACCTTTGCCAGATGTAAAAGTAATGTTAAAGATCCACAAATTTCCGGCTGAACATGTGTTATAGATAAGCCATTCAGGTGACAAATACTCACGAAATACGTGGAATGCTCGTCGTCATATCGAAAATGTCGGTAACACTTCTAATAAAATGGCAGTTTTAATCGTTGCGTATACTGTTCTCGACATTTCTCTTTGCGAAAATCCCATTAACATTACTCAATTAACGCCCTTTTTTCTCTCTTGTTTTCGCTGTTTAGCAGTTTTAAAATTGTAATTCGATAATTTACATTTTTATTAGCTTTGAAATGAAACAAAGCAAAGGGTGAAAAGTGACTTTTGAAAGCGGTAACTGTTTTCATTACAGTTATACTGTAGTAACATTTTTTTAGAAGTATTCTACAGTTTCCAGATGACTTGTAAGTAATTTCTTTTATTTCTTTTGCCTGTTTTACGATAAACTAATTCAGCATCTCTTAAAGCTCTCCTGTGTCGTTTCGTTTCCTGTATATTAAACACAAAATTTTAATAGTACCTTTCAAATGATATTTTCAGCTAATAGGAAAACAACAAAATTACTATTTTTTGTATGTTTTCGCTCCCTGGTCACTTTCGTCACTTCCTTCCTAGGTAATAATTGACAAGTTCTGAAGGTATTAAAATCACGAAACACTTGATCCAGGGTTTATTTACAGGCACGTTTGTAGTGCATAAATATGTTCAGAAATTAAGCTATGCTTTCAGTGCTATCACAGTACGTGTACAATCTACCGTCTTGTGTTTGCGAATGCCGAACACTCCATTCTCAATCTTTAAGTCTTTAGCTATAGTACTGGGAACGAATACCCTGAAGTGCCAAAAGTAATTGCATAGGAAGATGCAAATGTCAAGATGGTGGTAGCATTACGCAAGAAACGTAAAATTGTACCGTGCTGAGTAGGGGTGTTTATTTGTGATCATGTTACTTGTGAGTGGTGTGAAAGGTTTACTGACATGATTATGAACGCGGAATGGCGCTAGACCCACGAGACATTCCATCTCGGAAATTGTTCGTTCATTTAACATTCCTCGATCCACAGTGTCTAGAGTGTTACAGGAATAACGTAATGTGCGGCGTTACCTCCTGCCATGGCCAACGCAGTGACCGACCACGTCTACTTGATGACCAAGCTCAGCAACGTATGCGTCGAGATGTCAGTGTTGACAGAGCAGCAACACTGCGTCAGGAACTGCAACACTCAATGTGGGACGCATGACAGAAGTTTCGGTGCTGAGAATGTAGCGAAATTTGGCTTTGATGGGATATGGCAGCAGAAGGCTGACGAAACTGTCTCTGCTAACAAAACAGAGCAATCAGCTGCAGCGCCTCTTGAATGTATTATCGTTTAAGCAATAGATTAATAGAAAAATGTTGCGTGGTCAGATGAGTTACGATTCCTGTTGATAAGAGCTGCTTGGTAGGGTTTGAGTGTGGCATCGACTCCACGAGCCATGGATTCAGATTGTCAAGATAGTACCGTGCGAGCTGGTGGTGACTCCATCCTTGTATGAGCAGTATTTATATGGTGTGAACTGCGACCTCTGCTTAAATTGAACCAAATGGTTACGTTCAGCTACTTGGAGACCATTTGGGGCAATTATTGGTATTCGTGGTCCTAAACAAAAATGGAATTTTTCAGGAAGACTGTGCGCCATGTCACCGAGCCAAATGATTCACGATTGGCATAATGAACATTATGGACAATTCCAGCGATGTTTTTGCCATCTAGACTGCCAGATTTGAGTCCAGTCGAACGTATCTGCGACACGATCGAAAGATCAGTCCGTACACAACATCCTACACCTGAAACACTTTTGCCATTGTGAACGGTTGTAGAGGAAGAATGGCTGAATATTTCGTCAGGAGAGTTCTCCCGATTTGTTGAGTCATTACCACGTAGGGTTAATACACTTCACTGAACATAATGAAGTCCTACACGATATGAGGAAGATCCAATGCCCAAAAGTTGCCAAATGTTTAAAGAAGATTGGCGTTACTTATTGCTTCTTTATTCAGTGTCTTCCTACAGGAAATAAAACGTCATTAATATAAAATTGTTAGATTTAAATACAAACTAAATGAGTTCTTGCTTGAGATTTACTCTGCGAAATAATTTTCCTCTAGGAGTTTTGTTAAATGAAAAGATTTACGAGAAAGTATTTTCTTTGCGGTACTTGGAATGCGAAAACGTTATTCACACTCACTGAATTCGTGCATGATTAATTTGTATGTTTATGTGGAAGCAACGTCTAAATCAGGCAGTTAAGAAGGTTAATTCGAAAGTAATAAGTCTATGCCCTTTTGGAACGCCAAGTATTTAATCTGCAGCTAGTACTAGCAATATTACTAGTTTTAAGAATGATATGGAACTGTTCCACTTCTCTGAGACTATTCTCGCATGATATGAAAATGAACAAATCTAATTTAATCAGTATACATTTTTTAGCTTTTTTTCTGACGTAAGGGGACGTCCATTAATTACGTGAGGTGTTTTTTCTTAAATTTGGACCTTCCCTCCCCTTTGGTGAGATTTGGTAAGATATGGTGAGACCCATCCCCCCATCAAGTGAAATTTGCAGTAAAATTAATTGATATTTTCATGTATTTTGCTTCATGGCAATAAATGCCTAACCGTTAATACTGATGTCTTTGTGTACTACATATTTTATTTTAAATAAGAGGAGAAAAATGGTATAAAATTCTGACGTGACATTTTTATTGATTTCCCCCCCCCCCTTCCCTTGTTTTGAAATCACGTAATTAATGTTCCTTCCCTAAACAGTCTTTATCTATTTAACTGTGTCTAGTAATTATCTTTTATTGATCGCTCTCCTTTAGAATTTATAAATAACATCTTTAGCATTCAGTTCACAGAATTCAAATGGTTCCATATTTTCTAGTGCAGAGTCAAAGCTTCCATTCCATACAACATTATGGAACACATCTAGTAATTGATCCGGTGTTGTCGCAATTTCAGATTCAACCCATGAAAAAGATGTAGTCAATGTTTATAAAATGTGAATGCAGTTTTCTATATTCCAGCAGCATTGCAGTATTATGGCGATTGTAGTTTTATTTAATAAATATCACAACTTTCGTTGAAATATTGGCTTTGCTTTTTTTGTTCAGAAATTTTGCAACATCGTTTTTATTTCCTTTCAGCACCTCTCGGCCTCATCATATACGGTCACATCCATAGGAACTCTGTTCATTGATTATCACTTTATGTTCTCGACGAGCTGCTTTGAATACTGCGTATAAATGAAAGCTCGGTAATTAGACTGAAAGAGAGTATCGTTTCCATATCCTTCGATGAACTTCAAACTCTTCTTGTTATTCTTTCAATTACCATAAGTGTTGCTTTTAATTTCCGATTCAGCTTGCTATTCCATACTTTTCCGAATACCTTTTGATTATCCGTGAATCGGGCAAAGATATATTTACTTTTACCTTTGCACGGTTGTTTCTGTATTTGCAGAAAACGTTTGTGAACTTAAACCGGGTTACGTATAGAGCTTTCCACACTCGTTACTCTTATTACTTTGTGGTCTTTAGCCAGCGCCTCATTAGACTTACGAGTCAGTAATCACTATATCTTTTATTAGGTATTTCAGGTATTGCAAGAAAGGTGGAGATTAACTCTGTGGATACCACACGAGATACAAACAGAAGTAAAAAGCTTGCCTACTTTTAATGGTTTCCTTAATCATTTATTCTGAGTTTTCATCCCAACCACAAAGCTTTGGACGAAGGTGGTCTTAGTAGTTCTTAGCCTATACCACAGATCGAAATGTTGTTGGCAAAGTACTAAATATTATTTCACTATTATATGTTAATCACAATTTTCTTCAAGAAAACTTTTCTTACTGTATTCTATAAGTTACCTTTGAAAAATAGAATAACTAATATAATCATGGATGTTGAAGATGAAAACAATTTTTGCAGATCATTTACCACGTCATTTTTTCGTGTATCACACCCTTTGATCAAATCATACATAGTGTTAATGTCAGCAGAGGTCTTTCGATATAATTTTAATGAATATTTACCATTTATCATTAGCTATGTAAAGCATTCTTCGGAAAATCTCTACAAACGTCATCAACTTCATAGACAGGTTGCAAGTGTTAGCTTCATCTCCGAGATCTTCTTTTTTTTTGACCACCTAACATTCTTTCCGAAAACTACTTTTTTTCTTAGTCCCTTCTTCATTTGTTTTGAAATCCATAGCATAGTTTCTTAATTTCCTACGGTACTATGATTTCTTAGTTTTTGTTGTTGTTTATAGGTTCTTCTAAAATATTACATTAATGGTGCTTTTTGGTTCATCCCACTTTTAATTTAGTTCGATCATGTTCGATTCTAATATTTTTTTTTCATTCCTGTTATTCCATGTAGTTCGTTATTCTCTTTAAAATGTGTGTTCTTTATTTTTATGACGTCTTCACTTTCAACTAAATGTTTGTTAGTGATTGGTCACAACCGAATCAAATATCTGACCCGAGATACGCCATCAACGTTTTCACGAAATTAAAACTACATTTTTAATTAAAATTTTCCAGTTTAATTTCTTTTGGGATGTAGGGCCTAGTTTATCATTATTCCTTTAAGCTTGAATATTTTTTTTGTTTTTTTTGTATCACTTAAATGATACAAGACAGTTTCAAACGAAAAGAATCTGTAATTTTTTTGATGTAACGACATTAAATTAATAATATTAATATTCTAATGAAAGGTGATCAGAAGGAATTTAATTTATTTTTCATCGGATTACTCGTATTGTCATCTTCATATTTAAAATAATTAGTTATCATGTTCAGCCAAATCAATCATGAAATGGAATGAGTCGTAAGTCCTGAAAGAGCAACAAGCTTCTCCTGGTGGATCGGTCTTATTTATATTTTTAATGGATTTCGCATTTCCGACTAGTATATGAGCTTTTGAGTTGCTGGTAACTCAAGGTCAACAACTTTTGTCCAGAATCGTCAGTTGAGGCTCAGCCTTATCTGGGAGTAATCTTGGAAAAGGAGGCGGATTCGAGCCGGATGTCGGCCATTTTCGCGCCAAAAGCTCGGCCCCTGATTCGGCAGCCCCTTCCAGGCCTCGATCTAGCGCTCAGTCGCCACGGAAGCCATAAAACTCTAGCGCCGCCTCCTCACGTCCGCCTACAATGTCGAAGCTGTCAGCTAGCTGAAAAGCCACGCACTCCAATGTGACTCTAGACCCCTGGTGTGAACGAGGAATTCTTTCACCGGACCAAATCTTACAGAGCCTGTACCTGCGAGCATGGCGGTGTTACTTCTACAAACAAAAAGGTAATTTTAACAGAACCCACGAATATATAGCAGAGAATGTGACGATTGACCGTGCTGCTTAACAGAAAAAAATTGGGCTCTGTCGTGAAAACTATAAAATGGTGCAAAGAATATATTAAAAAATTACGGGTAGTAAATACAGTGCTTGAAATTTAATTAGAAATAACCCAACCATTGTTACATTATGTCGCATTTGTTTGTAAAGTTGAGAGTACCGTTTCGATGTTTCAGTACATTCTTGTAATGTCTTAATGGTATTTATTTAGCCATATTCTCAACAATCTGATTGGCAATAGTAATGTCTTATACCCCGTTGCAATGGTAACCATCTGAATTTGGTTTTTAAGGCAATTTCTAGAAATTTAATCTCAAGCTTTGCCACCTGTAAAGTACAGGTTAGGAGACTTTAAAAAAGATTATCCCTACTGAAATAGAACATGGGTCCTCTATATTTTCGGTGCATGTACTTGAGCAATTTGTTACTGAAAGTTATAACTTGTTTTATCATCATACGTGATAATTAGTATGGCAGACTTCAAGCTGATAGTATTCAAAACAATCTGAATCGTAAATTATAGACTGATAACTCGTCTCAGGCTTTTGAACTTGTGAAATTGGAACTGCAACTCCAATATGAAGTTCCATACCTTCGAATGAAATGTGGAAACCATATGGACAATTCTGGCCGTCTCCCTATCATATCTGTAGAACCCTTTAACTGAGATATTTGTGATCGCGTGTTTCTTTTGTGCTTTCCAACAATAAAACAATTATAATATGAAATTTCGGGAAATGATTGAGGGGTGAAAATGATTATAGGGTATTTAGGTGGAGGGGGCTGAAGGAAATATGAATATTTCCTTTACATAATCTTCACGAGTATCAAATGAAAACCAAAACCCACAGTCCTTCAGAATATTTGAATTTTCCTCTTCATTACAAGACATGTGGAAGCTATTGGCGAAGCACTATAAAAAAATGCAATTTCTCATCCTTTTATTTCAGCAAAATTGATTAGAAAATTCTTGCAAAATTTACAGCAATATTTAGAATGCTGCCTAGTCTACAGGAAAACTATAACGATACTTCAGGAATTCATGCTTTCGTAAAATAGCTAAAAAGAGTGATTTTGACAAATTACATACTCCGGTAGTCAATTTTTAGACAAAAAATATGTATCATTCCTTGGTACATTTCATGAATCGTCCAGTAAATATAACGTGAAGTTAATATTTTTTAGAAAATTTTCCATAAACCAATTTTTTTTTTTTTAATCTGTCATAACTTACAACCCCTCAAACTTAGGAATTTGTAACTGTGAACTATTTCAGTTTTACAAACCTTATCACGACCATAACATAAAATTTTAAAAAATCAGGGGAAATCAATTATTGTGGTTTTAGAGAGCTATGAAATGAAAGATTTCCTTCATAATCTTCATGAGTATGAAACGAAATCTAACAACCGGCATTTCTCAAAATCTTTGGATTTTAATTTTAATTCTACAATGTGTGGATTTTTTTCCGTAAAACCATTAATACAATACCATTCTTCCTTACATTTATTTCCGAAACAAACTATCGGAATTCATTTCTCTAAAAATTTAGCAATTTGTAGGCTGTTTAGAGGAAAACTTTGTGATCCTTCTGGAGTTTATGCTTTTTACAATACTAACCAGATGAGTGATTTTGAAAAATTTGATATTTGAGAGATCGTTTTCAAACAAAAAAAATCAAACGCATTATTCGATGGACAAGTTAGTTTAGTGAACGGGATATTAAATATGCCGTGAAAATTCTTTTTTGAAAATTTTCAAAGACTCACAGTAGTTTTTTGTTTGTTTTTTATTTATAAATACCACTTGATACATAATTCAATGGAACACTTTTTAAAAGTAATTTTTAACTGTTTTTTAAACTACGTTTTTGTGAAAGAAATATAATCTATAATCTGTGTACGAAATCCTGTGTAAGAATATCTCACACTTGAGAATGTTAATTTCTTGCTATCTCTCGTCGTAGCATTGCTTATTCAGTTTGCCTTCTTACTCTATCCACAAAATATTCTATCTTCATATTACTTTCTGTAGCATATTAGAACAAATTTCTTGTATGTTTCTAACCGAAAGGTTCTAATATGTTGTAAATCACAATGGTCAGTCGCTTAGGCTGATTCGAATCATCCGGCCACAGCCATCAAAGGCCAATGGAAGTGTTGTAACTCTAAGAACAACTAAAACTACTCCAGTGAGACGAAAAACCAACCGTGAAGCTGTTTTACTCTAAATGGTCAAGGATGAAATGTTTTGGGGCATAGGAGTCAACCCAATCTGTTGGGTGACCGAAGGGTTCCACAGACTTCAGTTATAATACTGGAACTAAACGAAACAAGACAACTCTCTTTTAGCCGAGTTACGTAAATCATTGTTAAAGTACTACTCAATTTGAGATATTCCGTATATGAAACTATCAATGGAAAGTATATAAAATATGGAAATATGCTTAGGGATTTTAGGAAATATATTACTTTCTTGATACGTATCTCGTTTAAATGAAATAATTAGTCCTAGAAAATTCAATTCCAAGTTTGTTTATTTTTCTTTTAGACATCGGACTCCAAAGATACTAGCTGCTAAGGTAAACAAATGATCCAGCGATTATAACTTCTAACACCAAAACTCGACTAACTTTCAAAAACTAATACTCTCCATACTAAAACCGTTTCTGCCGATCGCTTATATAAGCTTTACAGAAAATTACAGAATAATTCAAAGATTTCCGACGTCTCTGGAATTCTAACAATACCTAAACAATTAAAATCAAATTCAAACAATCAGAATTAATACAAGATCATTCACAATCATTATGAAATGCACAGAAATGAAAATTAAACAAATTATACTCAAAATTATCCACATAAACCAATCCAAACTGTCGCAAATTGTCCTCCAAACATTGTATCTCACCTCAATACTCAGAATTACAATCTTTTAACCAATGTTTCACGCATAGTACTGTTTTGAACATATTTACATACTTTCTTTCCATAAAACACAAATTACATTTACACAAATTCACAATTAATTGCAAGAAAATTATACAAAACCATATTTACTTAACTCCCAGCTTGCTAAAATAATTCTTAAAATACAATATCATTAAAGGTCTGACTCTGAGGGCCATTATATCCTCTTGGGAGTTTACTTTGGTTAATTTCACCGATATTTTCAGTTTTTACGACATTACAAGTCGGCTTGTTTGCTGCATTTATAACTTTTCTGCCTGAAGTGAAAAGATTCTGGATCAGCAGTTACAGATCGTTATCATGAATGGAACGAAACAGGCTCTGGCACATTTGTGGAGATACAATCAACTGTTCGTTTCATCTCTTTGGGTAAATACCAAACCATAGTTATTCCTGTGATCACTAATGAATCACTGGAGATGCCTTTACGTTGCGTGGAGAAGGGCGTTAGAAAGGAGTAATGATGGAGGAGTGGAAAGGGTAAGCTGACAGTAAGTGCACATGTGTTTACTTCTTCCGCACTGATATTGCGTCACCATACTGATAGTTAGTCTGTTAGTAAATCGGTTTTTGATTTGTCTCGAAATCTCGGAAACCCGCGTGTGTCAAGTTTGATTCAGACTTCCTACAGCGAACAATACGTTGCTTCGTTTCGCTGAGCTCCGGCCTGTTTAGATGATACCTATCAAAGCTGAAAGTGCCACTAAAATAGATACGACCTGACTTACTGTGAATTGTCGCAGATGCAGTAAAGTCGCTGATAGGATTCCATGAAATGGCTGGCAAGATGGGTGAATCACAGTGGAAAGTAGTTTGTAAGGTATTGGATGACTGAGCCTGGTTGATGAGAGGTTAAACCGCTGGAAATTGCATTGAGGAGGAGAAGAGTTCTATTACTCGTCGGGCAATCGTGATGTCGGTTTTCGAAACCATTGCAGGCGAATGCCCGAACGGTTCCTGATAAAAGCCAAGGCCGGATCCCTTCTCATTCTTTACCCTCAATCGTCTTTTAACTCTAATGACTTCGACGTCGCAGAATCATAAAAAAAAGAGAAGCAGTGTTTCAGAGCTATCAGGTCAATTGTACCGCAATATTTTAATAGAGCTTCTAAAGACAAAGGGTTTTAGTTAAGTGAAAAATGGAAGGTACAGGTTAATGGTATCAGGACATCTTTTGAATGCATGCCATATTATTAGTGACACACTGTTTATATGCGTATCAATTGGTCAGCTGAAAGGGAAATTAATACCATGACATAACCAGTTCACAACTTTCTTACAAGTACAGCAATAATATGTATGTTTATATCATCACAAACAGAAAAAATTCACTGAAAGATCGCGAAGTGCAGCGAAGAGATTAAATGCAGCATCTGAAATATAAATTTTCTTTTTATTTGTTAAGGGAGTAAAATTATTATAAATCGTCGATATTGACGAAGATAGAAAGAAGAGAGATTTTAATGGAACAATGGCAAAAATTAAATCGACATTAGAGGACGCAGATTGAACGCTTTGTGGAAGTAAGAGGTAAAAACTGAATTTATAAATAGACGTAATGGAAGAATAGAATGGAAATGCGTATCGTACTCTTGGCCTGTTGCTTTGTTGGATCTCCTGTGCTTGACCATCAAACCCAACCCTATCATTCTGACGCACAGTAATTCAACCTGGAATCAGAATCAGAATTTGCTCTAGCGTGTTTTATATACACAAAGCAAGTTTTACCACAGGTAAAGAACGGGTTAATGGATCTGAAATTACTGAGCGGAAAGGTGATACGATCTCCTTTTGTTGTGTTTTGGCTTTACGGATTGTGGATGTCGGTGTCATTAGAGCTGGGAGAAGAACGAGAAGGAATTCGGTCATGGCCTACTGAATAAACCATCCAGGCGATCGCTTGGAAGAAACCAAGGAAAACCAAAATCTGTACGACCGGACGGGGATCGATTCCACTTACTCTGTTGGTATATATATATATTAACTTATGACTACGAGGTCATTAGATGCGAGAAGGGACTGGAGACAAGGAACGGTAAGGGATTCGGCCATGGCCTTTTGAAGGAAGTACCCCGGCATTTTTCCTGGAGTGATTTGGGGAAACCATGGAAAACCGAAATCTGGATGCCAAAACGGGGATTCGTACCGGCGTCCTCCCGAATGCGGGACCAGAGCTCCGTTTTTCTCGTTGATATTCAAAATAGCTCATCATTGCACAAAGAAGAATCAATTTGGAAGATCATCTTTTGACACATTCTAAACACCTTATTTGTTAATAAAATCGTAAGGCAAGAATTGCTGATTAAGACAAAGTTTGTAGTTCGTGCAACAAAAATGATGTTAAAATTGATGGTAATAATATTTTATCCATGATGGATCAGTGGAACTCCGTGACTGTTATATCAAAATTGATGGTAAAGAAAACAGCAACCAGTCACATTTGTAAATATGTTTATTACACCATTACCGGTTTCGGGCAAAGTTGCCCATCATCAGATGGTTTGCATTAACTTCACATCTGCAGATGCAAATTACAGCGCATTTGTGCTTCCTATAATGTTGATGTTAGGTTATCGGTTTTCGGATAAATATTGGCAGAATTAAATATTGGCAAAATTCATCGTGTTAATTTACTATTTAGTCTGAATACCATCTTAGGTAACAATGTTGACAGAAATCATTATCTTCCAATGACTATTCGTTGTGCAATCTCCAAATTCACTGATTCGAATTCAAACAGGTTACTCAAATATCTTCAAATGTTTTAAATAAATACATATTGCTCAACTAAACTGGTTTACAGTCACATTCACCGACCTTATTTTCTAAATCTAAGAAGATTCATGGATAAATTCAGAAAAATGGGAAAAATATCATCATCACACCTGTGTCGGGACTTCAAACTTACGATCACCTTCACTCGAAACGCATTTACTGTGATGTAGATTGTATCTTCAAAGCTGATACCTAAAAAATTCCCTTCAACTTCCTAAACCATCTTCTCTCCGTATCCTTCCCAATGCTGATCTAACACTACTCCAAAAAAACTGCTTGTACTGAAAACCAAAGATAAACTGCCTACTATTTCGCGTGGGAACTGTTTGAAAACAGCCTTTCCCTACAATCTTTTGGTCAATTTATGTGGTCACGCCATTGGTGGAATGAATACCACAACTCCAAAAGTAGGTTTTAAGTGATACGTAATGCAATGGTATGCAGCAACACCAACACCTTCGATCAACGAGATTGTATTTTGTCACTGTAACATTTCTATTATTCAAAATCTCCTAGCTTCTGTCAGGTTTCACAATATTCCAAAAAAATCTGTAACGATTCCCATTTATAAAGTCCTTGTATCGTCACGACTAGTCCGGTGAAAGATAATACACTCATATCTACATAAAAATAATAAAATATAAAATTAAATATGTTTATGGTTTATAAGTAGATATTTTAAACTTAAAACTTAAATACAAAATGATACATTATAGTGGCTGTTCATCAAGTAACAACGGGCAATGGCTCAGGATGGTATCCTGTTTGATGTTATCAGATAAAAAGTATACGCTAATATTCCAATTCCGAAGAAGACATTTAATCACGTCATTAATTTTAAAGGAGGTTTACCTTTTTTTTTGCCATTCTTTTGACATCTTGATTACAAAATATAGAATTTAACTGTGAACAGTGCGCTTTGGATATTGATAATTAAAGGATCCTAAGTTGTTTTGATGAAAGCTGGTGATATATTCATGTAAGTAACTGACACCATAGTTAGACCTATTAATTTTTACTGAATTAAATTATAAAAATTTATTTCATGTTTTTGATTACATACTGATACTCACAGGTAAGTTTGAAGTTTTATTTACAATTGTGTTGTTTAGATTTCTCTCTGATTGATTCTTAAAAGACGTTTAGTAATAAGAGGTGCGAAAAAAGTTTTCGTTGCAGCAGTAAAATTTTTTAACAGTCGCATAGTTTATTCAATGACAGAAAACAAAAAGTCTGAATGTTCTGCTCTTCCTCCAAACCGTGCCATAAGCAGATACAAGGGTGGTACCGAGAGCTCACAAACTTTTAAAGTCTCTCTTTTTTTCACTTTCTCAGACTCTGCTCAGTAATTTTCTCTTTGAAGTACCCGCATGCAGATCCTATGCACCGAAAATAGTTTCTGTGCCTGGGACGAAAACACTTTTATGTTTGCACGGTCTTTCCATTTGTGAGCACGCGAAATTGACGCACGTCCGGCCATTGGGATTTCGGTTTTCGATGGTGTTATGAAATCATATCACTAGGTAGTTCCTTGTCCACAATCCATTTCTGGCTCCAATGCCTTCGACTTTCAGGAGCCTCGAAAAACACAGAGATAAGATTTGCAGGCTCTGTGCAATATATACATATATATATATATTTGCTGTCATTAGTCTATCTGGATTGATGCAATCCTCCATCTCTTCCTATCTTGCGCTAACCTCTTCAGCCCAACAACTCCTTACAACATACGTCCTTAATTATCTGCTCTGCTTCGTGTATCTTATAATCTCTCTCTTCCTTTACAAATCTTACCTTCGACTGTTCCCTCCACTAACAAATTAACAAAACCTTCACGTTTCAAAATATGACTTCCCTGTATCTTCTTTCTGTCAGAGTCCTCCACAAACTTCTTTTCTCACCCATCATTTCCAAAACTCGTTCATTTCTTACTTTGTCTGTCCACTTAATTTTCAACATTCTTCTATAGCACCACATTTCAAATGCTTCAATTTTCCTACTTTCGGGTAATCCTGAAGTCCATGCTTCGCTACCATTAAGTGTTATGGTCCACACATAGAGTTTTAGAAAGTTCTTTCTAAGTCCTAGATATATATTTAAAACTTAAAACATTTCTCCTTTTCATGAAGGCTTTATTTGATAGTACTATTCTGCCTTTAACAGTCCTGCTTCGGCCATCAGTTTCAATTTTACTTCCAATGTAGCCAAATTTACTTACTTCATCTATCGTACCCGATACTATTTTTATTTTTAATCTACTGTTATTGGTATCATTTCTGTTACATTTCGTTACTTTTGTCTTGTTTTGATATATAGTTAGTCCAAAATCTCCATTAAGTATTTTGTTCACGCCATTCATTAACTTCTCAGCCTATTCTGCTTACAAGACAATGTCGTCAGCAAATAGCAGCATACTGATTTTTTCTCCTTAACCACTTGTCACATTCAATTTTTTCTTTCACTTTCTTTATTGTTTCCTTACATACAAGTTGAATATTAATGGGCAAAGACTACAGCCTCGCCTCACGCCGATTTTAACTGATGCATGTCTCTACTTTTACTATAGCCACTTGATTCATATATAGTTAATAAAGTATTCTTCTACAGCGATATTTTAGACCTGACTTCTTTAAAAAAAATTGCATCTTGTCCCTCCTAACAATATCAAAAGCTATTTCTAAAGCGACAAACGCCATAAAAGTAGCTTTTTTTTTCTTGATCTGCCCTTCAAGTATTAATTTTAAATCCAGAATTGCTTCCCTTGCACCTCGATTTTTCCTAAACCTAAACTGATCTTCACCTACTATCTCTTCCACTACCCTTTTCATTCTTCTTTATATTATTCGAATCAGTAATTTTGAAGCATATGATATTAGAAATGGTGTGACAATTCCCACATTTGTTGGCTTATGCTTTCTTTGAAAGTTTGAAGATGATACTTTTATTAAAACCAATTGCAATTTTTCCTGTTTCATAACTTTTTAATATAAGTTTGAATAATCTTTGAATTCCTTGCTCTCATAGGGATTTCAGAAGTACTGCAGCGATCTCATCCATTAGCTATATCAAATTCTGTCCTCAAAATAGAATGTCGAAATCGCCTTCCTTTTCTATTACCCTGTTGTTCAAGTCGTCACGTCAGACAGTTTCTCCATCTTCTGAGATTAAAAGAATTTTCCCATCGGAAGATTTAATGTTTATAATTCTTTTCTCCATTTCTCCAAAATTTTGTTTGATATTCCTTTAAGTCACATCTACTTTCTCTACTGCCATTTCCTTTTGTATTTCTTCAAACTGCTCTTGCAACCATTTTTCTTTTGCTTTTCTGCATTTCACATTTATTTGATTTTTAAATAGTCTGTTTTGCTCCTTTCCTGGTTCATCCCTAGTATTTTAGTGCCTTTTCCTCTGATCCACCAGCTCCAAAATTTCTTCTATGACCCAAGGTTTTCTTTACCATCTTTCATTATCTCTCTCTTCAACGGACTCAATTCGTCCTCAGTTGACCTCCTTTCAGAGTTACTTCTTAGACACACGTCTACCATTTATGCAAACTTTTCTCTTGTGATAGATTGTTTCTGTTTATTCACTTCCAGTCTGTTCTGCTTGTATTGCTTCCTTATTCGCTTAAATTTCAGCCTGCACTTCATAACTATCAGATTATGGTCAGAGTCTATGTCTGCTCCTCGGTATGCCTTACACTCTAGAACTTGATCCCTGAATTTCTGTTTGACCATGAAATAATCTATCCCTTGGACGTTTCTAGGTGTATATCCTTCGTGTATGATTCTTAAAAAGTGTGTTCGCCATGACTAGTTTATATCTGTCATAAAATTCTGCTTCCTCGCTCATTTCTTTCACCTAAACCAAAACCTCCTAGAGTATTCCCCTCTTTTCTTTCTCCTATTACCGTATTCCAATAACCCATGATTATTAGATTTTCCACTCCCTTCAAATATTCGATTAATTCTTCAATTCCAGCATATACTTCCTCTATTTCTTCATCATCTTTCTGTGACGTTGGCATACACACTGGTGCAAACGTCGTTGGGGCTGGCTTAGTTTCTATCCTCATCACAATAATCCCATCACTAAACTGTTCATAATAAATCACCCGTTTCCCTATTGACTTGTCAGTTACATATCTTCTACCAGTAATTCCATTGACAGCTTTTGTGTTAATTATTGTGTGATCCTCAGCAGGGTCAATCTGTCCGAAGCAACCAGTACTGGTATAAATTTTTGTCTGTGGAAGACAATTCTACTGATCTAAATTGGGTCATTATGACAACCACGTTACCGAGTCTGGTAGTTGAACGTTTCATTCTCCAGCTTAGACTGGATTCGGAGGGACGCGGATTCGACCACAGGCCAGCCTTCCCGATTTCGGTTTCCACGGTTTCTCTAAATCACTCCAGATGAACGCCAAGATTGTTCCATCGGGGAGGTCGTAGGATATTTCACTCCGCTCTGTTGGGCCCAATTCTCTCCTCTCTCTAATGACTACGACGTCGAAGAGCCGTGGAGCCCATGCATAAAAATAATAGTCAACCACTTAGCACGCTGCGAGTATTGGGGCTACACAAATAATATGACGTAAGGGTATTACGGATACTTCAACAATGTGCGATTTAATTTAGCAGTATATCATTATTCTTGGCTGTTAATAATTAATTTTTCTTAGTAAGCGATTAACGCAACTCATCTTTATGACTACCATGTCCTCAACCGGTGAGCGTATGATGACTCACAGTACTGGTATCAAAAAGCAAATCCTTTACACCCAAGGCTAGCTACATAGATTTGATTAAAGTGATGGGAATGCAAATTATGCTGCGAAACGTTACTCTGCCAATTGTATTCCACCGATACGCTCCAATGCTGAAAATCTACTTGTACTCACCTTAATCATCATAACGGATCATTCTGAAGAAACTCACCGCAAGTGGCAGCCGAAAATGATTTACCTTTGATGCTATTAAATAAGCTATACCTTTCGATTTTCCTTCAATACATGTTCTGCACATAAATTTGGAGTAAGTGTTTAAGTCGGCTATTATTCACAATGTTGAGAAACGGTTTTAAGAAACAGGCATTCAACAAATTGAATAAGCTTCATAATTTAATCGAATTGAAAGTGGCAGTGGCAATCGCCGGACAAAACGGGATACCGACAGAAGTGTTCATATTCTTTACTTTATTGCATGCGGTTTCAACCAAAGAAAACAGAATACAACCTCCAAATTTGTGAGTACAGAATTCGTACTAAGTTTTCAGCGTATAATCTATATTCGAAATAGAGGTTCGCCTATTCCTGTCTATTCTTCATTGACTGTCCTTGCCACCAAAGAGATCATACTTATACGCGGACATTGGTGATGGAGGAAAAGGCAGGCAAGATTCCCCTCCCTGGTGGTGGTAGTGGTGGTGCCACTTCTGCTAGCGGGTGACACACACTACTCTGCCTGGTGCGCGCTGTAGCGCAGTAGGGGTGGAGTCGCGAGGGCCTCACGAATCGTCGCGCGAGATATCAGAAAATAAATATATATTGAAAATTTTGTTTATGGTGTTCATATAAAACTTATTCCCAATTAATGCTTTAATGCTCCAGATTTTCAATTTTCTGTGGGTTAACTCTTCCAAAGAAGATGACTTATTTACACCGCGTCTTAATAGGTCTGAGAGCAAAGTGATTAAGGCAATCGTTTTAATACCTTAGAGTCTCAGATTCGTCTTCCGGTGCAGCCAGGAACTTTTAAAGATCTTTGCTGTGTTCATATGAGTACGCCAGGACGCTCTGTGATCTACCTTATACGTCCTGCAGCGAAAGAGGCTGACAGCACTGCAGATTGAAACTCTGTCAGCAAATCGTTAGAGCATTAAGGTTAGAACTGGATTATGATCAAGGAACGAGAAACAGATCAACCATGGCCTATATAAATAAAATATCCCCGAGATGGCATAGATTCATTTAAGGAAGCTGTAGAAAACTTAGATATGGATAGCCAAAACTGGAAGTGTGTGTTACGATTTTGCAGACCCTAGCGTTATCATTCACCACCCGATTTGCTTACTAGTTACCGTCTGTTTGTGAACCGAATGAGTTTTATGTTAGTGTATACTGTAATGTTGTTTTGTTAGATGTATGTTTTGACGCGTAAAATGGCTACCATTGTAACATTTCCCGAGACAATTACAGAAAGCCGAAAATAAACAGCAATTAGGACAGTCGGTGTGAGGGTAATAAACTCATTTGTTTACTTCCATTACTGCGGCTGCTCTATCAAATTGCTGCGTACTTTACAAGTAAACAGAGAAATTTTTCCGTTTTTGGGACACATTTTCCTTCTCGAAACTGGAGAGAGGCTACGTATTGCAAGAGCGCTTAAAGGCCTGTATCATAGTGTGTTGGAGATGGTCACCTTGTATTGGGCATTAAATGTATTAAAATCACCGTACTACGCTCTCCTTCGAGTTTGTGTTCAAATATAGTTTTATAATTAAACTATTTGAATTTTATGCTCATTAAATTAACAGAAAATCCTTGCGTTTGTCACATGGAATTAATGTATATACCCTATATATTCCTATGGCGAAGTTTAGGATGAAAAGTTCTGTCTGCACTGGCAATGTACGTCCATTATTTATTATTATCTTAGTAGTAATTAAAATACTGGATTAAGGAAGGAGCCAGAATTTTTAATTAAATCGTGAGATATTTTCTGATCGCGTTTCGACAACACAAAGTTACTGGTTCCTGTTACCAGTCTATGCTCCATAACTTAAAGTAGAACACGAGAACTGAAATTTCAAATTCCTCAGCAAATCACTTAGCTGAAGAAATAAGCTACGTATTGTCAAAATGCTGAAGGAGTTATACTTAGCCTGGTAATCCCACCAGGTAAAGAGAATCCAAACCATAGAAGATTTCTAGCGTACTTCACATTACACAGCAAGTTGTGCCAGAGGTTAAGGTCGGGTTAAGGTCCTATGAAAATCCACGCTGGGACAGAATTTCCAGTCAGACGTCTTAACCACTGAGTTACCATTAATTTTATTGTTGAAAATATAATGAGAGTTCTACTTGTTACGACAACCATAGTTATTTTTTTTTTTTTTGCTTGTGGCTCGTCGACATCGAGGTCGTTAGAGGCAGTGGGGGCAAGGAAAGGGATGGCCTTTTTGAAGAAACCATCCCACCATTCGCCCGTAATGATTTGGGGAAATCATGGATAACCCAAATCTGGATGCCCGCACGGGGTTTCGTACACCTGCTTCCCCGAATGCGAGTTCATAATGTTAATTTGGATTTTGGAGTGCTACTTTTGGTGAACCATTGATTCAGCTTGGATCATTAAAAAAGTGGAACCATAGAAAAATACTTCGAAAATCTTGTACTTAAAAGATGGAAAACAGCTGAGTACTGAACAGATCCGATACGTGCACAGAATTTCTTCCCGAATCAGATAACGTTAAATGCATTGCTTTGGCTATATCCTGCGAGGAACTAAATATCACTTGATACAGCTGATCTTGCAAGAGAAAATCGATGGCCGACGTGGAGTTGGATGCAGGAGAAAATTCTAGCTGGATGACATCAAGGAATGGACCGAGGTTTAAAGTCCCCAGAAACTGTTTTGCCTGGCAACACACAGAGTTGCTACGGTAGTTGTCAACGTTAAGAGGTCAGGAGAAGGAACTTGAAGAAGAACGCTCTGACCTCACATTCGGGAGGATGTGAGTTCGAATCCCATTCCGGCCAACCAGATTTCGGTTTTCCATGGTTTTCAGGTATCACTCCGGAAGTATGCAGGCATGGTTCTTTCAAAATGTCATGACCGAATTTCTTCCCGTTCCATGCCTACAGTACTTTCCCGTCTCTCTTCAGCGGAGCGTAAATACATCAGAAAAAAAATGAAGCAGTATAAAAAGTAGAAAAAGTGATATGCATTTACTCAATTCATATGCGCCGGGCATCTGAACATGAAGATTGGTGCAACCAAATGAAATAAAAAGATTGTATAAATACTTAACTCCATTAAATATGACACATATAAGAAGTGTTAATAATTAATCGGAGAAAATGAAGTATTTTGTTTCATGATTTATTCGAAGATCGAAATGTTTGTTTCATTTCTTAGACTGTCATCAGTTGACTGATTAGAATTTTGAGTTCACAAAACAAGTACAGTAATAGGTTTAGTAGCTATTCTCATTAAATTTCAAATGTAAGATCTGTCACAATTTCGAGACCTGTGCTTTGCAGATTTTGTTAAAGTGATCTATACATTCAAACGACAACTGCTTAAACGATGATGTGGTCTGGTAGCTCAGTGGTTAAGGCGCTTGCTTACAAAAGTTCGCTGCTCTAGTCCCAGGTTCAAATCCGGTGGCCGCAGGAATTTTCAAGAGTTGTGTTCGATTATACGAGCTACGCCACGTCACTCCATGGTTCGGATTCCACGTTATGCTGTGGGTCCTAGAGGAAGGAACTGGCCGTCTTACCTCTGACACAACGGCCTAGTATGCCTCCTTCGGGACGATCCAACCAACCTTCAGGTTGTGGACTGAGCAGTAACGAAAACGATAATTGGAATGTGAGTTTCATATTAATACTACGATTTGACATAAAGTGGGCATACTATACAATCAGAAACGTGTTACTATTCGATTGGTAGCTTCCTCCACTTCAGATGGTTGCTAGTGTTGAACGTTTAACGTTAATAGTAGCTTCCTTAATGAAGTATTATTTTCCCTAAATCTTTACAAATCATCTTTAGGGGAACATTCTTCTCCTTCAACCTATATAAACCATAATATTTATATGAATAATTACGCCTATGCAATTGAATATTTGTTTATTTCACCGAACGCGTTTCACTTCATGTCTGAAGCATCTTCAGCGGTTCGTTCTGTGGGGTATTTTTACATGAATTAGTTTCTTATATGCTAATTTGTACATGGGGCTTATGTTAATAAATATATACAATTCTACTTACAATTTTCCATCAATTACAGTATTTGGCATAGATTATGCCGGTATTCTCATTTTGCATCTTCATTTTTGCTAGTATCAAGTCACTTGCACTGAGCACTGAATTTAACATTTATTCTGTGTGTTGTACTTTCTTACGATAATTACCGTGCGTGTTTACTGTGGTGTATTTGGCATGGCCGTAGGTTTGTTTATCGTTTGTCTTCTGTTTCCTTGGTGGATGGCGCGCTTTTAAATACACGTTTGTGTTCAGATTGGTGTGTTTGGTGTATTTTTGGTTATATCTTTTGAGGTGGGTGTTTGTGTTTCTTATTTTCTTTTAAGGACTGTGTACAGTGTTGGGTCCGTCAGGTTCGTGTATTCATTTATTATGTTTTTTCCTTCTGCCAGTGATTTTTGGATGTGGTAATTTTCTTGAAAAGTTAGTAGTTGTGGTGGATGGCGCGCTTTTAAATACACGTTTGTGTTCAGATTGGTGTGTTTGGTGTATTTTTGGTTATATCTTTTGAGGTGGGTGTTTGAGGAAACAGAAGACAAACGATAAACAAACCTACGGCCATGCCAAATACACCACAGTAAACACGCACGGTAATTATCGTAAGAAAGTACAACACACAGAATAAATGTTAAATTCAGTGCTCAGTGCAAGTGACTTGATACTAGCAAAAATGAAGATGCAAAATGAGAATACCGGCATAATCTATGCCAAATACTGTAATTGATGGAAAATTGTAAGTAGAATTGTATATATTTATTAACATAAGCCCCATGTACAAATTAGCATATAAGAAACTAATTCATGTAAAAATACCCCACAGAACGAACCGCTGAAGATGCTTCAGACATGAAGTGAAACGCGTTCGGTGAAATAAACAAATATTCAATTGCATAGGCGTAATTATTCATATAAATATTATTTATCGCAATTGAGGAAATGGCCCACAACAACCAGATGTTATATAAACCATCCTTAGGCAAAACAGGAGAGTTTTCTTTGTCATTTGTTGTCATGGAATGTTCTGGTATAAAGGCAGAAGCAGCACCCCTGATCTGCATGCCGATAGAAAAAGTTACCCATAGAAAAGATTAAGATTCTTATTTGTGCATAGTGTTATAGAATATACGTTTGTTCCACTAGTAACTTGCAAAATTTGTGGAACAAGTACAGCGTCGAAATTGGGGGCAGTTTTTGGAGAAATGTGAAAAAAAATCTGAAAGCTGTAATATACACTTCATACATATATATGATTCTTTCCTCCCTAAAATATGAGCATTATAACTAATGTAGTAGAAAAAGCGTGTAAAGTATAGTTTCTGGTGACGATGCTAATTACATATGGAGTAAAATGTGTCAATCTAGGGAAAGAGCGAATTGCAATAGTACCTAGTATTATAGTTAAGATTTTCATACTGCTCGACATTTGGTTCAAGCGATTTACTGTATGTGCAATGCGATTTTTCGGTAATGGAATAAATAGTGTGCTATTAGTGAAAGGAAAGTTTCGAAAACTAGTTATTCTGAATAATGTCTGGAATACGGTTGGTAGGCAATATGTGTAAAAAATTTATCCTGTTCACTTTAAAACTAAACTTTCTAAATATCTTGCATCTGTTAAAAGTATTTTATGTAGCATGTATTTTTTTTTTTAACAGTTTAACGTCCCTTTTTAACAACGTGGTCTTTAGAGACGGGAAAGGATGGGGGCAAGGAATGGGAAGGAATTCGGCCATGGCCTTTTGAAGGAAGCATCCCGGCTAGCATGTATTCACAGGTTGTCTAGAGAAATACAAAAAATCTGTTTGCGTGATAGAACTTAAAAGCTCACCAGATAGTTTACAGAAATTGATAAGCCGTTAAAAATGAGGTTTATTGATCAACTGTGAAGTAAATTAATTTTCAAAATGGTACGCAATATTTGTAACTTTATTTTAACTTCTTAATATACAGTTAACTTCTTAAACTACAAGTAATAGAAAGGAAGCTCTTTTATTCTATTGGTATTTAGAAAACCTGAGATACAAGGTAATACTTTTCTTTTACTTTATAATTTTCGCCCCTTGCAGACAGACTACAATATTTCACGTTAAATACACAATGTAGCAACAAAATTAAAATCTTAAGAGAAGATCTTTAATAAGAACAGTTCACTATTTGAACAATTGCTTACCACACTAAATATAGAGCTTTGTTTTTGCTTGAAGTTGTTTTTTTTTAAAAAATATTATTTGTTAGAATCATTGCTAAAAGTTTCCACAACACTCAGGCTTAGATGAAATGGGTTGAAGCAATAAAGATTACCATCTTTTCGTTTTTTGATAATCTCTTTTAGTGTAGGGGGTCTACATATTTTATTTTTAAAATGTTTTATTATTATTTAACACAAGCATTTCTTCAAATCCAACAGTAATTTCTTGTTCAATCTACATTATTCCGTTATATTACATTTCCTCTATGCGTGGATCTCATTTACGATGTAAATTTTCTGTTTCTTTATGCCAATGTCTGTACGAGGAGATATCCGAGCGGAAAATGGGTTTGCTAATGGTATTCTGAAGGAACATCCCGTTATTTATCTGGAGTGATTTGAGAAAATCATGTAAAACCAAAATCTGGATGACTAGAAGGGTATTCGAACGAGCGTCCTTCCGAATGCGAGCCCAGAACATTACCGCTCACCCACCACGTTGCATGACTTCTTTTTATATTTGCTTCAAACTATCCTCCACCAACAAAATTTTGTATTTAATTTATTTTTACGTGATTTGATTCAGCATATGCGTGTATCTCATTTTGGTGTGCGTTTTAATTTTTGGCCTAGTTGAAGTAATGTCCTCCTTGCACGTGAAGTTTTTGGTGACTATAGAGTGTGCCATTTACATCATGCCTTGTGTCAGAATTTTTAAAAAAAATAACGCATTCTAGCATTGCTGCCCTGGGAGAAGATCCCAGAATGAGGGTCGAAACATCGGTTTCAAGAAACATGACGCGGCGCCACCCGAACAGCCAAGAATCAGCTGACTCTGGCCGCGGAAGCCTACGATTAAATTTGACAAAACTTTGTAAACGCTATCATACTTTGTAACTGCTGAGAATTTATCAACTAATCTGTCTACTATTTTTTTGCCACCACTAAAAAATTATATCTCATACAAATTATAACAAAATTTTTCATGTCCCGCCAGAATTGTAGAATAATTTCTGTGAATTTTCAACAATTTAAGAGGAAATATTAATTTGTTTTCGCTGTATTCAAATGACAATGACGATTGTTACGAATTGTGTGTTCAGTATAGAAGTTTACGATCAGCGCCATTTTTCAACCACTCTTTTTAATCTGTTAAGCAATTCTCTATTTGAAAATGAACAATAAAAGATACATAGCTCACCTATTTTTTGTTGAGATTTTAGTAAATAAGATTAAGAAGAAGTGGGGAATTGTATCAAACCAGCAGATAAAGTGTAGACTGAAAATTAGGACTGTTTATTGCCTAATATTGGTTGTGTGGTGTTGTCACATAACCGATAAACGTTGGGCGACGTTGAGAGACAAAAATAAAAATAAATGAACAGAGTTTGGTTGAATTGAATATGAGGAATACGACCTGGAGTGAATTTTGTAAATATGACGACAGTTCATTTAGAATGCCAGCGTCTGGAATCTGTAGTTAAGTCATTTCTTCCAATTTGTGTACATAATTAATTATTCATACAATGTACATGAATCCACCCGTCCTAGAGTACTTAGGACCGCTTTTAAGACTAGTTGTTTGCTAAAATACACGTTAATCAACTCTACATATGCTCCTCATATGTTAAGCAACGCATAAGCAGAGTTATGTATATTCGCATACATTTGCAATTTAAATGCAGTTCTCATTCTTCTCCATAAGAAGAAGGGATCGAACTTAAAAATGTTTTATTCATAGCCAAGTAAGGCGTATCCGATATACCAGAGACAGAGAGAGAGAGAGAGAGAAGGAAAGAGGAAAAAAAAAATCGTTTATCGCCTTTAGCGATCATAATGGCAGCTAAATTGTTCTCTGCCCATATCTCGCTGTCACATAAAGATGTGTAGCTGACGTTGGTACAGGTAAAGTGTGTCAGATATAAAATTGGTCTGTTGAATTGAACATAGGGCTAGCACGGATGCGATATGGCTTAAAATGAAACGGTTGTTGTGATGTGTGAAGGAAATAAACAGCTCCCCAGGTAGCATACAGTACCAATTTGTTCATCGTTCTAGCTCGTAGCAGGTATCAAATATATTCGCTGGAATAACACGAAATTTATCATGCAGAAGATGTCGTTATATCCACGCAGTATACGTTAAACAAAATTCTGTTAATAGCTAAAACAGACGATAACGCATCTGCATTTTAATTACTTCAGTAGTTACATTTGGTGATGCTTAGTTGTAGCAAATTTCTTTGCAACAATCAGAAAACAGAAATTATGCACTGATACAGCTGCCTGTGAAGCTTTTAGATGAATGTAGTTCAGAATACTAACTCCTCAGACGAGTTTCAGCCAATAGTTTTGCGTATCCTGCAAATACGTTTACCTGTACACGCCGTATAATTTCGACAGCTAAAAAAGTCTACGTCCATGAAGTTTAATTCCCCAAATACCCATCTGGTACTTTGGTACTAATTACGCAATGAGCTAACACATGGAACTATTATTGTCAGATTTGTATTGATACTTAATGACTTAACATCATATTCTACTAGTAAACCGAGATTAAATTTTTCCACTTGAAGATGAACCCAACTCGTGCAACAAATCAAATATTTGTGTCGTTCATAGCTAAAAGAAATTCAATATTGATTGGCAGGTTTTTTTTTGGCATGATAATTTTCTTTAGCAAGTTACTTGTTTTTTACCTGTTCTCTGTGCAGTCAAAAATGTATGATTGATGCCTTCCTTTAAAACACATTCAGACACATCTGTTGCGGTGATGCTGGTTCGATGTAGATGTTTCTTGATTACATTTAAGCCTGACTACTATGGTGATTAAGTTTCTGTAGAGATGTAGAGATTTTCGTTGTAATGTCGGCATTTCGTAGATTTGTTAAGGTGTGTAATGGTATTGTAAATAAGACTTCGTAGTCGTTGTGTGCCACCACTTTGTTCCACTACATTTGAGGTAAATGTCTTTTTTCCTATGTTGCAAGGGAATGTATTAAGCATAGGTTGTGGAATAAATTTAATGAAAACATTTGATTATACCAATTAAAACAATATATTATTTAAAGTTTAATTTTGTCATCCCCACGACCGATATTTTGATAGTTAATTCTGGATTATTTGGAAAGTTATTGAGAAATATATATATTTATATAATCATTTGTTAAACGATCAAAATTTAGGGTGGTAATGATGAAATTAGAATGTGGTCAACGACATTTTAAGCATTACACATTCTTTTACTTGATGTAAACGGCGTGATTTTTGGTGGAATATTATTTTACCTCCACTTCTTCATATTATTTCTCCACTTATTGTCATCGTTTATTAGCAGCACTCTAAGTAACATAGTTTCGTTGAATCAATGACTGACCTTTTAATAATTTTAGACATAGGAAAACAACTGACACAAAACGTTAAGATAGTATAAAATGTCGGTGATATATAATGGAATTACTCCTATGTGTTTCATATTATGATGGGAAAGAAATTTTCCTTAAAAACTCACTTAGCATCGGCACATGATTCTGATTTTGTTTTCACAGAAGAGCTACGCCAGTTGGTTTCAAACACAGCTCAGAGTGTTGAGGCCATATGAAACTTAGCTCAAGACTTTCGGTTTGCTGCTATTAATAAAAACACATCTTGCTATTTGCGGAACTGACGTGAGATATATACGCGTAGTTTTCACTGAACTGCACGAAACGTGGAGTCGATATATAAGATGAAACGATAGTACCACTAAAACTACGGTTGTCATTAATCTGCCACGGAAAAAACTGAGTGCAGTTAAATAGTCGCTTCTATTAGACTCACAGTGTGATGCATTTTGGGGAAAAATATCGGTGCATAAATGATCTTAAAGTAGATACAAAACTGCGAAATCAATACACAGTAAGTTTCAAAAGAGTCAGAAATTAGAGACGCATGAGAAAATTTTATATCATAAAAGGAAAATTTTCCGTCATTATAGTGTTGTTTGAATTATGTCGCGTTTGAACAAATTCCTAAAATATCATTGTGAAGAACAATTTTATTCTGTAATGTTGCTCACTAACTGTATGCAGTGAATGAATATCTTTGGTGGGAACGTATTAGCCAAAATATTTTCATGTATAGTGAATTGGAAGGTTCCATTTTATATATTGTTTTTGTTACAGAAAAAAAAAAAAAAATTGTCGAACAAGCTAACAATACTAATTTTATTTATAAAGCTTAGAAAATAGATGAAAACTTCAAGGCATTATATAATTTGATTAAATGGCTGTACTTATGGTGAAGATGTCTGATGCTATTCTTCTGTCAGTTTGTCCACACACAATAACACAAGTATTTCGATCGCTTAAGATGTCTTTTCCTTTTCTAACACATTTTGCTTCTGATGAAATAACAAGCTGTATTCAAGTAAAATATAGCACGTGCTTTTTTTTCATAACGAGAAGTTTATTATGTTTTCATGCAGTTGACATATCACATACTGAATCAATAATGATTCACCTTAAGATTGTTTACGCTAGCCTTTGCCTTCTACAAATCAATAACACCGTTGGAAACAACAATTTCCAATCTGCAATATATTAATGTGCTTGGTATACCATATCCTGCTTTACAGCTGTTTATTTCGGTTTGTCCTCTGACTGCAGTTATATATGCATGCTGAATACACAGTATTACTTGTTCAACATTCAGTGCTACCGTTATCATCTAGTTTACTTGATTAGAACACACGCGGTTATTGTAATTGCAGATCAGTAGATCGTGTTGCACTGGGTATACTACTATCCACGTGTACATAATTTATTTTTCAGTTCAGAGAATTAGAAGGAAATGTTAATGTTGATACGCTATAATCTTCTGCATTATCACCAAGCCGTTTATATCACATTTAGGATTACAAATGGTTTTATACTTTGTGATGGCATATTTATAACAGTAAGAATTAGTCTTTGATATACAAGCATGTCACCAATAATTGGATTTTTTGTTTTTAATACTATGAAACGTGGTCATATGTAATATATTACGAAATATCCGTTTCAAATACTTTTTTTTCAATTTTCACCTTCCTTGTTACCATCTAATTTGTCAGTCTTCGTTTGGAAGTATTTTTTTGCACTACCAAATAAGTCGCTGACGTTACTCCTTGTTAAATAATTCAGACTTTGCTCAATGAATACAACAGATTCTCTAGTTGCACATCCCCCCAAAAAGTACTGTCTGTAAGCAGCATAAATGACGGTACAATATCAAATGCCAATACTTTGTTTGTTGTTTAGCTGTACGTTGCCGTCAGGACAAACCTTGCAGCAAGAGCAAATATCAGGATCATACATTTTAACTTTTGTCTACTGAGAACTTTCACTGGCCATGTTTATTTTATATATATATAGATATATTCTATTTTTCTAATTTAGTACATTTCAAAGGTTTTAATTATTCTTTTCTCTGACCATGACAAATGGCGAATGTCCAAACATCCAGTAAATTTCAAGCTTTGTATATAAAAAAGTGAAAAATAATTTCCTGTCCTTGACCAATGTTTGGACGCTTAATGGCTACTTCTTTCTGAGAACGGTTATCTCCAGCACAGCAGATATATTTCGTTTTTATGCTTATTTTCTTTCCTCATATTTTGATGAACGTATTTCGGAAGCTAATGGGTTTATATCTTGTCCCTAATAGCTTCATTTCATTTGTATGTGCAGTATTTTAAATGACCGGAAGACAGTGAAAAATCCTTACATTTTTTACTTACAAGATAAAACTGATTACGATATTTTTGGAAGTCATATGCAAAAGAGACAAAGCCACTGTAAATTTTTTTTAATGATTTAATGAAGTTAAATAAGAGCACAAAGTAATCAAATGCTCTACGGGGAGTTTATTGATAAACTAGGATGCAAATGGATTAATATAATCAATTATGCTCTGCATATATGCCACATATGCGAACTGCTTTTAATTCATCATCGAACAAGAGTCAGAGATCTGATTCATGGCCAAAACAGTTACACCATCTTATGCAAATGTAGTTAAACATAACTGTACCATGTATGGAGAACGGTGTAAGATGAAATCGAGAAATCAGTTTAACAGTAAGTGGAAACGGTTGCCAAAGTGTATGGTAGAAACACCATACGTACATTTCTCTATAACAAGACTGTATTTGACGTGGGAGGCCATATCGCTGAGCGTTAACGAACGAAGTTCAACTGGTTGAAGAAAGAATGCGCATTTGTTACTGAATGCTACAGCACGTATGAAGATATTAAATGTCTATTTAGCCGGATAATCTGTTTGAAATACGTCTTGTTCAAGGGAGAATTAAGGAGAAAACGGTACCCCTAACCCTGCCTAGCATAAAAAGTAACAACAGAACATCATCACCCAATCAAGTACGAACTCCTTAGACATTCAACTGTTCTGTGTGATCGAGTCGATGTCTGTAAAAACTCGTAAAAGTAGTTTAATAATTACACGAAACTTTCAGTACGGCAATATCATCCCCAACTAATCGACGAACGTGGACCCAACGCATTAAACACAACAGAAGGGGAGACTAAGATCTGATAGCACCTTATTTTAGATGCAACAAAAAGTCTCTATAAACTGATAAAATATTACCCAATGTAACCATCATCAGAAATGCCTTTATAAAATTTATCTCATCAGTTTCAAAGGTTAGGCCACTCAATTTTTCTAATGGCTGACATAAACAATTTTGCTCTACATATTGTAGTTGATTAGATTTTATTACCAATGCCTACTTCCCTAAAATTCAAGAAGTGCTGACTTCTGCAAGTGCGTGATCGATAGAAGCAGAAAAATAACTTAATGTTCGACTGCAATATGCTTTGTTATACAACTTTACTTTCTTCCACTACAGTCTGAACGATAAACACGAAGTTCACTTTGCGTTTATATTTGGCGAGCTAAGTTACTACAAACTTGTGCAGTCTAATATGTTGCCACGCTCTGTTAAAGCCATGTTGAAAAGCATCAGATGAAACCAGTGGATGTCAAATTAACGTCCGCACTAATATTTACATCCAGATAATAGAAAATTATAACTTCGGCTTCAATGTTTATTTTATAGCATTTGCAGCGCAATGCTTTCTGTTAATCAGTAACATTCTAGCAAGAACCACCACAAAGTTAACATACTAAGCGAAATCGGCCTAAATAACGTAGTTTTTTTTATTTTAATTTCAGAATATGATCGTTAAAACGCCTTTTTTAAGTCATTCGGAGTACCAAAATCTGGATACTTTTTGAAACTTACATCAGCTAATTGAGGAATGTTTTTAATTTAAATGAAAATGAAACGAATATAAACAGAGGGATTCCTGATTAAATTTAGTTAGAATTTAACTGCGAATATCAGAAAAGTGCGGTTTACTTTGTTGTTAGCATCGCAAAAAGCATGTTTTTACAGCAGTAAACATAATAAGAGATAGAACTACTTTCTTTTGCTGAAAATGAGAAATGTATTACAATGAAGGCATTTATAAGTTCTGATACTGTCAAATAGGAATACAAAGTTTCTGAATGCCTACAATCAGAAATAGTAACTCAGAGTTGTCACGAAATTTTATCTCTCTTTTTTTTTAAGTCTGACAAAAAATAGGTATGCAAGTATTCGAATATGTTGTATAAATGAGTATATTTTTCTTAATAAAATGAACAGGTTCAAAGTTTTATTACTGAATGGTACAGTGTGTTAAAAAGTTTTAAGGATTGTTTGATTAGACAAAAATAAACGAGCCTATTTCAGAATGTATTTTCTGCAAATAACACGTTCAGCCATATAATTATGCTACAACTATTGTGGTCCAGATAATGATATTCCCCATCTGTGTGCGATGTAATGACAACATAAACAATGTCAGCGAAACAAGACGTCAGACAGATGCGTCGCAATATTCATCTTCGTCGGGCGCCATCATGGAACGAAGCTCAGACTCCGTAAGGAAACTGTGGGCGTTTTTCTCCCACTAATACTTGTACTGGCACTTACGTAATAATACCCGCGACGTGTTTACATACAATGCTTATCACCTTACATCGGTGTTTAACGATTACACGTGGAATGCGAAACATGTTCACTTCTTCCGGTACTACACACAATTAAACTTACTGCCCGTATTTAGAAATATTTAAATTGTGTGATTAATCTCGGCAGTTTCCAAATGCATTCGGCTGTATCTTAGCTCCACAATACACAGCCGATGCCGTATCGACCTAAGAACTCAATCCGATTTATATTGACCCATTCAGTACAGAGTTAGTATTTAAATCGTTTACAGTTTCGAACTGAAAGACACAAAGTAAGCGAATCGCACAAACTTCAAATAAAAGCAGCGTATTAGATTTTTCTGATTGCATAATACGATTGCTCTGTAATAAATACTGAGAGGAAACTGGTGCATATCGTAAGAATAAATAAACGCTTTCCCGACTATCCATTCATTTTTTTAAAAAAATCACTAAAGAAGAAACCATTCGAAATTACTCCTCTCTTGACCATAGCTATTAACTTATTTTTTGTTTGTTTTTATTTAATCGAATTTTGTTTGGACGTAGGCCATACTGGTCTTAATGTTTCTACTTTATTTCCATTGAAGGCTATGTTTGCAAAAAGAGTACTGTGTACGGAAGAAGCTATTAAGAACCACTTAGGGACGGGATACGTTTTATGTACACGGACAACACTCAGGGGCAAAGCCAGGGGTTGGAACATGTTGACATACAGGCGTAGGGCGTACTGGTTAAACGTAATACGAGAAGAGTCTCTTACTGGTGCAGCCTTTTAGTGAGGTCTCCTTCTTGCAGAAGAAGAATTTTAATGGAAAATAAGGCTACTTGTTAAGCTCAGCAATAGCTTGTCAGTAATGTTACAGTCTGAGTAAAGCTACGAAATTCATTTTTTCAGACCCGAAACCGAATGAGTGACTCTGGGGTAAGAAAGACAGTCATGAAGTAATCGTGTCGCGTTCAGTATATAATTAAAACATAAGGAACACAGAAAATATTGAAACTGCTTAGCCAGAAATAAAGTCTGCATTATCGGCATGTAATATTTGTATGCCTGGGACGAAACCCCTTCTTAACATATCTTTTATTCGTTACCTTGAAAATGGTTTCGGATTATTGATGAATAATTCTCTTATAAAATTAGAAATAATAAGTAAAAATGATTTAAGGTAGAAGCAAACTATCCTTCACGTTATTATTATAACACCCTTTAACAACGGCAAACATAAATTGGATCTGAAGAAATATTAGATAAGAATAATATTAGAAAACACTGAGATTATTATCAATTAAGTGGTTGAAAAACATAGAACTTCGAGTTAATAACATAAAATAGAATCAATTAGTTCTATCGGAAAGGGTTAGGTGACTTTAATTTTATACAGTTACTCATAGAGTACTGAATTGGTGTATATTCCACGCCGCATATAAAATTATGAATCAATGATGCAAGATTAATAGATGGTTGTAACAATATTTTCCAAGTTGGCATGGACTCTTACAGAGATTGGATTTCCACGGTGTTTTTAGTGCAAGACTATATTTCCTCATTAATTTATTCAATTAATAAGACACTATCATTTCAAATTTTTAACAAATTATTGCAACTACATTTAGTTTAATATTAGAGAAATTAGATTTCTTACGAATTAGTATTTATATACTTTCTGGCGGATTATATGTATAAAGATATCTTTAGCCCTTACCTGTGAACAGCAGAGTATAACACTACTTCAAAATCTCTGAACTGTATAAATGCGAAATATAAACATTTTCAGTTGTTGATTTTTACGTATAGCACCTTTTGCTTCCGTATAAGAGACGGAGTCTCGCATTGGGGCCATGCTGACGACATAAACAAAGCAATGCCAGTGATTTTATGCGGTACTAACCTCCCTAAGACACGTGGCTCTGCACTGAGCCACCGTCAAGGGTGACCACGCGGGATCGTCCCGTGTCTGGGCAGAGCCTGCCTTCGACACGGCCACTGCCGAGCAGGGCGACATCGGCAGCAACATCAGCAGCAGCGGGAACATCAGCTTGGTCGACACCATCACTGTCGGAAGCCAAAACATCACTCACAAGCTGCTGCGGCATTCATATCGGCACTTCGATCAACTCGCCCGTGGCACAAAATGTCATCCGCCCACGCAGCAATTCGAGGGCGAGATAATCCATCTACGTTTAGATAGACAGCTTGTTATCGCGAATTAATTATCCTGTAAGCCAAACTGCTCACGATGTGTCACCGTGAACTCCTAACAGCAGTTCAAGCCGATACTCCCGAACACATCCGCCCTACTTGAAGTCCGGGCGCCAACTGAGGCTGCGTTCGAGCGACCGCCCCCACCACCGCCTCTCCAGTCATCGTCACGTGGTCACCCCCACCTAGCTGTCTGGGGCAGGGCGACCTCTCTAGAGAGAGTCTGCTGGAGCAGCATGCAGGCGGGGTTCAGTGTGCGGAGGCAAGAAACGTATGCTAAAGCAGGCGGTGTTCTTTCACATACCTGTTGGGTTTAATCATAGATTTGGCATCATGATGTCGTCTTCTCCATACAAATTATATGAATATCGATTTGGAAGATAGAATTTTTTATATATTTATAAAAAATTGGGTTCAACTCTTTTCTGTCTCCAAGCACCTGGTACAAATACGTCCTCAATTACTTGACCTACGGAGGCCTATTTAAATTTTTGTATTTGAGTTGTTCCTGACAAAGATTCTCTTATTACCAAAGTAACGATCCGCATATCTCTGAATATGAGTTGTTGTTATAAACCTGCTTCATTAATCATTTTACTATTTTTTTTTTTTTTTTTAATTCCAATGACACACAAGTCCGATGGTAATATCCCTATACATCTATTTTTGCATTTCATGATTTTTACATTTAAATATTTTCATGTTTTGTGAAATTATTCGAATAACTTCACCATTAATTCCTTAATTATTTAATACTTCATCAGGCCACCTATTTTTTAGCGTATAATGTGCTAATACTTAACTTTTTCCTCTTTCCACCTTCTCCAATTCCTAAGGCTCGCTTCTATTATTCGTTGTGCTCCATACATACAGTATTATTCCTGAAACCTAATCAAAAGTTATACTGAACGGTCTCACTTCTCGCACAAAGCTGTGTAAATAAATGGTAATGGGATGATGTTCTACAATTAATACTAAGCAAATGATAGACAGATGATATCAACATTCAATAAACACATCAGATTCAAACATAACATGATGATAGAGCTGGAAGAAATGCTTACGTCATGTGCATGAGCCATTTACAATACCGGTTAGCATTACAAATTGAAATAGAACAATGAGACTATCTGCGATCTTCATCACTAGAGCGTTAGTTGGTTTGATATGAAATTTTGTTTGTGATGATTGAATTTATAGTCTGAATACTTCAAAGTTTGTAATCTCTCTCAGTTAACGACGAAATACGTCTGGCCTCGCATTCGGGAGGACGCCAGTGCGAATCCCTGTCCGGGTATCCAGATTTGGGTTTTCCGTGGTTTCCCCAAATCACTCCAGGCGAATGCTGGGATGGTTCCTACAAAAGGGCATGACCGAAATACTTCCCGTTCCTTGTCTCCAATCCCATCCCGCCTCTAATTGTCGCGTGGGTGTGATCGGCCGAGCGGAAACCTTTCAATTTCACACTTAATACGACAGACTGGAGAGAGGGAAGCTGTGGTTGTTCGCCTTGGGCACCTACCTACCCCTTAGAGAGTAGTCTGCAGGCATATTGCCAAGGAAGTAACTGAGTCTTAGCTACTGAGAAACTATAGAAACGGCGTAATCTCACTGATTAGCATTAAACATTTACATAAATATTATCATACATCTTTATTTACGGAGAGGTGACTTATCTCTTAGGAATGACAACAACACATGTTAATAACTACTGGTTTATTATACTTGAAGACAGATCGGCGTACATGTTACACTATTGGCTACATTGATCAAAGGAATGATTTGTCACTAGAAATACTTTATGCTGATTGGTTAATACTCATTGATCTTCCATTGGTGAACTATTACTGACTTTGCGCTATACTGATTGGTCGACATATTAACTATATTTCATTGGTAGACTGATTACAGGGCAAGGCACATTAAACCCTATCGAAATGAGTGACTGTCGGCGAATGCATTGGAATCCTATCTAGCGGTGGACATACTGTTATGAAGACGAACACGCGAGCAGTGGATCAAGCAAGCCTTAAGTACCTGTTAGGTGATGGTGTTGAACGGTGCGTCCATGGATGATGGAAGATGGACCGTCGAGTCCGTGGTGTAAGTTGGACTGCCTGGGGCCGTGTGCTCCCAGTTTACAGGAAAACTCATTAAGGATTCTGGTGGGGATAAAAGATGATGTTAATTGGCTCACTAGGACTAAGTGGAGATGGTCAGGGCGGAGTTATAGTGCAGGTAGTGGGGACTGCATAGTGTAGTGGTTTCCAGGCTGACATAAGCTTAGCAAAGCTATTCTATATGCCGTGGGTTCCCTTTAGTAAGCACTCCCACACAGTCGGGAAACTGCTGCGGTGTATAGGCTGCTGAAATTTCAGTGAGGCGCAGCCTACGATAAGAAAGTAGCATAACGCAGTCGTAAGCCATGTACCGAGTTACAGGCATGTGTAGCAGAGGCTTGGTACGTGCTCAACCTGAGACCTTCGTGCTTCGTTACAAAAGATAACATTGGCGCAGCGTGAGATCTGGCTCGCTGGTCCAACTGGATGTGAATCGGAACTACAATGAGTTTGAATAAAGGCTTCAAATCAATACCCTAGACCTTAGAATACGCGAACCCGCGACATCTCCCCGGCTGGCTAAGAGATTTGTGGCGATGAAAGAGACAGCAAATCTCTCCCTAGTGTTAGTCTCGATAAAATGCTTTAATAATTCCAAAAGAAAATGGGCAATGGCTAAGTGGTTTATTATTACTTGGGATATGACATACTTGTTCCACTGCATTGATATTAAGTAGCTTAATGGCTACTGGGTTTTCAGGAGGATCATTCTTTCAAAAGTTTACACTAGTCACTCATTTCATCACAATAGAATCTCACTAAGTTGAGTTGAACTCTAAAAATTGGTTATTATTTCTTCTAAAGACAAGAAAAGATTCGGCTGAGCTAAATATTTCAGCTTCTGATAGTTAATGGAAACTCTGATAGCAAAGTTAAATGTAAATTATGATTACTGGGATCCAGAATTACATTGTTTACATTCTGTGTGCCCATACTTGAGAAAAATTAGCTTTGGAGAATTATTAAAATGAAGTTAGGTTACTCAAAATAGTTATAGTTCAACTCAAGGGTTCTACTGTTGTGATTAAGTCTCAAAATCTTCTAAATTCCTTGTTGATAACTTGAGGTTGGCTAAGCATCTCAATTCATTTACTAATTTCAATAAATCACAATGTATCACTGTATTGCTGGACATGTGTAGACATCTTGGTGTATAAACAAAGCTGTTTTTCTGAACATGTGTAGATATGTGTACTCAAAATGTGAGAAATAAAATAAAATACATGCAATGTGTTTAACAGTTTCACATAAATTATAAAGTGTAACATCTGGTTATATCAAAACAAAGAGTAGTTGTGAAAACAGATGGGCTTTTGAGTCTGTCATTGCATCAGACCCAACTAGTTGATGGCTTCAGAAAGCTGAAGGCAGACCAGGATGGCTGGCAGTTCATGGCTGGTTTGGCCCAAATGGATACTCGAACACCAAGGAAAAAAGCTGAAAAATTCAGCACACAGCAGTATCTACTCTTTGGCAAACTTAATACATAGTAATATTTATGCTTTCAGTGCTGCTTGACTTCTGTGCAATTAACTTGAGAGTACACTTGGATTATAATAGCTTTTACAACAATAATAAGAAATGAATTGAGTGCATGTCACTGGGTTTTCATCAAATAAATTTTTGTTCTCATTTACTTTACTTTAAATTATTGGAAATTGGCAATAATCAATTGACTGACTTCAATAAATCAATAAGTAATAGTGATTGGTATCAATGAATCAATAAGTAATAGTGATTGATAATCATTGGGGTATTGAATCTTCCCTTTACAATGGAGTAATGAATGCAAAAATTGAATTGTAAGTCTATAAGTAAACAGAATAAATGCTTGCAATTGGCATAAGCAAATCAATGAACACAAGTTATAGTTAGGTATAACAAGTAGAATATTTCTTAGGATATAACACAGTTATCATATGCTTATTGGTATAAAATCAATACAAGAGTTAGTTAATCATATTAAATGGTACAAATTGCAATATATTTTACTAAATCACTTCTACGGTAATCATTATAGAATGCTGGTTCCATATATTGGCTAAGTATACACAGAAATGGATTCCCTTAAATATTAGACCAATTGTATCAGGACTGCTTGTATTATTTTTATTGGAATAATGTGTTTATCATATTGGTAACCATACTGGTTGGTTAAAATCATTAGATCAATTTTCATTGGACTCTTATTTAGAAATGGTCATTCAATACAGGTAAACAATCAATCACATACTTTCCATTCCGACTTAAATGCAACAACTTGCGAAGACCAGGCTTTCCTGCAAAATCAGTTTCTTGCTACAGTGTTGTGGGACACTAAAATTACTTGTGGCTGCCCAAAATTACAGCTTATAATGGGCTGTGGACCGGGACAAAATCCACATTTCACCACCCTGTCTTAGCGACTTACCAAACATTATCCTCCCATGCTTAGGATAAACCAGAGGGTTAGTATCGGTTCGATTACAAATGCCCTCTCCGTGACTGCTGATTCAAGATACAGTTAGTCAGTGTAAGTCAGACAAAAACTCAGGTACTTAGGCCATGCTTCTATTGGCTTCTATTCAAATCACTCCGATTCCAACAAATTCTCATACTAGGTAAAACTCTTGAGATTACAAACTGATTGCTTTCAAAATTGAGGAGTAAGTGCTGGTACAGCTATTCTTACTCAGGTACCTGTGGGTAAATATTGTTTAATGAATGCAGTAATGTCACTGATACAAGGGAATGTAATTGCTTATTAAATTATAGCTAAGGAATAACAATGATTAAGTTTATCTTAAAAATAAATTGAGTGCCTTATTCTATAGAATGTATGTTACATTAAGCAGGTGCTGCTATTGGTTGATATTAGTGTAATTTACTAACCAATCATGGGAATTGTACCGTCTGATTGGACAATTGTGCCATTGGGTATCTGAGGTTACGGTGAATAATCGGTTTTTCATTGAAGGTGTGCCATTGGTTATCTGATTTTACAGCGATTAATTGGTCTTCGTTGAAGGTGTGCCATTGGTGGGAGAGTAGATAAATGAATTGATTGGCAGTCAATAAATGGTTTCCATTGGCAGTTGATATTAGTGAACGGTAATTGGTTTTTAATAAATGCCTTGACATTGGCTGGTAGTACAAATTTGGTATTTTATTGGATAATGTGCCCTAACTATCTGAATTCCCATTGGTTGAGTGTCTGTATTGGCTATGTAGCTCGTTAATATCATTGGGTTGTCTCCCAGACACTGTGATTGGATTGGTAAATACTATCATTTTATTGGTGTGTCATCTTTAACATAATGTTATTGGTAGGTTTCATTGGAATTATCTCCACTTATTGAGATTACTAAATTCTTAGGCATATGATTGGGTATTCATGTTGATTTATAGCTAGCTTGGGATGATGCATCAGTATTAATATTGGTGAATGTTTACACAAGTACAAATAAATAAAACAATAAGTACACTAGGTAACGTTAAGTGTGAGGTAGCAAAATAATTACAGACATGTTATGATGTAGTGTTATGTCATTTCACATTTAATAAATCAATTATATTTTGGAATGCTATTGGTTTCTTCTGGATAAATAGAAAGATTTGCTTTGTTTAGTAACTATGGGGATTAATAAATCGACAGTAAGCTGGCTGCTGTATGTATGGCGCCTTTACAGACCACAATCAGCTGTTGTCAATTGAAGTTAAATGTTTTTGTCATTTGGAAACTCAATATAGTCATAAGTATTTAAATTCTTCCTTCAATATAGTGGTTATCTAAAACATTATTATTATTCCTTAGTAAAAGAAATGGATGTATATGTCATGATTAAGTCTGAATTATATTATTAACAGCTTTTTGGTGTCTTGGTTTATTGAAAACTCCTCACTTGTTAAAATAGCTTGACTGGAAACAATTGAATATTGTTAATAGTAAAGGTTACTATCTCCTTTATGACTGTTTTTGTCCCCTCAATTGATAGTTGTATACCTATTTAGTGGTGACCAGTATTGGCATTGTAAGTTTTAATCATCACAAATTATTAGCTACCTCTGGTTTAGTTTTAATTGCATCTTGGGATTGTAAAGTGATCAGTGTTTACTTTTCATTGGATTAAAATGGCTAGCTGGCATATAAAAACTTGTTTTAACTCACATTTAGCAAAAAGGATTCTCTATAGAATTTTACTTTGATAATATTAAATGGTAAGGACTTCTCACTGAATTCGACACACTTTAAATCACTTAACATTCATAATAGCTTTTGTTACTCTTATTATTAGATGACTAACGCACTGAGAACTGTTCATTTTATGGTAGTGTTGTTTACAGCTGCAAGATAGGTTACTAACCTCTGTGTGTTGTCTAGCTTTTAGCAAACTGTTTACATCTGATGGGAAGGCACATTTGTTTACTTTTCAACTGATAGGTTAGAATTCTTGGCACATTGGTAAGATAAACGTTGGCGTTATTATTTAAGTTAGTTCACTTGACAAAATTATTACTGATCGATTTGGCACTATCAGACTGATAAATTGTAGTAATAATGACACTTGGCATTATGTAACATTGCATTGAGCATTTTGTATAATATATTAGTTCACTGATAAGTAGTTTAAATGGCATTTGCATTAAAATTGAACGATTATACCGGCACATAGTATAATACATGAGGTTATGGATAACATATTGAAAACACACTTCAAATACATTTGGATTGTTTTGGTGCACACATATACATTAAATGTTCAATAATTACCTTAATAACACAGGAAAGACTCACTTCTTGGTAAATTATGATATAAGGACTTGTTTACATTTTTTAAACTTGTTGCGGGCGCGGCCATTTTTGAGCCTTGTTTGTTTGTTACTCGCTCTGGTGCGGGTTTAGGACTCAGACATTTGAAAGTCGCTGCCGTATGACGGTGTTTACATTTCAAATCAGCTGATGCTTGGTATAGCGTTTTTCTTATTACATTAGTTTGACAGTGCGGCGTTTTACATGTGTATTGCTAGATATATATTTTGCGTTCCCCCTTTCGCAAAATAATAGACTGACGGTATGCTTTTTATTGTTACGGTGCTTATGTAGTAATTTTGCTAATCTCCTCTTGAATTATTTCATACCTTTTTAGTTAGCTTCTCATTGAGATTATCGGTGCGGTAATGTTTAACCAACGCTGCTTGTTACATAAGCAACTCGCGATTACGCGATTTTGGCACAGCAGTTAGTTAAACCGGGGAATGGAACCCCTGTATATATTAGTTATGCATTATATGTTTCGCTCATCACTGGGATTATCGGTGTAGTACTGTTGAACAAATGCTGTCTGTTACATAAGCAACTCACGATTACGCGATTTCGGCACAGCTATTAGTTAAACTTGAGAATGGGACCCGTGTACAGACTAGTTATACATTTTAGTTTATTCGGCGATATGCAGATTTTCGATAATCCTATTTCTACTACATTAAGCAGCACGCGATTCGCGACTTTCCATAGAATCATCAGACAATCGGGAGTGGTACCCTGTTAACTTTGTTAGAGATTATGATAGATTGATTCGAGAAGGATTAGCTCACGGAGATTGTTTTCAATGTCACTCTTGGATTATACAATTTTAAGATTTTAGTGCCTTTTACTTTGTTGTACAAGATATGCCATCAGTTATTCAAGTTTTACGCCCGTTCTTCTAAATATTACTGGAGGTTGATAGATTTTACATCGAGTTTTAGATATTTGCCGCTTTCTAAGTTAGTGAATGTTACATACATTAGATTTTATCACTTTAACAGAATGTGACACTGATTTATGGACATAGAAAATATTAAAAGATCGCGATATAAATTATGCTAGCGATTTTTCACGGAAAAACACACGAACATCCTAATTTGGGATTTCTGATACAGGAAAGTTATCTTCTCGACACATATACTGTTAATCACTGTTTTCACTTTTGCGGTGCGCTAGATGAATTGTCGGTACTCACATTTTACTGCTGTTGAGACGAGATGACCCCTGTGAAACCCCCTGGAGGTTGAGTTGGCTGTACTGCTGCGGAAGCGTTGACAATCTGGCGGTGATGCTTGAGGCGTCGTCGGTCAGCTGGGCGGCCGTGACGTAGGGAACAGCTGGTGCGACCGGCTGGACGGTGATAAGACCCTGGCGTGATAGCGTTGGCTTGGCTGCTCGACTCCTGGCGGGCTCTGGCGGTGGCGATGCGTATTCTCTTAGCTGCGTCTCCTCTCGTAATTTTAAATTGAAACTTGTATACTTTAATTTTGATTGACAGCTGGTTTCTTGATGGCATTCTTGAAGAGGTTGATTTTAAAATACAAGTACTGCTTACTTGATATCCACTGCTGCTCTTAATCGGGGGAAATTAATAAATGTTTGGCGTAGGAGTTTTTGGTCAACCCCTGCCAATTTCTAGTGAGAAATTAATTCTCAAGCGCTAATTAACCCAATTACCCCACATCTATGACACCAAATTAATAATGTCGTATGTCGCTGGGTGTGATCGGCCGAGCGGAAACCTTTCAATTTCCCACTTAATACGACAGATTGGAGAGAGGGAAGCTGTAGTTGTTCGCCTTGGGCACCTGCCTACACCTTAGGGGGTAGTCTGCAGGCATATTGCCAAGGAAGTAACTGAGCCTTAGCTACTGAGAAACTATAGACACGGCGCAATCTCACTGTTTAGCATTAAACATTTACATAAATATTATCATACATTTTTATTCACGGAGAGGTGACTAATCTTTTAGGAATGATAACAACGCATATTATTAACTACTGGTTTATTACACTTGAAGACAGATCGGCGTACATGTTACACTATTGGCTACATTGATCAAAGGAATGATTTGTCACTAGAAATACTTTATGCTTATTGGTTAATATTCATTGATCTCTCATTGGTGAACTATTACTGACGTTGCGATATACTTATTGGCTGACATATTAACTATATTTCATTGGTAGACTGATTACAGGGCAAGGCACAATAAACCCTATCGAAATGAGTGACTGTCGGCGAATGCATTAGATTCCTGTCTAGCGGTGGACATACTGTTATGAAGACGAACACGCAAGCAGTGGATCAAGCAAGCTTTAAGTACCTGTTAGGTGATGGTGTTGAACGGTGCGTCCATGGATGATGGACCGTCGAGTCCGTGGTGGATGATGGACTGCAGAGTCCGAGGTGTAAGTTGGACTGACTAGAGCGGTGGCTCCATGTCTACAGGAAAACTGATTAGGGATTCTGGTGGGGATAAAAGGTGATGTTAATTGGCTCACTAGGACTAAGTGGAGATGGTCAGGGCGGAGTTATAGTGCGAGTAGTGGGGACTGCATAGTGTGGTGGTTTCCAGGCTGACATAAGCTTCGCAAAGCTATTCTATATGCTGGGTTCCCTCTAGTAAGCACTCCCACACAGTCGGGAAACTGCTGTGGTATACAGGCTGCTGAAATTTCAGTGAGGCGCAGCCTGCGATAAGAAACTGGCATAACGCAGTCGTAAGCCATGTACCGAGTTACAGGCGTGTGTAGCAGAGGCTTGGTACGTGCTCAACCTGAGACCTTCGTGCTTTGTTACAAAAGATAACATTGGCGCAGCGTGAGATCTGGCTCGCTGGTCCAACTGGATGTGAATCGGAACTACGATGAGTTTGAATAAAGGCTTCAAATCAATACCCTAGACCTTAGAATACGCGAACCCGCGACAATGGATGCATTGGAGAAGGACCAAAGAAGAGCTGTCCAATTCGTGACAGGTATATATAGCTGGATGGAAAGCATAAGTGCAATGTGGAATGAGCTGGGTTGGGAAGACATGGAACACCGAAGACGATGCTCTCGTCAGAAGCTGATTGATAAATTCACAACTGATCTATTTGAGTATGATGGCAAACACACATTACTACCAGCTACGTTCATATCTAGGAATGACCGAGAAAATAAGACGAGAGAAATCGGGCCAGAACCGATTCATTTCTATACTCTTTTTTTTTTCACAAGCAATTTGGGAGTTGAATAGGAAGGAGTTATCAAGCAAGAGAACTTTGATTCCGATAGCAGTAGGTATCATAAACCCCTCCGGCCATCCTGATCTGGGTCTTCCATGGTTTTCCCAGATTGCTCCAGGTGAATGCCAGGATGGTTCCTAAAAATAGCCCTTGAGTGCTTCCTGCCATATCCCATATATCCCTTCCTATGCACAAATGATTACACATTAGGATTGGTGCAATACACCCTAGGTGTAATAATAATAATCATCCTCAACAGTTTACAGTGACTTGCCGGGTCTGCTTCATGCACAAGCCTCTCCATTTCCTTCTTTCTTCCCACCACCTCTCTGTCACCATTTTGTTCCTGTCCTCTCCTCTCTTCTGTACACACTCCTGTACTCCTTTCGCCCATCCATCTCTTGGTCTTCCTCTGGGTCGTTTACCGTACATCTTAACTTTTTACTTGGGATTCTCTGAACCTCCATTCTCTTTACATGTCCATACCATCTCAGTCTGGTTCTCTCTACCCTTTCCTGTAGGGGTTCCACTTTTATGGTGCATCTAATCACTTCTAGCCAGCCCTCTTTTCTCAAGATGTGAAAGTTATTGATTCAGGGTCACACGTATATGCAGTGCTTTTAGATTTCCACAAAGCTTTTGACACTTTACAACACAGCCATCTCTTTACAAAGAGTCAGGTGTGCAGGTGTCATATCAGATTTTTTTGAAGAATGCCCGAATTCCTAACTGGTCGATTGTTGTATGTAATCATTGAAGGCAAAACCTTTTTTAATGTAGATGTTACATTGGGCATCGTGTAAGGATCGCCTTTTTTTTAATAAATGATCTTGGAGAAAACATTAATAGCAGTTTGATTGCACCACTCAGCCTCCTTCTAGTGAAGATTCAAGTGTAGGATAATATATCTGATAAATTTTTAAATGAATACGAAATTTTCTGACTGGTCGCAGTATGTCATCATTGACTGAGGAGATTCTATTAATCTAGAAGTTACATCAGGCATTTCTCAAGAGTAATAGGAGCTCCTCTTTTCTTAATTTTTATAAACAATCTTGCAGACAACATTAATAGAAGTTTGAGATTGTTTGCTGATGATGCAGTCATCTATAGAGAATTAGGGAATTAAGCTGTTCGCTTAAAAATTCAACGAGTTCTGGATGATATTTCAGAATGGTGTGATCAGTGACAACTTACATTTCAAAAAAGTGCCAGGTAATATGCATAACTAACAGAACAAAGTAAACAGTTCAGTTATTAACTCGCTTGATTCCCTGAAATGTGTTGGCATCACGGTTCAAAGCAACATGAAATGGTACCTGCACACAACTTTGTAGGTGGAGCTACTTCTACATTGTGATTCATAGATTGAATTTTGGAAAATTGTAATGCAAAGGAGATAAGGCGCAAAACTCTCGGTCATCCACCTTTGGATTATAGTTGTGTAATTTGGTCCTGGGATTTTTTTATTATTATTACTAAAGAATTGAGACACATAACACATGATTTTTAGTATGTTACTGAACAACTCATGTTGATTTATTAATTCATTATTTTTTGTCAGTCCTTTTCAATCCTGAACTGATGAATACTGTAATCATGAAATTCTGAGGATGTGAAGTGTAGCCATCACATCATTTTCAGTGGTCTATTGGTGACACTCCACTCCAGCATGCTGGAAGTACAGTAGAACTCCAATTATCTGAATCAATTGGGACTGGACCCCATTCGGAAAATAAAAAATTCAGATAATTGGAAATTTTCCAAAAAAGGGTCTATTTTAATTATTAGTGTATGAATGTTGAAAATGGGAGAAAAAACTAATTTTAAAGAAAAAGAGCTTTTAATTAATTAAATGAAAAGGCAACACCTTTACATGTTAAGCGTACTTACAAGTGCTGTACATTAGTACAGTTTGTATGTACTGTCATTACTTGCTGAACATCTTGGTCAAAGTAAGCTATTTGACTGTATTCATCCGCTTGACAGTGAGTAGTTGCATGTGGTCACACTCGGGCTGACGCATCATCCACTTCAACACAGTTTCAAGGCCGGCAAATGCTCTTGACTAGCTGATAGTCCCGTGTCTGCTTCAACTTCAACATTAAGGTCATTTTCTTCCTCCACAATTTCTTCTCTTACACATTCAATAAGTTTACCATCATTTAGAATTTCATACCCAGGGTCTGACGAATCACACACCACCCATTCTCCTATATCTTCAGCATTAACTTTTTTTATTAATTGAATTTAATTGCAATGGAGCACAGGCTCCGGTGGCAATTTCCCTACACCCTCGTCTTCCCCCTATTCTGCACCCACCTACATTTGCCTTCTACAAATTTTATCTTTAAATTCTTTCAACGTTTTCAGTAAATTATTCATCATTTCTCTTGGTAACTCATTCCAATCCCTGACACCCTTGCCTAAAAAAGAAATCTTCCCACACCCTTGTGCCTGAAATCGAGTGACAGCTTGTGGTCATGGTCATCTTTTCCCTTCCATGCACTACTTTTCATACCTATTACAATATCTTTCCATGCCTCTGAACATCCAGGAATTTTCAAAAGAATGTTTCTGAATTCCTCAAGTGACACGTCATCCCCATCTTCTCCTGTCTCTTCCATTTCCTTTTCTTAAGCTTCTTTTTCCTTTTCTTCCTTTTCCTTCTCTACCTCAGTTGGTAAGCCTTTCAACTTGTTTCACACACGTCTTAAAAAGCGATTCGGATATTCAGTGATTCGGTTAGTCGGAGTTTGATAGTTGGATTTCTACTGTAACCTAATCTAACGGGAGAAATGAAGGTGTTGCCATCTGTCTGTGATTCACGTAACTTACGTTCTCTATGATAGGCGTATTATCGTTTGTGAAATATGTTGTTAATGCGGCAGCTATTGATTACTGTCAGAACTTTCACTTAAGTGATTTCTAAAAATTGCCAAAAACTGTAATCAGGACAGCCAGTACTCTGGTCCCATTGTACCTCCCAAATCAAGAGTGGTTAAACCTTAATGAGTGCAGCCACACCGGTGGGTCACAATGTTGAAAACCTATGTGAAATGTGACAAAGTGTCAGAAACAGAATATCAGGAACTAGGACAGTGTCAGTGATCCAATCGTATTTAATGAGGGAGGTCACATAGAAACCAAAGAGTGGCAGCTTATGATGTCTTTTAATTTAATTTGCATGATATTTAAATATCAATTTTTCTTGCAATTTGTA